>JALGBA010000399.1:0-657500 GCA_023970755.1 Azemiops feae | reverse complement strand
GTGGGTTCGAATCCCACCGCTGCCAACAGATTTTTTTTTTATATTTTTTTTGGCTTGCAAGTAATTTTCTGCCCTGCTTTGGAGGCGACCCCCGCCAATCCCGCGCCCCTCTCCCAGGATCAAAGTGGGGCGCGACCCTTAAAAAGATCCTGGAAATGCCTGCGAGTTTAGAGGCTTGCAAAGGGGGAGGGAAAAGACTTCAGCCAGTGGGAAAAGTCACTTTTGCAATCTGTAGTTTGGTGGGAAGGACAGGAAAATATTTAAAAAAAGATATATTATTTTGCAAAGCAGGAAAAGGGGGAACAGGGGAGATGGCGGGAGGGGGGGAAGATACCCCCGAAGATATAAATCAAATGAGAATAAGTCTTAGGACAAGAAGGGAATTATTAATTATTAATAAATCAATATTCCTAATAAATAAACAAAATAAATACAGAAAGATTATATGTTGTCTATATAATATTATATATGAACACATATTGTAAATTATTTATTTATCTAGAAAAATATACATATAAATACTATAAGATTACCTATGATCTATGTTGTATATATATATATATATATATATATTATATTATATAATATATATTATATATAATATATATTATATATATGTGTGTGTGTAATATAATACAATATATTTAATATACACATATACATATCTAGATATATCTCTAATTAAATAACTGATATAAATATTCATCCTATATATTTATCTAATTAGATAAATTCGGCAAATAAATAATAAATATACTTACCCTTATTTTATTCAGTAATTATTCTAATGTACAAATTCATTATTGTATCTGTAAATTAAATCTTACTTATTTCTTTATTATCTTGAACAAGTGGCTCCTTTTCCTTCCTTTTATTTCTTTTACTATTATTTTTTAACTACAGCACTATATTTTTTTTCCCCAAAGGGAAGATAGCTTATTCCAGGAATTATTTTATTTTTTTTGCGTTTTAGCCAGAAGAGTTGAAACTAACTAATAGCGGCTTTGTGTACCCCATTTTGATGTTGGTGATGGCATCCTGGGGACCTCCCCCCCTTCTCTGCTGAGTCCAAGATGCCATCCGGATCCTGTAAATGGACCCCATGAATCTTGGGGGAACATCTGGACAGCTGCCACTGCCCCTTCCCACTCAAAAAGACAGCCATGTTGGTCTTTTTCCCCAAGTGCTTTTATTTTTAGTGCCTCTGCATGGTTGACCCAAGCCAGATGGAGGTACACAGGCACAAAAGTGTCCATGGGGATCCTTCACCTAAATGGGGTCCCCACGTCATCCTTCTAGGCTCCATCTTCAGAAGGCGACACCAGTCTTGATCCTTCTGGGTGGCTCTTATCTTACAGCGCCCAGGTGGAGTGGGGTGGGGTGGAGGTGGGGGGTTGAGCATCCCTCTTTTGGCTTTCGTTTTTCTTCCTCGTGCAGCCGCACAAAACCCTTGAGGATCTCAAGGGAGTTCCGGAGAAGACGTCCGCGTAACGGTGCGCTTGGTTAACCCGTCCATTCACCATTTTCATTTTGGAACAATCGTCGTCGCATCCTCTCAGCGGTACCTGTTTGGCCTACGGGTTGGGGATGACTCCAAAGCCCATGTGCCACAGTTCCCATCCCCGCTTCTAAGGGCTGGCTGGCTAGCAACGTCCCGACGCTTTACCTCTTCAGAACGTATCGATATTTTTCCCAGGAATCTAGCAGGAAAGTTCGGACTTGGGTGAATTTCACATACAGCACGATCAGCCCCGCGAGGAGGACCAGCAGAAAAAGGCATTTTCGTAAGAAAAAACTCCTCGGCCGGGGTCCCTTTTTCAAAAAGTGATCCACGCAGTCGGCAAACGGGTACTTTTTCGGGGCGTAGCCAAGATGGGCCCGAGCTTTATCTATTTTGAAGGTGTGCGTGACACACATGTCGTGTACCTGTAAATCGGGAAGACAGACAGATCCCGTTTTTGTGGTTATCCTCGATAGCATTTTTAGAAAATGAGGCAGAAACAAATAAAATGTGGAAAAACATTGGAGCTAGGAGGAGAAAAGACATCTAGGTTTTGCTCAGGAGATGCAAAGGGGCTGATTTCTCGCACAGCGAGGGAAGCATGCCTGGCTGAGGAATTCAGGGAGTTGAAGTCCACAAGTCATAAAAGGGCCAAGTTTGAAGACCCCTGCTTTAACACTTGTGCATTGTCCTTTTTGCCTTTCAAAAAGGCCGCTGGGGTCTGACCTGATGGTGGTTACCAATACTTCTCACCAAGGAGCCCCTTTGAACCCCCTCCCCAATTGCTCAGGGATGCATTACTTCATTTCTGGTGATCAGGGCTGGGATCTCCACGATGGGTAGCAATAGATTTTGTAATTTTTCCATGACGGCAGCTGTGGGAGAGAAAACACAGCTTTTGCGGTTACAGGTTTAACAGGAAGCAAAATGTTGGCCCGGCCTCCATCTTAGAAAACTCTGGCATCTCCATCTTACATACTGGGACCCTAATTTCTAAGAAAAAATAAAGGACCAACTTGAAAAAGAGGTAAATCTGAAAGTGGTCCATCAGGATAAAGAACTGGTTGTGTTTTTTGGGGGGTGGGCTATTTCAAGCTGAATAAGAAACGAGCATTGAGCCAATTATTGGAGTTTGTTTACCTGTTAGATGAAGCAGAAAAACAGGAATATGGATCCACGGTTTCTTGTAGCCCAGTTTTTCAAACTGAAAATAAAGGGGGAAACTGATTAACAATTCGTTACTCCTGGGGGTCTCCAAAATTGGTAACTAAGACGTGTGGACTTCAACTCCCAGAATTCCCCAGCCAGACATGCTGGCTGGGGAATTCTGGGAGTTGAAGTCCACAAGTCTTAATTGCCAAGAATGGACACCCCTGGTTTAAAGGTACAAGAGTTGGCTGGGGAATTCTGGGAGTTGAAGTCCACAAGTCTTAAAAGTTGCCAAGTTTGGACACCCTGGTGTTACAAGTCAACAGAGCCAAAATGTAGAGCAGGAGAAAGACAAGAGGTCGTTAACCCACTAAATGCACAATGGAGGAACACCAGCCCTCGTTACCTTCTTTGCCCCACCCGAGTTGATTTTGGGAGTCAAACCCTTACAGGTAGTCCTCGAAATATGACCGTAATTGAGCCCAAAATTAGGGCTGTAAATCCTGCCATTTGTTAAGTGGGTCATCACATGATTGACCTGATTTTCTGACTTTTTTTTGTGGCGGTGTTTACATGAATGCCACAATCATAAACTGAAGGCCGCAGTTGTTAAGCAAGTCCTGGGTCATTAAGCCAACAGAATGTCCGCAATGGGTGGTTTTTGCCAGAAGCCAGAATTAAACCAGTTTCTGGCAAAAGTGTCCTAAATCACGGTCATGTGACCTCAGGACACTACAAACTGCCGTAAATGCCAGCCAGTTGCCAAATGCCCAAAATGTCATCGTGATGACGGACTCTTTCTCCATCATCTGGGGCAGCAGTTAAACAATTTACAGACGGGTTCCTGAGATCCAAGGTTCTTTGACTCACCAAGGGCAGCAGCCATTCAAACAGGTTGACCTTCTCCCCATCATTGATAAAGTAGGCCTGCCCACCCTGGGAATGACACCACGGAAGGACCAATGAGAAAGGTGACTCGGAAATCCTACGATGCTTCCATACAGTTGCAAAATATATATTTTTAAAAAAAAATAAACCTTTTTTATTTTTTTTAATGCTTTTTGCTGTTTTTATTGTTTTAAAATGTTTTTAAAAATTTAATTGTAATGTATGTTACGATAGATAGATAGGTAGGTAGGTAGGTAGGTAGGTAGGTAGGTAGGTAGGTAGGTAGGTAGGTAGATAGACTAGATAGACAGACAGACAGACAGACAGATATGAGATAGATAGATAGATAGGTAGACAGACAGACAGACATGAGAGAGAGAGAGAGAGAGAGAGAGAGATAGACAGACAGATAGACAGACATGAGATAGATAGATATAGATAGATAGATAGATAGATAGATAGATAGATAGATAGATAGATAGATAGATAGATAGATAGATAGATAGATAGATAGATAGATAGATAGAGATAGATACAGATAAATAGACAGATAGACAGATAGATAGACAGACAGACAGACAGACAGACTAGATAGACAGACAGACAGACAGACATAAAATCAATACAAAAACTTAAAACGTTTGTTCCAAAGTGGCTGGCTTTCAGCTCTTAAGCAGTCAATCAGAGATCCCCCCCCCTTTTAATCTTTTATAAGCAGTCCTTGACTTATAACCATTCATTTAGTAACCGTTTGAATAAAGGAAAAATAGGCCATCGGGGCATAAAGTTCCGGGTGAAGGCCACATATCTCTGGAAGACCGGGAACTGAAAAACTCACCGCGATATAGTTCATTTCGGGAGTGAGAGCCTTCGCAGCAAGGATGTGGCCTTGGACCAGATTTTTCACGTGCACCCAGTTCATCAGGATCCCCGGATTGTCGAAAGAGACGTTAAAAAACCCTCTTTCGATATTGAGCTGTTGGCAAAACACGAAAATCACAAAAGCGCAGCTGTCGACGCTGCTAACATCGGATGTTCCTCCTTTGACAACATATGGAGATGCAGCCATTTTCCTTCTTATGTTTTACTCTTAGAGTTAGAATTAGATGATACTGAGGGGGGTGGGAGAAGGAGGAATGTGCATGGGAGTTTAATTACACATAACAATATTGTAACCAGTGTGAGAATCAAGGTTTTTGAAATAAGATGATAAGAAATGGCGGGTTGGAGAACTGGAGGGAAAGCCTGCATTTCAAACTAATTGGAGAATGTGATTTATGAATGTTAATTGGAGGAGGGAATTGTGCTTTGATACTATGTGATCAGGGGAGGGGAATTCAGATTTTGGCTTTGCCTACGTGCGGATGCTATGCTACTCGAATAAAGATTCTTTAAGGTAAACAATGCCTCAAAGTTCCTTGAAGAGTTTCATCTGTCGGAACCATGACAGCAGCTAAACTACAAGATATGGAGGCTTAAAAAGAAGAGAGGTATCTGAGTTCTTTTATCATTTTTTTCTTTCCTTTTTTTTTTTAACAGAACACCCCAACATTTTAGAGCAGGGTTTCCCAAACTGGGCAACATTAAGATCTGTGGATTTCAACTCCCAGAATTCCCCAGCTGGCCAACCTGGCTGACTGGGGAATTCTGGGAGTTGAAGTTCACGGGTCTTAAAGTTGCCCAGTTTGAAAAACTGATTTAAAACAATCCTGGAGGGGAGATATTTGTATCTTGTTGTTAGGCGAAGAAAAATAACGAGTTGGGTTATTTCCCTTTTCTCCCTTTTTCTGATCTAAAACGCAGAGCTAGAGGGGGGGGGAAATGCAAGGTTCCTTTTAATGGCTTCCTGTTCGTCTTGCCTGGAGGCTTCATTGACCTGGCGAATAAACCAAGTTTCAAGTTGGCTAATGATAGGCAACACATTTGCAAAAAACCTTCTTAGCTTTCCCTGCAAAGGGGCTTCTGTGACACCCCCCCCCACCTCTTCATCAGGGCTGCCCGTCAAAATACATACGGCCAACCGAGGCAAATGCTGCATCTCTTCCGGTCCGTAAATTCCAGGAGGGCGGATTGCACAGGTGTGTAACTTCCCTCCTCCTGAGTAAGTAAAGCAAGCCAGAATGAATCCTTGAATGTATGAAATGACCACTTTGAGTCCTTTGGGTGCAATCCCTAGGGTTACATTAAAAGAATCTTGCAATACGTCAATCTTGTATTCTAACCAGTTGATGTAATGCAATGTGCAAATGACCTTGGGACAGTGGGTGGGATTCAAATAGGTGAACCACCGGTTCTCTGCGTGGATGCCACTTCCGGAAGTCCATTCTGGGCCTGGGCAACAAAAAATTAGCTACTGGTTCTGCCAAAGTGGTGCAAACCGGCTGGATCTCACCACTGCCTTGGGCAGGGGTAGGCAACCTTGGCTCTTTTATGACTCGTGGACTTCAACTCCCAGACTTCCTGAGCCAGCCATGCTGAGGGGAAAGGAAGAGGTTTCCAAGCTGAGCCATGCTGGCTCAGGAATTCTGGGAGTTGAAGTCCATGAGTCATAAAGCGGCCTAGGCCTAGGCCAGAGGTAGGCAACCTCGGCTCTTTTATGACTCGTGGACTTCAACTCCCAGAATTCCTGAGCCAGCCATGCTGAGGGGAAAGGGAGAGGTTTCCAAGCTGAGCCATGCTGGCTCAGGAATTCTGGGAGTTGAAGTCCACGAGTCATAAAAGAGCCAAGGTTGCCTACCCCTGGCCTTGGGAGATGGGAGGAAGAGCCACACGCTAGACGAGGGTGGGATAAGCAGCAGCTGAGCCCTCAGAAGGAAAGGTATGCTGTAAACATCTCAGAAGGGACCCTCCCTAGTTTCAGGGACTGCAAAGGCGGGGGGGGGAGAGATGAAAGGCAGAACTAATCCAGAGTTTTAATGAGGTACGGAAACTTGCAGAGAAGTACCTGCCAGGAGTGATCCATTCGCCGCTAAGACCATTTGTTCTGCGATTGATTTTGTCCGGGAATATTCATTATCTTGCTAAAGAGAGAGAGAGAGAGAGAACAAGAGAGAGAAAGAGAGAGAGATTCAAAGGCTAAATATCTGTCTTCAGAATGGTGTTTTCGCCCCCTTTCCAAATGCTTTTGGGAAATTAAAGTTTGAGTTGTGCAAAATTTTCAACCCCGGCAGAAATCAGCTGCTCAGTTCCTTCCTCTTGCGCACGGGGCGTTCGAATCCAACTCTCCAGGTTCACCCAAATGTACAGGCAGTCCTCGACTTACAACTATTCATTGAAAGACTGTTCGAAGTTACGACAGGGCTGAAATAAGTGACTTGCAACCAGTCCTTGCACTTACGACCGTTGCAGCATCCCCAGCGTCACGTGGTCAAAATTCGGGCACTGGGCAACTGGCACGTATTTACGACGGTTGTAGCATCCTGGAGTCACGTGATCATCATTTGCAACCTTCCTAGCCAGCTTCCCAAAAGCAAAATCAATGGGGGGAAGCCGGATTCACTTAGCAACGTGACAAAACAGGCCATAAAATCAGACGTGACTTACTTAACGACCGTGTCTCTTAGTCATGGGGGTTCCAGTCGTAAGTCGAGAACTATCTGCAATTTATTTCAGCTCACCTACCTGCTCTAAAGGGAAATAGGATACGGTCGCTTCGTCGCCATCGACGATCGTTTGTCCTCCAAAGATCACATCGACTGTACTGGTGTAGATCAACCTGGGGATTCTTTGCCGCTTGCACACTGGGGAGGCACAGAAAAGGGGCAAGGTTGCGGGTGCAAGTCACGCCGCGTGGCCCAAATGGTGTGAAAGGGCAAGAAGTGGAAGGAGTGAGCCACCGTTGCATCAAGTCTGGAAGATAACGGGGCAGCTGAGCCCGGGCTGGCCTCAAAAGGTTAAGCGAGGCAAAGCTGGGGGGAAAAGTATTGGGATGAGAGACCACAAGGAGATCTCTGAGACTGTCAGTTAATCTGAGAAGTGGAAAATTATTGGGCGAGAAGGGGAAGGGAAATTCATTCGGGCAAGAATAGGGATGTTTCCGGGATGTCAGCAAGACATCCTTCAACGTGAAAGATGTTTTGTTGCAGGAAAGAGGGAGAAATAATTGGTTGGTAGGTTCTTTTTGTGAAAAAATAAATAAAATGGTGGATATGGGAAGAATAGCTAGAAGAAGTGGAGTCAATGTAGGTCAGTGTTTCTCAACTTTGACAGCTGGAAGAGGTGTGGATTTCAATTCCCAGAATTCTCTTGCTGGCTGGGGAATTCTGGGAGTTGAAGTCCACATATCTTCCAGCTGCCAAGGCTGAAAAAAAACACTGTTGTGGCCAGTAAAAGGAGATAGAACTTATTTACTCTTGTCCCAGGGAAAAGAGAAAGCATAAGCTCCAAATTGGGAAATGGGATGTGGTACCACCAGGTGATCTTGAACAATAGATTTGGGGAGCCTTAATTCAGCCCTGAAACCTGCCGCTTTCTTTCCCTATTTTATGGGACAACACAAGAAGAAGATTGTGGAGTTTTGTTCTCCAAAGCCTGAAGAAAATGTCTGTGCATTGAAAACACTGGGCAACAATACAACGATTGCACACTCAGTTTCTCGTGACAACAGAAACGTGTGTTAAGTGTGTGTTTCCTAGCACACAGAAAAAAATGGCAGGTCTTCCTTCTCACCGGTGCCCAAATATAAGCCTCAGATTGCTTAAGCGCGGTCTCCTCTCGGTGGTTCAATCCTGAATTTTGGCCAGCAAAAGTTGATCTGTTCTCTTTTGTCGCCAACCCACCATTACAACCACACACCAGACACCACTTACGCACCTTCGAGGACGATTCCGGTCCCTCCAATGTTGATCGACCGAATGCGTTTCTTGTGCACCTAGGAGAAGAGGAAGACTCACAATGTCACAGCCACACAGAGAGGGATTTGCTCTATTCCAGTATTTCTCAACCTCGGCCCCTTTAAGATGTGTGGACTTCAACTCCCAGGATTCACTGGACAGGGGAATTCTGGGACTTGAAGTTCGTGCATCTTAAAGGGGCTGAGGTTGAGAAGCACGGCTCTATTCCTTTTGTATTTCCTGAACGGTGATTGGCCAAAAGTCATCCAGCCATCCCTCATGCCTAAGGCGGGACTAGAACTCACCGTCTCCTGGCGACTGACCCAAAGTCACCCAGCCGACTTTCATGCCTAAAGCAGGACTAGAATTCACCGTCACCTGTTTTAGAATAACCCTCCCACGTCTTCAAGAGAGCCTGCATTGTTTCCAAAACTCCAAAACTACAGAAGGAAAATCAAGTGGGACTCACTCGTTCTATGCCGGTCATCCCGTACGCGGCTGTGTGGATGAGACAATCCACACCTTCGCAGGCCGAGTATAAGTCACTGAAATTTCTCACGTCTGACTGAAAGGCAGGAGAAAACTTGCATGAGTGTCCATTTTTTACCAGGTGACTCGTAAAACAGCCAAACTGCAACTATAATTTCCAGAACCGTTTTTCATGTTGGATGGGGAATTTAAAGCTCCCCATGGCTTGGGGGCCAATTGATTTGAAGGACTGTCTTTTCCGTTACATCTATCTCAGGGGTCCCCAACCCCCGGTCTGTGGACCGGTACTGGGCCGCGGCATGCCAGCATCCAGTCCGCACAACCAAGCAAAGCCCCATCTGTGGGATGCAGGCAGCACACAAAACCACGTGGAAAAACCTCTCTCCAAGGAACCGGTCCCTGGTGCCAAAAAGGTTGGGGACCTCTGATCTATCTGACCCACCAGAGCAGGGAGGGAGGGGTTGTTGTGGGTCCCCCTTCTTAAGGAGGTCCACCTGGTGGGACCCAGAAGAAGGGCCTTCTCCGTGGTGACTCCCTCCCTGTCGAATATCATTCCCCCAGAGATAAGATGGGCCCCCATTTCGATACTCTTTTGAAAGACCCTGAACACCTGGTTTGGCCAAGAGGCCTGGGTACCCCAGAGAGAGATGGAGCCCCTCAAGTGGATGGTTTGATTGTTGTCGCTGGGGAATTGGGGTGTATTGGGGTTTGTATTGGGTTTTTATTTCTGCCCGGATTCACCATGAATGAGTCGGGCAGCCACATAAATGTCCTTAATTAATAAATAAATACAGCTTATTTATTGATACAGTTGAATTCCGCACATCTTAAAGCTGCCACTGGAAAACACTGGAATTCTGAGTTAAAAGCCTCATTTTTATTTTCTACGGAAGCTCAGAGGTAAAGTGACACAAGAGGTTAACACCTTCTGCCCTGCTGGGTTGCCAGCCTTGGTACTTTCAGATGCCTGGACTTCAATTCCCAGAATTCTCAGCAATGGGTCTGCTAGCTAGGGAATTCTGGGAGAGGGAATCCACAAGTTTGGGAACCTAAGAGCCATCTTGTCCATCTCTGCCCTACTCTGACTTTGACCATTATGCTCCTCTCTGGTATTTTAATAAAATAAAATTTAATTGTATTAAATCACATTCTGGATTCATGCAATACAGGTAGTCCTCCACTTACGACCACAGTTGAGCCGAGAATTTATGCTGTTCAGTGGGAAATTTGTTAAGTGAGTTTTGCCCCATTTTACGACTCTTCTTGCCACGTTTGTTAAGCGAATCGCTGCAGTTGTCAAATTAATAACGGGGAAAGTCGCCAAAGGGGGATCACGTGACCCTAGGGATGCTGCAACCGTCATAAATGTGAGTCAGTTGTCAAGCATCCAAATGTAAATCACGTGACCCTGGGGATACTGCAACGGTCGTAAATGTGAAAAACGGTCATAAGTCACTTTTTTCAGTGCCGTTGTAATTTTGAACAGTCACTAAATGAACTGTGGTAATTTGAGGATCCATCAACTAATTGAAACAGGTAGTCCTCAATTTGCAACCGTAATTGGGACTGGAGTTTCTGTCCTACGTCAGGGTGGGTTGTGAGTGCGAGTCCAAGTCATACAGAACTTTTTCCCCGAGGCCATCCCAACTTTGAACCACTATTAAACCAACGGTCGGTCGTAAGTCGAGGATTACCTGCAAAACTTCACCAAAGTATCTACGCTTTGGGACGGGTTCTCTCTCCCACCCCAAAGGTGAAGAATGAGCAGAAACGAGAAATAATACCCTGATCAATATTATTCCCTTTGGAATGTCCCAGATTGGCGGATTAAAATCGTACAAAATGACTTCGGTTCCCGATTTAGCCAGCGCGCAGCCGAGCGTAAAGCCGAAGTAGCCGGCGCCTCCGGTGATGACCGCCTTATCGCTGACTTTCCTCAACGGCAGCGTCAGGATTTCAGGAGTGTTTCCGACAATTTTGGCACCCTCCTTGCTGCATTTGTAGAACCGGCTGGGTTTCACGTCGTTAGGTTTTTCCATTCCGAGCTGGGAAGGATGTAGAGCCCCCAAATCTCCATCCAGAGGGGGCAAAGGATCACCTGCTCCTCACCTGCTTCAGGTGTAATAAGAGGAATCAGTCGTCATTTTATCATTCAAGGAGAATATTTGTAACTCGGGGTTGAAATGAGGGTTCCTTGGTGCTCTCTGAGCTGGGTGGTTTTCTTGCAGACGTTTCATGACCCAACTAGGTAACATCATCAGGGCTAGAAAGGAGTTGGGTTTGCTCTCACTTTATATTCTAGTCTAGTGGCTTGCCCTGTCAATGTTTGTGTATGGGGGGGGGGGTCTTAGAGGTTCTAGAAGTCATTTTATCCTCTTTCATCCTGTCGGACTAAAAGCTGAAGTGTTAAGGTAAAAGGAACCCTGTTTAAAAACGCTTTTGCTCCGAATTCGATCCATTAGCAGATCAATACAGTAGAATGTTTTGATTTAATGGGGTGGGGGGTGGGGTAGGGAAAAATGACCCCTGGCAGTTGATCAGTTGAGCAGAATTCTACCCTGACTTAAAAAAAAAAAAAAGGATTGATTTTACAGATCCTGTTTCAGCATCTTGTCTCCTTCCCTTTCTCCTCTTTTCTGTCAAACAAGCGTGCGTGTTTTGCTTTCCCACGCTCATAATTTAGATTTTACCCTTTGACAGAAGGTACATCCAGCCAGATTTTCCCTACATTTCCAAAGGAGAAACTTGCCAGTGACAACCATTTTAGGGCGCCCAAAAGACAAGCACACTTAGGATGCTAGTCCGACCCCATGAATATCCCCAGAGCTGTCATGGACAAGGGATCCATTTTCAACCCATCATAAACACAGCAGGGATGAATGGCTCAGCCTGAAACCTGCTGCCCCTTTGCAATGAGTTAAAAAAGGTGAACTTAAAAAAATAAAAATAAAAAATAAAAAGCCAGCTTTGGAAAATATCTCCGGAAAGGAGTAACTCCAGACTGGGCTGAGTATGCGCAATTAGTAGTTTCCATCTGCTTCCTTTTTGACCGTAAATGAACCCAGGGGAGAAATGGATTATTTGGGGAGAGAGAAGAGGAAGAAGAGAGAGAGGGAAGGAGGGGAGGGGAGAGAGCGGGAGGAAGAGAGAAGGAGAGGGAAAGAGGGGAGGGAGAGAAAAAGAGGGGGAGAGAGGGAGGGGAAGAGAGAGGGGAATGGAGAGAGAGAGAGAAAAAGAGAGGTGAACTGAAGGGGAGACAGAGAGAGGGAAAAGGGGGAAGGAGGGAGGGAAGAAGTAGAGAGGGACAGAGGGGAGAGGGAAGGGAGAGTGAGAGAGAGGGATGGGGAAAGGGGAGGGAAGGAAGGAGAGGGAGGAAGGGAGGGAAACGGCAAGGAAGAGGAAGCGAAGAATGGGAAAAGGGGAGAGGGAGAAAGGGAAGGAGAGCGGGATGGGGAAAGAGGGGAGGGAGGGAAGGAGAAGGAGAGAGGGAAGGAGAGAGGGAGGGAAGGAAGGAAAGCCAGAAGAGGGAAAAGGACAGGGAGAGAAGGAGAGGGGGAAAGAGGGAGGGAGGGAGGAATAGGGGAAGGGATAGAGAAAGGGAGGGAGGGGGAGAGGGACCCCGATTTCTCCCTCTAGCTAAACAACCGTCTGCGGGGGGAATGGTTGACTTCCAGCACCTCGGAGCAGGCCAGTTTCAGTTTACCCTGGGCGGGGGGGTGGGGGGTGAAGCCGGGCGCCCCCTCCCCAAATTGGGCCCCGGCAGGGCGACGCGGACAGGCGGTCAGCTCCAGCCGCCTCTTTCCTGCCCTCTGACCGGCGGGACCCCCCGGCAGGTCATATCCCCCCCATCAAGCTCGCAGCGCCGAGCCATCCATCCCTGCCGCTTGCGGGGGGGGGGGGGGTCGGTCGCGCAAGCTGGAAGCGAACCTAACGCACGCCCGGCTGTGCGCAGGGTCCGGCCGTATATATCGGACGAGAAGCGCACTCAAAAAGAAGCGCCCCCTCCCGCGTGGGGCGTGCGGGTCCGTCGGTCCTGCGCGCCTTCCTATCAGTTTGGACCTCCCGGATCCCGGGATGGGCCGGGGTCCTGGGAAGAAGCGGGGGGGGGGGGAAAGGCTTTTTTTGGGGAGTTAGGCTGGACAGGGCTCAAGGAGGCCTTCTCCATGAAGCCCTCAAGAGTTTTGAGCTGCTGAAAAGAGACCCGATCAACGGGTTGGGAATTTTTTTAAATTCCAAATAAAAGGCAGATCGAAGGGTAGAGTTGGGTTTGGTGGCAGCTCCTCCGGTCCATGTTTAATAGTTTACATCAATTAGCCAATGCATCCCTTCTTCTCCACGCTCCTGAAGTCTTCTCCTTCCCCTGTGACTGTAAACCTTAAGCCGAGTTACTAGTCCACTTGAGAAACCTTAAGCCAAGTTACCAGTCCACGTGAGGGCTGGGCAGGCAACCTTCCAGAGGCATCTCCCCGACCCTCTGAGCCTCCAATCAGTTCTCCAGTTCTGTCCTCCAAGGCACACAGAACCACACATACAGCGTGCTGCAATATACACCAATGTTTCTCAACCTGAGGAATTTGAAAATGTATGGGCTGGGCTGGTTGGGGAATTCTGGCAGTTGAAGTCCACAGATCTTCAAGTTGCTGAGGTTGAGAAACACAGGAGAGAGAGACAGAGAGGGAGGCAGGGAGGGAGGGAGGGGGGGAGAGGGAGGCAGGGAGGGAGGGGAGAAGAGAGTGAGTGAGGGAGGAGAGAGAGGGAGAGAGAGAGAGAGATGCATCAGCAAAACCACAGGATTCTGCACCACATTTGCACCGGTTTATTGTTAAGCTTCGAAATCATGACATTTCTTGAAAGAGGAAAGGGGTTGGATTAGAAGACCTCAAAGGTCCTTTCCAAACTGAGGCCAGTTCTGCCCAGGCAGCTAATCCTCAGAGGCACTTTGATCCAGGCACTCACCTGCCCCAAACTGCCTTATTTTCAAAGCTGTTCCCAGGCGGCCTTTGAACTCCCAGCATCCCAACAAGCATCCCTTAAACCAGGGATCCCCAACCCCCGGGGAGCAGTGGTCGTCTTGCGCTCACACAAATGGAGCTGCACAGATTCATGCGGGAGGGGGGGGGTCCCTGCCACTCACAAGGAACTATCCCCTCTCCCCCCCCCCTTCCTTGCCGGGCTGCCAAGCCAGAAGGTCTGGGGATCACTGCCTTACATGCAATAAATAATATTGGGTCTTAGCTCAAAGGCAAGAATCAACTTCCTCATAACCAGTTTGCAGACTTATAAACTGTCGCAGCATCCTCAGAAGTGATCCAAATTTGGACACTTGGCAACTGGCATGTATTTGCGCCAGTTGCAGCATCCCAGGGTCACGTGATCATCCTCTGGAACCTTCCAACAAGCAAAGTCAATGGGGGAAGCCAGGTCCGCTTCACGAACGCACGATTCGCTTAAAAACTACAGTGATTCACTTCACAATGGCAAAAAAAGGTGGTAAACTGAGGCAACAGGAAATTTGGGCTCAATTGTGGTCGTAAGTCGAGGGCTACCTGTCTTCTCCATAGGCAGAAAAGTTTCTGAAAACGGTTCAGTGAGGAACGAAAGGCCCCAACGTAAAAGAAAAAAGGCCAAATATGGAGACTAAACCTCCCAAGTGGTCTCAACGACTCTCAGAGAGAGTACTAACGACCAGATGACTGCAAGGAATATAAATCCTTCCATCCTCCACCATTCAGTCAGAACTGAAGAAGCTTCTTGGATGAGGTGTGAAATGTCTTCAAGGGAAAACAAAGAGAGTCCAGTTGCCTTTTGGGGGGGGGGGAAACATCTTTGGGCCAAATTTGAATATTAGGAGGAGGGACTTCCTTTTTCTTCACGCGTAGATTTTCTCCGCAGATAATCGTCCATCACCTCGGCCAAGGGATATTTCTTTGGATGATAGCCCAGCTGCTTCCTTGCTTTGTCTATCCGAAAAGTGTAGGTCACAAGGAGGTGTCCCACCTAGGAAAGCAAACACACCATGACATGAATTTGTCGTCCCAAAGTTAGAAGCTTCCATTTAAGACAGGTTCCCAGCTGGCGTTAAGCACCCCAGTTGGAAGAAAGAACGGAAAGGGAGTCAAAATTGAGTGATCTCTGCTCACAGCCCAATTGCCTCTTTGTTGTTACTAGGGTAAGCAGAAAAGTTGTGGGTTTGTTCTTTTTTTTTTTTTTTTTTACCTCTCTTTTGGTCAGGAACGGTGTAAAGTTAAATATGGGCTTAAGAACCCAGTAGAGATACTCCGCCGTGGTAACTGTTAGGAGAAAAGAAGATGAACATTTAAAGAGGAAGAAGAAGGGATCTGTGAATCAGTCCAGATTTCGGGGCCCCAGAAAGGCACGTGGGCAGAACCCAACAGATTGGCCTGTCCTAATTCAGAGATTGCAAAGGGCTGATGCCAACCTTTGGATCTTGAAGGCAGGGACATCTAGCTGCTCTCAGACACCTGTCCCAGGTGATTGAACATTCCAAAAAGTTATAATCAACTGGAAGCTGCCAAACCCCAAACAAAGCATCAGCCTATCGTGTGATTGATAGCACATGGCTACATGGTGGTAGCGCTTTGGGTGGAGAACATGATGACGGCGATGGTGATGATGTTATCCCTTCAGTTGTGTTTGATTCTTGGCGATTCTATGGGCCAGGTCTCTCCACAACTCATGGAGTAGGCTGCATTGCTAGTGTCATCTTTCTCGTCTTCTCATCCTTCCTACTATCTTCTCCTATTGGCATCTTGTGTTTTATCTCTTGCTGTTATTATCTTATGATTATAACTATGATTTATGACCTATGACCGTGGTAGCGAACCTATGACACGCATGCCACAGGTGGCACGCAGAGCCCTCTCTGTGGGCACGCGCGCCGTCGCCCCAGTCCTAGGCCTTCAGCTGGGTTTTATAAAACCTTTTAGCTTTAGGCCTCCGCCGCCGTGTGCAAAAAAAAAAAAAGGTTCAATCAATCAATCAATTTCAACTTCTCGCGGGAAAAAAAAAAGATCTCGCAAAGTTGGAATTGATTGATTGAACTTTTTAGTCCCACCCAGTCTGCCGTTACCACTGCAGCCACGCCCACCCAATGGGCCACGCCCACCCGGCACCCGATGATACATAAGTGGGTTTTGGGTTGCAGTTTGGGCACTCGGTCTCTAAAAGGTTCACCATTACTGACCTATGACCTATCATTGCTGTTGTATGTGTGTACACTGAGAGCTGATGCACCGGAGCCAATTTTCACTTAACAACCGTGTTACTAGCGTGACACCTGCCGTAATTTACTTAGCCCCTGTGGCAAGAAAGGTTGTAAAATGGGGCCAAACTCACTTAGCAACCGTCTTCCTTGGCAAGAGAAATTTGGGGCTCCGTTGTGCTCGCAAGTCGAGGACTACCTGTACCGATGCATCGATGAACAAAAGAATCTCAATGAAATTGGAGACTTCCTAGACAAGGTAGGCCAAATATTCAGATTACCTGTGATTTTCAAAAGAACCCCAGGCAGGATCAGTCTCGGCTTCCGGAGACCCAGCGTTTTGTACTGTAAGAGATAGAAAAGACAACATACCTGGGGGGGGGGGGAACACCCTTTCCCATGCCAGGATGAATTAAAGGTCAATACGGGACGAGATTTACCTTAGGAGCTAGAATTCAGGAGAATCAGGTAGCAACTTTTCCAAATAACAAACTTCCTTAAAAGGCAGAAGCTTCTGTGAGCTCCATTCCTCAGGTATATGGAGAGCCCCTAGACCCCCATTTTTCTGCCACCATACACTAATTCAGCTCTCCTATTATAGGTTCCCCTGCTTGAGCAGGGGGCTGGACTAGAAGACCTCCAAGATCCCTTCCAGGTTCTGTTCTATTCTATTCTATTCTATTCTATTCTATTCTATTCTATTCTATTCTATTCTATGTTATTCTGTAATTCTATTCTACTCTACTCTACTCTACTCCATTCCATAATTCTATTCTGTTCTATTTTCTGTAATTCTATTCTATTCTATTCTATTCTATTCTATTCTATTCTATTCTATTCTATTCTATTCTATTCTATTCTATTCTATTCTATTCTGTAATTCTATTCTACTCTACTCTACTCCATTCCATAATTCTATTCTGTTCTATTTTCTGTAATTCTATTCTATTCTATTCTATGTTATTCTGTAATTCTATTCTACTCTACTCTACTCTACTCCATTCCATAATTCTATTCTGTTCTATTTTCTGTAATTCTATTCTATTCTATTCTATTCTATTCTATTCTATTCTATTCTATTCTATTCTATTCTATTCTATTCTATTCTATTCTATTCTATTCTATTCTATTCTATGTTATTCTGTAATTCTATTCTACTCTACTCTACTCCATTCCATAATTCTATTCTGTTTTATTTTCTGTAATTCTATTCTATTCTATTCTATTCTATTCTAATTCTATTCTATTCTATTCTATTCTATTCTATTAATTCTATTCTATTCTATTCTATTCTATTCTATTCTATTCTATTCTATTCTATTCTATTCTATTCTATTCTATTCTGTAATTCTACTCTACTCTACTCCACTCCATTCCATAATTCTATTCTGTTCTATTTTCTGTAATTCTATTCTATTCTATTCTATTCTATTCTATTCTATTCTATTCTATTCTATTCTATTCTATTCCATTCCATTCCATTCCATTCCATTCCATTCCATTCCATTATTCTATTCTATTCTATTCTATTCTATTCTATTCTATTCTCCTTCTGTTTTCTATTCTATTCTATTCTATTCTATTCTATTCTATTCTATTCTATTCTATTCTATTCTATTCTATTCTATTCTATTCTATTCTATTCTATTCTAAATTCTTCCCACAATGTCGGTTGGGAGCTAGAGATTCTCAAGTCAGCAGTGTTAGTTATGGGATCCTTAGTGTCCTCTGAGCTCAGTTGCTTGCTTGCTTACAGACATTTCATTACGCAAATAGATAGCCTCATCACGGAGAGTCGGTGTGGGGTTTGTCCCCTATTTACTTACAATAGCTTGCCCTGTGCTAGTGTTGATAAGGGTGTGTGTGTGGTTTTCTTCTTTATAGTTTCTTGATTAGGGGATTGTTTTTCTGCCCGATTGTTTCTCTGGTGTCAAATCCAGGATGTGTTCTGTTTCTAGTTTCCTTCTTAGCTTTTTTTATTGTCTCTTTTTAATTGTGTGTATACGTGGTTTCTCTCTAAGTGTCCGTTGATGGCTGATTTGTGTGAATGCCAAACTTCCAGAAATTCCTTAGTATTTGTGAAGTTAGCTCAGTCTAAGATGCTAACATCTCAGATTCCTTGATTTTATAACATATGGACAGATTCAACCACAGTTCCAATCTGGTTTCAACATTTGTGAGCAATCAACCAAGCTCAGAGAACAACATGGACACTACAGCTCAACCTTGAGCTACTAATACTCACTTCCACTGGAAAGTTGATTGCATTGGTAACCAGCTGCCTCTTGACACCATGAGAAGCGCAAAGTAAATCTGTTAGGTGGAGTGGCAAGAAAGCATGCCTGGCTGGGGAATTCTGGGAGTTGAAGTCCACAAGTCTTAAAGTGGCCAAGTGGGAGACCCCTGTTAGAGAATAAATCCAAAGACTTGGCCTAATCTCAAAAGATTTCCCCAAGCGAGAGAAAGGTCTTACCGCAACTGACGACCATTTGAAAAAATTGACTTTTTCTCCATCGTGTATAAAATAGGCTTGACCACTCTGGAGAAAAATAAAAAGAAGGAATGAGAGAACGGGTTAAAAATAAATAAATTAATTAAAAAGTCCCCCCAGGGCAGGTGCCCTGGCTTCTGGCAGCCATTTTGCTCAAAATGGACCCAACGTAAAATCAGAAACGGACTACTTACAGCAATGAAGTTTCTCTCTGCGGTTAGAGCTCTTCTGGCAAGGAAGCAGGCTTGAATTAAATTATAAACATGAGCCCAGTTCATCCAGGTGCCCGTGGTATCAAAGGTGAAGTACATTAAATAGCTCTGGATAGTTTTCTATGGAAAAGAAATGGAAAAAGTCATCCAATTTTCAGTGTGGGATGAAATACAATTAAGGGAGGAGGAGGAGGAGGAGGAGGAGGAGGAGGAGGAGGAGGAGAGGTGTAACTGCAAATGGTTGCAAAATGAGGCAGTCACTAAAAGGGGACTACCTATAGTCAGTTTGATATGAGAGCATGATCTGCGCCAAAGTAACCCACTGAGTTTGAATGGAGATTTGATCCTGTTCAATTTTAATCCAGTCTTTCCTCCTCCTCCTCCTCCTCCTCCTCCCCTCCCCCTCCTCCTCCCTTCTAGCACTGATGATGTTCCCTAGTTGGGTCATGAAACGTCTGCAAGAAAACCACCAAGCTCAGAGAGCACCAAGGACTCCACAGTCGTCCTCCTCCTCCTCCTCCTCTTCCTCCTCCCCTCCTCCATCAGCTGTGGTCACATAACGACCTGCTTAACGACCAGCACAACTTATGCCTGTTGTTCTGGGCTCAGTTTTTGTTGTAAGTCAAGGACTCCTTTTAATGGTGTGGCCATCCTAGCTTTCGGCTCTCTTTTCAGCTTTTCGGGAAAATAAAAGGGTTTAGTTTTAGTTCTTTCGCACAGCGCAATCAAAGGTCAGAAAAGCGATGCCTACGAAGATGCGGGGAAGATTCTTGTCCTCTCCCGGACCGTAGATTCCAGACAGACGAAGTGCACAAGTTCGGACCGTCCCTCCTCCTAGGAAACAAAATCAAATAATTCCATGGGAATTTCTGCTGGACAAAACCGTGGAAGAAAAAGAAAAAAGAAAAAAGATGAAGCCAAAAACAAAGCTTTGGTTTCACGGGTTTCCCCCCTCCCCCCCATCCAACTCGAATCGTCATACGGGTCGTCTTCGTTTAGTGACAGCCTCGTTTAGCAACTGTCCACCATTACAACCGTGATGAAAAGTCACTTGTGGCCAGTCCTTGCATTTACAACTCTCTGTAGTTCTGTCAAGCAAAAGGGAAGCTGAAATCCGATCACAACATTGTGATGTTTCCCTTCCTGGTACACTTTGCTTAACGACCAAGTTGCTGGGCCTCATTGTGATCGCTAAACGAACACATCCTGTGTAAACCAAGTAGGCATCTCACAAGACGGAGGGAAAATTTGGAAGGTATTGCAAATTCTCTTCCGGTCAATATAATTCTCAACTTACCACCAGAACCGAGGCCAAAGTATCTGTGGCTAAGCAAGACAGGTCGTCAAATGGGGCAAAACTGCCTTAGCAAATGTCTCCCTAGCAACAGAAATATTAGTTTTAAATTGAGAATTACCTCTTCTGTTCTGGTTTTGGGAGAGCTATCAGCCAAACAGAATCCTGAGCCCCTTTCCATTATGTTTTTGTAAGCAGCCCAGAGCCACTGAAAGTGAAAGGGTGGCCACCTACATTTTCTAGATATAATAATAATAATAATAATGATGATGATGATGATGATGTTGGAAGGATGACCTTGGAGGTCATCTTGGAGGTCATCTAGTCCGACCCCCTGCTTAGGCAGGAAACCCTGTACCATTTCAGACAAATGGTTGTCCAGTCTCTTCTTAAAAATCTCCAGTGTTGGAGCATTCACAACTTCTGGAGGCAGGTTGTTCCACTGGTTAATTGTTCTGGCTGTCAGGAAGTTTCTCCTTAGTTCTAGGTTGCTTCTCTCCTTGATGAGTTTCCATCCGGTGCTTCTTGTCCTGTCTTCAGGCGCTTTGGAGAATAGGTTGACTGCCCCCCACACACCATCTTTGGGGCAGCCCCTGAGATATTGGAATACTGCTATCATGTCACCCCTCGTCCGTCTCTTCATTAAACTAGACATACCCAATTCCAGCAGCCGTTCCTTATATGCTTTAGCCTCCAGTCCCCTGATCCTCTTTGTTGCTCTTCTCTGTACTCTTTCAGGAATCTCGACATCTTTTTTACATAACCAAAATGTGTTCTTTTTTTTCCATAACATTTTTTCCTTAATGTTTGTCAAGGTTCCTTCAGGTTGGAAAAGGAAGAAAGGAAAGAAAAACTGCTTCCAACCTACCCTGAAGGGAGGCGCCATTGGCAGCTAAGATCATCTGTTCTGCAATTGTTTTGGATCTGGAGTAATTGTCAAGTTGCTATGAGAGAGAACATCTCTATTTGTATTTATATCTACGCCTATATAATAATAATAATAATAATAATAATAATAATAATAATAATAATAATAATAATAATAATAATAATAATAATAATAATAATAATAATAATAATAATAATAATAATAATAATAATAATAATAATAATAATAATAATTAAAGGTTTTTTATCTTAATATAAAATACAAACAGAAATAAAGACCATGGAAAATGGAAGAGGAAAGGGAATAAAGGAGATAAGGGGAGGGGAGGGGAAGAAAATACAAAATAAACTTAAAGCCATCTAACTTTTTTCGGTGCAGTAAGATACATAATAAAGTTATATGGCCAACTTTTTAGTCAAGCCAAGTACTAACCACTGGCCATTGCTGTAACAATAACTTGCTTAAATGTCAAAACCCAAAGACAAAATTTCGTCCTTTTTTTTCTCTCCTCCAAGCAGAAATTCCATGAAGAGCTTTTTTTAAATATCTGGTGAGACCGTGTCACTTCGAGAATTCCCCCAGCCGGTGTCTAATTTGTGAAATTTAGAGAATTGCATTGCCAAATTTGCAAAAGGGTGAATGTTGGGAGGACAACTGAATTCTGTTTCAAGGATTTAATAAGAGCCGCGTTGGCTGCAAATCCCAGGGCTGTAAAACTAGACTAGGAAATCTAGCCATTTCTGGAAAAAAGCAAAGGCAAATCCATTTTTGTGCTGTTCGAGAGATGTCAATTTCTACATGGGAAATTAAGTAAATTGACGCTGACTTGCAAACTCTCCTACATCCAATATATTTCTCACCCACATACCTTTTCAAGCGGAAAGTACGGCAACGTTTCATCTCCATCTTC
Source organism: Azemiops feae (assembly GCA_023970755.1). NCBI lineage: Eukaryota > Metazoa > Chordata > Lepidosauria > Squamata > Viperidae > Azemiops > Azemiops feae. The sequence continues at coordinate 635,623 of JALGBA010000399.1, read as the reverse complement.
AATTGGATCCCCACCAAATATAACAGTCACTGAACTGGTATAGATCAACTTGGAAATGTTTCTTGATTTGCAAACTGCAGAGAAACAATACATTACACCAGCATTTCGCAACCTTGGCAATTTGAAGGTTTGTGGACTTCAGCTCCCAGAATTCCCCAGCCAGCATGCTTTAAGATGGGTGGACTTCAACACCCAGAATTTCCCAACTAGCACACTTTTAAGATGGGTGGACTTCAACTCCTAGAATTCCCCAGCTAGCATGCTTGACAATTTTCAGATATGTGGACTTCAACTCCCAGAATTCTCCAGCCAGCATGTTTGACAATTTTTAGATGCATGGACTTCAGCTCCCAGAATACCCCAGCCAGCATGCTTTAAGAATGGTGAACTTCGATCCCCAGAATTCCTCAGCTAGCATGTTTTAAGATAGGTGGACTTCCAGTTCCAGAATTCCCCAGCCACCATACATTAAGATTCCCCCTCCTGGCTGTGGAATTCTGGGAATTGAAGTCCTCACTCATCTTAAAGTTGCTGAGGTTGAGATACATCAGTCTAATATATCCAATTATGTTATTGTTCACCACAACATTGAAAAATGGCCTGTCATTGAGTTCTTACGAGGAAAGGCTAGCCATAAATCTAAGAAACTACGAAATAAACCCAAGTATAGAACAACATATCAGTTGTCATGGTTCCGACAGATGAAACTCTTCAAAAGAACTTCGAGGCATTGTTTACCTTAAAGAATCTTTTATTCGAGTAGCATAATATCGGCACTTACATAATCGAAGCCAAAAACAGAATTCCCCTCCCCTGGGCACCTAGTACCAAAGCACAATTCCCTCCTCCAATTAACAGTCATAAATCATATTCTCCAATTAGTTTGAAGCGCTGGACCCGCCAATTCCTTATCAGCTCTGGTTACAATAACCTTGTTTCTCACGCTAGGTTTAGTGTTGCTATGTCTAGCTAGACTCTCATTCACATTCCCTCTCCTCCCAGCATCATCTAACTCTAAAAGCGAAAGGGAAAAAGAGGACTACATTTCCATCTGTTGTCAATGCAAAACATCTGATGTTAGCAGCGTTGACACCAGTGTTAACATTTACTGTTTTTTTCCTGCAGAATGTAGTCTTGTAGTAGGCTACTGAGTTTTCTAGAAATGGGAACGCTTTCGTGTATCGGCATAAATGAGAAAAAGGAACTGAAGCGTACCGTCAATCACAACCTTTGTCCCTCCCACGTTGATGGAGTCAATCTCTTCTACGTTTTCGAGCTTAGAAGCAACAGGAGGGAAGGAAAAAAAAAAATCAGAAGAATGATTATTTTTGAGGTCCCATCCAACCTTACATCGTACCATTCCTAAATCATTTTCTGTACCAAACTTCTCTGCTTCATTAAACCTGTCCTCTATTTCCACTTGAAGAAGGAAGGAACTGTCGGTTTGACAGAATAATTCTTGCCTACATAGCAGGGTGGAATCTAGTCTGCAACACTATTATAACCCTAAACAAAACTAACAAAGATAGAGCCAAGAAGATTACTACTACTACTACTACTACTACTACTACTACTACTACTACTACTACTACTACTACTAATAATAATAATAATAATAATAATAATAATAATAATAATAATAATAATAGTAATAATAATAATAAAGTTGGAAGGGGCCTTGGAGGTCATCTAGTCCAACCCCCTGCTCAGGCAGGAAACCCTATACCATTTCAGACAAATGGCTGTCCAGTCTCTTCTTAAATACCTCCAGTGATGGAGCACCCACAACTTCTGGAGACAAATTGTTCCTCTGATTTAATTGTTCTAGCTGTCAGGAAATTTCTCCTTAGTTCTAGGTTGCTTCTCTCCTTGGTTAGTTTCCATCCGTTGCTTCTTGTCCTGCCCTCAGGCGCCTTGGAGAATAGCTTGACTCCCTCTTCTTTGTGGCAACCCCTGAGATATTGGACCACTGCTATCATGTCACCCCTTGTCCTTCTCTTCATTAAACTAGACATACCCAATTATACTTATGAGTAGCAAATAACTCTATATTAGACACTTACTTGCTCGGCTCCTGACAGGCCAAAGCTTGCAAAATGAAACATGGTGTCAATTCCCTCACTAGCTTGGAAGACTTTCTCATAATCCCGCACATCAGCCTGGAAAAAGTTTGTGTGGGGAAAAAAAAAAAGAATTGCACATGAAAATAAAGAAGCACCAAGGAACCTCCTTACAATTCATTGTTTGTATCAGTAACTGTGGGTTAAAGCCTCGTAGTGTGGCAAGATTTTTTTTTTTTACCATCAACAATACTTTGAAGGTATTGATTAATAATGAGGCTATCGGTAGTCCTTGGCTTACGACCATTTGCTTAATCACCGTTCAAAGTTATGACGGTGCTGAAAAAAGTAATTTATGACCATCCACAAAGGTGAAATCATGGCAAAAGTTTGTGAATCCCCAAAATGTTTTGCAATATGTAAATGAAGACTCAATCATCCAGGCCAAGTTCATCTAAAACGGTTAAATTATGCAATACATTTTGGGGAGAAAGCCCCGCAGTTGGTATGGCAAGAGTTAATACATTCCAACGGCTCTCTGCCTAACTAATTTTTGTTTATTTATTTTTATTTTGTATTTTGACTGAACAAGTTACTTGGATAAGTAGTGAAACGGCTCAGATTAACAAACTTTCTTAATTGCCACGGTTTAACCTTTTTAGATACTTTTGGCTTGGATGATTTGAGTCTTCATTCATATATCATTTATGACTTTCCCAGGCTGAAAATTCAGGTGCTTGCTAACTGGCCTGTGGATACGACTGTTGCAGCACCCCGGGATCATACGACTGCCATCTGTGACTTTCCAGGCTGGTTTCCAGCTAGACAAGTCAGTGGGGGAAGCTGGATTTGCTCAATGACCGCCGCAAAACAGGTGGTAAAATCAGACGCGACTCACATCACAATTGCATCGTTTCGCAATGGAGTTTCCAGTTCCGACTGTGACTATAAATCAAGGACTACGTGTACCCAGTGCCATCCACCCTCAACCACGGAGGTTCCTGGCAGGAATTTGGACCAGTGGTTCTCCCTCTCAGCTCTACCTGCCCTACAGATTTATCGTCATGGGAAAAACCATGAAGGGAAAAGGCCATGTCAACCCCCAGTTCGACTATCGTGTCAAGAGTAAAACTTGGCAGCTACGTGCCTGATTGCTTCACCTTGTCAGCCCTACTTAGACTACTTAAGTTCTTGGAAGACCTATGGAATAAGGACTTGGCGTCTTGCCGGCATCCTGCCATCAAATGAGGGGGAGGGCCATGGGGAGGGAACAAAAGGACAATAACTCTTTATGGGTATATGATGGGAAACAGCGAGGAGAGGATGACAGCTTGATGAACAGCAAAGCTCAGAACCAGTTTGTGCCAGCACTCAAGGCCAGGCACCCTGAGAAAGAGTGTGGAATACCGCAAGCATCTCAGCGTTCTCAAAACACCCTAGGTGAACCTTCATTGGCTGAAGACAGACTGATCAGGTGGGGAGGGCTGTGATGGGGAGGGGGAACACTTTGTATCTATTTCGTGCTGGAAACTCAGTTCTAGCCTGACTTGACTGCAACCACCATCTTTTAGTAAAAGAACCTATCATTTCACTTCCACGGAGTCAAGGGTCTTTCTTTCCTAAGGAATTGGATTGGGGCAGGTCTGACACTAACAGTCAAACTGGTCCCCATCTTACTTGGAAGAAGATTGCTCCTTGGGGGAGCTCCCATTGAGGTTTACGTCTATCCAGTAAAACCACACCGATCCCTTCCTGGAGGAGAGCACAGCCCAGGTGGAATCCACAATATCCCACGCCACCGGTGATCATTGCCTTTGGACCGAAGGATCCCATCTGCCTGGGGATTTTCCAGACAGATGGCTCGCCTCTGTGGATCACTTTTTCACCGGATGTTCTTTGAAGGGTGTCCTCACGGCGATGAGACATGGCTGGAAAATTTCCGTTGGGCTTGTTAAGGGGGCCTTGTAAAACAGAGCACTGGATTACAAGCCTTCACAAATGGGTTACGGGTGGATCTCCGAAGCCTTCCTGCATAAAATCAAAGAAACAAAAACCAATGGTTACTCCAATCTCATAGTTTACGAGGTGCTTTACAATATTTAGGTTTCTATTTGGCAGTGCTTCATGTTGGTTACACTATTCTTTGACCTTTCTCTTCATATGAAGTAAGTAAGGCATGATAAAAATCTAGTCAATAAATAAATATAGTAGGCTTCCATCGATTGACACGTTAGCCAAGTAACAACTCTTATGGAACAAGCTAAATAAAAATAAAGTTCCTGTAACTTTAACTGGTCTCCTTTTGATTATGTGACTAGATTCTTGTACATTTCAGGCTGAAATTATCCAAGGTGGGACCTATTATGGGAAGATCCAGCTGTTTTAAAAGGCCTCTGGGTCTTTTGGGAAAGGTGGAATGAACAAGAATCTTTAACAACAACAACAACAACAACAACAACAACAACAACAACAACAACAACAACAACAATAATAATAATAATAATAATAATAATAATAATAATAATAATAATAATAATAATAATAATAATAATAGGACCTTGGAGGTCATTGAGTCCAACCCCCTGCTCAGGCAGGAAACCCTACACCATTTCGGACAAATGGCCGTCCAGTCTCTTCTTAAAAACTTCCAGTGTTGGAGCATTCACCGCTTCTGGAGACAGGTTGTTCCACTGGTTAATTGTTCTAACTGTCAGGAAGTTTCTCCTTAGTTCCAGGTTGCTTCTCTCCTTGACTAGTTTCCGTCCGTTGCTTCTTGTCCTGCCCTCAGGCGCCTTGGAGAATAGCTTGACTCCCTCTTCTTCATGGCAACCCCTGAGATATTGGAACACTGCTATCATGTCACCCCTAGTCCTTCTTTTCATTAAACTAGACATACCCAATTCCAGCAACCGTTCCTTATATGCTTTAGCCGCCAGTCCCCTAATCATCTTTGTTGCTCTTCTCTGCACTCTTTCTAGAGTCTCAACATCTTTTTTACATCGTGGTGACCAAAACTGGATGCAGTATTCCAAGTGTGGCCTTACCAAGGCATTGTAAAGTGGTATTAATACTTCACGTGATCTTGATTCTATCCCTCTGTTAATGCAGCCTAGCACTGTGTTGGCCTTTTTGGCAGCTGCACCACACTGCTGGCTCATATTTAAGTGATTGTCCACTAGGACAATCCACTAGTGCAAGGACCAGTTGTAAGTATGCAGAATACAGAATAACAGAGTTGGAAGGACCTTGAAGGTCTTCTAGTCTAACCTCCTGCTTGAGCAGGAGGCCCTGTACTATTTCAGACAAATGGCTGTCCAATCTCTTCTTAAAAATCTCCAGTGACGGAGCACCCATAACTTCTAAAGGCAAGCCATTCCACTGATTGTTCCCATTGCCAGGAAATTTCTCTTTAATTCTAGGTTAGTTCTTTCCTTGATTGGTTTCCATCCATTGCTTCTTGTCCTGCCTTCAGATGCTTTGGGAAATAGGTTGTCCCCTCTTCTTTGTGCCAGATAATGGAAGGCTGCTATCATGTCACCCCAGTCCTTATTTTCATTAAACTAGACATACCGAATTCCTTCAACCATTCTTCATATTTTCTTAAGTCATTTTTTTCAGTACCACTGTAAGCTTTGAACAGATGCTAAATGAATGTTTGTAAGTCGAGAACTACCTATACACCTGTACCTTAAAATGAGACAGTACTTTAGTCTGAGAATAGAGCCACGTCAATTAATTCAGGAAACTTTTTCCGTGCACCTAGAACAATAAGTACTCTAGAAACAAAACTAGGAATTAGGGACCCAGAAGGAGAAGCACATAAATTAGAAATGTATATTATATTAAGATTTGCTTCCTCAGAATGGTTTGGAGAACAAACGCAAGTCCAGAAAGGGGGGGAAATAAAAACCCTGCCATTTGGTACTTTTACTTTAAAATGTGGAATTCTTCTTCTCAAATGAAGACTTGCTCTGTCTATCGGAACTTTACAGCGGGCTATTAAGAGTTTTGTAGCTGGTAAAAAGGCAAAATGACTTGTCTACTGTATTAAGGTTTGGCGTATAAACCACCGGCTTCATTTTGGTTTTGGGACTTAATAAAAAAAAAAGATCGAGAAACCATATGATCTTGCCTGCCCCCCTCCTCAGTTTCTGAGTCTCTCTGTATCCCCAGTGGCACGCATTCAAATGCGTTAATAATTACTTCATCCTAAATCATAATTACCTTTAGCCTGTAGTTGGTGTCTTCAACAATCCGGTAGCAAAGCGAGATCCTGCATTTCCTTTGTTCTGGACTTTTTCAAGTATTCGTGGAACTGGTTTTCCAAAACCAGCGCGGACTTTGAGAGACTCTGGGAAAATCTCTTGTCTTTTATAGCAGCACCCTTTTGGATAAGCAAGCTATATTTGATTGATATTATCAGTGATCACGACCTGGCTTTAGAGCCAGATAGTGATTAGTATTTCAACACTCATCCCGGATGTTTTACGGCATTCCGATTACGCACATCATCATCACCATAAATTTATGTCTTGGATAAGAATCAATATGAAGAACGCTGAGCAGATTAACTGCCTAAACAAGCAAGGAATGTTGGGCTACTGTGCTTGGCACATAACCCGAAATCTGGTAACGCTGGTCTACAAGGAGAAAGCCTCGGAAATGAAAGTAGTTAATTTTTACCAGAATTGGGTCACTAATAAAGGAAAACTAAGTCCCGAGTATTAATTGGCTCCAGTTTCCGAGATACAACTTCAGGTCAAAACTGCATCAATAATAAATCAAAATTACGAGGGGGGATGTGCGATTACGCTCCGTACCTTTTCTGCAAAATGTGATATAGCGATGAGAATGGTGCCACACCGATCATTATAAATTTATCTTTTTATCGATACCAATGATATAGCTTTCCATGCATTTATTGGGGTTTCCCCCCCCCCATCTGATGTTTTTATGCTTTTTGCATGGAAAAACTGTCCAGCTCTAACATCAGACCTCACTCTGCAGGAGGTTCCACTGTTGTAACCTGGAGCCTGGTAACTCTGCCTTACTCTTAGGCAATTCCAAATCCCTGAACAGGTCATTTAGTTCACTCTTGTGACATTAGAGGTGGTTTGGGAGCAGCATGGGCTCAAGTTTGGATCCGCTGACATCGACAGCCTCAGGATCAGCTGCATCCTGTTCATCGTCTTTATCATCACCTGAGTCTAGAGCAGAGGTCCCCAACCTTTTGGGCAGCAGGGACCGCTTCCGTGGAGAGAGAGAGGATGCTGCAACGGTCCTAAGTCCCTTTTTTCAGTGCCGTTGTAACTTCGAACGGTCATTAAACAAATAGCTGTAAGTTGGGGACTAACTGTGATGGGCTGTCAGAATAACTTTGAGAGACAGGAGGAAGAGCTGAAGCGTAAACAAAGGTCGGATGGACAAAATCTGCATTCAGACAAGAAATATAACTTGAGAAAGAGTTTCAGAACTGATCCTTAGTTCCCTGGAACGTAACAGGCAGAGAGGGAGAGAGACACACACTTTCAGACTTGCAAGATTCTGTCACGGTTAACTTAGGATAAAAAATGAGATTAGTATTTGTGATTTTTGGTCTTATCTACTTCGAAGGGCTGATACTGGGGCACCGATTATTTAAAGCTGGGTAAATCTAGCAATAGGCCAATTGGTGGTGATGAGGAGCTAGGAGAGGGACAAAAGGAAGAAGCAAACATGAAGAAAAACAAGTATTAAATAAAACCTATTTGCCAGGAGAACTCTTCCACAAAGTTTATTGACACTGAAAGGGTCATGAGATTCGAAAGGTTCTCTCCGTCTTTCCAAAAGAAACATACGGTGACAGAAGGGTTAATTTATTCTTCTTCTTCGTTCTTTTTTTATCAAAGAGAAGTATAGTTCTAGGATGGCACGCTGGCAGAATTTCAAAAATTCTGCCAGGGAGTAACGTATATCTCGTTTTTCAAGTTCTGTTTATCCGCCGCACCACACAGTAGAACAGCTGAGATGGTACCTTGCAACACACACACACACGTCCTCCTCAACCCCAAAGGTGTTTTTTTTCAAAAGGCGACCGGACTTGCTTTGTTTTTCCTTGAAGATGTTTCGCTTCTCCTCCAAGAAGCTTCCCCAGTTCTTCATCATCCCAAAACTTCAGTTCAGTCCAGTTCTTCTCACCCAAGAAGCTGAAGAACGGAAGAAGCTTCTTGGGATGAGAAGTAAAACATCTTCAAGGTAAAACAAAGTCCAGTTGCCTTTTGAAAAAAAAGCCACCTTTGGGGCAACCTTGACCTGGAATGACTGAGAATCTCCACTGATATTCTCAGTAGCCTTTTTCACTGGAATCTGACGCGGGATGACGGGATCAACAATGTCGAATATTTCCAGGAATGTTGATCTTGGGCAGCAATCTGGGGAATCCATTCGAAGAGATCTTGTCTTACCTTTTGCTCTCCTTTATGTGTTTGAGAGGAGGAGGAGGGCCCAAATCCAGAAGACGATGGGAATTGTGGGAAGTGAAGTTTCCCCCCCAAAAAAACAGCTTCTGGGGACAAGCTCTTCCATCTTCAAAAAGTGCACGCTCCATAAACAAACTTATAAAACTACAGTGATGTGAACGACACGTTCTTGTTGCATTTGGCAAAGCTGAAAGGATTGTAAACAGACCCCAGATTAAATCACAATCACCTATGAGGTGCCATCATTGGGGGGCAGTGAAGCAGGGAAGAGAGGATGTCCCAGTATTGGGGGGGTGATGCAATTATTCTGTGGGCAATATAAAAAGAACGTGAAAAGTCTGAAAGATTTTTCAAGCTTCTTTGTTTTCATTCCAGAATTCCAGCGTGAAACGAAGGAAGATTTGTCCATGGGGATATTATAGCAGCGGTTTATGGGGAAAAAATAAAACTCCTTTGCTGGTTCTGTTAAAAGAATGACAGAGAGTAAGATTTTAATAGACAGTCACTGATGCAATTCACTCGTAAGATAATTCTGCTTGATTCTGTTGGGTCAGAATGTGGTATAACCTGTAATCAAAATATAACTTTTTCAAATTTGAAACCTTTATGCTAAATTGGGTAGTTTTCTGTTGGCCTTTTTCTTACGGTTATTGGAAATATTCACCAATTCTAAATATATGTGGCCACTGTTGGTGTTTTTGAAACTTTTTACATATTCGGAATAGATATCTTTCTGAAAAAGGGCTCAGCTATTTAGCAGGAAAGATTAACAAGCAAACATATGTACATTCTACCTGGAAGCCATTGGATTAAGTGAGACAGTTCTTCTCATTCGTGTTCTTTTTTTTCTAAAAGTGATCTAGTAAAAAAAGAAAGATACAAAAAATTATTATCTGTGATTTGCTTTCATCTCCTGCTTATTTTATGCAACAGCAGCACCCTGAGATTTCCCCCTCCCCCCAATATAATTAAAAGAAAATGAAGACCAGCAAGAAACCAACAATCCTTCAAACAAAGGAACAAGAATTAGGGAAATTGACAAGTCCAGAACCCAAATATTAGACATTCACCTAAACGTCTTTGCCTGCGTTAAATATTTCCTAGCTTTGTCGATTTCTTCAACAAGCTTCTTCAAATCGTCTCCTTCAAACAAAGGGAAAACGGGATCCTGAAAAAGAGAAAAACCAAGAATGTTTCGTGTTGTTTACGTGAAGAGCACTTAATCATGAAAGGAAACAAAGGTCAAAGGTCAAACAACCTTTGAGAACAGGGATCACGGAGAGGTGATCACTGCCAGAAATGAAATTACTACACGAATAATAATATATTTTGTAACTCCCAAAAAGTGCTTTTTCAAAAGGCAACTGGACTTCGTTTTTTTTCCTTGAAGACATTTCGCTTCTCATCCAAGAAGCTTCTTCAGCTCTGACTGTCGGAGTAATCTCTGGACACAATGGGTGGCACGTTAATGTAATAAATAAAATAAAATGAATGAATGAACGAATAAAGTTGGTTGAATCTACAGGGGTCAACAGCCCTGAGTTAAGACGCCACGCTGTTCAAGGTCCTGACCTTGCAACATCTAATGCAGCGTTTCTCAATCGTGACAACTTGAAGATGCGTGGATTTCAACTTCCAGAATTTCCCAACCAGCAGGCCACCAAGACTGATACCTGATCCAATCCTAATCTAATCTTCTGGGTGTTTGCACAGTGGATTGCCATGACCTCATTGTAAAATTATTGGGAATGAAGATTAATTAACTGATTCCGAGTTGGGTCAAGGAATGATACCTCCTCATCTTTAAAGCCTTGCGAAAGCAGTTGGTGTGCAGCCAACTGTCCGTCCACATCTCCGTGGCAACGATGGTAGCGTCCGCCGGTCTGGAAGGCGAGTTTCTTGAGGAAGTCATTGGCCACTCTGTCGAAGACAACAAGGAGAAGGTCCCAAAGTGGGAGTCATTTGAGCTCAATCCTCAACAGCAAGTTCCAAAAGGGATCCGGAAGACTCCGGGAAGACTCCAAGATTAAATTTTAAAAGACTAAATTTAAAAAAAAATCAGTTGGGGCTGCCATGCGAGAGATACCTGTCCAAGCAGTTGAAAGAAATGGTGTGGATGGTAACGGCCCGACTCTTCGTAAGCGCTTCAATTCCTTTGAGAATTAAGTTGCAACTGGTGTCAGGTTTTCCATCGGTCAGAATGTAGAGGGCTTCTACCTCTTCAAGGCTAAAGGCTCTCTGAAAATGACAACACAACACAACACATCTCGAATTAAACAGCAGCTTGGACGCTAGAATACCGAGATGAAAAGTTTAGTTCACCCACCAGGTCATGGAGGGGAAAATGCTCTGTTGAATGAAGTAAAACCGTCATAAATATGCGCCATTTGCCAAGCGTCTGAATTTTGATCATGTGACCACTGGGAGGCTGCAATGGTCTCAAGTGTGAAAAATAGTCGTAAGTCGCTTTTTTTTCAGTACCGTTGTAACTTTGAATGGTCAATAAACAAATGTTTGTAAGTAGAGAACTAACTGTAGTTTGCAGGACCCCAAACTCAGTCCTTACTGTAGTCTGTAGGTAACCTAGCTAATATAATTATATAATTCTTCCATGTATATTCATTCATACTACAACTCAGGTACAAAATGGCCGACTTTCCCTCCACAATAGTCTCAAGAGAATTCCCACTAGAGCAGGGGTGTCAAACTGCCGGCCCACAGGCCGGACGCATCACACGGAAGCTGCGCCCACCTCATTGCCGGCAATGGCAAAACAGTCCCGATACGTTGCGCGACGTCACATGACGTCGCAAGTTTGACATGTCTGCACCAGAGTGTTCCAGCAAAATTGCATTGGAATCCAGAAAATCCATAGCAGATGATGGTTTTTTTGAAGGGAAAACCCATTCTCTATGCTGGGGTCTTCAAGCTTGGCAACTTGAAGACTTGTGGACTTCAACTCCCAGAATTCACAACTGGCTGAGGAATTCTGGGAGTTGGGGTCCACAAGTCTTAAAAGTTGCCAAGTTTGGGAATGCCCGCTCTATGCCATTGGCTCCAGGATTTACGGCAACACTGCTTAACTAGGAAGCTTCTGTCCAACTGAACAAACCTGTAAAGCCTTCAAAATGGATGTATTCCCATGAGCCCGAAAGAGTGACACCCACTGGGCAGCCTCGTGGCACATTTCATCGGTGGCCTCCACAAGGGTCTTCTGCCAAAGTTGGACCTCTTCTGAGAAAGCGATGAGATTGAACCTGGAAAGAAAGGTCCATCAGGAAGCCCAATTAACGTGGACAACCACATCAGCAAAACTGTGGCCAGGATCACGTTGAGATATGTGAAATTAAGTGGCCAATAGATCATGTAATTACAATTCACTTTTCTACCCCAGGAAATGTGTTGATTATGTCTATGAGATCTGGTGGTTTTTCTTTCATTATCTCTGCAACATTCCATTACCGCTGAGCAAGGGCCACACTCGTTCTTTGAGTAACATGTTGGGAAGCCACCTTCCAAAATGGCCTGACTAAGGCCATCACAAAATTTGGATTAAAGTTGCATCAACTTAGTATACTCTCTAGTCGTGTAAATCACATCTTCTACCATGTTAACATTTTGGTAACTATTTTTGAGAGCTGTGAAGATCACACAAGGTTCTTCAGGCCACACCCTCTGCGTTATCAGGTTAGCTTGTGATCAGGATTTCCTTGTGTATGATTTAATAATAGTAATCAACTCCAAACACATCCAGTAGGTCAACTATTTCCTGCATGTAAGAGCAAGTGGGACTTTGTCTGGGAATTCTCTCCAGGCCCTTCAGCAGATCCACAATCTTCACTGAGTAGGTTTCCTCCAAAGCTTCCCCGGTGCTGTAGATATATGGGGCTATCCTACTACCAGTTAGAGCTCTTATACATCAACAGAAAACAGAGAGCTCACTTCTGATGCCTTGTGAGAAATGTGGGGGTGAGGTCAGGGGAAGCCTGCTTACGAGGACAACTTACCAGTCTGAGACTGGTTATGACTGGAATGAGGTAAGCTACTATTCCTGCATCTTCCTTACTTGGTGGCCTTCTTCCTCAGCTGTTCCCAGATTAGAGAGGTGAGCTCTTTGGCAACCAGACTCAAGGTGTGCTCCATGGAACCAGATGTGTCAATGAGGATGCAAACTTTGGCTTCCAAGATGACCCCAAAGAATCGGCGGCTGCCTAAGAAAGAGAATTTGTCACTGTTGACCACCTTTTTTGTCTTACTTAGCACAGGGTTTAATCCAAAGAATCGGAATCAGGATAAAAGGTAGATGGTGGCCAGGAATCCCATCAAACCAACCTTCTCCAGGCTGGTACCTTTGGGATATATGATGTCAACATCTAGGACAGTGGTCTTCAAACTTGGCAACTTTAAGACTTATGGACTTCAACTCCCAGAACTCCTCAGCCAGCCCTGGCTGGGAGTTGAAGTCCACAAGTCTTAAAGTTGCCAAGTTTGAAGACCCCTGATCTAGAATTCTCCATGCATGATCATGGTCCAGCATGGTCACGGTTGAGGATCCTAGGAAACTAAGTCCACACACTTAAAGAATATTCAGTTTGGCTGGCCTCTAAAACTGGATCAGACATATCCCAGAGGCACTTTTTCAAAAGGCAAGTGGGCTTTCTTCGGTTCTGTTCTGAAGTTGCTTCAAAACTGAAGAAACTTCTTGAATGAGAAGTGAAAGGTTTTCAAGAAAAAATATATGAGGAAGTCCAGTTGCCGTTTGAAAAAGCACCTTTGGGACAACCATGACCTAGATCAGGGGTCTTCAAACTTGGCCCTTTTATGACTTGTGGACTTCAACTCCCAGAATTCCTCAGCCAGGCAGGCTGGCTGAGGAATTCTGAGAGTTGAAGTCCACAAGTCATAAAAGGGCCAAGTTTGAAGACCCCTGACCTAGATGATTGAGAATCTCCATAGTCACGGATCAGAAATATTTGATTCAATAAGATGGTGGGGCATGGCTTGAAACTCATTGTTGATTCCATGACCTCTTTAGCTTCCAGCACTTGTAAGGCAGGTTGACCGAAGACCATAGAATTGTCCTCTAGGCTACAATCCTGGCCTAAATGTTACAGATGAATGGAGATACAAAATCTGACACTCTAATCATTTCTATAGATGTTGAAATGAAGGAACCAAATTTCCTCATCGATTGAGATAATCTGGAGCAAGGTTGGGTTATGGCATGACCCAAATCACACCCTTACATTCTTGCATCATGACACCAGTTTCATCATTATCCCTCTTCCTTCGCACATGCTATGGGCCTGAACTGGTTCAAAAGAATTAGTTTGCCCCCAACTTTGGGGCCACGTGGTCCAATTCTGAACGCACATAAATAACTCCTGTCAAGATGGTTAATAGTGGGGCAACCCCTAGGTAGGATAGACAGACCTGAGAGAAGCCACTGTACTCTTCGGACGTAGCATTGCAACACTGTCTCCAACTGCTTGATGTAATCATCCAAATCCTTGGGTTGAATCTGCAGATGCTTCACCATCCCCTAGGAGACAAGATCACAAGAAGTCACTCAAAGAGGTGACGGGAGGGTCATGTCCAATGTAGACTAGGCTAAGAAACCCATGCGATGTAGGTCTAAGATTATTTTTACTGGAACGGCTCCCTCATTTTATCTTTGTGTGAATTAGGGAGGGGCTCATGAGTCATTTTCTCTTCTATCTTTCTATCTATCATCTATCTATTTCTATCTCTCTAAGCTCTATTTCTGTCTGTTTATCTGTCAGTCTTTCTGTCTGTTTATCCCTGTAGTTATCATGTGTCTATTTCTATTTATCTGTCTATCATTTCTTTCTGTCTATCATTTCTTTCTTTCTTTCTTTCTTTCTTTCTTTCTTTCTTTCTTTCTTTCTTTCTTTCTTTCTTTCTTTCTTTCTTTCTTTCTTTCTTTCTCTTTCTTTCTCTATCTATCTATCTATCTATCTATCTATCTATCTATCTATCTATCTATCTATCTATCTATCTATCTATCTATCTATCTATCTATCTATCTATCTATCTATCTATCTATCTATCTATCTATCTATCTATCATCTATTTACCTGTTTGGAAAAACTACTAATAACAACAGCAAATAAATAAATAAGAATAAAAATCCAAGGCTGAGGACAGTTGGAGAAAAATGGCTACGATTACTTATATAGCAATGTTGGCTGGGGAATTCTGGGAGTTGGAAGTCCACACATCTTCAGGTGGCCAGGATTGAGAAACACTGCTATATACAATCAGGATTACTGAAGAAACATTTCACGTTCCCTCTAAAAGAACCCACGGTGGGGACTCACTTGCATTTCTACACTTGGGAAAATGTCGCAATATTTTGCCGCAACTTTCTTGTGCAACGATTCCACCATCTGCTTCCGATGGACGCTCCCGGGTCCAAACACGACAATGGCCAAATCTAGCTTCAGCTTTTTCAGGCCGCATTTGCTGAGCCACTGTTGGACAGGAGGAAAAAACGGAGGCTCGTTGAGCGAATGGAGGACGCACTGCAAGCGAAGAAGCATTCAGTGATTTAACAATCTTTCCGCTCAGGCAGCGTGTTGCGGACAATATACGTACTGCCTTGGTGGAGCAGATTTCCTCCTCATTTGGCAACACCAGCGAAGGAATCAACCTTTTCCCGCTCTTTTGGAAAACTGCCTCTGGAGAGGAAGAAAGCCGTATGATTCTTGCCTCTGAAACACACCCCGTTTTTGAAATCATCTTTTTACATACTCCTTCCTGGAAGGAGAGAAATGTGAATATAAAAATGCACATTTCAATCTCTCAGATGGAAAAATAGGCCCACCCTGTAGCCAAGGGAAGAGAAAACAACCTGTTACTCAGCTTGGGATGCTAAAAGTTTTTTTTTTTTTAATGTTTTATTGATTTTCTAATTTTACATTTAAGTATTTAAAAAGCAATGTGGCGGCTGAGTTAATTGATAATTCAATGACATACAAATATCTTTAGTACAAGTCTCAAACTATCACATTAAATATTTCCTCTTTTTTTCCCCTTAGTATTTACTACCTCATGTTTAAACTAATACAATTCTTCTTATATCAATTAAATAAAAATAACATCTTTACATTTATCAATAATTTTTAGCTTATACTTGTCCTGGTTGTTTTAACATTCATTCTTTATCGACAATCAATGTCCTAATTAGTTTTTCCCAATTTTTAGTTTCCCATTAATAATAATGCTAAAAGTTTACAACCATCTTTGTGGGAAGAAAAGTTCCCCCATTATCTGAAAAAACTCACCTATGTTTTTCCTTTGGCGGTGATCCAGCAAAGAGTCTGACATCGATGGCTGTTTTTTTGCCTTGAGGTTCAATTTCTTCCTGGCCAGGAAAATCTCTTTAATGGGCTGAACTGCACAACAAATCAAATCATCATCAACTTCCCCATCTAGCATCAGATTACCCCATCCTTTCAAGATGGGTATGGCTTGCATCATAAATAGGATTAATTCATTCTTTTTCTTGTTTTGGTCTTCTCTGTATTTTTTTTCCTTTTAGCCTGCAAGCTGGATGTTTGTAATCTGTTGAAATTTTAAGACTCTGATAATATCATTTGGATTAGTCCCATCCTATAAAAGGAAAGGGGGGAGAGGCTATCTGATCGGTCAGCAGCCCCCCACCCCTGAAAAGACAGCTGAGACTATGTTAACTATGCAGGGGGGGGGGAAAGTATTAAACACACCACTGTATTTTAACTACAAGCAAACAGGCCAGATGGATAGATAAATAGAGAATCCACAGTCATATTCACCCAATTTTGTAAGGGGGGGATTCATCCAATCCTCTAAGCCGGGAGTGTCCAACCTTGACAACTTTAAGACCAGAACTTTAAGACCCAGAATTCCCCAGCCTGCATGAACCCTAACCCATTAAAATACAGTAGATTTAAGTCAGGTGTATCCAAGCTTAGCAACTTTAAGACCTGTGGACTTCAGCTCCCAGAATTCCCCAGCCTGCATGAACCCTAACTCATTAAAATACAGTAGATTTACGTCAGGTGTATCCAAGCTTAGCAATTTTAAGACTCGTGGACTTCAACTCCCAGAATTCCCCAACCTGCATGAACCCTAACTCATTAAAATACAGTAGATTTACGTCAGGTGTATCCAAGCTTGGCAAGTTTAAGACTTGTGGACTTCAACTCCCAGAATTCCCCCAGCCAGTATTTCTGGCTGGGGAATTCTGGAAGCTGAAGTCCACAGGTCTTAAAGTTGCCAACCTTGGACATCCCTATCCTAAGGCAAATCGAAACAAGCTATGACTTAAAAGCCATGGTAGATTCCACACAGATGGACTTCAGCTGATTATGGACTTAGATCTGACTTAGAGTTATGGAGCCACCCTTGCTTATCCCATCCGGTACCCACTTCGCTTCTACACACCTGGTGGGATTTCCGCTTTGCCACTCGGAGGACGCCACGAAAGGGCTTTGGGGCTACCGGTCCTCTCGCCATCCTGGTGCTGTTCTCACGGACAATAAAGAGATGGAGGACAGATGAGAAAAACACTCGTTCTTTCATTTCAGAATAAAATTTCCCGTGTTTCGGTTTCATGTTTTTCCTACTCCACCAATTTTCCTTGTCCAGCAATTCCACAAAAGAAGTTTTCTTGACTCAAGGACCAGAATTGGTAAAGGAAAAAAAAATACTGAACAAAGCAAGGAACTGACAACAGATGGCAGAGTTCATTTTGAAATACCAGCACCAACTTACCATCCTGGCAAGGCTGAGGGCTGTCGGCTTTGGAAATGGTAATTTTGAAGGTCTGGTTTTTTTTTCTTCCTTCTTGAGTGATGAGAGCTCATCTGTTATGGGAGGTGACTGGTTCCTTGTAATGTTTCCTGATTTCTGCCTTAAAGAGTCCACTAACACGGCACACTGAAAGCAAAGCAAAAATCAGAAAACACATTGAGGCTTGCTTTAGAGCAGGGGTCTTCAAACTTGGCCCTTTGATGACTTGTGGACTTCAATTCCCAGAATTCCTCAGCCAGCCTCCATTTTGTTTGTTAGATTTAAGACAGGGGTCTTCAAACTTGGCCCTTTTATGACTTGTGGACTTCAACTCCCAGAATTCCTCAGCCAGCGTGCCTGACTGAGGAATTCTGGGAGTTGGTCCACAAGTCAAAAAAGGGCCAAGTTTGAAGACCCCTGCTTTAGAGGCAAATTTCACGGAAGACATAACCGTAACTCTTATCAGGAACAAATTCCCAAGGAAATTAATAGCAAATCGGGGGGGGGGGGTGTTCCATTCCTGTTTAAAGGGAGATTCATGAAGTGTATATTTCTAACTACCTGGGAACAGAGCAAAATTTATAAATGAATTCCTGTTCTCCACACCAAAAACACGCAAAGGTACATTTTTCTCTAAGCATGATTTGTTGCTGTTCTTGAAATCTATTTCCATGGATGGGAAAGAAAAGAGATTAAATAAATTAATGAGTTCTGAAGTCTGTGCCTACCGTAAACTGGGAAACATTCTTCTTGCTCTAACTTTGGTATTTTTCCCCCCCCACAAATTATGGTCACCAGATTTCTGCTGCAAAAATCTCAACCGCCACTAGAGGGCCACAAGGAGTGAGAGATTTCAGGGTGCCTTTGCTGCCATCTTGTGGTCGTTTCTATTCACCTAGTTCAGATCTAGTATATACATCCTAGAAATCGACAGGGGAACGCCAGTTGGCCTGAATGACTGTGCAAAATGCTACACCAGGTGATCAAACCACTGCACTCTCCTCATGGTAAAGAGACATAGCTTAAAATAAAGTCATTTTTTCAAAAGGTCTATGATCCAACCTTGTGAGAGTAATTAACTGCTTTCTCCATTTCAGATAGGATAAGGCTGATGTCATCGCTTTCGTTGATACCTTTCCGGAAGGCAAGGAGGAATTAAAAAAAAAAAAACACAAAATATAAACTCCTAAGTTTTGAAACTTGATGCAATCCAACTTTTACAAAAATCGTTAGCACACACAACCACACAGACACACACCTCTTGGAACAGTTTGGGAATGCTAGGATTTTTTTGATGGAGGCTAAGGTTCATGCAATTCTAGGTATTTATCAAGGAAGTTATTTTTACCAATATGTTCCACCCTTCCTACAAAATTTCAAGGTAGTTCACAGAGAGGGTCTTCCCTACGTTTTATCCACACAACACTGGGAAGCTGTGGTGAAATATAGTGAATAACACATGGGGTTGGTTGGTCAACCAGATATCTGGAGTTGGGTCTTCACTTTGCCAGAGAAAAACAAGGTGGATTGACCACTGGTGCTTCAGTACCTTCTTTTGCAAGACAGACATATTTGTGTGAGTTTGCATACATTTGTGCAAAATGTTCACGGCTTCAGTTTCAAACATCTCCAAGGTTAGGTTGAAAAGGAGATGCGTTTTTGCAAAGTTGCCGCTCAGTCCGTGTTGTCCAAGGTGAGGAAGCTACAACTCTCCAGATGTTGCTGGAGTATGATTTACATGATCCCTGATCGTTAAGTCAAATCAGATTGGTTGAAGAGAACTGGGAGTCCTAGAACGTCAAGTCCAAGAACATCAAGAACATCTGGAGATACAAAGAGTTCTCCTTCCTGTGGCACCCCAAGAGCAGGACAATGGGGCAGAAGTCAAGAACTCCATGAAGGAGAAGGACCAGGAGGCCCGAAGGCCCACATTTTGAAATAAAGGATGTGTTATACAGGTACTCCTCGACCTACACTCACCATTGGGACCAAGAATGAATGAAACATCTGCAAGAAAACCACCAAGCTCAGAGAACAGCAAGGATGCCTGCCACAGTCCTCCTCCTCCTCCTATCTCCTCCTCCTCCTCCTCCTATCTCCTCCTCCTCCTTTCCACTCCTCTTTCTCCTCCTGCTCCTTTCTCTTCCTCCTAGCACCAAGGACCCCACAATACTGAATTAGGTGTTACATCTGTTTCACCATGGAGCTAGATCTGATTTACTCATACAGAACAGGAAAAAAAGGTGATTTGTAATACTGTGGTCCCGACTCAAAGCTCCTCAGAACGGTAAAACAGAATGAAAAGATAAACCCTTGAAGAAGGAAGAACCCACTCCGGCAAGATTAAAGAGGTGCCCACATCCTTAAAAGGTCCCAGAGACCACTTGAGAGGGTTCCCGTGTGGCAGCATTAAAAATACACCCTGAAATTCTAGCACACCTGTTTCTCCAAAGCAATGAAAACGTCCGTTGGCGGCCTGCACAATTTCTTTGTAAGCAGTGGCGGTTTCTTCGGGACTCGCGTAGCGTGGTGGCGGGTCTTCTTCAAACGAATAAGCGTTAACGCTGAAGAGGCAAACGTGGAGTTGCAAATCACAGCCCCCACAGACTTCAACCAGGTAAGAAGAGGTGAGGTGCTGAAAGACAAGAAGGTGGAAACCAAATGCGACGGACAGCATCGTTTGACACGAATGTAATTGATTCCTTGCTTGAAGGCCATTCAAGGGTTTCACATTCATTAACAGAATCAGTTTTATAAAAAGCAGGGAACCAGTGTAATTGCAACCCTGGTGCAAGGGTGCACAATCCATGAGCCATGGGATCTGTGTGTGGCTCCTCCCATACGCAACAGAGGGCCACAGCTTCTTATTGCGAATCCTTGGCGATGTCCATTTCGCTCTCCTATTCAGGCTGCCTCCTTGATGCCAGCGAGTCACAACTTTAGAGCAACGTTTCTCAACCTCAGCAATGCTTAAGATGGGTGGACTTAACTCCCAGAACTCTTCATTGGCCAACCAGACAAATGGCTGTCCATTCTCTTCTTAAAAACCTCCAGCGATGGAGCTACCCACAACTTCTGGAGGCAAGTTGTTCCACTGGTTAATTGTTCTCACTGTCAGGAAATTTGTCCTTAATTCTAGGTTGCTTCTCTCTTTGTTTAGTTTCCATCCGTTACTTCTTGTCCTGCCTTCAGGCGCTTTGGAGAATAGCTCGACTTCCTCTTCTTTGTGGCAGCCCTTCAAATATTGTAACACTGCCATCGTGTCACCCCCTGTCCTTCTTTTCATTAGACTAGTCATACCCAATTCCTTCAACCGTTCTTCCTATGTTTTAGCCTCCAGTCCCCTAATCCTCTTTGTTGCTCATTTTAACGGCGGTATTATCTTCATCTAACTGTGTTCACCCCCACCTGCTGATATAAAAAGAATCATGCAATCCACTTTTCCTCTTCCTGGCTCGCTGCCAACCCAAATGAGTTGTGGCATATTAAGGCTTTTGGCATTTATAATGAAGAGTTCTGAATGTTGCCTAAACTGATTTTGGGAATCCACCTACCGTCTCCTGATCTGGCACTCCAGCTGCCAGCAGATACAGGCCTTGAGAGGCATGCCTGTCTTTGTCTTTAAAATTCACCTCCACGGCTCTTTTGAGGGCCTTCAGAAGATTCCTGCTGCCCTTGGCGCGAAGACACAGAACCCATCTAGAAAAAAACAACCAAGCGTCAGACATGTTCTTCTCGGACATCCCACGTCTGTGGGGCTGATACAAAATGGATCACGATTGGGACATCACGAACAGGGGCACCACTTGAAAGTAACAAATTCTGGGAGTTGCCCAGGTTGGACACACCAGGTTTTGCTCGTGCATTTTGACGGAAGAAGTGGAAAAATATCTAGAGGTGGTCCTTTACCTCCAAGCACTCTGTAAGTTGTCTGGATGAGGTGGGACCATCTCAGGTTGCCAAGACCTAACGTCACTTCCAAAGCTGCAAAAAAGAACGTAGAATCAACAAACATTGGCCAGGCTCAACTGTGACTTGTTGGAAAGATAAAATTAGTTACCCCAATTTATGCCCAACCTGCATACAGGAAGTCCTCGCCCTACGGGCCATCCATCATTGAGCCCAGAATTGATGTGGCTACGCGAGTCAGTTGTTGAATGAGTTTTGCCTCCCTTTAGGCCCTTTTTTCTCGCAGTTGTTAAGTGATTGTGAAGTGAATCTGGCTTCCCCATTGACTTTGCTTGTCAGAAGGATGCAAAAAGGAGATCATGTGACTCCGGGACACTTGCAACAGTCCTAAGTACATGCCAGTTGCCAAACATCTGAATTTTGATCAGATTGTGTGAAAAACAGTCCTAAGTCGCTTTTTCAGTGCTGCTGCCGCTCTAAGATTAAGATTTCTTTCGTTAAGATTAGATTTCTTCAGCGGCAACGATTTTGGCTCCTTTGCAGAATAGGAAGACAGGTCCTCTCATCTGAGATCCAAGCCAGCATTTCTCGGACCGGATCTTTGTAGATCGGTAGATGAATTTATGACTTTACTTCTTTTTTCTTCCAAAAACATGTCGGGTTTTTATTTTCTTAAAAATATTATCTAGTAAAAAAAATGAGCAAAACGAAAGAAAAGCCACTTACGCAAGGATGTTGAACAGGTCCTTGCTGGCCATTTGCTCTTCCAATAAAAGGCGTAGAGAATGTTGGATATGAAAGATGTAAGGGGAATTCGTTTTGGAGATGTCGACCAGGATAACCACCCTAATGAAAAACCAAAGACTATTAACATTTCCTCTCTCTTCTTTTTGATGCTTCGTTTTCCTGCATTTGGTTCCCTTCTTTTCAGCTTTAAGCAGCCTTCTGAGACCAGAGAAGGTGGAAGATAAGCCCTGATTTATGGTTTGCTGTAGTGCTTCCAAAGCACTTTTTTTCCTTTATTATACAAAACCAGAAAGTCCTTGTTTAAATATCAGTGGCGATGGGGTAATGAGTTTGTGTGTGTCGCTTAAAGAAAAATCACGTTTGCTCAATTTTATGTAATTTATCCCGATTTGGGAAGCAATGGTTGTGTTTGACCAGCCCAGACAATTACAAATAAATCCCTGACTTACAGCCACAACTGGGATTGGAATTTCGGTCATCAATTGGTGAGATTGTAAGTCAAGTCCCCAAATGACCAGACTCAATTTATGACCATTTTTTACCTCCGTCATAAAGCAAATCTTGTGGTCCTTAATTTCTTTGCCTCGGTTTAACCGTTGAGTTTACTTCTTACATTTCTACTCCCGTATCACTGCCCAGAGTCAGTTGGAATTGAAATACATTCAAATAAATTATTTTGTTATTATTACCATCATTTCAGCGGGTGCACCAGGAGGTTTCCCTCCTGTTAAACCAGGATGCAGTCAAAGTATCAAGAAGGGATTGGCCAAGAGGAACAGAGAGAGGTAGAAATAAAAGGCAAGAAGGCATCTGAAACAGATGCAAGGAAGTCAAATCTGGGTACCTCTTTTCACAAACTGTTCCCCAAATTCCTCTGCTGGAAAGAGATAGCCAATCAATGCGTCTCTCGTACAATTTCACCATCTGCCCCAGCTGCTTCTGTGAAGCAACGGAGAAGAGACATCACCTGAAGCTGCTGGCTAAGGATTAGGGAAACATTTCAGGCAACAAATGTTGGGAGTTCCTTCTCGAGTCAAATTCCCATAGAAGACTGGAGAAGGTGCTTCAGGATGCCCACACCATCCATGATCGGGAGGTTCTCCAACCTTCACCCATCTACAGCAGGGGTCTTCAAACCTGGCCCTTTTATGACTTGTGGACTTCAACTCCCAGAATTCCTCAGCCAGACACGTGTGCCTGGCTGAGGAATTCTGGGAGTTGAAGTCCACAAGTCATAAAAGGGCCAAGTTTGAAGACCCCTGATCTACAGCATCATGGTTGCAACCATCTTCCCCGCTCTCCTAAGATACAGGTAGCCCTTGACTTACGACCACTATTGGAACCAAAATTCTTGTTGTGGTTAAATGAGTCACACTGGATTTTATGACCTTTTCGCCACAATCGTTTAAGCAAATCGCTGCGGTTGTTAAGTGACTCATGCAGTTGTTAAGCCAACCTGACTTCCTCCCACAGGCGTTGCGAGTCAGAAGCTGGCTGGGAAGCTCATAAATGGCGATCATGTTATGTTGCAACCGTCGTAAATACATACCGGTTGCCAAATGAACGGATTTCGGTCACGCGATCGTGGGGATACTGCAACAATTGTGAGGACTGGTCATAAATAGCTTTTCTTAGTGCTGTTGTGGCTTCGAAGGACGCACACACACAAAAGAGTTGTAAGTCAAGGACTGCCTGTATAGAAATGGGGCTGTGTTGTGTGCAGCACTTCAGACCTTGATCGGCTGTTTAGCCCCAAGACCAACAATGGTTAAGACGGATGATGTGCATTTATTTATTCACCTGGTAATCATATAATATCGGAGGATCTACGTGGATATTTTTCACTGTCCCATCGTGCCATTCAAACTGCATCATGGCGTTCTGCAACGAAAAGGATGACCACAACATCACAAATCAGGTGGCAGACACTCCTTGGCTCACAACCACCACTGAGCATTTGTGTTGTTAAGTGAAACATTTGTTAAGTGAGTTTTGCCCCATTTTACACGGGTTTTCCGGGGAGGCCGGTCTATCAGGGCAACCTGGTCTACCCCAAATGTGGGATGGAGCCTACTGCTTCCGCTTCCGCCTTTCAGCCCCAATCTAGGAGCCTTCACAGGCAGCCGCTCCTGCGACAGACTATTTGTGTGTTAGATTTTAATTTACCGACAAAGAAATAGCTATACTAGCCTCCTTTTAATTCTTTGTCGGTAAATTTAAATCTAACCCCGTTTTACAACTTTTCTGACCACGGTTGTTAAGTCAATCGCTGGAATTGTTAAGTTAGCAACAGGGTTGTTAAATTTCCCCCTTGGCTTTGCTTGTCAGAAGGTCACAGAAGCTGATCACGTGACCCCAGGGCACTGTGATCGTCATAAATATGAACCAATTGCCAAGCATCTAGTACAGGGATAGGCAACCTTGGCTCTTTTATGACTCGTGGACTTCAACTCCCAGAATTGCTGAGCCAGCATGGCTGGCTCAGGAATTCTGGGAGTTGAAGTCCACGAGTCATAAAAGAGCCAAGGTTGCCTACCCCTGATCTAGTATGTCAAGTTTAATGAAGAGAAGGATGAGGGGGGACATGATAGCAGCCTTCCAATGTCTCAGGGGCTGCCCCAAAGAAGAGGGAGTCAAGCTATTCTCCAAAGCACCAGAAGGCAGGACAAGAAGCCACGGATGGAAACTAACCAAAGAGAGAAGCAACCTAGAACTAAGGAGAAACTTCCTGACAGAACAATTAACTAGTGGAACAACTTGCCTCCAGAAGCTGTGAATGCTCCAACACTGGAAGTTTTTAAGAAGAGACTGGACAGCCATTTGTCTGAGATGGTACAGGTTCTCCTGCTTGAGCAGGGGGTTGGACTAGAAGACCTCCAAGGTCCCTTCCAGCTCTATCATCATTATTATCACCATCATTATCATCATCATCATCATCATTATTATTAATACTATTACTATTATTATTATTTCCAAATTTTGATCAGATGCTGCAACGGTCCTAAGTGTAAAACCAGACATGTCACTTTTTTTCAATCCCATTTTAACTTCGAACACTCACTAAATGAACTGTTTTATAGGTCGAGAACTACCTACATATTGTAGAGTAGACCTTTGGAAAAGTAACCTACCATTAGTTGGATTCATGGGGCTATATATATCCAGTTGTTCTGGATGAGAAATTTAAGATCAAACCTGCCAACATTAACCAATGCTATCTTCCTGGTGTCCACTTCCCTGCTGACTCCTCCCAGGAACCAAGGCTTCCCACAATCCCCCCCGGCAAGCAAACCAAATCAGTTCTTCTTGACTTACCCCGTGCAGCGTGGACGATACCGTTTTGCGCAGGACAGGCACAAATTCTTCCACGGGCGAGAAGGCGTTGGGGGCTAAGACTTGGTAAATGCCGAGTTTCTTGGCTGCGGGAAGGACAGAAGAAGCGGGAGTCCGGCAACTGGTCTGGACGAGTGCCGTTTCAGAGGGAAAACCTGGGGGGGGGGGTTTGGCTTTACCTCGCAATCCATTGGCTTTTAACCATTCGGCGGAAGATTTGGCCAAGAAGTTGGGGATCTGGATTGCAAGCGGGCGCTCGTGCTGCAGGGGTTTGGACAGCTGTACCAAAGACGATGAGCTTAAACGTTCCGTTGAACTCTAAGCAGAGAGAGAGAGAGTCAACAGGTCCTCTGTAGAAAAAAAAACGTGTGTTCTTGTTCCTGTTGAATACCCAACAACTGCAAAATTTTAATTAAAGGGAGGTCTGCCACCAAGGTGTTTTTTTTTTTTTTTTTTAAATCATTTCTAAATATATACTTGTATTGCTTCTTTACTGGACATTTCATGGAATGGCATATGAGAATAGCCTCGGGAGACAGAAGAAAGAGCTGCAGACAAGGCAACGATTGGATAAGAGGCAGCTGAGCCCACAGAAAAAACAGAAAAACCCTCCCTAGTTTCTTGGACTGTAAAGGCGAAGGGCGGGGGGAGAGGAAATTTTCAGGTTTGCAAGGTTGATACAAGCCCTTTGGAGTAATCCAGATAGGAAGCGCCATCCAGGAACACCAGCTCTGTCTTTAATCTAAGGTTACATCAGGGGTCTTCCAACGTGGCCCTTTTATGACTTGTGGACTTCAGCTCCCAGAATTCCTCAGCCAGCGTGCCTGGCTGAGGAATTCTGGGAGTTGAAGTCCACAAGTCATAAAAGGGCCAAGGTGGAAGACCCCTGGGTTACATTAACAGAGTCTTGCAATACATCAATATCTACCTGTAGATAACCAGTTGATGTAATGGAGTGTGGGAGTGGGAAATACCTTGGGAGACAGGAGGCAGAGCTACAGACAAGACAATGGTCAGCTGAGCCCTCAGAAAGAAAGGGAGGTGGTAAACCATCTCAGAAGAGAGACTTTCCCTAGTTTCCTGGACTACAAAGGGGAGGGGGGGGAAGAGAAGAGATATTTTTTCAGACTTGCAAGATAGGTAGATATCCCTTCGAGGTAGCCCAGATAGGAAGCACCACCCAGGAATGCTAGCTCTATTTTTAGTGTAAGGTTACATTAATAGACTCTTGTAATACATCAGTCTTGTAGACTAATTAGTTGATGTAACGGTGTGTGGAAACGATTTTGGGAGACAGGAGGAAGAGACACAGACAAAACAACGGTCAGATAAGAGGCAGCTGAGCCCCCAGAAGGAAAGGGATGCTATAAACATCTCTCCCTACTTTCTTGGACTGTAAAAGTGAGGGGGGGGGAAGAGATGTCTTTTCAGACCTGTGGGATTCTGAAGATAAACCTGAAAAAAAAAATAGAGGCAAGAATTCTGAGTCTGCATTTTTGCAAGTCTGAGACCATCTCTCCTCCCTAATCTGCAGCTCTCTCCCTCCTGTCTCCCAAGGCCATTCTCATATAGCACGGCTGGGATAAGGAAACGACACAAGTAAACATAATGCGCGATTATGGGATTTCCCAGCCCTGGGCTATACAGCATGCAACGAAGCCTCTAAAAAGGAATCAGGGACTTACATTTTTCACTAAATTGAAAAGCGAGTCACCCATCTTGCCCTCGTAGATCTCGTCCACGATCTTGAGCAAGCTGCCTGCTTTTTGCCGCTCAGAGAGAACCAGCTGAATATCAGTGCTGTGGCAACTCTGATTAGACGACACCAGAAACAGAGAGAGAGAGACAGAGACAGAGAGAGAGAGAGAGAGGAGAGAGGAGAGAGAGAGGAGAGAGAGAAAGAGGAGAGAGAGAGAGGAGAGAGAGAGAGAGAGAGAGAGAGAGAGAGAAAGAGGAGAGAGAGAGAGAGGAGAAAGAGGAGAGAGAGAGGAGATATATATATATATATTATTGTCTTTCCTTTCGAGCACCTTCAAAAGAAAAAAACCCACCACAATTCAGACACCTCTGGAAAACTTGAGAGGCCACATGCAGCCCTCAGGGTTAAGACCGCACCCCTCTGCTTTAAAAGAATGCACCTTAAGTCGACAGACCTACCTCAATCTCTCCTGAGTAGCAATGGTAACGGCCTCCCACCTCTTCGGCCAAGCTTTTGAGAATGGCCTAAAAATGAATGAAAGTCGCGGGCTGTTCTCCGTGAACAACAATTCCATTTTATAAAGTGGCAAAGATCACCCCGGAGACGAGGAAAAGATAGGAAGTAAATTACAGATAAGCCCCTTGACTTAACGACCACGATCGAGCCCACATTTTCTGTGGCTGGGCGAGAGAGTTTTTAAGTGAGTTTTGCCCCCATTTTATGACTTTTCTTGCCACAGTTCAGGGAGTCAGTGGTGAGCTTCCCTTCCCACAACCCAGAGACTCACAGGAGGCCCCTCACTGCTGCAGTTGTACGCCACGGTGTGAACCAGCAAACGTCTTCCCGCAGAGCACTGTTGGATGTAATCAGACAAAGTTTCCGTCGCCTGGTCTGGACTGTTTTGGAAAACAAGAAAGGAAAAAGGATGCCGGGGCGTCGTAGGAAAGGGTGGGAGAGAAGGACGAGCTATATCATTATGGGATAGGAAAGAGAAAGCTGTCATTCAAACAGGTAGTCCTCGACACACAGCCGAGTCCAAAACGTCTCTTGCTAAGCGAGACATTTGTTCAGCGAAGTTTGCCCCGTTTTACGACCTTCCTTGCCACCCTTGTTAAGGGAATCGCTGCATTGGTTAAGTTAGTGACATGGGTGGCTAAGTGGGTCTGGCTTCCCCACGGACTTGGCTTGTCAGAAGGTCGCCAAAGGGGATCCCGTGACCCCGGGGAACATTGCATCTGTCATAAATATGAGCCTGAATTTTGATCACGTGACCATGGGGATGCTTGCAAGGGTCAGGACCGTTTTTCATACTTACGAACACTGCAGTGTCCCATGGTCACATGTTCAAAATTCAGACCATATGGCCACTGACTCATAGTTACGACGGCTGCAGCTTCCTGGGGTCACGTGATCCCCTTTTTGCGGCCTTCTGACAAGCGAAGTCAATGGGGATTCACTTCACAAACGTGTCACAAACATAACAACCGCAGCGATTCCCTTAACAAGGACAGTTGTCAAAATTCACTTAGCAGCAGAAATGTGGGGCTCAGTTGCGGTCCTAAGTCAAGGACTACCTGTACAGGTAAACAACAAAGATAACATCTGCCTCTCGACAGGTGACCTACCAGGTTCCTACTATGATCGCCACGGAGTCCAGCTCTCTCATCTCCAGGACTTTCTTTAAAGCGTTTAGCAAATTACAGCCTCGGGTGGGCTTCAGCTCCTGGACCCACTGCCTGGCTTCATTTAATCTAGGGGGGCGGGAAGAAGAAGGAAAGTGAATTTTATTGCACACCAATTTATACACAAGCCTGGATTTAATGACAATGTTGGCGTGCCTGTCAACAAAGCACATTCCAAGCAGCCAGTCCCGAACAATTAAAACAGTGAAAGTCAACCAGCAAATGCCGGTCTGGACATGGTCAAAGATGTTGAGACTCTAGAAAGAGTGCAGAGAAGAGCAACAAGGATGATCAGGGGACTGGAGGCTAAAACATATCAGGAACGGTTGCTGCAATTGGGTATGTCTAGTTTAATGAAGAGAAGGACGAGGGGGGACATGATAGCAGCCTTACAGTAACTCAGGGGCTGCCACAGAGAAGAGGGAGTCAAGCTATTCTCCAAAGCGCCTGAAGGCAGGAGAAGAAGCAACGGATGGAAACTAATCAAGGAGAGAAGCAACCTGGAATTAAGGAGAAACTTCCTAATAATTAACCAGTGGAACAGCTTGCCTCCAGAAGTTATGGATGCTTCATCACTGGAAGTTTTAAAGAAGAGATTGGACAACCATTTGTCTGAAATGGTATAGGGTTTCCTGCCTCAGCAGGGGGTTGGACTAGATGACCTCCAAGGTCCCTTCCAACTTTATTACATTATTATTATTATTATTATTATTATTATTATTATTATTATTATTATTATTATTATTATTATTATTATTATTATTATTATTATTATTATTATTATTATTATTATATTGGGCAATAAAATTGTAGCAGAAGAATGACAGCAACAGAAGTTCTCTTCTACTAAAAAGGATCCCTCCAAGTGAGCACTATTATATCAATATAACCACCAAGGAATTTCAAAATGGGAAATCAAGAGGACCTACAGTTCCAGCCAGGTGAATAAAAATCTGAAATTTCCAGAGACAAATAGCACTCTTACCGATCCCTATTGACTGCCCGGGGTTCCTCCCACAGAGCCGAGACCTCAGTTCCAAACGAAATCAAGTAGAGTTTTTTCGTGTAACTCAGCTGTTCGTTAATTAACGACTGGGAAGAAAATAATCAGAGTTTCAGGTTGATCCGAGCTGACCCCGTCAAAGAAAAAAAGACCCAACTCTTACAACATTCGCATTATCCCCTCCACAAGGGTTGCTTGATAGCATGACTTGCGCTTTGTTAAATACAGGTTAGTCCCCAACTTACAACTGCTCATTTACTGACTGTTCGATGTTACAAGGGCACTGAAAAAAGGGAGCGATGACCAGTTTTTACACTTAGGACCGTTGCAGCAGCCCCAGGGTCATGTGATCCAAATTCGGACGCTTGGCAAATTTTGGTTCATATTTACGACGGTCACAGCGTCCCGGGGTCACGGGATCCAATGGGGAAAACAGATATTCCCTTAACATCCATGTTGCTAACTTAACCACTGCAGAGGTCACTTAACGACTGTGGGGAGAAAGGTCGTAAAAGGGGGCAAAACTCCACTTAAAAAACTGTCTCACTTAGCAATGGAAATTTTGGGCTCCGTGGTGGCCGTCCAAGTGCCTGTAATACTTACCAAGAGATCCATTTGGAATCCTTGCAGTCCTGATCCATAACCTACGCTGGACGTTTCGATCAGAACACCAAGTTTGTTTCCTTGAATGACACCGAACATCTGGAGTGGGAGAAGAAGGGGGAAAACGTAGAAAGAAATGGAAAGATCTTAGAACATCATTCGCTCATTCATTCATTCATTCATTCCTTCATTCATTCATTCATTCATTCAATTCATATGGAATTAGGATCTTTATGGTATTGCACACTGAGAATTTTATGGCAGGAGACTTTTTATATATATAGATTTTATTAGTTTTAATAGGTTTAGGAATAAGGTGGGGTCGGGGTTAGGGTTGGGATTTGGGTTAGGGTTAGGATTAGGGTTAGGGTTTTTCCAAATAGCATTCTCAATATTTAGCAAACAGCATAATGTCTGGGTTCATGTGTTTAACAAACAATAATAGATATAGTTAATTATCATAAACAATATGTTAATTAATCACTCAATAGCCTTCTTCTTGCTAATATATTCAAAATTACATATCACATTCCTTTCTCTCTAACTCGTTTTTCTAGCCATTGATAGAAATTATCCCATGTTCTAAAGTACACTGAGTCTTCTTTCTCTTTAATCTTTAAAGTCAATCTATCTATTTCTGCACACTCTAGAATTGTTTTAATTAGTACTTCTTCAGCTGGTAAGTTTTCATTTTTCCAATGTTGGGCAAATACAACTCTTGCTGCCATTAGTACGTGTAGTATTAAATATCTGCAATCTTTCTCATAATTAGTTCCTATTATTCCTAACAAAAATAATTCTGGTTTAAAGTCTATGGCAGGAGACTTTTTACAATGCTCTACAAACCTCTGTGGCTGCCAGAAGGAAACCTGTATAAATACACATAGTTTTTACCCTAGGCTCTAAAATGAAGATATAAACTCCCCTGATTGCATTCTCTTCTGTTCAGATACAGTTTGATTTCAGCCAATATTTCTAAATTGTCATGTTTTCTTCTGGTTTAGAATGTCGTGAGAATCTTGCCGCTGGGCTTTTGATCCTGTGACCGCGGGAACGGTGCGACTGTTGTAAGCATGAGGACTGATGCTAGGTCACATTTCCAGTGCAGTTGTAACCTGGAACCGTCGCTAAACGAGTGGTTGCAAGGTGAGGACTCTCTCCTATATCTGTGTATGTGTGTTCAGTGTCCAAAGCAGCCAGCCCGATATCTCAACCTTCCCATTCATATCTCCTGAGATTTGCTACCTTAGACCCAATCTCTCTAATACAGGTAGTCCTCAATTTATGACCACAATAGAGCCCAGAATTTTTGTGGCTAAGTGAGACGTCCATTAAGTGAATTTTGCCCCATTTTGAAACCTTTCCTGCCACAGTTGTTAAGTGAATCGGTCCTAAGTCAGTTTTTTCACTGCTGTTGTAACACTGAAGGGTCACTAAACAAACTGTTGTAAAGTGAGGACTACCTGAACAAGAAGTAACATTTAAACTTTTTTTGAACGTTACCTTCTTAGAGCCTCGGAGAAGCCAACGCATCCGTTTGTCATATAGATCGATGGCCCTGTAAGATGAATATAATTCCCCCCCCCCATGCAGATATAGATAATGCATTATATTGTAATATTACCAGCAAGTACTTTACGTATTTCTTAGTGCCCTTCCCTGAATCAATGGCCTCCAATTGGATCTGCACCCCCATGACCAGCCCCCGGCCCCAGACACTCAAATTCAACCCATCTGAAAAGGTTGGGAAATGCTGACCGAACCCGTAATTCTGGGGAGGGGGGGGGGAGAGAATTGGCTGAAAAGACCCAACTAGGATTACTTAATTTTGGTAACTGTAAGATACGTGTGGACTTCAATTCCCAGAATTCCCCCGCCAGTCTTTGAACTGCCTGCAGCTGGCATTGCCCCAGTTGTTGTTAAGTGAATCACTGCAGAAATTAAGTTAGTAAGGCGGTTGTTAAGTGAATCCGGCAGCCCCATTGACTTGGCTTGTCAGAAGGCCAGAAAAGCTGATCACATGACCCCGGGGAACCTTGCGACCGTCATAAATACGAGTCGGTTGTCAAGCGTCTGAATTTTGATCAGTTGACCCTGGGGAAGCTGCAACGGTCGTAAAGACGAAAAACAGTCCTCAGTCACTTTTTTTAGTGCCGTTGTTAACTTTGGTCACTCAGTGAACGGTTATAAGTTGAGGACTGCCTGTACATCTTTAACGATGCAAATGGTTTGCCTTAGTTTGGCAAGAATTCTGTCTTTAGCTGAGGAACAATAAAATAAATAGCTTAGAAGCAACTCTGCGTAGCTTCTCGCTTTGTGGAGGAGTCTGACAATGGGAGACTCACATTTGCAGCTGAGATTCAAAACCGTTGACCTCCTCTTGGATAAATTCCACCATGTTGCTCGCATCCCTAAAGGAAAACATCCAGGGTGAGCCAAGAGGAGGCACAAGCCATTGAAAACCAGTTGGACTCGCACTTACGTGGTGGCAGTGCCTTTCTTCATCAAATCCTCCAGGGAGAGTTGCAAGTTAGCCAAGCTGTAGACCTGAATCCAGTCGTCGGTGGCTTTTAAATTAGCAAACATCACCTCCGTGTTCTTGAGCCGCTGTGGGCAAAAGAAGAACAGGAATCAAGGCCAAAATAAGCCCATGCATTTTTGTGGTGGCGCAGTGGTTAGAAGGCAGTACTGCAGGCTAATTCTGCCGATTGCCAGGAGTTCGATCCTGACGGGCTCAAGGTTGACTCAGCTTTCCATCCTTCCGAGGTCAGTAAAATGAGGATTCGGATTGTTGGGGGACAATATGGTGACTCTGTAACCCGCTTAGAGAAGGCTTTAAAACACTGTGAAGCGGTATATAAGTCTAAGTGCTATTGCTATTGCCATTGACTCAGCCTTCCATCCTTCTGAGGTTGGTAAAACGAGGACCCGGATTGTTGGGGGCAAGAGACTGACTCTGCAAACTGCTCAGAGGGCTGTAAAGCACAGTGAAGCGGCATATAAGTCTAAGTGCTATTGCTATTGCCACTGACTCAGACCTCCATCCTTCCAAGATGGGTAAAATGGGAACCCAGATTGTTGGGGGGCCATAGGCTGACTCTGTAAACCTCTTAGAGAGGGCTGTAAAGCACTGTGAAGCGGTATATAAGTCTAAGTGCTATTGCTATTGCCACTGACTCAGCCTTCCATCTTTCTGAGGTCAGTAAAATGAGGACCCAGATTGTTGGGGGACAATATACTAACTCTGTAAACCGCTTAGAGAGGGCTGTATTCACTTACCATTAAATCCTGCGTTTGGTTAACATGGGTGACTAGTAATCCTTTATCATCTACCCAATCAGTGATAAGGATGTCCTGCCAGGATTTCTGCCTTTTGGGTGACGTCACCTTCAATTCTGGATTTGCGCTGCAAAAATAACCATCTTGTCACGTTGCACTAGACATGGTGGAGAGAGAAACGGCTGGCACAAGACTCAGCTTTCGCTGTTACCTGGCTTACAGGTAAGTCCTCTGACTTAGGAGCGTTATTGAGACTTATGACCACACTGTAACTGAGGCTGCAATTTTGGTCGTAAATCACGGTGGTCATAAAGTGGGGTCATCACATGCCTGTGCCTGGTTTTACGAGCTTTTTTGCAGAGGTTGTAAAGCAAACACAGCAGTTGTTAAGCAAACCCATTGTTTGCTATGGCAGGGGTCCTCAACCTTGGCAACTTTAAGACTTGTGGACTTCAACTCCCAGAATTCCTCAGCCAGCTTTGGCAAGGTTGGAGACCCCTGTGCTATGGGGCGGTTTTTTTGGCTGAAAATTGGAACTAAAGGCCAGTTTCTGGGGGCGGGGGGGAGAAAGGTATAAATTGTGATCAAGTGATCAT
Organism: Azemiops feae; assembly: GCA_023970755.1. NCBI lineage: Eukaryota > Metazoa > Chordata > Lepidosauria > Squamata > Viperidae > Azemiops > Azemiops feae. The sequence continues at coordinate 601,458 of JALGBA010000399.1, read as the reverse complement.
GGACCGGTTGCCGAGCACCCAAATTTCCACCACATGACCACAATGAAGTGGCGGATATCCAGAATTTCAAATCTGGATCACAAATAGCTTTTTCGGCTCCCTCGTAATTTCGACTGGTTGCTAAGCGACCGGGTTGTATGGCAAGGAACTACCTGTATTAGCGTTTGAATAAATTTTAGCACGGCATCCGTGTCTCCTTTTGAACTTCAGGAAATGTTTTCCTTTTTAGCCAAAGAGATTTCTTTCTTTTTAATGTGCAAAACCTCCTAGCCTCTTCAGAAGCTGAATAAGGAATGTATTCTCAAGTTGTTGAGTGTTACAACGGTTCAAGGAAAAACCTCAGATGTGAACAGGGAATATGCAACCTATTTTAAGGGGGTTTGTCTTTTCTCACATCTAATTAATGTCTTTTATCCTTTGATGTGTTACTTTCAGGTTAACATTTCTTCTGTATCCTATAAAAAGACTTGATCCCCCCCCCCCCAAAAAAAAAACCTTTTACTTTGCTTGAAAAGATGGACAGTATATTCAAGATGGGCAGTATTTAATATTTATTTGTTATGTATATGTAGGGGTGTGGGTCTATATATGTATGTTATATATAGTATGTTTAGGTGTGTGTCATGTATGTGTTTCACTTTGAGAGCGGGCAACTAAATTTCATTTTTGAGGTGTGCCGTTGTGTCCACAATAAAAAAAAAATGACAATAAAGGTTATCTTATCTTATCTAAAAAAAGTGGGCAACGGTTTCTGGACCCCAATATATCTGGACAAGCAGATTGTAGAGTCTCCCAAAGGAAGGTCAGGTGTGAACGAAGGTCCTCATGGTCTGTTTCTTCTACGCAATTTTACATAATTCTTTTTTTTTTTTTCCTGAGCAACACAGCAAGGCAGTCCTTGACTTACAACAGTTGATTTAGTGACTGTTTCAAGCGACAACGGCACGAAAAAAAGGGACTTATGTCCGTTTTTCACACTCAACGACTGTTGCAGCATCCCCAGGGTCACGTGATCAAAATTCAGAGGCTTGGCAACTGACATGTACTTACGACGGTTGTCCCGGGGTCACGTGATCCCGTTTTGCGACCTTCTGACAAGCAAAGTCAATGGGAGAAGCCAGATTCCCTTAACAACCGTCTTATTAACTTAACAAGCGCAGTGATTACAAGAAAAGTTGTAAAATGGGGCAAAACTCCCTTAACAAATCTTTCGCTTAGTAACATAAAATTTTTGGGCTCAATTACAGTCGTTAAGTAAACGGCTGAGTAAACACCAAAGCCAAAGCCAGACTGCTAATCTAGAGAGCATTCGAACAGTTTATTTAGTCAGCAGTTGACCAGTAGAAGCACAAACGAATTTTGCTACTTTTCCCAAAACGTGGCAACTTTAAGAAGCATGGGCCGCCCTTCCCAGGATGCCCCTGACCCTGACTTGTGATGTTTTTTTTTAGTTGCTAGGACCCTGCAGAAGCAGCTTGGCACTAAATCACCGCAGCAGCAACCACCTTTGCACTGATGCTTGTTAAGACACGCATATTCTCCTCCACTAAGACAGTTGAAAATCATGTTCTCCCCCCCCTTTTTACGCAGCTCTTCCCAACTCCAAGCTGGATCCTTCCCACCCCATCGTCCCAAGCTGATGTCCCCCAAGATCTGGGACTCACCAGGCGTCTGCCATGTTCTTGCACACCTCTTCCATGTGCAGCTGATGCTCTCGAGACCTTTTGGTAGAGTCCCTGGCTGGCCCTGTGTTGTCCATCTCCCATAGCAACGGAAGCAACCATTCTCATCCGGGAGGGTAGGAAGGAAGGAAGGAAAGAAGGGCTGGGCAGACGAACAGCCAAAAGGCTCTTTTGCAGGTCTTCAAGAGCTGCAGAAGCCTCAGCTGGACCACCCAAAAAAGTTCTCCAGGAAATATTTCCAGGTGCTGTCAATAAAGCACGGGAAATCCCTTCTTCTTTTTTTTCTGCACTCAGCCCTCCTTGCACAATGTAATCCTTTGTATTCATGCTGTTTTTTTATTTTTATTTTTTAAAGAAGTCCGTTCCAATCAAGAGTTGAAGTGGCAGTGCTTGAAAGCAGGACACAAAATGGGGAGCTCTCAGGGGCCACCCATAGGACCTGGGGTAAAGAACCCAAATGTGCGTTTGTTTCCTTTGAAATGTGTGTTTAATTGAAGAGAATGGTTGTGGCCTCATTAAGGATGACTGTACAACTAGTCCTTCACTTACAACCGCCACTGAACCCACATCTATCTATCTATCTATCTATCTATCTCTATCATCTCATCTCTCATCTCATCTCTCAATCTCTATCATCTCATCTATCTCTATCATCTCTCTCATCTCTCATCTCTCGATCTATCTCTATCATCTCATCTATCTCTATCATCTCTCATCTATCTCTATCATCTCTCATCTTTCTCATCTATCATCTATCTCTCTATCATCTCATCTATCTATCTCTCATCTATCCATCCATCCATCCATCCATCCATCCATCCATCCATCCATCCATCCATCCATCCATCCATCTATCCATCTATCCATCTATCCATCTATCCATCTATCTATCTATCTATCTATCTATCTATCTATCTTGGGGAAGGAAGAAGGACGCTTTGAGTTCTGTTTTTGATGTTTTCATTGTTCCTATTAGAAACCAGTAATCCACTTTTTATAAAAACAAAAAACAAAAACAAATCTCCAGACATCGATATGTTTTGGAAGTTTTAAAGCGCTCAATTTTGTCAGAAAGCTCTTAGCTTGTGTATTTTCCAGCTCTCGCTCTCCAAACGCACTTCGGTCCTGAGGACGTGTTTGCCACAAAACCAACCATTGGTGGTGAGAAAGATTTGGGGGGAAACAAAACAAAACAAAACAAAAAACAAAAAAAGTCAAATCAAGCCAGTTGGGATTTCTTTCAGTAGAGAATTTATTTTGATAAACTTGCTCAATAACAAAAATACAAGTGAGGAAAATCATGTCCGTTTTATACAGTTTGTATTAACAATTTGTTGGGAAATTAACCGCGAAAGGAAAGAAAACAAATTAAAAATATTCGCCCCCCCCCCGCTCCCCACCGATTAGAAAACAATTATTTTGGAGTTGCTGGATGGGAAGTAGTGGGAGACGGAGGGGAAGGGACCACTGCAAAGCCCCTGAAATGTCGTTTCCTTCAGCTTTTGTGTCCTTCACGAAGTTTTCATACTTCTATAACAGCAAACTGAACAGCAGCTGATGGGGTGGGGAAAAGTTCAGTTTCTCCAAAATGCCCCAGAAAGTGAAATTTTCAAGAAAATGCCTAGAGGAGACTTAACTGCTTATAAATTTAGATCGGATGCACGTTGGCGTGGCTAAACTTGTTAAATAAGGCAAAAAAACTGGCTTTCCTAAATCCTGGGACTACAACTCCCGTCACCCAGTCCGGCCATCAAACTTTGTTAAGTATAGTGGAAGCTTCCTATCAATCCTCTAGAATCCTCGGCCCACAGTAAAAAAAAAAATGACAATAAAGGTTATCTTATCTCTTATCTAGAAAAGGCCACCTGGGAGGCTGACTCGAACTCGCTCCCCAAAGCAAGGGCTCTCAAAAGATGGTACTAAATAATGGAGAGCCAATTCTGATTTTTCTAGGCGTTGAACTGCAATTCTCAGCGGCCTTCACTGACTGGAGTTAATTGGGAGCTGTATTTTAGCTGGATATCAGTCTTCATATACACGCCAAAAATGTCTTGAATGCCATTAGGATTAGAGACCACAAGTAAAAACCCAGGTTTGTTTGCTAATCTAAGCTGAGACACTTTGATGGGAGGGGGAAAAAAAGCTAAAAAATAAAATAAAAACCTTGTAAGAAAAGCCTTGACTGCATAGATAAGAATCATACAAGCTTGTAAAAAAAATAAAATGAATGCACAAAAAGGAAATCTGATTGCACCGTAGCTGGGAGGTTTAAAAACATATATATATATATTTTATCCCCCTCCCAAGACATTAGATGTTTGAGGCATCAACGAAACAGCAGCTAACTCCTCCCCAAGGTTAATAAACTGCCTTTTATCAAAACAATCTGGCAGTTTTCAAAGGCTCTGTTCCAACTTTTTCCCCAACCTCTGTTCATATGAATTGCTTTGGACAAGATAAGTTAATGCAAGCCGAGCCAAATTGTGGGTGCAGACATTTAAAATCCAAGTAAGATGTGTTATTTAAAAAAAAAACCAAAAAAAAACATACCCCATGGGTAAGAGGCAGCATAATTCATAGCACACTTGACTCCAAAGCTTTTACAAGCTGCCTTCTCGAATCTGGTGCGCTGCACAAACTGGATTGGGGAAGGCTGCGAGCAATGAAAATAAATGCACACCTACGCACACATACACACATCACGCACACACACAGAGGGATCAGATGTCCTCCCACCTTCCCGAAACCCCCAATGCAACAGACAGAAAACTGACAGACATTTGCACCATATTTCTTTTTTTTTTTTAAAAAAAACTGCTTTATATACAGTTTACAAGATATGGCCTTTCTGCTATAAATTAATACTGCACACTTTTGCAATTCTATTTAAAGCAAGAGTTGATTTTCTTTCCCCCTTTAAACTCCCCACCCCTCCTTTTTTTTTTTTTTTTAGAAAAAATAACCGCAGATAATTTCTTCCCCCCCTTCCAAGAAATAATTCAGTGTCACATTAAAGCCAAAAATTTAGGCGTTCTTGCCTGATGCAGCTGTGGCTAAAACGTCCATTCACGTACAAGATGCAGTTTGAGGATTGGCGTGAGCAAGCATGAATTCCTCAACGGTTTACGGGCAAGGGGATCGCTGCATGCTTGCCAGCCAATGTGTTTCTCCAGTTTTGTAGGCAGTGATGTGAAAAAGTCACCAATTTTTTTTTGTTTTAGGGCGTTAAAAGAAGTCACGTTTGCTGTGGTGAAAACTTCGCAGTCCTTGTGTAATGTGTATTTGTCAAATTTGACAGGACTGACTTCCTTAGGGTCAGGGAAGGAACTTCACGTGATTTGGGGGGGGGGGTCCATACACCCTGGCCACCTACTCTGCGGAGGATACAAATCCACAAATCCCTTTGCTGTTTGTTTGTTTTTGCGGATAGCGTCCTAATGCTAGTTCAAGGCTGTTTGTCAAAGACAGCTAAGACCAGGGGTCTTCAAACTTGGCCCTTGGATGACTTGTGGACTTCAACTCCCAGAATTCCTCAGCCAGGCACACGTGCCTGGCTGAGGAATTCTGGGAGTTGAAGTCCACAAGTCATCCAAGGGCCAGGTTTGAAGACCCCTGGCTAAGATGCTTCCCTGCTTAAAATGTTCTACAAGGATAAAAAAGCAATAAAACTTGTTTTTTAAAAAAAATGTTCTACAAGGCCTGCTTGTAGAGTATGTAGGCTGAGCTGGTTCTCCCCTTTTCTTAGGCATTTCCAAAAGGAAACTAAAACTAGGATTGGGGGGGGGGGAAACGACTTTTGCTTGCTTTCTTGAGACACATCCCAATTAAAAATAGTTTCAGGAATTGGGTTTCCCCATCACTATTCATCTTACAGAAGTGGGGCGAGAGGGTTGGGTGATGCCTATGGGAAGGGGCTGATAGATCTTCTCTTCTTCACAATTCACAAATTATCTAGCTCAGGAGTCTCCAAATCTGGCCACTTTTAAGACTTGTGAACTTCCAACTCCCAGAATTCTTCAGCCAGCCATGCTTGCAACTTTAACTTGGCCACTTTTAAGACTTGTTGTGGACTTCCAACTCCTAGAATTCCCCTGTCTGGGAGTTGAAGTCCACGAGTCTTAAAGTGGCCAAATTTGGAGAGCCCTGATCTAAGTAATCCTATCCTGTGTCCTGCCAGGGATGGGAAAAGATTAGTAAAAAGAGAATAAGAGTCCACCTCTGTTAAGAGGTGGGCGGAGGCTAGAATTCAGCACCGGATGCAAAGAGCAGCAAGGAGAGCCGACTGTGGGTAGAAAGGAGAAGGATGAGGGTGTTCCCAAATTCTGAACAAGCACCTACAACTGATGATGCGCAACGCTGAGGTTGTGGAGCATCCGTGCAATGAACCCCAGTAACATCATGTCTGAAGCACGCTAGCCTGTGTCTTTAAAAACGCAGCTCAATATGCAGAAGTTGGTTAGCCAGATGTTTTTAATCCCAGGAGCTCAAGAGGAAGGGGGCTACTGCCCAACCACGCCATGGAACTACCTTCCAGCAGAGTGGGTCATTGTGGAGAACTTGTAAAGTGAAGAAGTGTGAACGGCTGACAACTGGCGGTACAATTTCAGTGCGGGAACAGACACGAAAATAACGGCGTAAACTCCAAAGCAGCACCAAGGCCTCATTTCCCTCCAACATAAAGCAAGAAAAGACTCACATCGACAAGACAAACCTACAAAAGGGGGCGAGGCGGAAATTCCTAGCCCTCTCCGCCTGTGTGCAAAATCTGTTTTGTGCTGTTTCTCCACCGCTGGGGAGGGGCCCTTATCCTCCCCCTAAATGTTAGCCCTAGCTCTTGACCTGCAAAAGGTGACCTGCCCTGTTGGCCACCATGATTTAAAACCAAGAGTAATTTTTGTTCAAAACCGCCCAGCACGTACAGAACTGTCGGCAGAGGTAAATGTCTTCAGGGCCCACTGCTAGCTCCTGGCAAAGGTCAGGATGCTTGACCTAAAACCAAACAAGGACCTAATTTCACAAAGCGTTAAAACACACACACACACACACACACATTAAAACTTGCCCATTTGGGGAGGGGGGAGGAATTCTTCTCCCAATTGAATGGACGGACAATACGCTCCAAGCAGAAAAGGAGAAACTCAACTCAATTCCAGTTTCGAAAAGGAATCAGTCATCCACAAACTCAGTGAAGGGCAAGCAAATTGCAAACCAGGCCTTGGAAAGCATTCCCTTTGTCCGCAAGATAGGATCCTCAACGTAGCGCCCAGCACACGCCTCCTTTGGCACCAGATGCTCTACCACAGGGGTGTCAAACGCGCCACGTCACGTATTGCAACTTTCCCCCCCCCATTGCCGGAGCTGGGGTGGGCGCGATTTCGGCATGACGCATCTGGCCCATGGGCCGGCAGTTTGACACCCCTGCTCCACCACGTCCCTTTACACCTTTTTCAATGTCGAACTGAACAAAACTAAAACGGACGCAAACGACCGATGGGAGTCAAGGATTCCACACTGGCCCTTTTGGAGAACAGCTGATGGGAGTGGGGCCCTAGCCCAGTATTTTTAGGGAGTCCAAATACTGCCCTGAAACAAATGGGGATTCTTAAGGAGGATCCCTGAAAAAGAGTTGAGAAGGTAGTAGGAACCCATCTGGTACGATGGGTCAAGCCAACCGTGGTAGCCGTTTCCTTCAACCAATCTACAATGGGTTTTCTAAAAATTGACATTGTTTAAGTGAGAATCGTTTGGTCTGCGTGGCTTTGTCGGTTCGTTTGCAACAGGGAGCCCTTCCCACTGCGTGATAGGGAAAGTCCTTCCGCCAGGAGCATTTGCCTACAGGCAAGGAGTAGGAGGGCCTCAACTCTTGGGCTAAGTTGATCAGATGCAGGATTTCCAAGACAGGGCAGCTGCGTCCGGCATGACAGGTTTGCAATGCTGCTTAGCCTGCTTTGGGAGAAGTGTGTTGCCTGCCTGAGGCTGCTGTGTGCCCAGTTTTGGTTTTAGTGGGCCAAAGGGCAGAGTATTAGATATAAACCGAGGGGGCAGGCTGGTTATTTGGGTATTAGTGATCCTATTCTCCAAGAGAATCTGCCAAGAAAGAGAACAAAGACCCCTGGAAATAGATAGGCCATTTAAAAAAACAACAACAACCCCTTCGTCATCCAATCATCACTTTGTTCTTTTGAGAAAAAGCAACAGAAGAGTTCAAACTTTCAAAGTGAGAAGAAGAAGAAAAGCCATGGGCTTGCTTTACTGTAGCTTTTAGGCGAGGTTTGGGGGTCTACTCAATCAGAGATGCTTGCGGCAGATGATCTGGGCCAAAACCCTCCATGATGTCCAGACCAAGCTCTCCAAGAGAGGAGAGAGACTATTTACGCTGTTTAAATTAGGCATCAAATTGTCGGGTCAAATTTCCCATTTGCTGGGGTCAAGAGCTTTCAAAAACAAGACATGATTTCATCTTTGATCATCGAGATTCAAATAAAGTACCCTAAGGAGGAGGAGGAGGAGGAGAAGCAGGAGGAAGAGGAGGAGGAGGAGGACCAACCCTCTTAGCTTAATTTAAAATTGCACCTAGGAAGGCATGGAGTTGTTGATATCTATCACAAAAGCAGGGGCTGCTACAGCAAATGAGGTATAGACTTTCTTTCTTTCTTTCTTTCCTTTCTCTTTCCTTTCTTTCTTCTTTCTTTCCTTCCTTCCCTTCCCTTTCCTTCCGCCTTTGCAAGCCCTAGTGTTGCACACCACAGTGTTTCACTTGTGTCGGTCGGCATGTATGCATATGTGCGTGCTTGTGTGTAAATACACATACACAGACATTCGGTGGACTGCATCATACATATAAATACACACACACACGCGCGCACACACGCACTCACACACACAAACACACAAACACACATATATAAATACATCTGGAAGAATTTCTCAGCCCCACCTGGAGGTTCCTAGCAGGTCCCGAACGTCGCCGGGAGGCGGTAACCACTAGCAAGGGTTGCGAGCAGACGGATCCTCGTAACAGATTCCCCCCCCCCAAAAAAATTGTCTTTTGATCTATAGGCTTCAGGATGCAGCTAATAACGTGAGACCGATTTCTTGTGTGTGTGTGTGTGTGTGTGGAGGGGGGTTTGTAGCGTGGGGGACAGGGGAGGACGAAGGGAAGGGTCGATGGCAAATACTTCTTGCCTATCATAGAAGGAAGATGCTAAATCTCTTGAAGGTCGGGTGAGGCCCAGCCCCACCCTTGGCGAACGCCCGGTCAACCAAAGTGCATAAATACTTTTTTGAGACTTTCAATAGTGTCAGATATTTTGAAAGGGGTACAGTACGGTGATGCGGAGGGAGCCGGAGGGGGAAAAAACCAAAAAAAACCAAAAAAAGAGGAAATAATGCTGTTGAGTGCAGGAAAAAGAGCTCTTCTTCCACGCGAAGTCCGATCACAGTGCAACACCTGGCTGCATCCAGATGCTGAAGAGATGAGTGGCGGGTGTTTGGTTTCGGTGATGGGGACAGACGCTCCGTTAAAAAGGAAGAATTATAATAATAAAAGTTTTTTTGTTTTTTTTTAAAAAATAAAAATAATAATAATCCAAAGTGCATAGTGAGAACAGAGAAACCTCCTCGTTCTGGTAAGACTGCGACGGCCTGACACCGGCATCTTCCCGCGGATGCGCCGGGCGTCCTACTCTCCTTCATGACCGTACCCCGGAAAAAGCGCACAGGCGGCCGTCAGCCCGGTAAGCACACTTTGCCGGCAAACAGAAGTCCCACTATCGTAAAGAAAATTGATAAAACAAAGAGTACGTAAGATGAGCCCACCACGGTGTTATTCGGAAGTTTGTAGGGCTGACCTCCCACTTCGTTGATGTAAAATCCTATGGGGAATATTAAGGCGGCCATACAGAAAAGGATCACTGGAGGAAGGAAGAAAAAAGAAAAGAGAGAGAGAGAGAGAGAGAGAGAAAACAACAACAGATTAGTGGAGAAAGCTGTACTGATGGCTACAAGTACAGGTAGCCCACGACTTTACAACACTTCATTTAGTGGCCGTTCGAAGTTACAACAGGACTGAAAAAAGGGTTATCGACTTAGCAACCGCCGTGATTAGCTTAACAGCTGTTGCAAGGAAGGTCGTAAAACGGGGCAAAAAAACCCTCACTTAACAAATGTCTCCTTTAGCAACAGAAATTTTGGGCTCAACTGTGGTCGTTAAGTCGTTCGTTCATTTAGTGACCGTCTGGAAGTTGCGACGGCACTGGGGAAAAAAGGAACTGACGGCCGTTTTTCACATTTAACGACCACTGCAGCATCCCCATGGTGATGTGATCAAAATCCAGATGCTTGGGACTCGTATTTATGACGGTCTGGGTCACGCGATCCCTTTTTGCGACCTTCTGACAAGCAAAGTCAACGGGGGGGGGGGAGCCAGATTCTATTTACGACCATATTATAACTTGACAGCTGCAATAATTCGTGTGACAACTGTGGCGAGAAAGGTCGTAAAACAGGGCCCTTGACAAATGTCTTGCTTAGCAACAGACATTTAGTGGCCGTAAGTCAAGAACTACCTATATTTCTTTTTAAAAATTTTCTTTTACAGTAAAGGCCGGTGTTTTTTTCAACATTAGCAGCTCTTAAGGTGTCAGGATTTCAACTCCCCAAACTGACTTGTTTAGCAACGGAAATTCTGGTCCCCGCTGTGGCCATAAAACCGAGGACTACCTATATCTCCCCATCCCACTCTGAAAGCAAGCAAACTTCAGTTTCATGGAGTGACAAAGAGCCGCTAGAGGGCGTTTAGAGCTTGCGGTTAGCCTTCAGAACGTAACTCTACCACCCCAGAGATGTCCAGGCTCTAACTGGGGATTATGGGAGTTGGGAATCCGGCCTTGGAAGGGGAACATGGACCTGGAGAGAGCAGCAGTCGCACCCTGCAAACGAGACACTAAGCACTATCTTCTGCTCAGGTTACTCTGTGGTTCGATGGACAGACAAATCCAGAGCTTGATCACCTGTACATCTAATCACAGATCACAGGCAGTTCTATCAGTTTATAGGTAGTCCTCAACTTACGACACCTCACTTAGGGACTGCTTGAAGATACACCGGACCTCCCCAGAGATATTGACAACCTGGTTTTGAAGTTCTGAAGGGCACCCCCCGAATGGGCACAGGGAACACCTCTGTGGGCTTTGGGAAAGCTAGGGAGACCAGCCTGGGATGGAGGTGAGCCTTCCGGGTGGACTTTTCCCAAACGCAACCCTGCCCACTTTGGTCTCCTGAGTGGAGGGAGAGACTTACTTCCAGTGAATGCTATCCAGCGGGCGTATTTCGTCGCTTCCCTTCGCCAGTGAGAAGCCACCAGCAAGCCACAGGTGACAGTCAGTGAAATGATTCCCATGATGATAAAAAATAAAGTCGTGATCCACTCCGGGGGCAGCCGTGGAGGAATGCAGGTCCTGTCACGTCCATGAATGGTCTGACACTGTCGCACAAGGCCAACGGTGAGAGCACCTGAAACGACACACAGACGGGGAGGACGTGGCCGTCAGTTAACGTACGTTCTGGAAGCAGGTGGCCGCCAAATGACTTGCCTGCTTTGGCTTCCTCCGTCTTCTGGAACCAGAAGACGAGAACACACCTGCTCTGCCCCACGGCTTCTTTGGGTGAGCTCAGAGCTCTTGGTTAAGACGGCGGAATGCCACCTCACCCCACCCCTTTTTGGCAACCGCTCCTTCTGTGTCGGCCCCTCAAGGTAAACCAGACAGGAAACACAATCAGATGAGCCAATTCTATTTCACCGAAAGGCTACACCAGACATGTCAAAACTCAAGGCCCGTGGGCCAAATCCGGCCCGTGATGTGTTCAGATCTGGCCCGCAAGCAGATTAGGAGGAGGAGATGATTGAGCAGTTACCGCCTCGCTTCTTCGGGTATCTTCCCCTCCTCCTTTTCCTTCGTCTGTGCTGCGCTTTCCCACGAGTAGCCGCCCGCCTTCAGACTTGTACCCAAAGACGCGAGGAAACGCAAGACGGGAGGCTCGGGCGCGCCGGGATTAATGTGATACATAGTCTTTACATGCAACTTGCCCTTTGAGGGCAACTGTAATGCTGATGCGGCCCTCAATGGAATTGAGTTTGACACCCCTGGGCCACATTAATAGAACCTTGCACGTCTGACGGTACAAACGGTTTTTAACCGCCTGATCAATTAAGGTGTATCTTTCCTAAGTTTCTTCCTCTGATAGGTAGGTAGGTAGATTAGATAGATGAGATAGGATAGATAGATAGATAGATAGATAGATAGATAGATAGATAGATAGATAGATAGATAGATAGATAGATAGATAGATAGATAGATAGATAGATAGATAGATAGATAGATAGATAGATAGATAGATAGATAGATAGATAGATATAAATAAATAATTGGCTTAAGCATACAAGCACCCGAACCCTGAGCCAGATGGCTGGTCGGGTCACTTTAAGGACAAAGGGCTTCTTAGCTTAAGCCGCTGAAGCCAAACTGCTCCCATCTTAAGAAGGAGTCAGGTGTAGCCGTGGGATCTGTGGAGCATATAAACATTTAAATAGCTTGGAAAGGAAGAGAGAGGCTTCTTGGAATTATTTCCGAGTGGAAAGAGAGCGGAGCTTTCTGCTCTGAGGTTTTCCAGAAAGGAAACTATTTCCACTCCCCAAAGCAAAGACACTGACTGACACAACCACTGGGCTGGTGTTTCTTTGGCAAGGAACACGTTGGGGAGAAAGCCAACAGCTCCTTGAGGCTTGGTCTCCCAAGCTGGAGGAGCGGAGAACTTTCTGACTCACCTCCACGGCCAGCGGGCCGAAACTGTCTCCTTCTACTGGGCTGGTGCTAGGAACATCTGCTAAGCATCAGAAGCCAAAGAAGAAGAATGCCAAATAAACAGGAAGGAAGAACAGCCCTGGGAAAGTGATGAAGGACCCACCTACATCAGTTTGGAGACCTACCAACGTGAGCTCATCTTTGGATGGTTGAAAACCATGTGGTTCCTCTGGCACTCGTATCAAAGGAGAGCATCAAAGCGCATTCGGGATTTTTCCCCCCCTCCACATCCCAGTCTAGTTTGCAACTACTGATCTAAGTTCTAACCATCAACAAACTTTAACCCGAGGATGTCCAGCCTCGGCCATTTTTTAAGACGTGTGGGTTTCAACTCCCAGAATTCCTCAGCCGGCCATGCATAGTTCAAGAACGGCAGAAGGCAGACTCTGAAGAGGAATGATGAACAAATGAGGAATGTTGTAACTGCTGAAATGTACAAGCTTTTATGGAAATTTGAAACGGAAGAAGTGAACAAGGAAGGAGGACACAGGACCTGCTCACTTTCGAATGACAATAAATATTGATTAAGTTCCTAGTCAGCGTTAGATAACACAACGGTGCAAAACAAAGTAGCCATAGCATTCTAAACCGTACAGCATAAAAGAAAACAAATAACTAGTATCGTGAAATATTAAAGCTAAAACGAGATTTGAAAGAGGTAGATTCTCTTTCTCTTTCCCTCTCTCTACACACACACATCAGAATTAATAGAGATGTACACTAACAAATATACTTTTTTTTTTTTTAAAGAGAACCCCACTGCTGATCGAAAGCAAACAAAACTATGCATTTTCAGAGGGAATTCACTTCCCTTAGTTAGCCTCTCGTCTCTCATCCTCAAATTAACCTACAGAGCAGAATATAATTAGCAGTTGTGTTCCAAGATAATATGCTCGTTTAAGGAAGCACACTGGAATTTAAATTCAATGGAACTAAATACACACACACACACACACACCCATTAACCTTTTAAAAATCTGATTCGGATTTCAAAAAGTGAAGTTTTAAAATAGACTCCTCTCCACGCTGCTTTTAATACAATGGAGTGCAAAGCTATCCGGGTTTTATGACGACTTGTATCCCTTTGGTTGTTGTATTTGTTTTGTTTTGTTTTATTAACACCAAGGGTGCATCTTCAGGGGAAACAAACTGGCAGCTGCTGAAAGGAACCCTTGTGCAAGCTGGGAAAACACAACAAAGCCTTTGTCCAAGCCTGGCATACCACAACAGGGGACCTGGTTCAAGCTGAAGGGTGCTTTCACCCAGCCCAGAAAGTTTAATTAAATGCCAGCTCCGTTGCCCACATGGCCAAATCATTTGGGGCATGTGTTGTACAGCACCGAAGAAAGACTGGCGAGTCACAATGGGCCCATTGTGCCTCGGAACCGCAAAAGCCAGTAAGTGGGGCACACGCGCGTGTACACACACAGATGTGTCAAGAAAATCCAGAGAGCTTTGATTAGAGCAGGCCTCTCCGAACTTCGCAACTTGAAGACTTGTGGACTTCAACTCCCAGAATTCCCCAGCCAGCATTTCTAAGGCTTCTGGTCTTTATCCGAGAGCAGCAGAGCCAGGAACTGCATCGGCCACCCAGCCATTCGGATCCTGCGCAGGGAGTTATATTTAGCTTCCCACCCAGATGGAAAGTGTTTCTATGCTATGAGAAAACTTCAAGAGAGATCCATGGCTCTCAAAACGGCAGAGGGAGCCTGACCGTCGGAACTTCAAATCCAGTCATAAGTCAAAGTCCCCTTTTTCGGGTCAACTATAACTCTGAACGGTCACTAAGCAACTGGTCGTTAAGTTAATTGTAGTTAATTTGTAGTAGTTAATTTGTTCAGATTCTAGCACTGTATTTTAAGAAAGAAGGAAAGAAAGAAAGAAAGAAAGAAAGAAAGAAAGAAAGAAAGAAAGAAAGAAAGAAAGAAAGAAAGAAAGAAAGAAAGAAAGAAAGAAAGAAAGGAAGGAAGGAAGAAAAAGAAAGAAAGAAAGAAAGAAAGAAAGAAAGAAAGAAAGAAAGAAAGAAAGAAAGAAAGAAAGAAAGAGGAAGGAAGACAGACAGACAGAAAGAGGAAGGAAGGAAGGAAGGGAGAAGGAAAGGAAGAAATAAAGAAAAAAGAGAAAGAAAGAAAGAAAGAAAGAAGGAAGACAGAAAGAAAGAAAGAAAGAAAGAAAGAGGAAGAAGGAAGGAAGGGAGAAAGGGAGGGAGAGAGAGAGAGAAAGGAAGGAAGGAAGGAAGGAAGGAAGGAAGAAAGAGTAAGAAAGAAAAAACACACACTGTCTCTTTTGTGTAGATATCTGAATTGCGGACGTTTCTTTTGGTCTCCTGACACTAAATTGCATTTAGTGTAGCTTAACCAGTTGAACAATTGAAGGAAGATCAAATATGTTTCTCTCTCTGGAGTCCCTACGGCATTTTTAACAGCGTCAGCTCCTTTTACAGCAATGGTGATCAGGGTTCAACCCTTTGGGCAACCCAGCAAATATTAAAAGCCAAGTTTGGGGGGGGGGGCATGAGTCGCCTGGGCAATTTCTTTTTTCTTTTTACGCCGCAAGAGAAGCCTCCAAAGTTCTCAGGAGCTTACATCAGCCCGCTTTGGTGAGAACAGGTGTTGTCTGCGTATAAATAGCAGCTTGCTCATCCTCACGCATACGTGCCTGGAGAGAGAGAGAGAGAGAGACACCACACACACACACACACTGGTGCCCCATCAGAGTCGGGAGGGGAAACATCAAAGCTTTGTTTGGGGGGGGGGAAGAGGATTGTCGTGCTCTGAAATTACAGCGTAGCTCTAAAGACCTATCCCGAAATAAGAGGGAATTTTTATCTCAGCAGCATCAGCAAGGGTGTGTGTGTATGTTGTGTAAAGCAGCAGTCACATCGAGAATAAATCTGAGGGAAGGAAGCTAGACGGCTCTTTTGCAAAGAGAAATGCTAACCAGGTTTTAAGGTAGCCAGGTTTTGATGGACAAGATTTGTTTCCATCCCCACTGACACAGCTAAGTTGACTACGTTGCTGGCCCAGTTTTGGTCCCTCAAGAAGGACTCCTTTACCCAACAAATCAAAGTGCTTAGCTGTAAGACACAGCAGGAAGTCTGGCTGATACCACCCTGAATTCAGTATTTAAGCCTGATTAGATGCAAGACGTACCTAGTATAACCAGCAAGCTAGCAATAATAAATCATGTTTTCCATGGTATTACTTAACCTTGGTTTATTCATTTACTGACTATGTGCCCTCAAGACACTTTAGCCTCCTAGAGACCACACAGATTTTCTCCACAACTATCTCACAATGGAGCCCTCAGCATCATTTAACTATATTTTTAAACATTGATCCAAAAACAGACAAGTCCAGATTGAATGCAATCTATGAACTCAACCAGAGAGAGAGAGGGAGGGAGGGAGGGGGAGAGAGAGAGGGAGAGAGACGGAGACAGAGGGAGAGACAGGGAGGGAGGGAGACAGAGGGAGAGGGAGAGAGAGAGAGGGAGGGGAGGGAGAGGGGGAGAGAGAGAGAGGGAGAGAGACGGAGACAGAGGGAGAGACAGGGAGGGAGGGAGACTGAGGGAGAGAGGGAGGGAGGGAGAGAGAGGGGGGGAGGGAGGGAGACAGAGGGAGAGAGAGAGAGGGAGAGAGGGAGGGAGAGAGAGAGAGGGAGATAGGGAGAGGGAGAGAAAGAGAGAGGGAGATCCTAGAATTTAGAAACATGCTCAAAGCAGCATGCACATTTTCATATTTCTGCACCGAGTCCCTGTTGCTCTTGTTTCTGAAAACAGCTAAATTAAACCATTTAAAAATACTACAAGCATGCAAACACATAATTGCAAAGATCGAGCTAATTTGGGAGTGACTGTCAGTTTGCAGATTGAAAGCTATTAAAGAGATTGGGAGCTGAAAGGGAATTTTATTGGATGCAATTTGGGGTCTCAACACAGCTTTCCTGCAGCTCTCCCCCACTTAATTTGCTGGCAAACTAAAGCTCTCATATTATAATAAAGACATCTGTTGCTAATATTTCTTCTGGCTGCATTTGGTGGGATTTTTTTCCCCTCCCCGTATTAATTTTAGCAGAATAACAAACTACTGGAGGCAAAACTGGTATCCACAAGAACCGCTAGCAGGGCTTTTGTTCAAGGAATTTAAAAAGGGCTTAGAAAAGGAGGAAGTTTGCAAAAGGTGGGCGGCACCCTTACATCGGCCCCTATCGTAAATTGTACGTACATCAAATTTACAAATTTACAACCACAATTGAGCACAATATTTCCCTTGCTAAGCAAAAGAGTTCAGTGAGTTGCAACCCATTTTGTGATTATTATTTTTTTAAAATTTGCCACACTTGTTAAGCGAATCACTGCGGCTGTTAAGGGAGTCACACGCTTGTTAAGTAACTCTGGCCTCCCTCGTTGACTTTGCTTGCTGGAAGGTTGCAAAGGGTGGTGACAAGACCCTGGGATAGTACAACCGTCATAAGTACACGCCAGTTGCCAAGCAGATGGATTTTGATCACGTGACCCACGGGGATGCTGCAATGGTCCTAAGTGTGAAAACTGAAAAGCAGTCAGAAGTCACTTTTTGTCAGCGGTGTCGTAAGTTTGAACGATCACTCCAGGAATGGCCGTTAAGTCGAGGACTGCCTTTATTCGCACAAGGAGAAATGTATTCCCACTTGACGGCCTGAGGCTAACTTCCTTTTTATGGGATTTAGACTCCACTCTCAAGGCATTAAAACTTTCAACAGGTACTTAAGACAAAAATATATATCTGGGAGGCGACAGGCAGCAAAATCACATCTACAAACCCCTTGGAGACAAGCTTAAATCTGCCCAGCTGGACTTCAGTGTACCTTGAATAATTCCTGCGGAAACATTCTGGCTTCTCAAAAGAAGACAGAAGGCATCAAAACAAAGAAAGAGCAGAAATACGCTTGTGAATATCCTACAAGGGAATGGAGAATATCGCTCTCCAGATGTTTGGGATTACTGTCAGCCTGGCCACCGGCAATTGATTAGGCGTTGTAGTTTGCTCCTCAGAGTCCCAGCAAATCAAGGTTAGTTTCTTGGATCTCAAAAGTAACCACCACACAAGGTTACACAGATCAGGAGAGAAGTAGCAGCAGAGGCCGAGAGAACTAAGCATGAGAACGGTCCTTGACCTCCCCCGAACGGGCAAATGCCCCAGGTCCGCTGACTCCAATCTAGGAACAGCTTTATGGCAAGAACAAACATTCTTGAGGACACCCAAGCGCAAAATCGAATTAAAAGATGGAGGAAGGAGACCATCGAGCAAGGAATAACATTAAAGGAGGATATATGGCTGAAGGATCTACTTGGAAGAGCCTGAATAGGTTGAGAGTTTTAGTGCCTAAGTGTAAAACCAACATGCTCAAGTGGAAGCTGTTAACAGATAACAACACGCTGTGTGAACGTGGAGAGACGCAGAGCCCGGCCCATCGGCTGGTATGTCGGCTACTACCAGAAATATGTACTGATAATGGTTTATTTTGGGCCAACACAAAGCCAAGAAGGTGGCTTCATTTGACAGTTTGATCTAGAGATGGAAGAAGACGAACAGGGTTAACTGAGAACACACGGGACGAAGAGAGAGAGAGACACGTCTGCAAATGTTGAGCCATTCCGGTTATAGAAAAAAGATTCAAGGGCTCCATAAAGATAAGATGCTGCATACTTGCCATATGCCAAGAGTCAACCACAAGGCCTGCTATGACAGTATCCCCATGTGCTAGTAATTTCCATTGGACTCCATCTGCACACGATTTTCGCAGCCATTGTTCTGCTGAATACCCGGGAGGATACAGCTGGATTCTGCCTTTGTTGGCAACACAGATAAATCAGCATGATGGGGAATTTGAAGATGTTACTTTGGTGCTCTCATAACTGGGGGAAAACTTGGGAGAACAAAAGATCTGAACCAGATAAAAGTCTAGCTGAGAGCAACAGAGAAATGACACGTGTCCTGGACGCGCTCCGCGGCACACTTGAGAAACAACACACATGTCCTGGATATCCTCCACAGCGTGTTTTGAGAAGGATGCTTTTCCTTGTATGGATGTACGCAGAAAATGTCTTCAAGCGGTAATCTAGTTCTTACACCCCACAAAAAGCCAACACTTTTTGAACTTTTAATGCCTGACCCACCATCCCCTTCCTTTTCTACACCTAGTTGTTGAGAAGATCACTCAGTTTCCTGCATCAATTTCCTGTGGCATCCGAACGCCTACAAATTGCTATAAATAAATCAAGACTCTGATCCTGGTTTACAGGCAATACTTAAAATCATTGTGATCCTGCTTGGATATTGTGTCCTTTACAGCCGGATGCATGAGAGGGAAAACGAGAGGAGGGGTCCTTGGTGTTCTGAGCTTGGTTGTTTTCTTGCATTTATTACTCAAATAGGTAACCTCATCGGTGCTAGACTCCTTTATTGGACCACAAAAAGAGAGGACTCAGAAATTGGTGTAGCGAAGACTAGTTGGTTGAAGGTGCCTGTAATATCTGACTACTTCTATCTTATTTTTTTAATCTATCACCAAATTGGCCAAGTCATGGCTATTCTACGCCTTCCCAAACAATATAAGATTATAGGAGAAGCTTCTTTCATTTCTTCACATCCTTGGGCTCATTTTTTCCCCCTTCTGGTCCAGGGGCCTGTTCTTCCTTCCGATCGTCTAAACTTGCTTGTTATAGCTTCTCTTTTCAGTAATGCAGGAATGGATGCTGCTAGTTCCTTGGTTGCGAGATATTCATCGATCGGTGCATTTTCACCTTCAGGCCTGTGACCACCTGGACACACAGAGAAAGAGAGATGAAAGCAAAACTTATGGAAAATTTTGCTTTTCTCAGACGCCAGCAGGGGCGTCCACAAATGAGTGAACTGCACTGAAAATGTACGTGTTGTAATGTAGGTACAAAATTACTGCCTGCATGGAGCAACGTGGAAGCCGTTAAGCAATCACCAGGGATAATCCCTATTTGATTATTACAATAATCTGGCTTGGAAATTACATAAGTGGGAGTGTTGCCAGATCTGAAATTAAAGTAAGGCACCATTTGGAGGCAGTAATGGAGAGGCACTCCTAGTTGTTATTGCAGAAGACGACAATTGGATGCCCTCCGGCTGACACAAAGGCCTAATTTATCTATGGAGATTATGATCAACCTCAACGGGAGGAGGCCACGAAATCTCTTTATACAAATTCGCAAATTAGCAGGCGTGTGCCACCAACGCTCCATGCGGAACGACACCAAAGGGAACCGAAATATATAAGAGAGCGAACGTGACACAGTCATAACAAAAGGGTGCCATTCAAAAGAGCTCACCTATTCTTTGGAAGATGTCCAAGGTTGGCATGCATGGCTGAAGCATCCTGGTGAAGTTGGGAAATTCCAGGGAAGTGGGAAGATCTTCAGGTGCTCTTTTCTTGGATAGTTCTGCATTCCGCAACACAAAAGCCGCCCGTTTTCATGGACGTTGGCCAGAGAGTAGAGGTCTCCTATTTTTGACTCAGTTATTATCAATATCTGTCAGGCGTGAAAGATCAGGTCTTGAAGGTGCAATTAAACTAATTTATTGCTAATCATGCCTGTAGACAGGAATCATCTCAACTAATGTTTAGCATCTGCTTGGAGTTAGATAAGGAATTGAAGAGGGGTTAAATTTAGTTCACTTATGGCTACAGTATGTAGAGATTCTAGGCTGAGCTTGGAGTTAGATAATGGAATTGAAGAGGGGTTAAATTTAGTTCACTTATGGCTACAGTATGTAGAGATTCTAGGCTGAGCCCTCTTTTAACTCCGCCTCCAGGCTCTGCCCACAATATCACAGGAAAATCCTCCCCAAACACTTTTATTATAATTTAAGCATTCATAATAAATCAAGCACATTGGAACACATTATGTCAACTAAGTCATTCCATTCTGATCTACTGCCATTTTATTAGGTTCCATCAAGTTGGTGTTGATCCTGAAGTAACTGTGATTAGTAAGGGTCAACGCCAAATTGATCTCCAGGATGCTCTAACTTGACCGTTTAGGTCCCCAACAATGCACTAATTCCAAGAGAAATTGATTGCCTATTATATGCAACTATCTATAGCTGATACTTCAATAAGTGTAATAAGCTCTCTTGGGTTCAATGCCTGCTCAATCATTGGATGATGTGGAATAAATAAGATGGAGCAGAACGCTGTTGTCGGGCAGGAAGCTGATTTAATCCCTCGATCAAGGAGAGAGAGGTAATTTATCTAATATAAACTGAAAAGTGTTGCGGTCTCCTATAGAGGGGTTATTTGCCCCCTCTATTGCCCAAGGTAGAGATTGATACAGCGGACTTAATTGTATGGCATCCACATTTTTTTTTTAATCCCCACGGTTAATTTTCCTTAATTTATACTGCTGCCAGGAAACTAGGAATTAAGTCCTAATCAACACAGCACAAGTTAATTAAAAGCTCAACTCTTGCCTTCAAGGAATGCAAGTGCAGTAAAGGAAACCCGCTCCATTACTGACAGTTTTGCAGCTTGCTCTGTAGAGGTCAACAGGAAGAAATCAACAAGAGAAAACTTATGTGTGCTGTCCCACTCATGCACAGACACACTCGAGGCAAAGGCAAATCCACAAGAATATGCGAGCCTGCTCTGAAACCAAACATAGTAGAGTGCAGGAATCTAAGGAGGAATGAGAAGAAAGTCAAAAGTGGAAGGTGATCTATGTTTCTTTCCCTACTCAAAAATAAAACAAAGTATTGTTTTGATTAATCCAATTCACCTGGGCTCAACCAGTTTGGCCCTGAAGGCGTTGGGGATTCCTAACGTTTCTCATGCAGCTAAGACAGGACCATTGGGTTGGTGTCATCAAGCCGATATTGGCTCCTTCTGCATCAGACTCCATTAAATGATTTATAGTAAGATCTGAAAAGCATTTCCAGGTCTTCTCAAGACTTGGGACAATCAATCACTCCACTCCTTGTACGTTCTGCCAGCAACACAACTAAACAATGCCTGCTGCACAACTAAACAATGCTTGTTGATGATATATGGTTCTTCTTTTGAGTTGTGCAATTGAGGCTGCCCTGCCCTGCCCCTCACCCCATAAGTCAATGAATAGGGAATGTTCTTTGCAGAAAGCAATTAGGAGAGATCACTTTAATTGGGAGGAGGAGGAGCAGGAGCAGAGAAGGAGGGAGGAAGGGGGAGGAGAAGGAAAGAACCCACTAATGAAATAAGGAATAGGAGGCATAACATTAAATTGCACTTATTTCTGTTACTACTGCATTTTCTCCAGATGTTGAAGGGGAAACAATTACCGTACAAGCCTGCATAGAGATTTACCAAGACCAAGAGGACCCAGGAATAAGAATAGAATTAGAAATAGAAATAGAATAGAATGGGACCTTGGAGGTCTTCTAGTCCAGCCCCCTGCTCAAGCAGGAGAACCAGTCCTTGAGACCCACCAGCCAAAGAAATCAAAATAAATTCTTTCGGCAAAGTGTTAGAAGCCACTTTGGGCTCACCCAGCAGACACAAGATTAAGACAATCTTACAAACTGGCAGAGCTGGACCCCACCCCCTCAATCAAGATAGATAGAGCAATTATGTTGCAGATGAGTTTAAAATGGAAACTAAACCAAAACAGAGGACGCAACTATGTAACTTTTACTAATTCATCTCTGCAAAAAAAAAAAAAAAACTTGCTTAATTTTGATATGATGATGAGCCAGGAAATGAAATATAAGACAATCGGAGGTAAAACAACAGAGAGATATCAGGATTACACTTAACTTGCTGTATTAAATGAAGTTTATTGCATGTCAACTGGCTGAACTCTACCGCGCTAATAACATTTAATGCTGGCTGATGTACCCTCTGGCACTGCAATTTAAATACTTATTTCAAATAGACTCATTACACACACACACACACACAATCACTTATATTTGCTAAAAACACCCACCAATCAAAGTCCTGCAGGACATCCAAGTCTTTTCTCTCAGCAGCTATTATCGCATTTACAAAACAAACAGCGCTGCAGTCTGAATTGTGTTGCACAGGAATAAATCAATTCCTTGAACAGCCTCTCCCATCACAACACACAAAGCCTCAGTGCAATGAAGAGAATAAGCCCTTCTTTCCCCAGAAACACAGGTACACAGGTGCTCCGAGAATGACCAACAACTGACAAAAAAACAAGGTTGGTTGTTTCTAACCCTTCCTTTTAAAAACTCACTCTTTTATTCTCCTTTTATCGCTTGCATACGTTCTGGGTGTTATGATATGCAATAAGTGCTTCTCGAAGCTGGCAAGTTTATTCAGCATGGCTGGTTGGGGAACTCTGGGAGCCGGTCCACACATTTTAAAGTTGCCAAGTTGGGGAAACACTGATATATATATATATATATATATAGCAATTAGATTAAAGTCGGTCTCGGGGTCCAAATTTACTCTCTAACCTCTGCATTTCTTTTGGTCTGCACTTCAGCAGCAAGAAAACCTCATCTGCTCCTCATTCTCCTGCTGTGCACACACACACACACACACACACACACCACTCAATCCCAGGCAAAATAGGGACCTTGGAAGGCTGCAAAATGAGCAATAAAGAACAGAAAGGATTTATTGCTCTTACTTTTAGGGATGTTAATTCCAAGTCATTTTTCCCCACTTGTCTGCTGTTCTTCCTTCCTAAACAACTAGCTGGAATGTACTTTGCTGACCGAACACAGCTTGTTTTTTTCACCTGACGTGAACCAAGCTCACAAGCTCCTTCCCTTGTTGCTTTTAAAATTAGGTATTTATAAACACGATGCATGTGCCCCAGAGGTCATACAGCCTTCTTATTGGCAGCCTCTCCACAAGACACTTAGCCTGATTGATAAAGAGCAAAATGATTTTTAAAGTTTGGTTCACGGATCGGTGTACAATATGATTCGAACACATTGACTCTATGCAAATAAATCACATAAACACTAAACAAAGTTGAAACTAACTCAACTTTATTACGTTTTGCAAATGCAGCTATTATACCTGAAATGGATTTAGGTAAGGGGTTAGGTCAGGGGGTCTTCAAACTTGGCCCTTTTACGACTTGTGGACTTCAACTCCCAGAATTCCTCAGCATGGCTGGCTGATGAATTCTGGGAGTTGAAGTCCACAAGTCGTAAAAGGGCCAAGTTTGAAGACCCCTGGGTTAGGTGAACAACAGCCACAGTTTAATCTCATGAGGTCCACTGTCAATTTCCTAAAATAATTCTGCTTTTTCCATTTGCCTGCAAGTTTTCTAAGACATGCCGCATTAGGACTAGACATTCATTTCTCAAGCTTATAATTTCGAAACAACGAACATTATGAGGAAGGAAAAAATAGAGATAAACTAGTACACCATTCTTTCAATAACGTCACCCATATATCATCATGCACAAAGTATACTTTACTACTTAGGAAAACTAGTATTCCAAAGGGTTTACCATTAGCACAAGACCATCAATCAACATTAGCTGATGATTTATTTGTATCCCCCATTTATTAGTTCTACAAATAATTCAAGGCGGCGAACATATCCAACACACCTTCCTCGTCCTATTTTCCCCACCACCACCACCATCCTGTGAGGGTGAATTGGGCTGAGAGGGGGGGACTGGCTCAAGGTCACCCAGCCGGATTTCATGGCTAAGGCAAGACTAGAACTCACAGTCTCCTACTTTCCAGCCTAGTGCCTTAAGCACTAGACCAGGGGTCTTCAAACTTGGCCCTTTTATGACTTGTGGACTTCAATTCCCAGAATTCCTCAGCGAGTGTGCCTGGCTGAGGAATTCTGGGAGTTGAAGTCCACAAGTCATAAATGGGCCAAGTTTGAAGACCCCTGACTGAGACCATACTGACTTCAATTGTTGGTCAGTGGGCTACAGCAGTTACTGGTAGGTCACACATTACTTGCACCTTGTCAACATGGAGACCAGATTCCTTACTAGTTCCTCATAACTTGCACCTGTGTAAGTACTTTTTATTCCCTTCTATCCCAGATTTACAGCAGAGGCAGGGAAATTTAACCCTGCTCCCAAAATTGCTGATCTACATGGTGGCTGATTGAAATGGATCAAATCCAGCAACTGAAGCTTCTCCACTTCTAAGAAGTAGGTTTGGGGATTGTAAAAGGAAAGAAATATTTTTTTCCTCTCTCCCCAAACTTCTTAAGAGGAAGGGTAGTGTTGGGCTTGAGGGTTTAGTTGACTGACCATCGTCTAGACCAGAGGTCCCCAACCTTTTGGGCAAACCGGTTCCATGGAGAGAGGTTTTTCCAAGGACCGGAGGGGGTATAGGTTTGCATGCTGCTTGCATCCCGCAGATGGGGCTTCCCTGTTTGCCCGGACCGGTTACTTGCATGCTGCGGACCAGTACCGGCCCGCAGACCAGGGGGGTTGGGGACCCCTGGTCTAGACAACAGATACAACAGATTCCAGTCTTGCCTGGGTGCTCCATCACTGGAGGGTTGAAGAAGAGGTTAGACAATCATTTGTCAGAATAGTATAAGGCAGGGGTCTTCAAACTTGGCCCTTTGATGACTTGTGGACTTCAACTCCCAGAATTCCTCAGCCAGCAATGTCCACAGCCATGTTTGAAGACCCCTGAACTATATAAACCCACCCTGGGAAGAAAAGCCTGGCAGGGCTGGACTCTGTCCCTCCTTCCTCTCCTTCACGGCTTCTCTCTCCACCACCACCCCCCAAAAAACTCCACCTGTCCCCCCCAAAGGCCTCCAGTCCGAAGGTCCATCCAAGCCAGCCCCCCGCCCCACCTTTCCCAGCAGCCCAAATCTTAAAAGTGGCGAGTCTCTCCACTGCCTCGACCCCCCGCGACCCCCACATCTCCCCCTCCCGCAAAACCCACCTCCGCCCCCCCCCCACGCGCTCGGGTTTTTGGGGGTCGTCCCCCCCCCGAGGGGGGATTTAGAGGCTGCGGTCCCTTCCTCCCGGGCCTGGGCTTCTCCCGCCCTTCCCCAGCCCGCGACCCCCGTCCCCGCCGACCCACCCGCGGACTCGCCGGTGTTGATCCAGTCCGGGTTGGCCAGGCTGGCGATGGCGAAGATGTCGGCGGCCAGAAAGAGGCATCCTGAGATGATGGTCAATTTGTCCATGTCCTCCGGCTCCGGCCCGGCTTCCCACAGGCGGGGCCCGGGCCGGGGGCTCCTCACAGCCGCGGCTCCATGGCTCGGCGCGGCCTCCGACCCCTCGCGCCGCCGCCGCCGCCGCCTGGCCTGGCCTGACCGGGCCCGCGGCCGCCCCCTCCCCGCCGTCCTCAGGTAGCCGCTGCGCAGGGGCGGCCCCTCCCCGCCGCCGCCGGGCCCCGACTCGGGACGGCGCCGGAAGCAAAACCCAAGCAGGCACCGCCGCGGTCGCCTCACCCGGAAGCGAAAGCGCGGGGTCTTTTTCTCTCTCTCTCTCTCTCTCTTTCCCTCCCTCCCTCCCTCCCCGCGCGCCTCTCGCAGCGGGCACCAGACGGGGCGGGGCTTCTGGAGGAGACGGCGACGCCGATCGCCGTCGCCAGGACAGCTTGGGTGGGCGGGGCTCCCTGGGCAGGCGGGGCTTGGAGGGCGTGACGGGTGGGTGGGAAGGGGCGTGCTCGGGGCGTGGCTTGGGAGGTGGCGGGAGGGAAAAAGGTCCCTCGTGCTGGATTTGGGCGCCATTAGAGAGAAGAGGTCGAAGTCGGCCTTCCTTTTCTTGGTTGTGAGGGGGGAAAAAAACCCTCATGCAAAGTGACAGAGAGGAGAAAACCGAGCCTTCATAATATTATTTTTAATTTTATTTATTTAGGACTTGGCCACCTAGCTCAAAGGACTTTTGGTGGAGTTAGATAATTGAACCAAAAGAAAAATAAAGATGTAGTTGCAAAAATAAGGGGATTGGAGTAGAAGGCGTCGGAATAACAATTCTTCTCAGACCTTGTTATTTAAATCCTTAGCAGATTTCTGGCTAGGTAGCATGCTTAGTATTACTCCAGCCACTCATAATTGTATGTCAGTCACGGTCTTATTACACGAACACACACACACAACTGGCACTTACCAACAGGAGTTGGATAACACAATTACCAACAATTTAACGCAACTTGGGTCCAGGCCATTGTCAATTGGCTTAGAAGAGGAGATAATTTTCTGGAGTTCTAACTAGTTCTCCCCACTTAACTTTTTAAAAATTTCAAACTTCTTTTTATTTATTTATTTTACTTGTTTACCATGCAAAGTCATTTCTGTAAATCAGATTTCTATAAGCACTGTTTGTAAGATATGCTTGGGTGCGTGATTGCTAAAGAGTTATCCCATTCTAAAAGTTTTGCTTTAACAATGGTAAACAGCTCTTCCACAAGAGACACCCTCCCCAAATTAAGATATGATTAATTTGCATCCAGTAGTATCAGACGTTTGACCGATAAGTAGTATATTAGACTGCCAACTCTAACAATTCGAAAGCCACAGACTTGTAAAAAATTCTAAATATATGTATAAAACCATAGCAACACCCCTTCCTTTCAAGGGTTGTCTTGATAGGACATACCCATAACACTGCTGCTGCCCTAAATTGCCATTGACATTTACATAGCGGATGGTCGATCCACTGTATTTTTAGATCCATCTGTGCAAATTACAGAGTCTGAGAAAGTACTTAACTCCAGGGTTTATTCAAAACCCTTGAAAACGACCTTTAGGATATTATCTCCATGGCTTGCTGTGCAAAAAAAAAAAAAATCACAGTATTGTAGAGCCTGATTTTAAGGAAAAAATATACGGGAAAGCTTTTTTCTCAGAGGCAGAGTTTATGCATTGTTTACAACAGGACCACTTTCATTCGTGCTATTCAGTCAAGATCTGCTATCTAAACTACATTGCTCAGTGTTGGGTGTGAGCCCATCAAATGAACGATCCTTTTTTTCACAATTCCACTTTTGCAACAATACCGGATATTTCAGAAGCTTGTGAAGGCACCTTAAATCTGCCTAGTCGTCTTTTTTTTAATCTTTATTCATCCTTGAAAGTTCCAAAATTCCTGGAATTTAAATACCATTAAGATTCTAAACTGTTGCTAGGCGTCGGCATCACCTTGCCTACCAGAGTGTTCTTCCTTAATGTGATATTTTCAGATTAGTGGTCATTTCCACTTTCCATGTAGTCTCTGTCTATGTTGGGTTCCAGATAGATCCTACTGAGGACTGATCACCATGGATCCTCAAAAGCTGACTTTTAAGAAAGAGTTAACTTTCAAGAAATCACCTTCCCTCAAGCGTTCGATCAGTAGTTCTTCAGATCGATTATCTGACCAAGGGAGGACCTTTGACAGACGGAGATCTTCTGACAGAAGGAAGTCCTCCACCAGAGAGAGCTCATCTGACAGAAGACGATCATCTGCCAGGAGGCCCTCTACAAGAGGACCATACTTCAGAAGGAGGTCATCCGATGAGCGAGGGAGGACATTTGACAGAAGGACTTCTTCTGACAGGAGGAGATCCTCCACCAGAGAGAGCTCATCTGACAGAAGACGATCATCTGCCAGGAGGCCCTCTACAAGAGGACCATACTTCAGAAGGAGGTCATCCGATGAGCGAGGGAGGACATTTGACAGAAGGACTTCTTCTGACAGGAGGAGATCCTCCACCAGAGAGAGCTCATCTGACAGAAGACGATCATCTGCCAGGAGGCCCTCTACAAGAGGACCATACTTCAGAAGGAGGTCATCCGATGAGCGAGGGAGGACCTTTGACAGAAGGACTTCTTCTGACAGAAGGAGATCCTCCACCAGAGAGAGATCATCTGACAGAAGACGATCATCTGCCAGGAGGCCCTCTACAAGAGGACCATACTTCAGAAGGTCATCAGCTGACCGAGAGAGGACCTTTGACAGAAGGACCTCTTCTGACAGAAGGAGATCCTCCACCAGAGAGAGATCATCTGACAGAAGGCGATCATCTGCCAGGAGATCTTCTGCAAGGGAACCATATTTCAGAAGGAGGTCATCAGCTGACCGAGGGAGGACATTTGACAGGAGGAGACCTTCTGACAGAAGGCGTTCCTCCACCAGAGAGAGGTCTTTTGAAAGAAGAAAGTCATCTGTAAAGTGGCCATATTTCAGGAGGAGGTCAGCAGCCGGGCTGACCTTCAGAAGATGGTCTCAAGTATCATCAGGTATCATTATAGCTAAATTCCTTTTCACTTGCTCTTCTCCCCTCTTCCTTCCATCAGTGCGATCAATAATTTGATAAAAAGTCTTGCGACTGACCTTTTCAGATTTTGGGGTCAACAAATGCTGCTCATTGTGGAAAAGTCCCAGAGATGTTGACATCACTGTTACATTCCTGCATGTACTTACACAATAAATTAATGACTGCAGGCCAACTCTTTCTTTAAGCAGGACTTATTATTGATCGGTGAGCATCTCAGATGGCATCCAATGAAATATGCGTCTGATTCAACTTCAAATTTCTCACAAGGAGGCAGCCACCGATGCTTAGTAACAAATGCCTTTTCAAAGTTCCCAATATTTGAGGGGCTCCTACAAAGACGAGGAGGTCGGACTATTTTCCAAAGCACCAGAAGGCAAGAGAAGAAACAATGGTTGGAAACTAACCAAGGAGAGAAGTAACCTGGAATTCAGGAGAAATTGCCCAATAGTGGAATAGCTTGCCTTCAGAAGTTGTGGGTGCTCCATCTCTGAAGGCTTTCAAAAAGAGACTGGACAGCTATTTGTCTGAAATGATATAGGGTCTCTTATATCATTTCAGGGGGTTGGGCTAGAAGACCTCCAAGGTCTGTTCCAACTCTTATTATTCTATGTTCTAAAATAGGTCTTTATAGGCCGTTTAAATGATGTGCCACTGAAATTTGCTATTTAAAGAGCAAACGCCATTAGACATCCTCAAGCGTTGGGACTCAACTTTTGATTGGACCCCATTTTACAAACATCATGTTTTTCTTTATTTCCTATAAAGCCCCTTGCTAAGCTTTGGCTTGAGCAAAAAGCTCAAGTATAGAGCATGTCCATTTGATTATGATGGCTAACTGCTTTATACTTTTGGCCAGGATCTACAAGCTTTGTAACCTACTCGTATTCTTTCTCTGCAGATGAAGAAAGTTTATTTTCTGACTTGGAAGATTATGAGAGCGACTGGGAGTCAGGTAAGCGCCCCCCCCAAAAAAAACATATTTCTAATCTTGCATATAATGCAAATTCTAATGCATTATGGGTTGGGTTGCTTCAAAATTTCAGATTGTAGAAAAATTTGAGCCGGTGAGCTCAGGGGGGTTAGAATCGGACTACGGAAAGGCAAGTTTTACATACTGCGTTGATCCATACTTTGCGGACATTTTTCAGAATGCAACGAGAGTTTGATTTGAATAAACCAAAGTTGGCTTTATACAACATGCTCCACGGTTTATAATCCACGGTTTATAGTAGTTTGCACAATATGCTGTCTATTTATGGCTCAGCACAATTCCTTCCAATTACGCTAGTAAGAAAGCAAGCTCTAAAGTTGACTAAAGCAGGGGTCCTCAACCTTGGCAACTTTTAAGACTTGTGGACTTCAACTCCCAGAATTCCTCAGCCAGGAATTGGAAGTCCACAAGTCTTAAAGTGGCCAAGGTTGAGGACCCCTGGACTCAAGGACAGGTTAAAAATGTAAATGTGCACCTTTTGTACAATATAGTCCAGAAGAATTGTGTTATCTTAAGAAACTGGGCAGGATGGGGTTCTACACCAATGATTAAGCAAAGCTCAGCTTTTTGAAGTCGCCTGCATTTGTCACTTTAGATGAGTCTTCGGATATGGAGGATTCTGAACATACTTTGAGCACAACCATCAAAACCAATATTCAGATGGACGAGGATGGTCTAGGTATCATACTTATTCAGAATGGGCCTTATCTCCAAGTTTCGGGTGTAGTAGACAAAGGTGCTGCTGCCAAAGACGGCAAACTCCAAGCAGGTGAGGCGACACCACAAAACCAGTGTGAGACCGTACAAAACCGGTAACAAGATGAAGACCTATTCACAACAATGGGAAAAACGGGTTTTGGTTCCAGGGGTCTTCAAACTTGGCCCTTTGATGACTTGTGGACTTCAACTCCCAGAATTCCTCAGCCAGGCACGCTGGCTGAGGAATTCTGGGAGTTGAAGTCCGCAAGTCATGAAGGGGCCATAGTTCCCCCATGCTGGCTGAGGAATTCTGGGAGTTGAAGTCCACAAGTCATAAAAGGGCCAAGTTTGAAGACCCCTGTCCTAGCATGAAATTTCAATCAATCAGGCTGCCCAGAGGCACCTTGTTGGGGAGATGGGTGGCCAAGAAAATCAATCAATAAATCAACCAACCAATCTTCTTGGTGAAGGACTGCTTGATTTTTGAGCAATCAACACTTCGGGATGTGTTCTCTTTATTACCTTATTTTCCAGACCTTCACAAACACACACACACACACAAACCGTTTTGTTATGCTTGATTGAAGCTGATTACTTTCTTAAACTTCCTTAGCGCTGCAATTTTCAACTATGTTTCTTAAGCAATGATTGGCAGCTACCACGGATCCCGTTTTTTTTTTCATTTCAGGAGATATCCTACTCAAAATTGGACACGCTAATGTCTTAGGCTGGACCTTGCGAGAACTCAGACAGCTCCTGCACACGGTTCCCATAGGGACCGTTCTGCAAATGCAGGTTTACAGGGATTTTATTAAGATCCCCAGCCGGTGGCAGACTGCCCTCGTAAACATCCCTGAATTAAAAGGACCTGCAACAGAGTAAGAGCTTGTTTATCTGTCCCAATTTCTGAGAAATAAATACTAAAAACAGTCTGACGATTCCCTGCGGGAACTGATCCTTCTCTACATTTCAGCATAGAGAGTTACGCCAGTGAGGAAAATTGGACGAGCAGCGAAGACTCGGAGAACGAGAGTGAAGGGAAGTTTGAAGACAGCGAGGAGGGCAGTGAGGAAAGCTACCAGGAACCTGAGCGTGCGAGAGCTTTATCGTTGGGCGGTGTCCGTAGCGTCCACAGCTTCCATGGCGTCCGTAACGTCCGTAGCTTCCATGGCGTCCGTAACATCCGTAGCTTCCATGGCCTCCATAACGTCCGTAGTATCCATAACGTCCGTAGCTTCCACAGCGTCCATAACGTCCCCAGTCTCCGTAACGCGAAAGCTGTGCGCTCGCTTTCCGTCGAGCCTTTGATCCACCAACCCAAATGGATCTCCAAAGACTGGCACATTTTTGAAAGGAAAACCTACACCTTTACGGTGGGTTCCGACATCGGTTGCGACATTATGATCCACCAGGACTTTGAAACGGAAAGCGAGGCGGACATGTCGACGTTATACTTCTCGTCATCCTCTCCGTACTGGACTATGCCCAAACATAAAGCCCCACCCTCGGCGTCGTCTTCTTCCTCCGTGTCAGATGCGTTTTGGCTTGAAAACGTTTCTTACGAACTTGAGTAGAGGGGCCCCTGGATTTATCTTTGGCCTGGCCAAGATTGGGGGCGCCGCATTGGACCTTTGGGCTGGATTTTCGTTTGTCCCCCCGTTGTCCCCGAACTGGAAATCAGTTTTCATCTGTTTGGAGATGGGGAAATCTGGGGGGTTTTTTGAAACGAGAAATGCCCTCCTATGGAGGAACTACCTCAAAAGGGAAGAAGAAAACCACAATCCATTTCCTTACAGTTTCTGGAAGCCATCCTCTGAAGTATAACGGAACGAGCTGCGTTCAGCCGCCTTCCACTTTTAGAGGTAAGAATTTACTTCAAAACCACCACATCGATAGTGCTGCCTCTTACATGTCGTTATCGATCAGAGGTCCCCAACCTTTTGGGCACCAAGGACTGGTTCCGTGGAGAGAGGTTTTTCCGCGGACCGAAGGCTGTGTGGTTTTGTGTGCTGCCTGCATCTCGCGGATGGGCTTTGCTTGTTTGTGTGGCCCGGTTGCTGGCATGCTGTGGCCCGGTACCGGTCCGCAGACCAGGGGTTGGGGACCCCTCATCTAGAGAATTCTCTTTGAAATAGCTAATCCCAAAGCCCAATATTCAGAACCTTTGTTTATACACCTTACGCTAGGACTCACTTTCTTAGTTTATTTGTTTATTTATTTTACAAGCCTTGCAGCCCGGTCCAACCAAAGCTGGCAACTTCTGCAATCTAGTTTTTGAAGACAAAAGGCTGGCCATTCCGTTGTTGTACGGGTTCTGCACTTTATTTGACGTAGGTAAATGGACATAGAAATCTGTTAAGCCAAAGCACCTGGAAGAGCAATCGATCGGGCTTGCTTTGGGGTTCACCTTGCAGCCGTACCCTGTGTTTGCTTTCTTACAACTCGTCGGCAAAAGGGACATTTGACAGGTTTCCCCGAGCTGTCATCGACTTCTTCCCACTAATAAACTTCTTGGCCGCCTGAGAAAATAAAAGCAGAAAAGTATGGTTGGTAAACATATTTAACAATTGGCAAAGTCTGCTCCTTTTTAAATATACACTTTTAAGCTCAAAGCCTCTTTTAAAATAACAGGGCGTCCTCGACTTATCATCATGTAGGACCAGAATTTTTGTTGCTAAGCAAGGCTGTTGTTAAGTGAGTATCTTTTTTTTGCCATGGTAGTTAAGCAAACCACAGCTGCTGTTAAGTGAATCATGCCATCATTAAGTGAATCTGGCTGCCCCCTACTGACTGTGGGAAGCCAGCTGGGAAGGTCACCAATAGTGATCACAGGATCCCAGCATATTGTAACCGTTAAGGGCGAGGACTGCTCCTATCCCTTCTTTTCAGTGCGGTTGTAACTCTGAATGGTTGCTAAAGAAATGGCCGTTAAGTCGAGGACTACCTGCAGAGAGGCAATCTTTCTGACAGAAAAGCAAACTGATGCTAATTTATCTCTGTCCCCTTTTCTATTAAATGCAGGCCTTCAAAGACAGTAAACATGGATGAAGGCAAATGCAGAATATCCCCAGTTCCAAAGAATTATCGTTTACAGGGTGAGCAATAAGAACACATTTACTTTGGAGTGTGCAAATTAACCATCGGCCCGAGTTTAATATAGCTGCAATTGGCATTACGGAATCTCAGCGCAAACTCTGTCCCTTAGCACTGAAGAGGGGGGTGCCCATGATTCAGGATTCAGTCACAGTTATGAGGATTGTTGACTTAAGACCCCAGAAGTGCCCCCCAATTCCTGCCTACTAAACGCAAAGATGAAAACCTGCTTAATTGGGTTTCTGATCTTATTCCAATGACTGACTGGTGCAAGACTTACATTCACAACATCAGCCGTGGTCACCGACTCAATCTGTTCAACCACGCTGGCCGGAGATGTGTATGTCCCCGATGCTAACGCCTGGCTACCAATTTCGTTCAGCAAGCCTTCTGAAGACTCCACGGACATAAAAAAAGCTGCCTTCAGCTGCTGCCTGTCAAGGAAGGGGAGGGAAGAACAGCAGCCTGATCACAACTCATAAAGATGGCATCTCTACAATGTACAGCAGGGGTGTCCAACCGTGTCGACTTTCAGACCCGTGGAATTCAACGTCCAGAATTCCCCAGCCAGCATGCTGACAAGGTTGGATATCCCCGATACAAAGCTACTGTATTTTAATGAGTTAGGGCAGGGGTCTTCAAACTTGGCCCTTTTATGACTTTGTGGACTTCAACTCCCAGAAGTCCACAAGTCATAAAAAGGCCAAGTTTGAAGAACCCTGAGTCAAGGTTAGGAAAGTTTCCACAGAAAAGTGACAAAACATCTGTTGATTGTTACAAGTTAGGGAAAAGGCTTGAGTCTAAGATACACAAAAAATGCAATATGCAGGTTTTCCTTAGTAGGTCTAATGTCAGGAGGCACAAAGAATGAGGACCATCCATTAGTTAACAAAAGTTTATGACCCAGTTTGATTCATAAGCTTTTCAATGCATTACCCCGACAATGCTGACTTTCTCAAAACTATGGTACAGGTTCCAGATAAATACTGGAAAAAAATAGAGAAAAATGTGTGCTAAGGATAAAACTGAATACATTTCCAATTATGGTCGCTTTGCTTTCGAAAAACATTTATTTTGTGTTGCAGCTGAATCCCAAGGATGTAGGTTCCGCTAAAACGGCCGTCACTGTGGCATTAAGGAGATTCTCTAAAGAAGGCAACATGATGAAAGTCATCTGAGAAATTTCACTTATGCAACTGGCAACAAAAATAAGTTTCAGTAAAATATCTTCAAGAGAAAAATGCCATAATCATGCACTTTATAAAAATCATGTAATAAATAACTTCAGAATAAACAGATTTCGGATAAGGGTGTTTTTGCTCCTTTTTAAAAAAAGATAATAATAATAAAGCTGGAAGGGACCTTGGAGGTCATCTAGTCCAACCGCCTGCTCAGGCAGGAAAGCCTATACCATTTCAGACAAGTGGCTGTCCAAGTCTCTTCTTGAAAACTTCCAGTGTTGGAGCATTCACCGCTTCTGGAGGCAGGTTGTTCCACTGGTTAATTGTTCTGTCAGGAAGTTTCTCCTTAATTCTAGGTTGCTTCTCTCCTTGATCCAACTGGTTGCAAATACAACAAATTGTTTGGCCACTTATCTCAGTATTCCCTCGACTTACACAGCAATGGTTAAGAATCTCAAGCAGACAGTGCTCTTGAGACACCAAGAAGTTCTGCATTCAACCAGATTGGTGAAGTCGTTAAGGTGCTGGCATAGAAACCAGGAGACCGAGTTCTAATCCTGCTTTAGACAGGAATATTGGCTTGGGTGACCTTGGGCCAATCACCAAGAGATGGTGCATTTCAATCCCATTTTAGCCATGAAAACCTGCTAAGTGATTTTGGGCCAGTTCCTCTCTCTCAGCCCAACCCACCTCAAAGGGTTGTTTTGTGGGAGAAATAGGAGGGGGAAAGAGTATTGTATACGTTCACCACTTTGAATTACTTATGAATGAATAAAGGCCGGATAAAACTCAAAACAAACAAACAAATACATAATAAAAACCACGTGCTCTAACTCTCTTACAGCCTTCCTTCCGAATACCACTTTGTTGTTCACTTTGGGTGATGAACAAGCTGTGATATTTTTTTCTTTAAAACTCTAGCTTAATAAAGTTTTAACAGATCCAGAGAATTATACAGTATTACACATGCCCATACCCGATAGTCAAGAAAGTTTAACGGGAAAGAAGGAGCCACAATATTTTTGGAAAGTGAACAAGTCGCCGTATAACCAAAGAATCTTTGGGTGGGGAGGAGGGGGGGGAACTTACTTGGCCCTCTTCACTTCTTCTTCAGTAACTCCACCCTCGGAAACCGCCTTCACTTGATTCAAAGCAGTTTTGATTACCTTGACGCAACCATGATATATAAAATATGTTATTTTTGGCTGCAATAATTGGAGGTACTCCACCCTCAAAGACATATGCTTTCCCCCTTAAATCCCTCCCAAAGGAGTTGCACATTTTGGCCCACCCACCCTAAGAACATACTTGGGAGTGCAAGCAATTCACAGGCCTCAAGGTGATCTGGCATTACGTCAACCCTGATAACTTACCTCCCTGGTGGCTGAAGCTGGAGAGATGGTATATATGCCAAAAAGACCAGAATCAGAGTAATTTACATTGAATGCTGTAACCTGTAACAGAAGGCCACTTCAGTTAGCATATTCTAGCAATATTATTTTTTCCCCCAATATAACCTATTTTTAACACTGCGATCTGCTGGGAGTTGAGATGAAATTTAAACATTTGCTCACAGACTAAGATTCCTACTTAATGAAATCTAGGTAAATTAATTTTATGTACTTTAGTGGAGGAATCTCTTCCTTTGCCGAAAGAGAAAAGCATGTTTCTTTTAGTTCAGGGGTTTCCAAGCGGGGGCGCGAAAACTTGGGTTTTCAAAGTTATAGTGTATATGCATAATTTGTTGCCGTTATTTCGAACTTTTGTAAGGGGTGCGAGAATATTTTAGAAGTGTTCTAGGGGTGCGGAGTATAGAAAAGTTTGGGAGCCGCTGTTTTAGTTGATGCACTACTGTCTACAACAGGGGTCTTCAAACTTGGCCCTTTTATGACTTGTGGACCAACTCCCAGAATTCCTCAGCCAGCCTGAGGAATTCTGGGAGTTGAAGTCCACAAGTCATAAAAGGGCCAAGTTTGAAGACCCCTGGTCTACAAGGATCTTATAAGATGCAGCTATTCCCATAGTAGAGAAGAAAGAATGCTTCTTCTAACTGTGCCCAGGATTGCAAGGCATCTTAAAGACTCCCCTTAAAAAAAAACTTTTAAAAACTGATGATCAGTGAATGAAAGTCAATCATTAACCTGATTATACAGGGGTATTTTTGTCACCTGTGGCATGAACCAAGGGCAAAACTGATGGAAGAACCTCATATCTATATTCATTAAAAAAAGACTACCTAGTCCTCATTTGGTGACTGATCATAGTTATGACGGTGGAGAAAAAGTAACTCTGTGGACAGTGTTCACATTTACCACCGTTTTAGGTCTGCAAATCAAAGGGAAGCTGAAGTAAACTCACAATCCCAGTTGGCTAAACGAGGAATACTTGTAGTTGCCAAAAATGGTCTGGAGTTATTTTTGCCACGCACAGCCCCAAAATATAAAGACAGGGAAGGCCGTCTACGCCCTTGATATAAAGGAAAAAATAAGTTTCAGTGCTTACATCAAAGGGTAGGGAAGTTGTCTTTGCAATCTCCTGGACAAGTTTGCTGGTAATCCTGCTGCCTCTCTTAATGAGAGGTCCTGCTCCAAGGATATTTTGAAGGACGCTAAATGCATTCACTTCTGCACCTCCCATAGTAGCTCCCTCTGCTACTACAACCGCATGGACGAGGTCATCACCATGCTGTTCTCGGATTTCACCTTAAGAGAAGAGGAGAAATAACAGTCTCCCGGAAGGAAAAGGAGAGGGAAGTTACACCTGTACTTGCAGTAGTTCCATAATAAAAGTTCTAAGGACAAGTAGTCCCTCAACTTGTGACAATTCAGCCCAAAAATTATGTTGCTGAGACATCCGTTAACTGAGTTCTGCCCCATTTTACGACCTTATTGTTAACGCTGCAGTTGTTAAGTACGTAACACGGTTGTTAAGTGAATCTGGCTTTCCCCCTTGTCAGAAGATCACGTGACCCTGGGACACTGCAACCGTCGTAAATGTGAGTCAGCTGCCAAGTGTCTGAAGTTTGATCAGGTGACCACGGGGACGCTGTAATAGTCGTAAGTGTGAAAAACTATCATTAAGTCACTATTCTCAGTGCCATTGTAACTTGGGTCACTAAATGAACTGTTGGAAGTCAAGAACTGCCAGGGATTGCTAAATATTCCCAGCCATCCAAGAGCGCTGAAAAAAGGCACCCCACTAACAAAGCCAGAATAGAAGACTGTAACTCACCTCCGCGATATTTGGCTTTTTCGCCAGCCATGCCAGCCCCACTACGAATGTTAAGGAACTGTTCTCCAACTTGCTTTAGGTCGTCGTGGCTGACACCTGCAAGACGACCGCCGAGTCAGAAGGAACACCCCAAAATGATAAAAGTGTTATCTTTTAACAGAATTCAGGACAGCGTAAAACAGAGAGGGCAGATTACCTACCGAGCCCCACCAAGGCCATGCGGGCACTTGTGAAGTTGTTCTGGACGTACTGGTGCAACTGTGTGAGAGAGAGATAGAACTCTTCAAAAGAGCTGACTGTCATGGTTCCGACAGATGAAGCTCTTCAAAGAACTTCGAGGCATTGTTTACCTTAAAGAATATTTATTTGAGTAGCATAGCACTGGCACAAACATAATCGAATTCCCCTCCCCTGAGCACATAGTATCAAAGCACAATTCCCTCCTCCAGTTAACAGTCATAAATCACACTCTCCAATTAGTTTGAAATGCAGGCTTCCCCTCCAGCTCGCCAATTCTTTATCATCTCTTATTTCAACAACCTTGGTTCTCACACTAGGTTCAGTGTTATCATGTCTAGCTAGACTCTCATGCACATTCCTCCCCCCTCCCCAGCATCACCTAACTCTAAAAGCAAAAAGAAGAAAATGGCTGCATCTCCATCTGTTGTCAATGCAAAAACATCCAACGTTAGCAGCGTTGACACTGACATGTAACTAACGTGCGAGGATAAAAAGGATCCTTCTGGATCACATAAAAAGTTCTCCACTCTACCACAGAGCAATTAAAAAGATGCCTCCATTTAGTCCGCCAGCAGAATGGGAAAACCTCCTTCCTTCCACAGCCGGGGCGCCCAGCTACTACTTTCTTCGATAGTAAAGGCAGAATAGAGTAATCACCACTTCTTGCCCTTCTGTTGCAAAGTGAGTTTTGCCTGAATGAAGCCATCTTTTTTGGCCACCGTAAAGCAAATCATGGCGGGCTGTTAAATGAACCATGAGGTCGTGAAGCGAATCAGGCTTCGTCCCGTTGACTTTGCTCGTCGGATACCCGCTGGGAAGGTCGCAAATGCCGATCACATGACCCGAGGATGCTACAACCGTTATACATGCCAGTTGCCAAGCCTCGGCATGTTGATCAGGTGACCACAAGGATGCTGCGACAGTCATAAGTGTGAGGACTGGTCGTAAATCATTTTTTTCAGGGCTGTTAATTTTGGAAGGGTTGCCAAATGAACGAGAATTACCTGTACTTTGCTGTCTTATCTGATCCCTCTTAAAGACTATTGAGCTGATACTCGTCGTTACGTCTGAGGCTGGCATATTTGGCTAACCATTCCTGCAAGATCTGAAGCCCTGCCTGAGTCTACGGATGAACAAAACAGAGCATCTCCACGTACTATCACTGCAAAAGTACCATTCAGATTCTTGCCTGTTCTGATGTAATTCTGCCAATCATGAAATCTGGACAATACAAAGAATTAGCCAGGGCGTTTCGGTAAGCGGCTGCGTGCAAATTCTCCAGAACACCTAGGCCAAAAAACAAAACAAAACAAAACAAAAACCCAGAAGGGAACACTTTAATTGACTATGAAGCAAGTCAAAGGACTTCCCCCCCCCCTATTTTAATTGCGTCCACTGCCCAGAGTCACCAGCGTGAGATGAGCAGCTATATTAATGTAATCAATAAAATCTATATCCAAACTGTGTTCTACCCAAAAAATAAATCATGTTGCTACATATACCGTTTTCTCTCAACTGAGACACCCGTTGACAGGATTTTCTTTTTAATAAAAAAAGTAGAAACGAACACTTCCAAGTGCTTAACTAGCAAAGGCATAAATTACTGATATTGACCGGGAGTTAGTGATACCTAACCTTAGGTAATTAGTAACGGAGACCTACCCACGCTCAGGTCTCTTTATCATAGGAAAGAATAAGAATTGTTGACTAAAAGCAACTATGCTCACAGAGAGCACAATGGTTTTGAGCCTAGATTTAGTAGGCCACTTTCCAAACATATTCAGAACACTGCTGTAATAATGAGCAAGTCGTTTAGATTTTTTTTTTAAATTAAGAATGACAGACCGCCTGTGGCCTAACTCTAAAAAAAGAACAATTTGTCAGACTCGTGTCTGAATTCTGCAATGTCCTCTATCAGTCTAAAACACGGATCTCCAAACTTGGCAACTTTAAGACTTGTGGACTTCAACTCCCAGAATTCCTCAGTCAGCATGGCTTAAAAGTTATAAGTTTAAGACCCACAAATCTTACAGTTGCCAAGTTTGGAGACCCTTGGTCTAAAAGGGCAGGAGATAAGAGGAAAGCAAAAGAATGGAATTGGAAGAATGAAAGGGGTGGACTCACTTGTGTTCGTCATGTAGCAATTAATCTCTGAAGAAACAGAGTCATAGCAGGAAAAATTTCCCACCCATTTTAAAGAACTATAGCCAACCAACTTAAAAAAAAAAACAAGCACACTTACAGGTCTGGGGAATGTGAAAGGCAATTTCCTTGTCAACTTTTAGACGGGTTGTGAGTTCAGATACCTCCCACAGCCTGAATTCCGGAGCAGTAGTGACATTTATTAAATATTCTAGCACAGTATCACTGAATAAAGCAAGCAAAAAAAAAAAAAAGATGTATTTTTTTTTAAAAGGGGCTTTCAACAGAAAAATTATTAGAAAAAAATGTTCCACAATTTTATCAAGGAGAATGCTCACTGAATGAACTGAAAAGGGGATTTGTTACACAGTTAGATGCTTACATGTAATCACGCAGACATTCAACGGAATAAACCATGTTCTCCCGAGTAGCAGTCACACTAGAGAAAAGAACAAAAATGAAGAACAGAAAATATATTGGAAATATCTGAAATCTAGCATTGGCCACATTGTGGAATGAATGGAAGGATGAATGTGTGTGTGTGGGGGGGTGTCATCACTAGTATTAAGGTGAGATTATCAAACCAAAACAGTCTTGTTCTTACAACTTGTCTATCTTCCAATACGCTTGAGAAAATACTTGTGCAAAACAAATCACGAAAATTCCCTCTGCAAATCCAGAAAATCTTTTGTGATAGGCTCAATTTTGATGATTAAATATGAAAGGCTTCCAGTTTTTCTGTCTGTTTAAAGCCTCAGCTGCTTTCAGTTGCCTACCATGAGCAATTCAAATTCCTTAGCAGTTTATTTGATAAAAATGCAAAACTCAAATATGTGCCTTTTAATTAAAAGAATCGCCCGGTGAGCAAACAGCTCGTGATAATCCATTTCCATTTCCCCAAACCCTTCAAAAGAAAGGCGAACTTTTGGTAACAAACCTGAGATTAGCCGCAACGCTGTCAATGCCCGTGACGATCTTAAAGGAAGAAGCTCCTTTTGTGGTCTGATGAAAGAAGGGGAAAAAAGGTTTAAGATTCTGAGCTGTAATGGAAAATAGGTACTACCGGAAGAAGAGGGGAAACATTTGATGGTGTAATATTGGATCTAGACTGAAGAAGTTAATATATGCCACTGAATTACTAATGGGCCCAGACAACATGTTGTCTATTACGTATTTGATTGTAAAACTAGGAAATTAATAAAATATTTATTAAAAAAATAATAATTCTGAGCTGCAACTATCAAGGCAAAGGGCAGCCAGAAGGAAATGTAACTCTGCCCTTGTGCATTATAACCAGACACATTGAATCAATCTCATTGCTTCGAGCTATTTAGCTTATGATGGGCAGGATTGAGAAAGATGAGGCAAAGCAAAGGAGAAGTGAGCCAAACGGTCAATATTTTTTGGAAATTCTAAAGGCCTGGAGCCTATCCATCCTAACAGCACTAGACTATATTAGAGAGTCATAGCTTCTGAACCCTGCTCCTTTTGCTCTCCCACTCCGATGACAAAATATGTAAAGTATGAGGGACATAAAGTTTAGATAAATTCACTGATTAAAAACTGAATCTATCAACAGTATTAATGCTAATCAATGCTAACTAGTAATGCTACCTGAAGGAAGGCAAACTTGGGTAATTATAGCATATAACCTTAATATGTTAAGATTACTTAAGAGTTGACTTTCAATGGCAAAAGTGGCCCTACGACATTTGCTTTTAAGCACCTTAAATTGATCCATAATTTTAGCTTATTCACGTTATGCTGGAATTAACCCTGGCCTAGTGTGTTATGTGAAACCATTCATCGTATTGTAAGCAACATATCCAAATTACAAAACAACCAGACAGTATTAGCCCACTGCCCTTCAAAGCTTCTAATTTTGAAGGCCAATTGCTGGGGAGAATTTGATAGCCATCTCAGGCAACCAATTTGGCTAACTGGGCCATTCTATATCCTTTCTCTTTGGGCCATTTTTTTTTTTTAACACAGGGAAAAAAATGGGTTCTTTCATCATTTTATCTGGACTTTACTCAGCTGCCTGATTGATTCTCCAACCTCAAATTCATGTTTAGTGCATTCGACTTTCTAGAAGAAAATCAACAAGGGCATCTCACCAGGCTGCTTGCAAGACGGAGCAGATGCGACG
Organism: Azemiops feae; assembly: GCA_023970755.1. Lineage (NCBI taxonomy): Eukaryota > Metazoa > Chordata > Lepidosauria > Squamata > Viperidae > Azemiops > Azemiops feae. The sequence goes on along the minus strand of JALGBA010000399.1, from coordinate 558,962 downwards.
TTCCCAAATTGCTGGAAGTCTCATATCTACTGCCTGCTTTAATGAAGAGACCAATGCTAGAAACGGGACAATAGTTTTCCAGAGAGGCAATCACCAAGCCACTTGATAATTTCGTGATCTGCATTTAGGAAAAGAGATGTCGGTCCATGTAAGGCTCATGTGACTATACCCTCAAACAAAATGTCAAAATGCAAAGAATACTTCAAGTTCAGACCGACCTCAAGATCCTCAGGGGGAAGCTGCACTCGGGGTACTGCATAGCCTTTAACTTTGGGTGCAGCCTGGACAGAATAAAACCTCTTCTGTAAAGGAGAGTACAAGCGTAAGATAAATGTGTGTGCGTGTGTGTAAGCTTTTTTTTTTAAATGACAGTAAGATAACGTTTGCAACACCCTAAAAACATTTTAAAATACCACAAAAATTAAATACAAATCAGAAAACAAGTCCCAGCCCACTTGGGAGTGCAATTCTTCATCCAAGAGTTTGTTTGTTTATTTTTCATTAAATTTATTGACCATCTTTCTTACACAAAGTAACTCTGGGAGATTTACAATATTAAAAAAGATAAAACATTTTACAAAAACCTATACACAATAGGAATTAAATTAAAAAAAAAAGATAAAATACACAATCCAGCTAAAAGATAGGGAGGGGAGGGGGGATCTGTTATTAGTCTGATTGACAAATAACAGATCCCCCCACCCCCGCTCAGGTAAAAGACAGGGAGGGAGTAGAACGGGGGGGGGGAGAGGTAGAATCTGTTATTAATCTGATTGACAGGCTAATAACAGATTCCCCCCTCCCCCCCTCATCCTACTCCCTCCTTATCTTTTACCTGAGTTGCGTATTTATCTTTTTTATTAATTCCTATTGTTTAGGGTGTGTATGTGTATACATGTGTATCTTTTTTAATTGACAATCACACACACACACACACCCAACTCCTTTGAATGTATACCCTTCTCCCTGACCTGCTAGCTTTCAACCTGCAGGGGTTTCTCCTCTCCCCCGCGGGCAGAGCCCGACGACCCCTCGACCTCCCTGCAGGGGCGACCCAGCCCTGACAGCCTCACCAGGCCTCGGCCTCCCTCAACCGACCCCCGAGAAGTAGCAGCAGCACCAGCACCAACAGCCCGGCCGCCCCCTTCGCTGCAAGGACCCGGTCAAGGTCGCTCGCACGCCCGGGAAAAGGCGGGGAGGAATCCCAGGCCCGGCTCCCTCCGGTTTGGCCGCTTCCCCCGGCCGGGTAAACTGACTCACGGGGATGCACCGCGCCAGCACCAGAAGGGGCTTCATCGCCGCCGAGGCCGCAAAACGCCGACCCTCCCCGGGAAGGAAAGCAAGATGGCAGCGGCGGAAGCGAAAGCGGAAACTGGCGGCCTTCCCAGCCTGCCCCGCGCGACCCTCCTTCCTGTCTTCTCTAGCGCCCAACCATAGAGCCGGGGACGTTCGAAGGTTACGTTGGGTTTTCTAACGGGGGAGTTGGCGGATAGAGCGTCTCGGCTTGAATAGAGAGGAGCATCGAGTCCAGGCAAGAACGTCCGGTTCTAGGTGGCAGGTGGGCGGACTTTTCCACAGGCGGGGAGTTGGAAAGGACACCTGCCCCGCCCCCTGTGGAGCCCCACCCCCTTCCCCAGGTAGTAAAGATTTTCCTGTTCTCCTTTTTAAAGCAATTAGACCCGTTTTTAGAAAGAAGACATCAAAGGAGCCAGCCGGCATGATGAAAAAAATCTCAGCGTTTAGCCCGAGAGGGAAATAAAAAGATTTAATCCGGATTCAAACATCGGGCATCATCTCAGGTGAAAAAGCCTGGTGTCAGAATGGGCAGCTGAAGGGGGAAGAAAAGTCTGCAATGTGATCAAGAAGGAAAGTGTGTTCCTCTGTTTGGCGGCTTCGGCTACTAGATGCTTAGATGCTCCCGGCTGCATTACTTATCGTGGGGCAGATGCTCTGGACTGCATCTCCCATCATCCCCAGACGCTCCGGCATTGCATCTGGCATTAAATCAAATCAAATGCTTATTGCGGTTATAAATCAGCCCCTAGTATATCCCATCCTCCCCAGGTGCCCCAGCCTGCATCTCCCATCCTCCCCAGATTGCATCTTCCATCATCCCCAGATACTCCAGCTGCATGTCCCATCATCCCCAGAGCCCCCAGCCTACATCTCCCATCCTCCCCAGACGCTCCAGCCTGCATCGCTCATCCTCCCCAGATTGCATCTCCCATCATCCCCAGATACTCCAGCCTGCATCTCCCATCATCCCCAGAGGCCCCAGCCTGCATCTTCCCTCATCCCCAGATACTCCAGCTGGATCTCCCATCATCCCCAGCCTGCCCCTCCCATCCCCCCTCAGATGACCCAGCCTGCCTTTTCCATCATCCCCAATACTCGGGGAAAGCGCAGCTGTTGCACGCCCGACGAGGCGGCTCCCGGGCGCCCGCTTGCAAAACGCAGCCGCGCCCCCTTCCCTTCCCCACCGAGGGCGGGCAGAGCTCGGCGGCTGCTGGGCGCCCGCTAGGCGGTGCTGGGCGCTGCAGGAGGCGCGGGGCCATCCCTGGGCGGTGGCCGGGCGGGTGGGCGAGCCGCTGGGCAGAGGCGCTTTCCCTCCGTCTCCGCCGCCAGCATGAGCTCCGCGCCGGGCTTCCTGGGGGCCGGGGCCGTGCAGAAGCACTGGCCCGCCTCCCGCGCCCTTCTCTCGGCTCTCGAAGCCGCCTTGGCCGCCTTCTCCAGCGGTCCCGAGGGCGGCGTGGTGCAGCCGCTGCGCACCGTCCTCCCCATCCAGAAGCACAGCGGGTAAGCCCCGAGGGGAGGGGAGGAGAGGGGGCGTCTGGCAGAGCTCAAATATGGCCGTAACTTGAGGACCAGCTTGTACCCCTTCCCTTCTTTCTTCTCCGAAGCTTTTTAGGGGTCATGCCCGCTTACAGTGCAAAGGACGATGCCCTGACAACCAAGCTGGTGACCTTTTATGAGAATGTGTCTCCTTCGCATCAAGCATCCGTCCTGTTGTTTGACCCAACAAACGGCACCCTCAAAGCGGTAAGTTCGGGAGTCCTTCCATGGACAGCCCAGGCAGGAAGGGATTGAGCGGCTGAATTACCTGGAGAGCTCAAGTTTGGTCTAGTGGTGAAGGCAACAGGCTAGAAACCGGGAGACCGGGAATTCTAGTCCTGCCTTAGCCGTGAAAGCCAGCTGGGTGACTTTCGGCCATGTTTAATATCATTTGGCATCATTAAATCATCTCAGTGGAAGCTTAATATAATTGTGCAAAGCAGGAGTCTTCAAACTTGCCCCTTTTATGACTTGTGGACTTCAACTCCCAGAATTCTGGGAGTTGAAGTCCACAAGTCATAAAAGGGCCAAGTTTGAAGACCCCTGGTGCAAAGGATGCATCCTGGCCCGACTGATGTCGTTTATGATTGAATAGACATTGGAGAATAATGGACACCACTCCCTTCTTCCAATGGGTGTGTTAAATGTCAGGCTTTCACAAAATTTGCTTTTTATTTCTCTTTCTCGTGTTCTGGTCCTGTCCCTTGATGCTCTCCTTTCCAAAAGGTGATGGATGGCAACGTCATCACAGCCAAGCGTACGGCAGCTGTTTCGGCAATAGCTACCAAGGTGAGTTCCTTTAGTAGACCAAATAAGGGTCAGAAGTTGTTCAATTGTTACAGGTTTATTTATTTGGAGAATTTATATGGCCTCCCACATATTCTGAGATGTTTAGCCCAGAGGTCTTCACCCAATGTTTTCCAGGGATGTGGAGGACTATGCAGGAAGTCCTCAACTTACAACCATTTGCTGGACGGTTCAAAATTACAACAGCCTTGAGAGAAGTAACTGCACTCGCCTTTACTTGTATTTACAACAAGCATCCTGCGGTCACGTGACCACGGTTTGTGACCTTTTTTGCCAATTTGCGGCCAAAAAAATGTCCATCGGAGAAGGTGGATTTGCATAACGACCGTTGTGATTTGCTTAACAACCACCTTAAAAATTATCGTATCATTGGGTCCACTTAGCTTACGACCGCAAAGGACTTATAATAGAAATTCTGGTTCCAGTTGTGATCTTAAGTCAAGGACTACCTGTAACTTACAGGATGTTCAACCAGGATGGCTCCTGGCTGGGAACTATGGGAACTGCAGTCCTCACAAACCTAGAAGGTGCCAGTACAGGCCATGCCCAGCTTAACCAAAACAGGATCTGTCTGTTTCCAAACATCTGGACTTTCACTGGTAGCTTAATTCTTTCTGACCGAACTGACATCTCTCTTTTTATAAAGTAAGCTCCCGCCATCCTTTTTTGTTCCCAGTCAAGTCTTCTTCATTCCCAAATTCCCTCATTAGCGGCCATTTCTATTAGCTTTTAGTTTTTTGGGTTTGCTTAATGCTTATTCAGAATCAGCACTTTGGGCTAATCTCCAAGGATCTTCATGAATGGAAGCCTTTGAAGTCGCTCGTTTCGGTCCCTTGGTTAATTGGCACCCTGCTTCAGAGTCTTGAGATTTTTTTAAAAAATTGCTATTATGAGTTTAAAAAGCTGACAGCTTTAGATAAGAGGTTGAAAAGGTTCGCCCCTATTGAAAAATGCGAACACTGAGAATTTGAGCTTTCTTGGTGGAACAAGAAAGAACCTGCAGATTAGGTCTAATTTTGGGATTCCATCGCTGCTGATTCTGTGTATCTTATTAACTCTTTATCATGATTTGCTAAGACATACTTTCAGAAACCAGAAGCACCGGTTCGGTTTGAGAGCTACTACAGTGGTATCTTGTTACTCATTCTTAATTGGTTCCTGGAGGCGCGATAAGTACCAAAAACGATGAGTACCAAACAAATTTTTCCCATAATGTAGTAAGTCACAAGACAGCTGACACCGACAAAATTCTAGCTTGTGCGTTGAGTACCAAACAAACAATGAATACCGGGACAAAATTGTACCAAATTCGATGAGTTTTAAAGCAGTTGAGTAGCTGTATTTAGGAACAGCTAGAAAGCCCATGTTGTAATGGCAAACTCTGAAATTCTTTGGCGATCTTGCTAAACTTGGTAGAGATACTTAATAAAACCAAAGATAACAAACCTGGGAAGGCAATTTCTTTGGAGACTCCTGAAAGTTAGAATTACAATTTAGCCTTAGATTGGCTTTGCGGCTTGCTTGGTTCATTTTGTTCTCCTCTCAACATCAGTGCGATGTTGTGTGGTTGCGATGATTGCGCAGAGGGAGGCGTCCCCAGGAAATCCTTGACTTAAAACCACCATTTCGTGGGACCAGAATATCCATTGCTATAAGCAAGGCGATCGTTAAGTGAGTGAGGCTGATTCTGTGACCTTTTTTTTTTTTTTGCGATGGTTGTTAACAGTTGCAGTTGTTAACCTGGTCATTAAGCAAATCCAGCTTCCTCCCCATTGATTTTGCTTGTCGGAGGCCAGCTGGGAAAGTTTCAGATGGTGATTACATGACCCTGGGGTGCTGCAACCATTGTAAATACTGGCTGGTTGCCAAGCCCCCAAATTTAACGGTGGGTGTAGCGCAACATATGGGTGTCCTCTATTGAAGAGAAGAAACAAGGCCGCCGATTTTAGGGAAATGTTTAAGTCGAAGAAGGTCATATTTAACAAGAATGCTTTTCCCCCCTCTCTTTCTCTCCCTAATATGTGCATTCCCAGTATTTAATGCCTGCAAATTCAGAAGTGTTCTGCATTCTGGGAGCTGGTGTCCAGGCCTACAGCCACTACGAACTTTTCACAGAGCTGTTCTCATTTAAAGAGGTGGGCAATCCGATTTACACCAGGAAAAAAAAACACTCGTTTTAAACCATATGAAGCCATTTCTGGATAGCTTCGATCAATGTTTTGCAAAAGTACAGGATAATAAAAACAAAGACAAATAGGCTGAAAAATAGTTTTTATCCCAGAGCTGTAACCATATTAAACACTACTGTATAGTGCAGGGGTCTTCAAACTTGGCCCTTTGATGACTTGTGGACTTCAAGTCCCAGAATTCCTTGCTGAGGAATTCTGGGAATTGAAGTCCACAAGTCATAAAAGGGCCAAGTTTGAAGACCCCTGACCTAATTGAACAAGAGAGCTTCATAGAATAAGCTCCTGAATTGGATCTGGCAAACATCTATGACGGGTCTTCAAACGTGGCCCTTTTATGACTTGTGGACTTCAACTCCCAGAATTCCTCAGCCAGGCACGTGTGCCTGGCTGAGGAATTCTGGGAGTTGAAGTCCACAAGTCATAAAAGGGCCACGTTTGAAGACCCCTGGTCTACTGCAACGTTGAAGTGCACTATTAGGGGCAGCGCAGTGGTGAATAGAATGTGAAGGATGTGTATATATAATGCACTTCTGGTTTTTACTTGTGTGTAGTGTGCACTGTGGACAGCGCTTAATTTCACTGTAAGATACACAATGACAATGAAGATTCTATTCTATTTCCCAGGTTAGAATCTGGAACCGCACCAAGCAGAACGCGGAAAAATTTGCTCGCACGGTGAATGGACCGGTCCAGGTGTGTTCCTCGGTCCAGGAGGCTGTCAGCGGGGCCGATGTGGTTGTCACCGTCACAATGGCAACTCAGCCCATCTTGCACGGAGAGTGGGTGAAACCCGGAGCCCACGTCAATGGTAAGGGATGCGCCGGATTTGATATTTTTTTTCTGCAATAAGATTACAATTCAGGCTTGTTTTCCTACTGAGCTAGTGTGTGCGGTATATTTTTCTTGAGCTATGGGTTCGGATTGGCAAAGGATAAAAGAGGAAGGGATTAGATGATAATTCCTATTAACACGAGAAAAGAGCTCGGAAAGCAATGTTGTAGCCGCCATTAAAAATGTCTTGATGGATGACCTACCGTTCAAGGATGTTGTTCCTAAAGATTTTATGCATTAGCTGGGGCTGAGCTGGATGACCTCTGGTGTTCTGTCACTTCTGTACTTGTTTTCACAAACCCATGTACAGTTCAGTAACCAGCTGAACTACAAAAATAGCAGCGGCTCTTGGACCATGCGCTAAGTTCGGTTAGCCTGAACTTTGGTGAAGTTAATGGGTTGAGTAAACTCCAGCTATTTGGTGAGTTAATACAGAACTTAAATCCTGCAATGCAGAAAAAATAGAAAGCGTTTGACGTCTTCCCCTAATCTGTGTCTCTGTGGCTTCGTTCTCCTCTGCACAAAAGAGACTTAAAGAGAGTCTTCCACTTACACTCACAGTGAAGCCCCAAATTTCCATTCTTAACAGTTCTAAAGTGAGTTTAGCCCCAGTTTTCTTGCCACGGTTGTTAGGAGAATCACTGCACCTGTTAAGTCAGTAACACGGTTGTTAAATGAATCTGGCTTCCCCTATTGACTTTGCTTGTCAGACGGTCGCAAAAGGGGAATCACGTGATCCCTGGGACACTGCAACCGTCATAAATGTGAGTCCTTTGCCAAGCATCCGAATTTTGATTGCGTGACCCCGGGGATGCTACAAGGGACATATGAAAAAAGAGTCGTAAGGCTCTTTTTTTCAATGTCATCGTAACTTCGAACAGTCGCTAAATGAGAACTATCTGTGTAACCAGCTGAACTACAAAAAGAGCAGTTAGGCTTATGTACCACGTGCCATTTTGTGTTTTAGCTGTAGGAGCCAGCCGGCCTGATTGGAGAGAACTAGATGACAATTTAATGAATTCGGTATTGTATGTCGATTCGAAAGAGGCAGCTCTGCGCGAATCAGGAGACGTTATTTTATCGGGGGTAAGGAAGTTGAATCGGTTCCCCCCGTTTTCCTTGTCTTTCTTTCTTTTTTAGCATTTTACTGGGGGCGAGGGGGGTGTCTTCAAAGGGTACCTACCCCACGCCAGGGGGTTTGTCTGAAGCTGCTTCAGTGACCTAAGACTGTTGGCAGCTTGGAGGGCACCTTCAGTGACCGAGCAATATTTGTTTCTCAGGCAAACGTTTTTGCAGAACTCGGCGAGGTGATCTTGGGAAGCAAACCAGCCCTGCGGGAGGAAACTACGGTGTTCAAATCACTGGGTAAGGATCAACCCCACGGAGCGGTTTGGTCTAGGGGTGAAGGCACCAGACTAGAAACCAGGAGACAGTGAGTTCTAGTCCCGCCTTAGCCATGAAAGCCGGCTGGGTGATTTTGAGCCGATCACCAGGAGATGGTGAGTTCTAGTCCCGCCTTAGCCATGAAAGCTGGCGGGGTGACTTTGGGCCAATCACCAGGAGATGGTGAGTTCTAGTCCCGCCTTAGCCATGAAAACTAGCTGGGTGACTTTGGCCCAATCACCAGGAGATTGAGCGTTCTAGTTCCACTTTAGACCTGAAAGCTGGCTGGATGATTTGGGGCCAATCACCAGGAGATTGAGAATTCTAGTCCCGCCTTAGCCATGAAAGCTAGCTGGGTGACTTTGGGCCAATCACCAGGAGATTGAGAGTTCTAGTTCCACTTTAGGCCTGAAAGCTGGCTGGATGATTTGGAGCCAATCACCAGGAGATGGTGAGTTCTAGTCCTGCCATCGACATGAAAGCCAGTTTTGATTTGGGGCCAGTTGCTCTCTCTTGACCCAACTCACCTCGTGGGGTTGTTGATGTGGGGAAAATAGGAGGAGGAGGGAATATTAGATATGTTCATCGAGTCATTTATAAAAATAATAAGCTAAAAAAAATCATAATAAAGCCAGGGAGGCAACTGCTAAACAATGGAATGTCCCCATTCCTGGCACAAACCGACTTCTAACTAGTTCAAAACCTGGATGTTTTGGTTGCTTATATTTTTTCCTGAATGCTGGGAACAAGATGATGGCTGTAGAAAAGGCTTCCTTTTAGCAGCCTCAGAGGACGGGACTGAAATGGTTACTCTAATCTTCATCTGCCAAACTAGGATGGTTGATGGTTTTCCTCCCCCCATCGTCTGTGATTTTTTTGAATCTTTTTCAGGAATGGCCATTGAAGACACCGTGGCAGCAAAACTGGTCTTTGAATCTTGGTCAGCCAGTGGATGAGGGTGCTTCTGATCCTCCTGATCCTCTCAGGCCACAGAATAATAAAAGGAAGATCACTTCTGAACGAAAACGGCTAAGGTTGCACAATAAACTGTCTTACTATGCTACAATAGCAAGATAAATAGTAGTAACAAAAGAATCAAATGATTTTTCTCGGCGTTTCTCAAGCTGGGCGACTTCAAGATGTGTGGACTTCAACTCCCAGAATTCCCCAGCCAGCCTGCTGGCTGGGGAATTCTGGGAGTTGAAGTCCACATATCTTACAGCATGCTGGCTGGAGAATTCTGGGAGTTGAAGTTCACATATCTTACAGCATGCTGGCTGGGGAATTCTGGGAGCTGAAATCCACATATCTTACAGCATGCTGGCTGGAGAATTCTGGGAGTTGAAGTCCACATATCTTAAAGCATGCTGGCTGAGGAATTCTGGGAGTTGAAGTCCATATATCTTACAGCATGCTGGCTGGGGAATTCTGGGAGTTGAAGTCCACCCAACTTAAAGCATGCTGGCTGGGGAATTCTGGGAGTTGAAGTCCACATATCTTACAGCATGCTGGCTAGGGAATTCTGGGAATTGAAGTCCACTCATCTTAAAACATGCTGGCTGGGGATTTCTGGGAGTTGAAGTCCACCCAACAAAGCATGCTGGCTGGGGAATTCTGGGAGTTGACGTCCACATATCTTAAAGTCGCTGAGCTTGAGAAACCACTGCTTTATCTAATTATTCTAATGTCAATCAGTCTTCTTTCCATGTATTTGGATAGTGACTTTAATTCAAAGTTTACAGCATACTAAGGATAAAAGTAGACTGTCTCATCTCTCGAAGGCTACATTGTTAGTTCTACTAAATCATTCACTGTGTTAGCTTTAATTTTATTTTTATGTGTTCAGAGATTCCAAAACTAAATTTTAACCTATTTGGGAGCCTGTCGATGACTTTTGTCTCAGATTTTTCTCTCTGAAACCTGAAATAATAATTTTAGAATATAAGATTCTAGAATCTGATTTCTGCTTAACATGCAACGATTTTCACATACATTTTGCATTTAATGCATACACTTTGCCTTGCTTTTTATTACTGGCAAATAGACAATCAAGAATCGTAGGGAAATAATTGGCTAGAACAGGTTTTCAAAGTGGTTTTAAGAAAATTCTGCCTTTTAAAAAAAAAAATAGAAAAAATGTTGGGGTTAATCAATATTGATGCAAAATGGGTGTCGATTGTGTTTTCTATACTGTAGTTTGTAACAACAATAAACATTTCAGAAAATTACAATTCCCAAACAATTCCCATTTTTGTTGTTCAATAAAAAGCGTCAACGGCACTAAAGGGAGATTGGGCTTCGTTCGCTTGTGGCTATGTAGGGATTCTAGGCTGATGCCTCTTTTAACTCCACCCCTAAGTTCTGCCACTTCTCCTGCTCCAGTGTTTAAACTCAAGGCTTCTTCACCCTGCTCTTCTGAATCAATGGCTACGTGGCAGTGTTGAAGCTCAGAGGTTGTGGGATTTGCACAGTGGTCATCTCTGGCTCCCTCTCCTCCTCCTCAACCTTTATAAAGAAAGAGGAACTGTTTGTGGAGTGGGGTGCCAAACCCTTGACCGGAAGCACCGGCATTCTCGGTTTATAATTGGGTATCCTGGACTAGGCCTGGCTTTTCCAAAGCTAGCTTCCTTTTGCTGATTGCATGGAGAACTTTCTTGCGGGGGCCTAGCTGCAGCTGGATGCTGTGCAGATCTTGGTCGGAACAAAGCATCAGGCTTTCCAAATCGATGTTTTCGCTCATCAGGATGGGGAGAAACTCGTGGAGATTATGGGCAACCAGGAACACTTCAAGGGCTGGAGCTTCTTCTTTGTCCTCATCCCACCCAACGGCTTCTTCCATCCAGGAAACTTCAGGGTCATCCTCAGTGTCTGAATCACCAGGTGCCTCCTTGAGTTGAAAGAGCTCCGGAATTTGAAAGGCCCTGTCCTCTTTCTCGGGAAGCAAGGTCTCCATCTTCTGGCTTCTAAAGACGAGGTTGCCAAGACCTGGGCGGTTGAAAATAGACCTCTGTCCCGACTCCTCCCCCTCTTCAGAAAAGCCGATTTTCTTCGGAAAGCCACACGTCAGGTCTTCTAGATCCTTCTCACAAGGTGAACCCATCACGGCTGTTTCTCCAGCGAAGGCCTCCTCTCCACCACCACTCCTACTGTTCTCCTCTTTCTTCCTGCTCCTCAGTTTGAAGGTGTCCTTCAACTGCTTGGGGACGTCACTGAGGGAGCCGCTGGCGAAGAACTGAGAGACTTTTGTCCGGGTGACGGAGCTGTGACTCAACTGGAGGGATCCTTTGTTGAACTGCTTGGTCATCTCCAGCTGGTGCTTCTCCTGGCGTCTCTCACACAGGCGGATCTGTCGCTGCACCTCGTGTTGGGCCTGCGCCTTCAGACGGGCGACCCGTTTGGGGTTTTTGATGTTCTGCTCGGTGGCGGCCTTGTCAAGAATCTGGACGCATTGATACTGGCTCCGACCGGCCGCTGCGTCGAGGGGTGAGTGCGTGTCGTTGTCCAGGGCGAAAATGTTGGCGCCGAAATTGATCAGGAAGGAGACGCAGGGGGTGTGGCCGTTCGAAGCCGCATGGTGTAGCGGTGTGTTCCCCCAAATGTCGCACGTGTTCGGGTCACCTCTGAAAGGACACAACAGAGAGGGCTCAGAGTCCCGTCATCTTCCTTGACGGCAGCTTTTTTTTCAAACAGAAGCCCTCCGGATGTACTGGACTCCCACTCCCATAATCCCCAGGCTAGTTAGCTGGGGATTATAGGGGCTGAAGTGCAACACACACACATAGGTAGTCCTCAACTTGAGAGCACAATTGAGCCCAAAATTTCCATGACTAAGCAAGGCGGTTGTTAAGTGAGTTTGGCCCCATTTTATGACCTTGCTTGCCACAGTTGATAAGAGCAACACTGCAGTTATTAAATGGATCACTTGGTCGTTAAAGGAATCTGGCTTCCCCCATTGCCTTTGCTTGTTGGAAGCCAGTGGGGAAGGTTACCAATGATGATCACATGACCCCGGGAGAGTGCAACTGTCTTAAGTACATGCCAGTTGCCAAGCACCTGAATGTTGATCACATGACCCTGGGGATGCTGTAATGGTCCTAAGAGTGAAAACCAGTCATAAGTCCCTTTTTTTTGGTTGCTGTTGTAACTTTGGTCACTAAACTAACCGTTATAAATCAAGGACTAACTACAGGCCACCAGGTTGGGGATGCTGACACAGAGACCAATTTGCAAAGATGATAAGGAAGGACAGAAGCTGATGTGTTATAATGGGTATTCTAGGCGGCCATTTTTTTCCCCTGCAAGTCAAAACAACTAGCATCTCAAGAAGATAATTCAAAGTGAACACGTTCCCTGATAGGCTATATTTTTCAGTGCGGGGGTTTCACTGCAAGGGGGTAAGAGGATCCCTGCATCTCTGCAAAAGAACAACGGCAAAAATGCGTAGCTTTCCAAAGAGTTATTCTCTAAAGTCAGATGTCACGTTTCGGTCTCTTCTTTTGAATTTTAAATCCCGAGGCTTAGAGCAAGATTTCCTCAATAATGAGTTCCCATGGGGAAAATGCTAACTGATCGTCACTTAAATTGTCTCCTTTTTTCCCTCACTCTTCCAAAAAATAGGGGCATGTACCTGTTTCTTTCCCTGTTTGTTTTATTCTCCTAAAGGGGTGGTTAGGATTCACACAATGCCTGGATTCACATACTCCATGCAAACTAGCTCTGGTTCCAGTTCTGGTCACCACGATATAAAAAAGATGTTGAGACTTTAGAAAACGTGCGGAGAAGAGCAACAAAGGTGATCAGGGGACTGGAGGCTAAAACATAAGAAGAGCAGTTGCAGGAATTGGGTGTGTTTAGTTTAATGAAAAGAAGGACGAGGGGAGACACATTTAGCATGATTCCAATATTTGAGGGGCTCCTACAAAGATGAGGGGGTCAAAACTGTTTTCCAAAGCACCAAAAGGCAAAACAAGAAAACAATGGTTGGAAGCTAGCCAAGGAGAGAAGCAACCTAGAACGAAGGAGAAATTTCCTAAAGGTGAGAACAAATAACCAGTGGAACGGCTTGCCTCCAGAAGTTGTGGGTGCTCCATCACTGGAGGCTTTCAAAAAGAGACTGGATAATCATTTGTCTGAAATGATATAGGGTCTCTTGCTCAAGCAGGGGGTTGGACTAGATCTCCGAGGTCCCTTCCAACTCTTATCAGTTTATGTTCTATGTTCTAGAACTGTACCGCAACTCAACCCAATTCTCCTTTGAAAAAAATTCCTGGAGGAACCCATATATTTCAACCAATGAATTGGAAGGAGCCGAAGCAGCTTCTCTGCCCAGCACCAGCTATAACATGGGTGTCAAACAACTGAACAGTTTAAAGGTCACATTTATTAGCTGCTGCATACGACAAGCAATAAAAAAAAGCACACCTTGTGTAAAAGTGAGCGGGGAAGGGCGGCGCTTCCTCTTGCTGTTTGGTGAAGTTCTCACCTCTCTCTTCCACCCTTGTGCTGTTTCCACAAATCCTTGAAGGCTTTTTAACCCCGGACTCTTACATGCAACCTTGCAAACAGCCTTCGAGACATGTGAGAATGCATGCCCACCAGGAAGCAAAGGAGAACTTGGGGTTCAGCTATCCAGCTATCCAGCTATCCAGCTATCAGCTATTGGCCTAGACAGCTAAGCTTCCCCCCCCCCCCAAGTCTACGAGTTGGTTCACACAACTACTTTTCTCAGCCTTACCAGGTCGTCCAGACAGAAAACATGACCAGGTGAGCTCATTTTACTTGATCGCAAAGCCAAATTAACCGAATCTTGCAAGTGTGAAAGTACAATTCCCCCGTTGTCACCTTTATAGCATGAGAAATGAGGGAGGGTCCCCCTTGGGTCTCTTTTGTCGCCCATTAAAGGTAGTCTTTGACTTACAACTATTTGTTTAGTGAGCGTTTGAACTTATAAAGGCACTGAAAAAAGGGATTTATGACTGATTTTCATTCACGGCCGTTGCAGCATCCCCAGGGTCCCGTGATCAAAATTCGGACACTTGGAAACCGACTCATATTTATGACGATTGCTGTGTCCCGGGGTCAGGTGATCCTCTTTTGTGATCCTCTAGTGAGCAAAGTCAATAGGGAAGCCAGATTCACTTCACAACCGTGTTGCCTAACTTAACAACCGCATTGATTCACTTATCATGCTTAGCCTTAACAACTTATGCCCCAACCCAGCCCATTTGGGGCCATGACACAACGGCTCTCCTTCTGCCCTCCCACCCATCTCAGCTCAGTCCCCAAAACCGGAAAGCTAACTTAGGTTGATTAGCAAAAGGGCTCTCCAAATTTGGCAACTTTAGGACTTGTGGACTTGAACTCCCAGAATTCCCCAGCCAGCCAGCCCTGAAGGAGGATCTTTAAGCAACGGCTGCCCGCCGAGTTCTGGGAGCTGAAATCCGCAAGTCTTAACGATGGCAAGCTTGGAGACCCCTGGATTTGGGCACGCTCCTCTCTTCTTCCCCGAAGATGATTTTGGGTCGGGAACCCCCAAGCCTGCCGCCACTCACCCCCTCCTGCAAACGATCTCCAGAGCTTCGACGTTGCCATGGTATGCCACCAGCAGAGTGGGGGTCATGCCATCCGCATCGGCGGTGTTGAGGTCCTTCCGAGTGGCTTCTTTGAGTAATTCCAGGTTGCCGTCCGCAGCTGCTCGGTGGAAACGAGTGGACATTTTCCTGTCTCCGGATGGTTGGTGTCAGTCGTGGGAGGACGAGGAGGAGACCCAACCCGCCTGCTCAGCCCCACGTTCCTCCCAAGGCTGTGGCTGCTTATTCCCAGCAGACTGGGACTCTTTGATGACCTGGCAGATGACGAGGAAAGCAAAGGTTATTTATTCCCTGCGATTTATTTGCATAGGACATTTCATCCTCCAGAGAGCAGGCGGGCTGAAAAATCTTACAGCCTTGGCCGCTGTTTAAAAAAAGAAAGAAAAATGAAGGGAGGTGCACTTTTGAAGACTTTTTATTTATTTCATCAATTTATACGGCCGCCCAATTCACACACAGGTGACTTACTAGGTGTATAACATCACCCGGGGAGAGCCAGAAACGAGGAGGCTCTGAGTTCTAGTCCCACTCTTGGGCAGGGAGATGGGGATGATTAAAGGAAATTTTTATTTTTATTTTTTTTTGCCTGTCGGGGGTGGTTTGAGAATGCTGGCTGGGGGGATTCTGGGAGCTGAAGTCCACTTCTCTTAAAGTTGCCAAGTCTGAAAAACATAAGGTATGGGGGGGGGGGGATTTGGTTTTTTTTTTTTGTTTTTTTCCTTCATCATCGAGAAAACCCGACCGGAGGATGCCAAATTTAGGACTGAAACCGAGAGATCAGAACACGCGACTTGCAAAGCCTTTAAGCCCCGCTCCAGGGAACGGCCTCGGTTGAAATGCGCGATGCCAGGGACAGCCCGGTCCCCCCGCAGGATTCCTCGCGAGTAAGTCAGTTGGCTTTCTAGGACCCACCCGAGTCAGGGAAGTCGATCTCCGTGGGATTTTCACAGCAACCCCCCCCCGGCCCAGGCTCTACAGCCCGTGAGGATCGGGCTTAGATCCGCGTTTGGGAAGCCCCGATTCTTGAGCGCGCAATTCGGAGGGGTTTCAACTGAAATGGGAACGGGTTGCAAGCCTGCCTGAGGATCGGAGTTGCGCGCTCGCAAAGTAGTGGCAGATAAAGCAAACCTCGAGGAAGGAAGGAAGGGAGGGAGGGAGGGAGGGAGGGAGGGAGAAAGGGAGAAAGAAAGAAAGAAAGAAAGAAAGAAAGAAAGAAAAAAAAAGAAAGAAAGAAAGAGAAAGAAAGAAAGAAAGAGAAAGAAAGAAAGAAAGAAAGAAAGAAAGAAAGAAAGAAAGAAAGAAAGAAAGAAAGAAAGAAAGAAAGGGAGAGAAGAAGGGAGAAAGGGAGAGAGAAAGGGAAAGGGGGAGAGAGAGAGAGAGAGAAAGAAAGAAAGAAAGAAAGAAAGAAAGAAAGAAAGAAAGAAAGAAAGAAAGAAAGAAAGAAAGAAAGAAAGAGAAAGAAACAAAGGGAGAGAAGAAGGGAGAAAGGGAGAGAGAAAGGGAAAGGGGGAGAGAAAGAAAGAAAGAAAGAAAGAAAGAAAGAAAGAAAGAAAGAAAGACGCGCCCACCCTTCCCCAGCCCAGTCCAGCCTTAAGAGCAGAACGTGAGAACATTGTGAGTTGGGACCGGCGTTGCGCATGCGCGTGGAAAGCCGGTGCAGGCTATAAAAAACTAATCGGGCGTCGCAGCTGCGAGGCTAAACTTTCGCGGTTTGCTTTGCGCCGGGGCGGATAGGATGGGGATGCCTGTGGGTTGGGCGTGTTACAATGCGTGGTAAACTTTTATTCATTCTCTTAGGCGTGGGAAGGGGCAGCCGGTCGTATGAATGCAGTCAAACTGAGTTTCTTTTTTTCCTTTGCTTTCTGCTTTAGGCTCTTCTTTGGCTACTTTCTAGGCAGTATTTTTACCTCCGGAGCGCTCGATTTCCCAGGTAACGGGAGTTTTTTTTTGTTTTTTTTTGGGATGGGATATTCCAGGAAGTATCTTGGTTTCCCTCTGAAAAGTGTTGGGAACAAACTGGGTTTGTCCCTAAAAAGCTCAGGGTCTTTACCATAGTCTGTTTTTCCTGGGCAAGCGCATGAAACAATGTGCCAAACCATCAATCACGGCTTATAAACCCTGGCTAATCCCAAATTGAACAAGCTACATGTGCTCTAGGCGCCTTGGGTGAAGCTAGGATGCTAAGCCATAATGTATTGCAATCCAACCGGGGTACAACAGAGATGGGATAAATGGTCAGTTTGTCTTCAATTCCCCCCCCCCCATCGGTTTGGTATTAATGTAAGGATGCTTTAGCCACTGCTGGGGTGGCTAAACCAGAGATTAGTGCTTGGCCTATGATTTAAATGCAATAGTTATGGTTTAGACAGCAAGCTGTAATTCAATTAGCCATGGTTTAGTGTGGTATCAATCTAGCCCATCATGTTCTCTCTGCTGTTTTCTTCTGAGCCCTTAAAAGGACCCCCAATAATAAATAATATAGAGCAGAAATAGACAATAGAGGAGTAGATTTTATTTATATCCTGCCCTTATTTTATGTTTAACAAATAACTCGAGCTGAAAATATTTAACGCACTTTCCTCCTCTTCTTTTCCCCAAAACAACAGCCCTGTGGGGTGGGTTGAGCCCAAAGTCACCCCATTGACTTTCATCCCTAAGGTGAGACTCGTGGTGGTCTGGTTATTGGCTCAAACTCACCCAGTTGGTTTTCACAGCTAAGGCGGGACTAGAACTCGCAGCCTCCTGCCTTAACCACCAGGCTAAAGTGCTATAGTGTAGGGTTTTCTGCTTGAGCAGGGGGTTGGACTAGAAGACCTCCAAGGTACCTTCCAACTCTGTTATTCTGGTAATAGAATAACAACAGGGTAACAGAACAACAGAATAAAGGCTTTTGATAATATAGATCAGGGGTCTTCAAACTTGGCCCTTTTATGACTTGTGGACTTCAACTCCCAGAATTCCTCAGCCAGGCAAGCTGGCTGAGGAATTCTGGGAGTTGAAGTCCACAAGTCATAAAAGGGCCAAGTTTGAAGACCCCCTGATATAGATAATATAGAACAGAAATTAGCCATGGCTTAATGTGATATCAATCCAGCCCATGAAGTTCTCCTTGCCCTTTTCCTCTGAACTCTTAATATGAGCAGGTATCTTCAGTGGCTCTGTTCTTCAAGCCAAACAATACTAGTTAATATAGAGCAGAAATAGAAGTAACTCTAGATTGAAGGTTTGGGTTGGAGAACTTTGATTAACCTGTAGGCTTCATGCTTCATTACCTGCTGAGTAACATCTTCAACACTTTGATCTTGGAATAGGGAAGTCTGTTAGCTAGTTACAGGAGAGTCTTCTCCAGCTGGCATGACTTGACATGGCTGGCTGGCTGGCTGGGGAATTGTGGGAGCTGAAGTCCACCAGTTTTAAGGTTGCGAAGGTTGGCCTAATGGATAAAGGTGTCACAGGGAGATCTTGCTGTAGCTAAAGCTCAAACTCTCTGGTCCTACCTCGATCCGTTTTCCAGAGAAGGCATTTCAAGAAAAGGTGGGCATATATTTTGTGACAGGTACGGTGTCTTGCCAGGATGACCCGTGGCGAATTTGGCTGCCAAAGGAAGTTGCCAACTCGAGCTTCTGGGACATAGACATTCTCGGTACGTTTGATGATGCTTCTTCAGCTTTTTCGTCTCGTTCAGTTTGAATGGATGCTTTTAGGAATGGGGTCGTGTCTAACCCTTTTGCTGGTTTTTCTATAGATGGCAGCGGGGATGACATGGAAGACTGTCTTTATCAAATTGACTACGGAAAGCAAGTGTTGATGGTTGGGCACCAGAACTGTACTGAAATGGAGGTATGCCGTTGAGGCAGTCCTCAATTTAAATTAACAGTTCATTTAGTGACCGTTCAAAATTACAACAATGCTGAAAATAGTGACTACTGACCGTTTTTCACACAAACGTTGCAACATCCCCAGGGTCATGTGATTAAAATTCAGACGCTTGGCAACTGACTCCTAGTTACGACGGTCGCAGTGTCCCGGAGTCACGTGATCCCCTTTTGTAACCTTCTGAGCAGCAAAACCAATGGGGGGAAGCTAGATTCACTTAACAGCCGGGTGGCTAACTTAACCACCGCAGTGATTCCATTAACGACTGTGGTGAGAAAGGTCATAAAATGGGGCAAAACTCACGTCTCACTTAACAACAGAAATTTTGGGCTCGACTGTGGTTGTAAGTCGAGGACAATCTGTCATATGGATACACTGGCTGGCTGGGGAATCCTGGGAGTTGAAGTCCCCACATCTTAAAGCTGCCAAGTTTGAAAAACACTGGTCTAAAGCAGGGGTCTTCAAACTTGGCCCTTTTATGACTTGTGGACTTCAACTCCCAGAATTCCCCAGCCAGCATGGGGAACTGAACAGTGTTGAGTCTTAAAATTGCCAAATTTGGAGAGCCCTGGTCTAAAGGATAAAGGGCTTGAGCTTATCAAGGAGGGAGCCAACTTAGAACTAAAGAGAATTTTTTTGACAGTTAAAACAACCTGTGGAACGACTTACCTCCCGAAGTTGTGGGTGCTCCATCACTAGAGGTTTTCAAGAAGAGACTGGACAGCCACCTGTCTGAAATGGTGTAGGGTCTCCCGCATGAGCAGGGGGTTGGACTAGAAGACCTCCAAGGTCCCTCCCGAGACTGTTATTCTGTTAAAAGGCAGAAGAGGAGGTTAAAAAAAGCAAAAGGGGGGGAAAAAGGGCTGATTTTCAGAGCTCAGCAAAAACCGAACAAACTCAAATGATGGTGTAACTTTGTGGGCCGGCCAAATGCAAAAACATAAATTTGTTGGGCTTGCGTGAATTGCTAACTCTTCCGGTAAAAGAGAGGATCTGCTGGTGAAATTGCTGTTCAGGGAATTCACAGCTTCCTCTGAAGGCAATCTTTCTGCCTTTTTTTTCATTCCCAGGATAACAGGCAGCGCCTGAGATTTAGGCTGCAGTTCAACAATACAGAGGGGGTTCGGCCCCAGAATGAAACTTACAGCGTCGACTGTGAGACCATCCAGGCTGATGAAGCCTTTTCCGACGATGGCTTCACCAGTGCTACAAACTGCACCAAAAATTCCATGGCAGTAAGTGTGAGGACAGGGTTGGCTGAGAGGTTTAAACGCTGCCGAAACAACTAGACACAAGAGTTTTTTTCCCTTGTGCCTAATTCCCATGTTCTGTCTTAGGTATATTTACCCATGTGGTGTGGCTGTATTACTTTTATCCTTCTCATCTTTTCTATTAGCTTCTCTTATGATGATGATGATGATTACCTTCTCTTATTATGATTATTATTCTGTTGTTTTGCATGTAAACAGCTTCTGCACCGGAGGCAAATTCCTTGTGTGTCTAATCCAGGGTCTTCAAACTTGGCCCTTTGATGACTTGTGGACTTCAACTCCCAGAATTCCTCAGCCAGGCACACGTGCCTGGCTGAGGAATTCTCGGAGTTGAAGTCCACAAGTCATCAAAGGGCCAAGTTTGAAGACCCCCAGTCTAATCCTACTTGGCCAAATAAAGTCTTCTCTTCTGTTTCTCTTTCACCATCATTTCTTCTCCTTCTCCTTTTCCTTCTCATCCACCACCATCCTCCTCCTTCTGCAGCATTCCTTCTCTTTCTCTCTGTTCTATTCTTCTCTCTTCCACTTCTCTTTATTCTATTCTATTTTCTATTCTATTTTGTGTTTATTGCGTGGCCTATGTCTTGTGTTGTACAGATAGTCCTCGACTTACAACAGTCCTCATTTAGTGACTGTTCAAACGTTCAATGCTATTATTTTCAAAGCATTGCACTGTTTTGCTATTCATGCTCATATCCAAATATCTTCCACTTATAGGTTACATTCCCAAGGTTGATTCCCAGTTTTCGGGATGAACTCACGGTACGTAATCCAACTTTCTCAGGCAAGCTAGTTTAATCGCATTTACCAATAAAATAACACCAGGGGGAAAAAAAATCTATAATCAGCCCATGTGACTGGCTCACCCTGTAGCAGTGATTTATTTGATTGCGGTAGAGCCTGTGGTTTAATCGCAGCGATTGACACAAACTGCGGTTTAGTTGGGAAAATCAGTCTCCATTATTTTAATTAGACTTGCTGATTTTTTTTTAAAGCCTTCAAAATGTATGAGTTGGCTGATAATGAAAGCAGACAAATTAAGTCTTTTTTTGTTGTTGTTTGACTGCTGTTTGGAGATTTAAGATTTTAGGAGGCGTACTTCTGCACAGATGCAGATTTTTTTTCAACATCTCCCTGGTCCTGTTAAATAAACATCTTGGTTTTCTTTTAAAAGCGGTGTCTGAATTCGGAGAGCAAATTCTGAAATGTGGTTAGTGCAAACCTGGGGTGGTCTAGCATCTTTCTTAACGTTGTGGCTTTTTTGTAGGGTGTCCGGCCTGGAATGGCGCCTGAAGTGGCATCTGGAATGGAGTGGGTCGTATCAATCGACCACAATGGCCGGACCCACCATTTGAGTCTCAGACAGGCGATTCAACAGGGCTACATGTTCCTTTCCAATGTCAATGACATCATCATCCAAGTCCCGTTTAATGCTAGAGGAGTCGCAGTTTACAAGGTGCAAGAAATGAGAAATATACCTATGGGTGCCAGGATAGCCAATTCCCCAAATTTGGTGTTAGTTCTCCAAGACTGAGCTTTGGAGAAAATGTTTTATTATTAAGGACTGTAGGATGAAGGACAGTCTTTCTTAGTTGAGCAATGTTTCAGATTAGGCAACCTATACATCGATCGATTTTATTCTGTTTTTATCCTGTCTTTATAAATAATTCCAGGCAGCGAACATACCTAATATTCCTTCCTCCTATTTTTATCCACCACAACAATCCTATGAGGTGGGTTGGGTTGAGAGAGGGACTGGCCCAGAGTCTCCCAGCTGGCTTTCATGCCTAAGGTGCGACTAGAACTCTCTGTCTCCTGGTGATTGGGCCAGTGTCTCCCAGGTGGCTTTCATGCCTAAGGTGGGACTAGAACTCTCTGTCTCCTGGTGATTGGGCCAGTGTCTCCCAGGTGGCTTTCATGCCTAAGGTGCGACTAGAACTCTCTGTCTCCTGGTGATTGGGCCAGTGTCTCCCAGGTGGCTTTCATGCCTAAGGTGGGACTAGAACTCTCTGTCTCCTGGTGATTGGGCCAGTCTCTCCCAGGTGGCTTTCATGCCTAAGGTGGGACTAGAACTCTCTGTCTCCTGGTGATTGGCCCAGAGTCTCCCACCTGGTTTTCATGCCTAAGGTGGGACTAGAACTCGCAGTCTCCTGGTGATTGTCCCAAAGTCACCCATCTGGTTTTCATGCCCAATTGTATCAATGTGCTATGAGATAATGGTGATGATATAGTGATGTAGGGGTAGGCATCCTTTCCCTTTAATGGTTGGAAGAAGTGTCAAGACCTTCTTTGAGATTGGATATTGGCATACAGTGGTTTCCAGAATGTCAAAAGCGTGAAATGTCACTAAATGTCTTACAGCAAGATGGCTACGTGTTGTACACAGTAGCTATCAAGCTAACTTATGGGCCTCCAGAGCAGCGCCTGACCCTGGAATCGAGAATGATCTGCGCCCCAGGTGAAAACCTTGTTTCTGCTTCTAAATCTAAATTCTAAATCTCCACAACGTGGAAGAAACATCTTCGATCTCCCCCCCCCTCCCCCAAACTTTTCAGGCCCAGCGGTCTGCAATTCAACCCACATGACGATGATTCTCCCAGCTTTCCCAGGAAAATTGACAGCTATCAGTCTGAATGAGAAGAACATTCCCGTACACCAAATTCAAGCCAATGGCATTGGTGTGGACACCAGAAGTGGAGTGAAGTTGTACATTCCCAAAAGACTTCTAAACACTCGGGCAAGTTCCTTTGGCTGGAGGATGAAAATTCTTGAGGCAAAGGTTGGGGTTGTTTGCTGGCTGGGGAATTCTGGGAGTTGAAGTCCACAAGTCCTAAAGTTGCCCAGGTTGGACCCTCCTGATCTAAAGGTACAAGAGCTGGCTGTGGAATTCTGGGAGTTGAAGTCCAGAGTTGAATAACAGTGTCCTAGAGTGTATCCAGTAGGTTCATCTGTTGCTTTACCATCAGTTCTATCCACTCCTCTGTCTTTAAGTTGAAACTCTGATGAAAGCAATGGAATAATAATATCTCTGATTTTCCAGGCCTACAGAGATCATGATTGCTCAGGTTTTCAGTTGTATGCCGCATCCTTGACGTTGAATTTTGACTACCATGGAGAAATAGCCACCATGGTTAGCTACCCGGAGTGTCCTTGTGAACAAAATGCACCAATAGGTAAGGAATTTAACATTGCTCTTAAAAAAAAATAATCTTCAAATATGGCCTGTGAAGGTCTAAACATCCTATTGTAGTTATGAACTAACTTCCTCCTGACCTCCCAGTGCAGAGAATATGCCTCTTGTCTATTGTAGCTGACATAAAATTCACACACAACTTTCAGCCTTAATTCACACATCCCCCGGCCAACAAAATGATATGTACTTGGTTCTCCTGTTGCATTTAGACCCGTTAGCAATTTCCCCCTTCTTTTCTTCCCTTCCCCAGTGCAAAAAACGAGAGTGAAATCTATAATTTTGGATCTGCTTTGGATGTTGGGGTTTTGTATTTAGCAACTAAGTGAAGACTATCTGTATTGAAATACGTTAAATAAGTCATAAGTATCTCTGGGGTAGATCCGTCATAACTTTGAATGGTTACTAAATAAGGATTATCTGCACTAAAATATGTTCAATATGTCATAAGTATCTCTGGGGAGACCCATTGTATCTTTGGTTATTAAGTGAGGCTTACCTGCACTAAAATATGTTAAATATGTCATCGGCATCTCTGGGGAGGCCCATTGTAATGTCAACTGGTACAGAGGACCATCTGTACTAAAAAAAAGGACAAAATCAGACAGACATTGTTGATGTTCCCTAGTTCAGGGGTCCCCAACCCCCGGTCCGTGGACCAGTACCGGACCGCGGCATGCCAGCAACCGGTCCGCACACACAAGCAAAGCCCCATCCACGAGATGCAGGCAGCACACAAAACCACATACCCTCCGGTCCGCGGAAAAACCTCTTTCCACGGAACCGGTCCCTGGTGCCCAAAAGGTTGGGGGGCCTCTGCCCTAGTTGGGTAATGAAACATCTGTAACCAACTAACCAACCTCAAAGAGGACCCTAAACTTCCCCCATTCCAGTCTGAGCTACAGAGATTCACCTCAGTTGAACTCATTGTGGCTTAGCCCGGGGTGCGGCTGAATCCCCAACTTCCTTACAGTCACCGTATGCACTCAAGACGGACACATGGATTTTGAGATCTCAAGCAGCAGTACGAAACCGGACTTAAACCTGGATACCCTCAGGCTCAGGGACCCAACCTGTGGGCCTGTCTCCTGGTCGGCTTCGAAAGACCGAGTCCACTTCCGTGTACCACTGAATGGTTGCGGGACCACGATGAAGGTGAGCCCCTTCCTGAGATGAACCCTCCGTTGGTTCTCCTGCTTCACCGATACGGGTTGTCCTTGGAACTATGACCTCAGTTGAGCCCCCAAAAGTTTTGTTGCTGAGGCAAATGTTTGTTAAGTGAGTTTTGCCTCCTTTTACAAATTGTAAAAGTGCCACAAATTGTTAAGTGAATCACCGCAGTAATTAAGTTAGTAACATGGTTCTTAAGTGAATCTGGCTTCCCCGGGGATTTGGCTTGTCGGAAGATGGCAAAAAGGGGATCACGTGACCCTGGGACGCTGCGACCGTCGTAAAAACGAGTCGCCAAGTGTCCGAATTTTGATCACATGACCACGGGGTTGCTGCAACAAGTCGTAAGTGCGAAAAACGGTCGTAAGTCACTTTTTTCCGTGCCGTGGCAACTTCGAACGGTCACTTAAGTGAACTGTTTGTGATTTCAGGACTATCTGTAGCCTTTTACTCTTCCAGGTTGTTGGTGAGAAGATGGTTTATGAAAACGAAGTGAGCTCCTTTTGGCCAGATCAGCCTCCACGCTGGATCTCCAGAGACAGCGATTTCAGGTGAAGCCGACTTGGCCTTTTGTGCGGAGATGAAAACACCTTCATTTTTTTGTTGGCATTTGTGCTTTTCCAATTCACGCGCAACTCCAGCAAAATTAGCCTGGGGTTTCGGAGACCGTGGTTAGGATTGCCATGCTTTTGCCATAGGCACGGATGATAAGGGCGGTAAAAATTTGATTTTGCAGATCTGCCCACCCTCCGTTCAGTAACTTTGGAAGCGACAGACAGAATTTGAATTCCGACTTGATCACGCCGTGCAAAGTTCATTGTTTCTAAACCTGTGCAGACAATGCTGATAGAGTTTATGCCATCGACATAAATTATGTAACATTTATCGATCAATCAGAATAGAGAATAGAGCTGGAAGGGACCTTAGAGGTCTTCTAGTCCAACCCCCTGCTCAAGCAGGAAACCCTATACCATTTCAGACAGGTGGCTGCCCGGGCTCTTCTTAAAAGCCTCCAGTGATGGAGCACCCACAACTTCTGATGGCCAGCTGTTCCACTGGTTAATTGTTCTCATTGTTAGGAAGTTTCTCCTTAATTTCAGGTTGCTTCTCTCCTTGATTAGTTTCCATCCATTGTTTCTTGTCCTGCCTTCAGATGCTTTGGAGAATAGAATAAGAGAATAATAGAGTTGGAAGGGACCTTGGAGGTTTTCTAGTCCAGCCCCCTGCTCAAGCAGGAGAACCTATACCATCTCAGACAGGTGACTGTCCGGTCTCTTCTTAAAAATCTCCAGTGATGGAGCGCCCACAATTTCTGGAGGCAAGCTGTTCCACTGGTTAATTGTCCTCACTGTCAGGACGTTTCTCCTTAATTCCAGGTTGCTTCTCTCCTTGGTCAGTTTCCAACCATTGTTTCTTGTCCTGCCCTCTGGTGCTTTGGAGAATAGCTTGACCTTCTCTTCTTTGTGGCAACCCCTCAAATACTATCAGGTCACCCGTAGTCCTTCTTTTCTCTAAACTGGCCCTACCCAATTTCTACAACCATTCTTCATATGTTATGTAGCTATATAATTCTGGATTTAATGAATGTCCTCTCCTGGTTGATTCACGACTGAAAGCTCCACCTGCTGCTTAAAAATCGTCCCTTGGTTGATACGTCTGATTTGTCAGTGGCAGTTTCTGGAATCAATCCTTCTGCATTGCCAGTTAGGATTATCATTTAATGCCGAGTTTTGGTGCTGCTGTGTAAATCCTGCATTTGAATGCACGCTAATCTTTATTGATCGACACGGCGGCTGGCTTTTATTTAACCCCTTAAGCCGAAATTCAAATTATGACTGAGGGTGATGTGCAAACCCAGTCACGTAAGAAATAGGCTAACGTTCTTCAAATGCAAGAGGGTAAGAATAATAGAATTGAAGCCAGAGACATTTTCATTCCTTTCCCCCCCCCCTCAATGGACTATGAAAAGAGATACCGCAGATCTGAGTGGGTGGTTAAGAAGAGACCTTTTGACTAAGGCAACATTAGAAGACATGAAACTCTGGATGAATCTTGGCAGGGAAATAAAATCTCTGAATGCAGATAAATGATTCTTCCCTTCCACGGGTATATTACAGGCAGTCAATAGAATAGAAATAGGAATAGGAATAGGAATAGAATAGAGAATAGAGAATAGAGAATAGAGAATAGAGAATAGAGAATAGAGAATAGAGAATAGAATAGAAAATAGAATAGAACAGAGCTGGAAGGGACCCTGGAGGTCTTCTAGTCCAGCCCCCTGCTCAAGCAGGAGAACCTACACCATCTTGGACAGGTGATTGTCTAGTCCATGGGTCGGCCAGCCGAAACATCCAACGAGCCGCACGGACCCATTTCCCTAAAAAAAAAAACCCCTGGGAGCCGCGCCCGCCCGCGCATGCGCGCCCGTTCACGCATGCGCACGCGCACCCGTTCGCGCATGCGCACCCGCCCGCGCACGTGCGCATGCGCTCCCCAAAATGGTGGCGGAGGCTCCGGAGCCGCAGGTGATGCCTCAAAGAGCCACATGCGGCTCCGGAGCCGCGGGTTGCCGACCCGTGGTCTAGTCTTTTCTTAAACATCTCCAGTGATGGAGCGCCCACGATTTCTGGGGGCAAGCTGTTCCACTGATTGATTTTCCTCACTGTCAGGAAGTTTCTCCTTAATTCCAGGTTGCTTCTCTCCTTGATCAGTTTCCAACCATTGTTTCTCGTCCTTCCCTCTGGTGCTTTGGAGAATAACGTGACCCCCTCTTCTTTGTGGCAGTCCCTCAGATACTGGAAGACTGCTATCATGTCTCCCCCATTTCTTCTTTTCTTTAAACTATCCAAACCCGCAGCCGTTCTTCGTATATTTTAGTCTCCAGGCCTTGGATCATCTTAGTTGCTCTTCTCTGAATTTTTTCCAAACTCTCAACCTCTTTTTTGTGATATGGTGACCAAAACTGGTTGCAGTATTCCAGAAGGGACACCCCCCCCCCCCAGTTCTCTGGGTAGTAAAGAGAAGGGAGGGGGGGAGATGTCCTTTCATACTTGCAAGATAAGCTTACAATAAAGGTAGCGTTACTGCTCAGGTTTTTGGTTTCTTATCTGGACTAACTCAAAAGAGCTGACATTACTTGACATTACTTCTTCCAGGTTGACCGTGGTTTGTTCCTACGAGAGTGCCGATACTTCCTTGAATGTCAAGATAAACACACTTCCTCCTCCTGATCCTGTAATCAACCAGGGTCCGCTTTCTCTCCTTCTTCTCATTTATCCAGGTGAGAGGTTTTAATTCATGGCTAGGTGGTGGGAGATATTTCTTCCTGGCAGTTTTACATCTTATTACATCCAGTATCTAGAGCAGTGTTTCTCGACCTTGGCAACGTTAAGATAAGTGGACTTCTCAGTTATCCAGGTCTTGGCGCGATTGAATGGGTTGTGTGTGAATGCTGGCAACCTGGTCAAGAATAGCAGCTCCAGATATAATAATAATAATAATGTTGGAAGGGACCTTGGAGGTCATCTAGTCCAACCCCCTGCTCCGGCAGGAAACCCTACACCATTTCAGACAAATGGCTGTCCAGTCTCTTCTTAAAAACTTCCAGTGTTGGAGCATTCACCGCTTCTGGAGGCAGGTTGTTCCATTGGTTAATTGTTCTAACTGTCAGGAAGTTTGAACAATATGGTTTCTTCTTTTGCAGATCAGTCCTATGCAATTCCTTACACAGATGACCAATATCCAATTGTGAAATACCTGCGACAGCCCATTTTCCTGGAGGTTCAAGTGCTCAACCGAAATGACCCAAACATCCATTTAATGCTGGAGAACTGCTGGGCTACCCTGTCCTTAGAGCCTGCTTCTTTGCCACGCTGGAACATTGTAGTTGATGGGTAAGTGGCCTTTGTTTTCTTTATTTTTATTCATGTACTTATCTGTATCCTGCCTTTATTTTTTTTTACAAAACAACTCATATTTGTAAGCGTATCCCACAGTCTTTCCTCCTCCTGTTTTCCCCACAACAACAATCTTGTAAGGTGGGTTGGGCTGAAAGAGAGGGGACCGGCCCAAAGTCACCCAGCTGGCTTTTATGCCTGAGGTGGGACTAGAACTCACCGTCTCCTGGTGATTGGCCCAAAGTCACTCAACTGGTTTTCATGGCTAAGGCAGAACTAGAACTCACCGTCTCCTGGTGATTGGCCCAAAGTCACTCAACTGGTTTTCATGGCTAAGGCAGAACTAGAACTCACCGTCTCCTGGTGATTGGCCCAAAGTCACTCAACTGGTTTTCATGGCTAAGGCAGAACTAGAACTCACCGTCTCCTGGTGATTGGCCCAAAGTCACTCAACTGGTTTTCATGGCTAAGGCAGAACTAGAACTCACCGTCTCCTGGTGATTGGCCCAAAGTCACTCAACTGGTTTTCATGGCTAAGGCAGAACTAGAACTCACCGTCTCCTGGTGATTGGCCCAAAGTCACTCAACTGGTTTTCATGGCTAAGGCAGAACTAGAACTCACAGTCTCCCAGTATGAAGCCTGGTGTCTTAACCACTAGACTAAACGGGCACTCTGGACAAAGTTTATTTTGTCTAAAGGCAGGCATTGCATTTCTACCTGATCCAATGAAGGAACACCAGTATGAATGCAGCTGGAGAACTGTCCACTAGCAGAGTGCGCATTTGTGGAGTATGTTGTACAAACCTTGTGCAAAAAGGTTGCGTTAATTATGTAACCGCAGATTATGCAGCTCTAGTTTGTAATAATACAGCCAGTCCCTGCAGACAGGATTTATTTTATTTTATTTTATTTATTTTTTTTGCAAAAATATACTGCTCTACTGGTCGCTTCTAATCCATCCCCGCAGCTTTTCCAAAAAAGAGACGAATGAACATTTTATTGCTTCTTTTCATAGATGCGAATACGAACTTGACAATTACAAAACCATCTTCCATCTGGTCGGCCCGGCGGTCAGTTACGCTAATTTCCGCCAAAGATTTGAAGTGAAGGCATTCGCGTTTGTCTCCGATGGCGAAGCTTTGTCCAACCTGGTGAGTTGCTGCTGGAAATCCTTGCAAGATTGATTTCTGCCTGCCGGAACTAGATGTCAACGCTGCTAACATCGGATGTTCTTGCTTTGACAACATATGGAGATGCAGCCGTTTTCCTTCTTATGTTTTACTCTTAGAATTAGAGTTGTAATTAGATGATACTGGGGCGGGGAGGAATGTGTATGGGAGTTAGTTAGACATAACAAAACCTTATCTCAAGGTTTTTTGAAATAAGAGATGATAAGAAATGGCGGGTTGGAGAACAGGAGGGAAAGCCTGCATTTCAAGCTAATTGGGGAATGTGATTTATGACTGTTAATTAGAGGAGGGAATGGTGCTTGATACTATGTGCTCAGAGGAGGGGAATCCAGATTTTGGCTTTGCCTATGTGCGTGCCGATGCTATGCTACTCGAATAAAGATTCTTTAAGGTAAACAATGCCTCGAACTTGTTTGAAGAATTTCATCTGTCGGAACCATGACATTAAGCCAAAATCTGGATTCCCCTCCCCTCCCCCTCCTGAGCACTAAAGCAGTAATTGGAAAATTGCTTCTGTAATTTAACTCGCCCATATAGAACCCCCCAATTATTCTTGGTGTAGGTCCCCAGACTTCTCTCTCTCTCATTACTAGCAGATTCATTCGCATGATTGCTGAAAATTACTAATGGAATTTGCTATGCTTTTACAGCAGAAAATTGAATACAGGTCATCCTCAATTTATAATCATTTGTTTAGCAGCCAAAAGTTACAAGGGCACTGAAAAAAGTGACTTA
Source organism: Azemiops feae (assembly GCA_023970755.1). Lineage (NCBI taxonomy): Eukaryota > Metazoa > Chordata > Lepidosauria > Squamata > Viperidae > Azemiops > Azemiops feae. The sequence goes on along the minus strand of JALGBA010000399.1, from coordinate 529,001 downwards.
TGACTGTTTCCACACTTACGACCGCTGCAGCATCCCCAGGGTCACGTGATCAAAACTCAGATGCTTGGCAACCGACTCGTACTTATGACGGTTGCAGTGTGTCCCGGGGGTCACGTGATCCCCTTTTGAGGCCTTCTGACAAGCAAAGTCCATGGGGAAAGCCAGATTCACTTAACAGCCGGGTTACTAACTGAACAACTGCAGTGCGTCGTTTAACGACTGTGGCAAAAAAGGCCGTAAAATGGGGCAAAACTCACTGAACAGCTGTCTCACTCAGGAACGGAAATTTTGGGGCTTGGCTGTGGTTAAGTTGAGGACTCCCTGTAAAGCAGTTAGTGAATTATTTGTTCAGCTTTATTCTTGGGGGGAGCTGCGTAAATTTATTGTAAATGTGGAGCACCCCTGCTCTGTCTTTTCCCTCTTAGTTGATCCACAGGAGCTGGTGGGCTGACAACTCTCCTTTGCTCTTCTCTAGGTGTATTTCCATTGCAGTGTTATCATCTGTGATAGACAACGTCCAGATTCTCCTCTGTGTTCCTCTGGATGTCCTCGTCTCTCCAGGAAACGCCGAGGTAAGGGGGTTCATCCTGAAAGGACTTCGTTGAGATAAAAGCCGAAAAGGGACACATCAGAAGAATCAAATGTACGGCTAAGCTAGTGCGTCCTGATTTCTTAGTGTTTCTCAACCTTGGCCACTTTAAAATAGGTGGACTTCAGCTCCCAGAATTCCCCAGCCAGCATGGTAGTGGCAGATATTTCTCTGCTAAGGCACAAAGAAAAAAATTACCTGCTGAGAACTCCATGTGGTGTCAGGAAGGGCATCCAGCCAGTAAATGCTCAGTTCCATCCAGTAGTCCCGGCTTTATCCCGAATTAAGGGATTATAGGGTCATAAAAGTAGATAGATAGATAGATAGATAGATAGATAGATAGATAGATAGATAGATAGATAGATAGATAGATAGATAGATAGATAGATAGATAGATAGATAGAAAGATAGAAAGATAGAAAGATAAGATAAGATAAGATAAGATAAGATAAGATAGATGATAGTTGAGATGATAGACAGATCACAGACAGAGATGATAGATAGATAGGAGAGATGAGAGATGAGAGATTAGATGGATGGATGGATGGATGGATGGATGGATGAGATGAGATGATAGTTGAGATGATAGACAGATCACAGACAGAGATGATAGATAGATAGGAGAGATGATAGACAGATGAGAGATTAGATAGATGATAGATAGATAGATAGATAGATAGATAGATAGATAGATAGATAGATAGATAGATAGATAGATAGATAGATAGATAGATAGATAGATGCCAAATTCCAGAATCCCTAAGAATTCTGGGAGATGAAGTCCCATCATACTAAAAGGTGATTTTTTTGAGGGGGGGTGGGGGGGAGTGAGTAGTCTTAGGCAACAAAACATAATTTTCTGCCTGCAGAAGAAGCAACGGAAAAGACTGCAGTGGTGACTCTTCCGCACGCTGTCATTTTGGTACCGGAGGAGCAATTTAAGATGCAAGGTACGTCCTTAATTATTATAGCAATTATGGGAAGAGTCTGTTAGGGGTTCGGGTGCCCTCGGGGCCAAGTTATGCAAATACAGCGGCGGGCACAAGCGCCGTGTCGAAAGTCAGAAAGCAGAGAAGGGTGAATGAGATGAGTTCCATCACTGGAGGCTTTTAAGACCGTACAGCCATTTTTCTGGAATGGTACAGGGTCTCCTGCCTGGGCAGGGGGGTTGGACTAGATGACCTCCGAGGTCCCTTCCAACTCTGTTGTTCTATTATTCACAGGTCCCTTTGCCGTGATATCTAGAAGTCAAGCGATTTATCTTCTCACCTCTTTTTTTTTCCTTTTCTTTTTGATATCCTTCCCTTAGGCCAGCAGAAGTTGAGCGTCGAGATGTGGATTACCATTTCTTTGATAACGGCGTTTGCCTTTTTGGCTATTCTTTTTGCGATCCTGGTTTTGTTGTTCCGAAGGCGGAAAGGATCTGGCTTGATCAATTGAATTAAAAAGATCCCTCAATTACCAGGATGTGTGGGTGAAATTATTATTTCACGACTAAGCCATAACGCGATGGCTTGCTGGCAACGTTTTACGCTGCGTGAATCCATCCATTTATAGCTTCCTAACCAGGAATGAAAGAAACCTGGGTTAGCAGTGGGTAAGAACCAAGGCCGACCAGGCTTTCAAAATTTGGTGGATTGCACGCTGTGCTTCTTTCTCTTCCTTTTGGGAGTATAATTCTCTTGCTGCGCTCTTAATTCTCCTAAGATAAATTCCTACTTAACAATCACTCTTAAATAGCTTCTTCAAAGGGTTGAGTTTCCCCTCCGACGTTTGCAAAAAAAGCAACTATTTGATCTGGGGCCGAAGCGGGATGCAAAGCTTTGCTGGAGCTTATGATGAGGGTTTTGAGTGATCTTATGTCTCCGGGGGAATTTTCCAGCTCTTCAAGCTTTGTGGTTCTGCATAATTCTCGTGGCTCAATTGCTTCTCAGCACTCCTGTTGTCTCACACACAGCAAGCAAGAATTCTTCCTTTGCAGACAGCATGATTTTTTTAAGTGACCTTTTCATGAGGAATGCACGCATGTACGCTTAGGGGCCATTGCTACAAGTGCCACGTATCTAAAATGCGAAATGATCCCGCTTTTCTGTAGATTTCCATCTTGTCTTTTCATCTCTGCTGTCTGGAATGCAGCCTCTGTCGCATTCTTTGGGAGGTAGACCTGATTCATAGCATGCGCAAATTCTTGGATCGTCCTAGTTTTCTCTAGCTCCTATTCCGTCTGTTTAGAGATTTACTAATAGAACAGAATATTTGTGTATCAGGGTTGAACTGTGGGTCCTTGGTGCTCTTTGAGCTTGGTGGTTTTCTTGCAGACGTTTCATCACCAAACTAGGTAACATCATCAGTGCTAGAAGGGAGTGAGATGGAGGAGGAGGAGGAGGAGGAGGAGGACTGTGGGGTCCTCGGTGCTCTCTGAGCTTGGTGGTTTTCTTGCAGACGTTTCATCACCAAACTAGGTAACATCATCAGTGCTACGATGTTATCTAGCTTGGTAATGTCTGCAAGAAAACCACCAAGCTCAAAGGGCACTAAGGACCCCACAGTAGACTTACTGGATCAATTTCCAGCAAAGGTGATTTTGGGTCAAATCTAAACCAATGGAAATTGGATACAACAATTTTTATTACAGTATTTAAATGACGAGGTTATTAAATGAATCTAGCTCCCTTCAAAGGGTCTGTCTAGAACAGGGGTCTTCAAACTTGGCCCTTTTATGACTTGTGGACTTCAACTCCAAGAATTCCTCAGCCAGCATTGCTGGCTGATGAATTCTGGGAGTTGAAGTCCATAAGTCATAAAAGGGCCAAGTTTGAAGACCCCAAGTTTGAAGAAGGAGGGTTAAAATAGGCCTGTTTCGTCCACACAGCAATCAATTTCTCTAAAAGGAAGTTAGATTCTCTTTATTCAAGATTTTGGACTGTACAATACAGTTCACAAACACATAAGGTCAAATTTCCAGGCGGAATTAAACCCAAACACAAAGGAGAATAATATTGTATTTGTAATTTAATCAGCATAGGCATGCCCGTATACAATATTAGATGGAGTTAGACTGAATTTAAATGAGAATATCAAGCAAAATTGCTGTTGAATGTTTTCATGGGACTCGTCCCAAAATGATTTCGGCCCCACCTCCAACAGTGAGGGAATGGATGTCATTTAAAATGTTTCTTGATCGACCAGTTTGGTGTATTTGGAGAATCTCAAAACCAAAAAAAAAAAAAAAAAAAAAGCACACAATGTCCACGATGCCTTCAGCTGCCTTTTGATTTGTTTATTTCAGTATTTTTTTTCTTCCAAATTTGGCCACAGTCACTGTATGACGTGTGGACTTCAACTCCCAGAATTCCCCAGCCGGCACACTTAAAAGTCCATATCTCTTAAAGCTGCCAGGTTTGGAAAAGAGTGATTTATTTAAGGACCCTGCTCCTGCAGGTTAAGCCATAACGGTCCAAAGCAGAAAAGATCATTTTCACAAAAGTCCCAGTTCTCAAAAAATGGTGTGGATGGACACATACCCCTAGAGTTAATTCACCCAAACAAATCCATTTGTCCTCTCTTATCTGGCCAAGACAGAGACCAGATGTAGCAAAGGCTGCCCAGATTCACTGGGGTCTCCTGGGGCGCTTTTGACGTGATGTTGGAAAAGTCCTTCCACATCTGCCGGCTGGTCAGAGACCGTGATCCTCCGGCGGAAATTCTGCCCCAGCAAGATGTAGATGAAAGGGTTAAGGCAGCTGTTGGCATAACCCAGGCTGATGGCCACATTGTAGGCATAGTAGAAAGGTAAAGTGGGTTGAACGGCTAGTTGGACAAGCTGTAGGACATGGAACGGAGCCCAGCACAGGAAGAAGGCCAAGCAGATGGCAATGGCGATACGTGTCACCCTTTTGATCCGGAGCTGGGTGCCTCTTTGCCTGGTGAGGGCTTCAGAAGATCTGGCCATCTTCAGGAGGATTCTCTGGTAGGCCACCGTGATGACCGCAAAAGGGATGGCGAAAGCAAGGAAGAACTGGTAGAGGGTATACCAATAGATATCCCACTGAGGATCTGGCAGACGTATCCCGCACCCCAAAAGCTCTCCTGGTAGGGGAATCAACTGGGCGTACATCCAGACAGGAGTGATGCTGAGAAAGGAGAGGGCCCAGAGTATACAGATGGCCGTGACGGCCACCGGGGGCTTCCTGAAGCGGGTGGAGGAGAAAGGATAGACGGTAGCCAGGTAGCGGTCAATGGACATGGCGGTGAGGATGTAAGTGCTGGTGAACTGGCTGTTGGCATCCAAGGCGGTGATGATGGTGCACATGGTTCCTCCAAATTTCCAGCTTCCTTGGCCCAACAGCTGGTGGATGAGGAAGGGCATGCCCAGAAGGAACAGGAGGTCCACCAAGGAAAGGTTGACAATGAAGATATCCGGTACGCTGCTACTGGGGCTGGATTTCTTCAAGACGGCGCAGATCACCAGGCTGTTGCCAACGATGCCCACCAGACAGATGACACCAAAGAGGACGGACATGATAATGGTGGAATAACTCATGGAGCTGAGGTCACCTAGCAAGAAAGAGAGGGGGAGAAAGGGTCCTTGAAGTGCCATGTCTCGCTCAAGAAGGCTCGGCTAAAGATGAAGCTTTCCACCAGTGTTTTTCAACCTTGGCAACTTTTAAAGAGGTGTGGACTTCAACTCCCAGAATTCCCCAGCTAGCTAAGGTTGGAAAACACTGCCTTAGGTTGTATTAGCTGATTTCTATACTAACCCTTACAAGAAGAGTATAAAGTACAAGGAATTATGAGCAAAACCTGCACAGCGTTTCCTAATTGTTAGCTCAAGGAATTCTGGGAGTTGAAGTCCACAGGTTGTAAAGGGAGTCATCGTTGCCCACCCCTGTATTCTACACTATTTGGGGGCTCTGAAGAGTCCCATTGATTTCAAAGTGCTGAAATCCAAGCGTCCTTCGAAGCCCCAAACTCCATAGCTGCTGACTTTTGGTCTAAAAGAGCTTTCTGTGCATGCCCAGAAACTCTTTTCCATCTGCTTTGAACAGCCCACTCCATTGGGTTGACTTCCTTTGATGCTTAGAGAGATTGGATGCTTGAATGCTTCAATTTCCCCAACCCTCCAGATCAAAGTGCCAAGCAGAATCATTTTGCAACGGCCACACGGGTGTCTGATCCTCCACATTACAAGGACACGCAAGTATCCTCTGGGCTGGGTTTGAAAAGCAGATTAAACAGAAACCAAATCAATCAAGAGTTCGCCTAAGCCTAAGGTGCAAACCTCACCGATGGTGATTTAGTCAACAAAGGGAAACGCCAAAAATTACCTTAGCTGGATAGCTGAAATCTTTCACCCCCTAATTTTGCCTTCAATACACAAACACACAGAGCCACAACATCTCGGGCATTTTAACGACCGTGAAAACGAACAAAATCAGCACAGCCAAAGGGAGTCACCGGCTCCAGCTGAAACACCAAAACGCACCATTTCCCCAACTGGCTAATTCAAATATTTCTTGGCTAGTTTCTGCCTTCATCTCTGCCTTCATCGTCTCCCTCCAGGTTTAAAGATCAGAGAAAGTTTGGGATCAACCCCATCCTTCTCTCTCTCTCTCTCATTCCTCATTTCCCTGCATTTTTCTGCTTCAGCTTACCGTCGGGAGGGAAGGCTTGTCCCAGCTCTGAAATGTTTAGAGCGGAATCGTTGGAAGTCTGGTTGGCTTGGAAATCCATTCCTGGAGGGAGCGTTGGGAAGCAATTAGATCCCCGGGCTGGTGGGGAGAAGACGGTGAGGTGGGGTCATGTGGAGATGGATTCCCCAGGAGATGCTCTCTCTCATGCCTTCCACATTTTCTGATTCTTCGAGAGGAGCAGTTTTGCCTGCTGCAGGAAAGGAGAAACACAAACACACACACACAGCCCCACTCGCTTCTCTTGACTTTGCTTGCTTTCCTGTACCGCCTTCTGCACACGCCAATGTCAGCCCATCTCCGTGCATTTTTGGGGAGGACTTTGCCGCCTAGCTTGGAAAAAAAGACGGGAGCTGCGGGGTTTAAGACCACAACATGCTTGCCGTACAGCTGGGGGAGGGGGGGGGATGCAGGCATGAACCAGAGCCAGCCAAACCTGGTTTAATGAGTTATCCCCAGGATACTTTAAAGAGTGGGTGGGTTGAATTAAGCTAGCAAAACAACTCGGCTGGAAATTAGCCAGGCAAATTTTACTAGAGGGTATTGTGCAAATCTGTGTGTGTGTGTGTGGGGGGGGAGAGAACTGGGCAAAAAGGGGTTGGAAAGCCCCTCCCCCCTCCCAGGGTCTTTCCTCCTTTTTGCTGTGTGATTGTGTGTGTCCAACTGGTGAGTCTTCCAGCTAATGGGATCAAGCAGGGGAGTTTTAAGAAAGCTTTTCCTATGGAGCCGAGTTGATCCAATGCTGCTCGCGAGCCACAGCAATTGCGTTCAGAAGATACACGGAGCACAAACTACATCGCTGTGTGGCTTTGTCAGTTCTGTGTATTAAGACTGGCTGTTTTTCCTCCTGGGGTTGGCATTCCTGGAGTGTGATTCGTCAAGGGTCTCCTATGGGCAAGAATTGAAGCTTAACACCTCAAAAACCAAGATCATGGTCGTCAGCAAACAACCCGTTAACTTACCACCAATAAATTCAGAAGGAACACCACTAGAAAAAGTTGAAAGGATCACGCACCTCGGTTCTAATTGACATGAAAGCTGGGACATGACCGCTGAAGTAAAGACAAGGATAGAGAAAGCTCGAACAGCATTCTTCAAAATGAAAAAGGTCTTCTGCAGTCACGACATAAGCCTAAAACTGAAAATCAGGCTTGTCAGGTGTTATATTTTTTCTATCCTGCTCTATGGAGTAGAGAGTTGGTCTCTGACAGAAGGCCACCCGAAGAGACTAGAAGCATTTGAAATGTGGATTTACAGGCGGCTGTTACGTATAAGCTGGGTTGACAAAATCAGAAATGAGGTGGTGATAAGCCACCTGGGAAAGCCAAGGGAAATCATCAAAACAATTAAAAAATGAAAGTTAGAATATTTCGGACATGTGATGCAACACCCAGAAAAATATGGCATACTCCATTTAATCCTCCAGGGAAAGATTGAAGGCAAACGAGGTCCAGGCAGAAGAACATCATGGCTTCAAAATCTAAGGGACTGGTTAGGACAAAACTCAGCAGCACTTTTTCGTGCGGCTGCTGATAAAAACAGGATCGCCAACGTCCGATAACGGATATGGCAGAAGATGGGCAAGAAGTGGGTTACAGACCTCGCTAGAGGCCAAATTGAACAGGGTAATCCCGTGGTCAAAATCCAGCTTCATTTTATCACCATCTTGCAAGGATGTGAAAATATGCTGGATAAATAGAACAATGACAATGCAAAAAAAAATATATTTTAAGATACAAATATTAATGAAACCGGAAGCTTTCCTTTTAGGTATGATGGACAAGTCAATTGAAAAAAAAAATTGGGGGGCTATGCCTTCACATGGTGACGGCGGCGAGGATTGTACTTGACAAACGCTGGGAAGAAAAAGGGAATGAAATTAATAGAGATGGGGAAATTAACTGCTTTGATTAGAGATAATGGACTAGACAGCTATATGAGACTGGAAACCGTTTGTGGACTTTCTACATGCTAAATATAATAACAGATGGTTAACAGAGGGATTTGAATAGTAGTGTAATGTTCACCTGTTGACTGCTTCTTCTTCTTTCTTCTTTTATATATATATTTGTAAAAGGGGGGGGAGAATTTATTGCTTTTTTCATTTCTTTCAGCACCCAGCCAGGGTGGATCCTGCATGTTAAATTTAATTGACCACTTTTTCCTTCTTTTTTGTACGCTATTTTTTTCTTTTTGGTTGTTGTTAGGATTGAATGTATGTTTTTGTTTTGTTTTGTTTTGTTTTACTGTTTTGTACTTTATTTTCTATTATAAAACAATAAAAATTTTTTTAAAAAAACCCAGTGCAATCCTAATTTCATTTATTCTGTCACCATTTTCTTTCTCTCCCTCCTAACCTCACCCTATACCAGTGTTTCTCCACCTCACAAACTCTAAGATGGGTAGGCATCAACTCCCAGAATTTAATTGTGATCCTAAGTTGAGTTCTACCAGTATATTTTTTGATGTAGGGTGGGGAAAATTTTGCCAATGTCTCATCTTAAACTTGGTCTTTGGTGAGCATATTTGGACAGATTCTTACCCAGATATCCAGCTTGCGTATCCAGAATCTGCCAGGGAGAAATTTAATCCAAAACACAGAGGGAAGAATCCCTAAGACCTAGCTCTACATTTAGGGGGGTACAAAAGTAATGCTAGAAGACGGCATGTCCCCCTTTATAATTTTTGTCTCCATTTGCTGAACAATCTGCATTTAGCTAAATTCAAGCCCAAGTTAGCTGAATTATTGCTTAGCCCCAAGATTCACCATTTGAGGCTCTGGATCACACACCCATAACAAAACACTCCGGGCCAGAAATTTAGGACCTCTGAAAGTTACCTTAGTTTTTAATCTAATCAAAGAGAAAAATGATTAAGGATGTACCTGTGCTGTAATCAATCCAGCCTGCATTTAATTGTAATCAAAACTGAAATGGAACTGAATTGAAATAGCTTTTTGGAATATGTTTTTGTCGCAAGCAGCTCTCGGGCCTGAAAAAGGTGTGTGTGTGTGTGTACACACACACCTTTTCAGGCCCCAGAGCTGCATCTGATTTTTGTTGTGACAAAAACATATTCCAAAAAACTATCAAGTAGAGGAGGTTAAAAAATGGAATGGAATTTCAGTTCAGTTCCATTTCAGTTTGATTACAATGTATACACACACACACACACACGTATGTATGTATGTATGTATGTATGTATGTATGTATGTATGTATGTATGTATGTATGTATCTTGAGGGCTAAAAGTGATGTGCTGGGCCTTCACACATTCACACCGTTGGTGCAAGCTGAGAAATGGGACAGAGACAGCCTGGATGAAAAGTAACAGTTTAGTGGCAAAAAGTATATCTGATGACAGCTTTAAGCAACGAAGCAGAAGAAAAATGTTTTTTTTTTTTTTAAAAAAATGAAAATATTCAAACTCGGCCTAGAGTGATTGATATTTGGCATAAGAAAAACCGCTGTGCTTAACCATCCAGCTTTCTGCAAAGCTGCTAAATGCAACAAACAAACAAACAAACAAAAGGCAGAACACAATCCCCCAACCTCCTAGAAACAAAGAAATAAAAAAACATTTGACCTGCCCCAACCGAAAGGAAATCATAAAGAGATACACCGGCTTTAATTTGGGGTCTTCGCCACGGCCCGTATTTCGGTTCCATTTGCCGTCGCCAGCAATGTAGTCGGGCATAAAGAGATTCCCCTGCCCCATTTCCCACGTTAAAAATCAACACTGTCGTTGGGTTCCAGAAAGGCCAGGATCCCCCGTGCGTGAAAACCCTGCCCAAAACCTGCTGAGAAGGTTTTCAAAATAATTGGGAGCGAGGGCTCGGCTATCTCAGCGTCCGGCTCTGGAGAAATCGGTCTCTTAATTCTCTGTTAATAAGGAGCTGAACCCCGATCCTCTCGGTGGGTAAACGGTTCTACAGAATACTGTAACAAGGATGTTTTTTTCCAGCTACATTTTTTTTTTTTGTTAAAGTGCCACTGTCGGAGACATTTCGAGCCGCTATCCAATTTATTCACCCCTTGTGAGTAGTTTCTGGTTCCTAGTCAGTAATGAGATTGGAGACAGAACTGCTTCCGTTGGCATTCTCTTCCTTGGATGGGCGCCTAAGAGAGAGAGAGAGACACACACACACAAAAAAAGCGATCAAGATTGCAGCTTTCAGGGGTGACATCTCATTAGCTAACAGGGCTCTTGTTCCCAATTTTCAGAATATTCATGACTACGTGGCCTTGTTTCAAGAGCCGTTTCGAAAGGAGAACCGAAGGCCCTGAATTTTAAAAATAGATGAGTTGGGAGGTTGTGTTATTTTGTTTAGCATCGGTCGGCATTTTGTTGTTTAGGCTGACGGTTGGTTCCAGCCAAAACTGTACCTCTGCGGGGTAGGGCCTGAGTTTGCCTGCTGTGCCAGTGCAGGGTGCATTCAGTGAGGGGGAATGCACAGATAAAATCCTGCAAAATATAAATTGATCACAGATATCGGGGTTTGGACCACCAGCTAATTATAATTTTTGAGCTTGTGGATAAGTGTGGGATGTGAACGGCCGCAAATAGGAGCCGAAGTTGGTTTGCGAGGAGAATGAAGTCCATCCTGCAATTATAGTTTAAAGTGGAAATAGCCTAGAGAAGGACAAAAATAGGCTACAGCAAAGGCACAAAAAAATACAGATTGTGACACTTCACAATCTTGTAGAAGTGGGCTCTGCTAGGCACTGAAATGATGACAAGCTCAGGGACTGGATACAGCCTGGAGGGGAATAAATGAATCACAAAGTGCACTTTATTTTTCCTTGAATTTATACTGCTAAGCCAGTGACTGGGGCAAGAAATGGTACCAAATTGGCTTATGTAACCATGGTTTGTCACAATGAGTCAAATGTGGTGGGAAGCGCAAGAAAGATTTCTTATAAAACCTGGTCTATGAACTGTACAAAGTCAAGAAGAACCGAAACAGGGCTTAGAGTGAAGCTAGTTCCTGAACCACGGTTCAAAACGTAGCTTTTGGCACAAGCTAGGCTAGGCCATTCGTTACCGCTTGTTCACAATCTATGGTTAAAGCCAACTATAGCTCAGCACAATGCAGGAGCTCCACCGATCTGTTGGAACTAAATTTCCTGCAAAACATTGGCACAACTCGTTTGGAAGGTATGTCAAGGCAGCCAATGTGGGCTAGTCTGTCAGGGGTGAAGAATCAGGATCAGACATACTGTAAGTTACAGTTCAGAAGATGAGAATCCAGCCCACTAACGATCAGCACTGAATTGTTGCTAGATAAGAATTAATAGAATTCAAGGGGAGGGGCTGGACTTGGAGCATGGACACGTAACGATTCTAGGCTACGTCCTCTCTTGACTCCACCCCACAAACTCTGCCTGCTCTTCTCCTACACGGTCCGATGGTTTGTGGCTGCTTTGGAACAATATACGGGATATAATTTATTATCAGACCTGGGGTACTTACTCACGAATGGGCCAATAGCTGAGCAGGGTTGTAAGAGACAGGTAACAAACACTCAGCATTCCGGAAACCAGCAGCGACAGCATGCCCAATCCACCAAGAATGCAAAGCAAGGTGACGCCACCCAAGGATATTACGAAACCTAGCAAGGAGGAGATGTCATGAGCCTTATTATGGCTTCTCTAGCAATCTTGTTTTTATTGCATTATTGTCAATAGATGGCAGCACCCAGCAAATTTATGGCTGGTCTAGGACAGCTCAGCAGAGTTAGGCCTGGTTAGTTCTTACTTGGGAGGCCTCTAAAACATCTTAGGGTAGTAAGACTAGAGAGTGAATAAAATCCTGTAAGGAGGCAATGAGGAATTACTTCTGCACTGTTGCCAAGGAAACAGGCCTTCTGCCATTAAACTTCAAGCCCGTTTAACTTTATTTATTGTCTTGAAGGATCACATTGAAAGCTGCCTCTGGAGAGGCATGGTGGCGTCATCCCAACCCTTTCCCCCAAAGACGTAAATACCTTCCATGACGATCACTCCGATGCACGCCAGGACTGTGGTAGTGACGACAAAAACCAGAAAAAACGCAATTGGAACGGCTGAGGCTGCGATAAATACCATCAGGGAGAGGGCAACAAAAGGGTGGTCATCTAAGTACTGGCCAACCCTGGAGTTCATAAAAGAAACTACCTGGGATATAAAGGGAAAAAGAAAAATGTTTTTAAAAGATTTGGGGAATTTGTTCTGGGAAGTGAAGCTCTTACAAGAGGAAATCATTGAATTAAAGCGAGCCTAATACAGGTATCTTAGAATAGAATAGAGCTGGAAGGGACCTTGGAGGTCTTCTAGTCCAGCCCCCTGCTCAAGCAGGAGAACCTATACCGTCTCAGACAAGTGACTGTCTAGCCTCTTCTTAAAAATCTCCAGTGATGGAGTGCGCACGATTTCTGGAGGCAATGTTCCACCGGTTAATTGTCCTCACTGTCAGGAAGTTTCTCCTTAATTCTCTCTTTGATAAGTTTCCAACCATTGTTTCTTCTCCTTCCCTCTGGTGCTTTGGTGAATAATGTGACCCCCTTTTCTTTGTGGCAGCCCCTCAGATACTGGAACATTGCTATCCTGTCTCCCCTATTTCTTCTTTTCTTTAGACTGGCCAAACCCAAGTTGCGCAGCCGTTCTTCGTATGTTTTAGTCTCCAGGCCTTTGATCATCTTAGTTGCTCTTCTCTGAATTTTTTCCAAACTCTCAACATCTTTTTTGTGATATGGTGATCAAAATAGGCTGCAGAATTCCAGGCGTGGCCTTACTAGGGTTTTATAAAGCGGCACTAATACCTCGCGTGATCTTGATTCTATGCCTCTGTTTATACAACCCAGGATTGTATTAGCTTTTTGGGCTGCTTCCACACACTGCTGGCTCATGGTTAAACGATCGTCTACTAGGACTCCAAGGTTCCTCTCACAGTCACAGTTATATCCAAACATTTTTTGCCATTTCCCCCCCAAATATCTTTGCAAAGCTGTGTTCGCGCAAGTTTGCACATGATTTAAACATCATCCGTTGCACAAACCCAATTGGCTGATTTTACACTACCATAACCCTAACCCTACTGGTTGGTTGGGTCCCCAGAAAACAGCTTGCCAAACTTTAGCCCAATTATTATGCAACGATGGCTTTGAGACAAGGCATGTAAGAGAGGATTAATTCTCCTTCCCATCCAATTTTTATTTATGCCAACTTTTAGTTCAGCTGGTCTTTCCCTAAACAGAAGGAAAATGCCACTTCGACAGCGATAAAAGTTCTCCGTAACTCACATGTGAGTTGCTATGTACTGTATCCATCATCACCAGCCACCGTTTCTGGAGCTCCTTCACCTCTTTCGACATGGTGACGCTTTCAAGCTTAAAAACAAATCCTAAATTTGTTTTCAAATCCTAAATCCTAGAAAGAGGATGAAAAAAGGAATATTTTGACTGCTGTGTTTATTCAGATTCCCAAATGTAAAGCAGACTGTAGTCCGTAGAGAGGAATGATAATAATAATAATAATGATAATGATAATGATAATGATAATAATAATAATAATAATAATAATAATAATAATAATAATAATAATAATAATAATAATAATAATAATGTTGGAAGAGACCTGGGAGGTCATCTAGTCCAACCCCCTGCTCAGGCAGGAAACCCTATACCATTTCAGACAAATGGCTGTCCAGTCTCTTCTTAAAGACTTCCAGCATTGGAGCATTCACAACTTCTGGAGGCAATAGGTAGTCTATAGATAGTCCTATTTTTAGTACAAGGTTATTCAGGTAGTCCTCGACTTACAACAGTCTATTTAGTGACCGTTCGAAGTTACAACGGCACTGAAAAAAGTGACTTATGACCGTTTTTCATACTTATGACCGTTGCAGCATCCCTGGGGTCACATGATCAAAATTCAGATGCTGGGCAACTGGTTCATATTGATAACGGTTGCAATGTTCCCCCGGGATCACGGGATCCCCTTTTGCGACCTTCTGACAAGCAAAGTCCATGGAGAAGCCAGATTCAGTTAACAACCGTGTTACTAACTTAACAACTGCAGTGATTTACTTAACGACGGTGGCAAGAAAGGCCGTAAAATGGGGCAAAACTCACTTAAATGTCTCGCTTAGCAACCGAAAGGTTGAACTCAATTGTTGGCTGTGAATCAAGGGCTGCCTGTATTCAAACATTCTTAGGCGATAACCTTTAAGATCCCCATTTTGCTACGAAATGTATATTTTTAGAAACAACTTCATTTCCCCCCCCTTGTCCTCTTATTACAGGAGTCAGATTCCACATAGTTGCAATTCCTAGTAAAACCTTTGCAATTTTACTGGCAAACTCCAAAGGCTGCCTGCTTACTACAGCTTTACAATGTTTCCACAATGTAGAGTCCTCTAAAAGAGGAAGGAAAAAAACAAATAAAGCAGGTGGAAGAAAAACAAATAAAAGGACTTTTTTTGAAACATCCCTGAGATGCTGAAGGAATTGTTCAGATTATCTTTGCTATCCAGAAACAAACATCCAAACAGTCCAATCTCTCACCGGGTAGTAGATGCCCTGTTGAATTTCTGCCCGTCTATTTTCTATAACTGTCCAGTTGCAAGATTGCACCCCAAACGTACCCAGCAGTTCTTCAAAATCTGACAAAAGCAAGGCACCAAATGAGCAAGGGGGTTGTCCTGGGGAACCTCTGCCTGATCCTCCAGCCTCAGCAGGGCTGGGGGCGGGGAAACATGAGAAGAAGAAGAAAGAACTGTCCTGTTGAACCTTTGCCTGACCACTGCAGCCTCAGCAGCACCTGAGGAGCAGCAGGAGGGAAAAAATATTTCCCAGTGAATCTCTGCCTGCTCCTTCAGCCTCAGCAGGACCTGAATGGCAGTGTGAGGGATACCACTGTCCTGTTGAACCTCTGCCTGTCCCTCCAGCCTCAGCAGGGGCAATGGGGGGGAGGGAGGGGAGAGATCTGTCCTGTTGGACCTCTGCCTGACCTTCCAGCCTCAGCATGGGGGAATCTGTCCTGTTGAACCTCTGCCTGACTCTCCAGCCTCAGCAGGGACAATTAGGGGGGAGGGAGAGAATCTGTCCTGTTGAACCTCTGCCTGACCCTCCAGCCTCAGCAGGGGCAATTACGGGGGGGGGGAAGGGAGAGAATCTGTCCTGTTGGACCTCTGCCTGACCCTCCAGCCTGAGCAGAGCCTGAATGGCACTGTGAGGAAAAGCACTGCCCTGTTGAATCGCTGAACAGACGCAACGGGAGGGGGAGGTCGGCGGGACTGCCCTGTTGAACCTCTGCCTGGCCCTCCACCCTCAGCAGCCCCTGAGAGGCCCCGGGGCGGCCGACTGCCCTGTTGAACGTCAACCCCCTTCCCCCCCCCCCCCGAAGCCCGAGCAGGGTCCGCGGGAAAGCCGCTCCCCTGTCGGACCTCCGCCTGCAGGCCGGCCGGCTGCTCGGCCTCGGAAGGCGCCGCCGCGCCTCTTCCTTCTCCTCCTCCCCGCAGGGAAAGGCAACGAAGCGGGCCGGGCCTGCCTCGCTCCCTCGGCCTTACCTCCGCCGCCTCGCCTCGCCTCGCCTCCCCCGGCCCGG
Source organism: Azemiops feae (assembly GCA_023970755.1). NCBI lineage: Eukaryota > Metazoa > Chordata > Lepidosauria > Squamata > Viperidae > Azemiops > Azemiops feae. Next base: position 513,138 of record JALGBA010000399.1, on the reverse strand, counting down.
CCTGGCCTGCTCGGCCCTTGTTGGGCGCTCCGGGGCCGGCGAGGCGCTCGAGGAGGGAGCCGCCTCCGCCGCCTCCGCCTCGCCCGCCCGTCAATCGGCCCGAATTAGCTCGATTTGCCTCAAGGCCGGCCGGCTCGGCCTCTCCGGGAAGCGGCCCGGCTCCTCCCTTGCAAGGCGCAGCGATGCGGCGGAGCCAGGCGGAGGATGGCGGCGGATGCGGTTGGCGCTGCTCAGGCTGCGGGAGTCGGCATCCCTTGCGGGGCCCGGACCACACCTGGCAGGCTGCCCGGCCTCTTGGTCCCAGTGTTTATAAATATGATAAAAAAGGATGTTGAGGCTCTAGAAAGAGCGCAGAGAAGAGCAACAAAGATGATCAGGGGACTGGAGGCTAAAACATATAAGGAACGGATGCTGGAATTGGGTCTGTCTAGTTTAATGAAGAGAAGGACAAGGGGGGACATGATAGCAACTCTTCCAGTATCTCAGGGGCTGCCCCAAAGAAGAGGGAGTCAAGCTATTCTCCAAAGCAGCTGAAGGCAGGACAAGAAGCAACGGATGGAAACTCATCAAGGAGAGAAGCAACCTAGAACTAAGGAGAAACTTCCTGACAGTGAGAACAATCAACCAGTGGAACAACCTGCCTCCAGAAGCGGTGAATGCTCCAACAATGGAAGTTTTTAAGAAGAGACTGGATAGCCATTTGTCTGGAATGGTATAGGGTCTCCTGCTTGAGCAGGGGGTTGGACCAGAAGACCTCCAAGATCCCTTCCAGCTCTATTCTGATTGATTGGGTGACATGATAGTCTTCCAATATCTCAGGGGCTGCCCCAAAGAAGACAGAGTCAAGCCATTCTCCAAAGCACCTGAAGGCAGGACAAGAAGCAACAGATGGATCAAGGAGAGAAGCAACCTAGAACTAAGGAGAAATTTCCTGACAGTCAGAACAATTAACCAGTGGAACAACCTGCCTCCAGAAGTTGTGGGTGCTCCATCACTGGAGGTTTTTAAGAAGAGACTGGACAGCCATTTGTCTGAAATGGTATAGGGTTTTCCTGCCTGAGCAAGGGGTCGGACTAGATGACCTCCAAGATCCCTTCCAACTCTGTCATTGTCTCCCTGTTCAAATCCTTCCCAAGGACATGAGATAGGCAGATGTCCAGGTAGTCCTCAACTTAACGACCACAATTGAGCCCAAAGTTTATATTGCTAGATGAGACATTGACTAAGGGAGTTTTGCCCGATTTCATTTACAGTTCATTTAGTCACCGTTGGAAGTTATGACGACATGGAAAAGAGTGACTTATGACCATTTTCACACTTATGACCATTGTAGCCTCCCCATGGTCATGTGATTTACATTCGGATGCTCGACCACTGACTCACATTTATGACGGTCGCAGTGTCCCCGGGGGTCCCCTTTTGTGACCTTCTGAGGAAGCCAGATTCACTTAACGACCAGGTTACTAATTTAAGAACTGCAGTGATTCGCTTAACAAACGTGGCAAAAAAAAGTCGTAAAGTGGGGCAAAGCTCACTTAACAAATTTCTCACTTAGCAACATAAATTCAATGGTGGCCGTAAGTTGAGGACTCCCTGTACTATCTGCTTTGCCCCCCTCTCCTCCCCTGCCCGGGTCACCCCCCTGGTTCTACCTGAAGTGCCCCGTCCATCTTACCATATCCAAACAGTGTTTGCTGGTTAAACAAACCGCCTTTCGCAGGAGCCGCTGGTGAAGATCCAGGCTGGCAGGAACGGCGTGGCAGGGCAGCCAACTGGGCGGAGTGGGGAGGGGGGGGTTGTGGGAAGAGCGGAGTCAGGTTGCTTAGCGACAGCAATGCGGTCCCCTCGGTTACCCCGAGCGAGAGAGAAGGGGGAGAGAATGTCGGAGAGCAGAAGTTCTTTTTGAGCTCTGCCTCCCCAGCGCGGACAGGAACAGGTGACTGGGACACGAGCTGGAGTGGCGGGGAGTCCTCTGGGCCCCTTCCTGGTCCTGGCTGAGGTTGAGGAGAGGCAAAAGAAACCGGCGTTTGTTTGCCTTGAAAGTGCCCGACTTTGATTTGATTTCCTTCTTTCTTTCTTTCTTTCTTTCTTTCTTTCTTTCTTTCTTTCTTTCTTTCTTTCTTTCTTTCTTTCTTTCTTTCTTTCTTTCTTTCTTTCTTTCTTTCTTTCTTTCTTTCTTTCTTTCTTTCTTTCTTTCTTTCTTTCTTTCTTTCTTTTTCTTTCTCTCTCTCTCTCTCTTTTCTTCCGTTGTTTTCTTTCTCCCTGTCCCCTCCTCCTCTTTCCTTCCTTTCCTTCCTTCCTTCCTTTCTCTCCCTCTTTCTCCCTCCTCTCTATTTCCTTCCTTCCTTCCCCTCTTCTTCTTCTTCCTCTCTTTTCTCTCTCTCTCTCTCCTCCTCTCCTCTCCTTTCCCCTTCCTTCCTTCCTTCCTTCCCCTCTTCTCCTTTTTCCTCTCTTTTCTCTCCCTCCCTCCTTTCTCTCTCTCTCTCTCTTCCTCTCCTTTCCCTTTCCTTTCTCCTTCCCTCCCTCCCTCCCTCCCTCCCTCCCTCCCTCCCTCTTCGGAATGAGTGTGGATCACTTCCTAGTTCCTAAAGATAAGATAACGTGTCTTTCTATCTAGCCTAACTTGGGAGGGATGTTTGAAAATACATTCAGTGGGTGCCCTCATGAAGGAATGTTATAAAAATGGATTGTAGCATAACGGGGTGTGTGTGTCTGTGTGTTGTTTTGACTGTCAACTGGTGTGATTCTTCTAGATGTTTAAAGCCGCGATAAGGATTTATTTTTGGAAAGTTCATTGATCTAATTGATATTTTGGAAGAAGAGGAGGACATCCTAAGAAATATTCAACATGAATCCAAAGGAGATTACCCAAATTTTGAGGGTAAGCCTGAATAATTCTTATAAAAACATTGCCTGGATTTGCTTATTGTGCCAGAAACGCAATCCTGTTCCCGAGATTTAGCACTGCAGTGTCATGATCTTTTGCATTTTCTTGAAGCTTTCCCCCCCCATATTTTTTAGACACAGACTGATTCTATCTATAATATGAGCCATGCAAAGCAGATACCCGAATTGCCCCCTTTGCCTTCAATAGCGGCCTCTGATCCCTCCCAATTGTATCAGGTGAGTCCTTACATTCTTATTAGAAAATAGTTATTATAGGAAACCAGCTCAAGAACAACTACAGGTAGTTCTTGTTTAGCAACCACAACTGGGACTGGCAACTGTTGTTAACTGAAGCAGTTGCTAAGTGGGAAATCAGCAATTTAGCAACTGTTGCTTTCCTTTTCTCCACTCACCTCAGCAGCTCTGGGATAGCTGGATGAAAACTGACAAGGTTGATCAGTTTCAAATCTTTCAAATCTTGTTTATTTCCCCTCTGCCATGCTCATCTGGGAGCTGGGATAATTATCCAGAAGGGAATTAATGTGTGTATTTACATTCATTGAAGAGGAAGGAATTACAAGAGAATAAACCGGTTTTCAACAGGGAATACACGAAAGAAAACTGTGAGCGCACTACACAAAAAGCTTGATATATTCCCATTGTGTGCCTGCTTATTCACTTGTAATCCTTTCCTCTCCAATCTCTCTGCTGGCAGGGAAGGAGAAAAAGAGCATCCGGCACTGGAGAGATTGCCTACAGAATTGCTTGGCTTTTTCTTTTTTCCTCAATCTCACCTCTGCCTGACATTTTTTTTTCCTCACCACATTTCCAGAGTAGAAAGATTGGAGAAGAAGGGATTACAAGAGAGTAGCAAGCACACAAGAGGGAATACACATAATGCGGTGGCACTGGCAGCCCTGAGCATGCCAGGCAAACAGCCCAGTGTATTCTTCATTGCGTGCCTGCTTACTTTCTTGTAAAGCCTTCTCCAATCTCCCCATTCTGCAAGAGGAAAAAAAGGAACAGGTCAGACACAGGACCACAAGCTCTGACTGTATTGGCAATCCCATGACCGATGCTCACCGCTAAGTTGCAAATGAAGGCATTGGTTGCAAAGATATTTTGTCAGAATTGTTGTAACTTTGGACTGTTGCTGAACAAAGCAGTTGATAAATGAGATCTATCTGTACATCAGCTTTCCTTTGCTTCCAAGACCTGCGAAGGTTATAAATGGGAGGATTGGTTTTAAAGTTATTTTTTTCATCACTGTCGTAACTGAAAATGGTTGCTAAACAGGGCAGTCACTAAAAGAGCATTAACTGTACTCATTGGGCGCAAGCAGTAATCTGGGGGAAAAAAAAAGAAGATTAATTAGTTCAGTTTGGGACTTCCTCCATCCTGGGCAAGTGGCTGATGCTAGAAATATGGAGTGACTTTTTGTTCAAGGGTTTTGCAGGGAACGAAAGCAAAACTGACCAGCTTCCTAAACTGTAACATTGAGTTGCATTTCTCACTTTTGATCTTTTCTCTGGTCGTGAAGTCGAGGACTCCCTGTGCAATTTCACATTGTGTTTGGAGGGGCTTAGCAAGAGATCGGATTCAAGTTTGTACAGTGCCTCTGTTTATTTGCTTGAGGAGACAACAAACCGACATATAGTCCTCTAAGATATGCAAAATTATGTGGGCGGCTTCATCTGAAGGACGTGATTGCCGCATTACAAGGAGTTTGCCGGTCATTTCTCAGCGATGGAACCTGTTCCTCCACTTCCATCTGGGATATTTTGCCCTGTCTATGCCAGGAAATAAGTTGCCTGCCTAAATCAGAAAGCAATTCCCTTGGAAGGTGTGGTTCTCCCAGAGTTACCATGAATTCGTTAAGAGGAAAAGAATCGGGCTATAACAAATTGTGCCAGTCTAATGTTTTTCTCAGCGACGACCAATCTATATGTAGTCCTCGAGTTACAGCCGTAACTGGGTCCAGAATTTCCGTTGCTAAGCCAGCGGTTGTTAAGTTGCATCCGATTTTGCAGAACTGAAGAAGCTTCTTGGATGAGAAGCGAAACGTTTTCAAGGGGAAGAAAAAAACCCCAAGAATTGCCTTTTGGAAAAGCACCTTTGGGATGCCTTGTTTAGCGATGGAAATTTGAGGCTCAATTTTGGTCGTAAGTGGAGGACTGCCTGTATCTCCTTTGTCCCCATCGGCTTCTATAATGGAATGTCCCGTTTCTTTTCTTCTCCTCGTTCTGGGTTTAGATGATACAGGAGAGCAGCCACTACCCCACGCTTATGCAACGAGCATCTTGGATGCTGGCCGTGCCCCTGAAGGAACAGTGTCATTTCCGCACGCCAAGCAACTCCATCGCCAACAACTACACCTTGACCGCATGCCACCTGAAGATGAAAGATCTACAGAAGCTGTCTTCCCCTCTAAGAATCAGAAAGGCTTCTGGGTCCACCAAACAGAAAGCCGAATGTCCACGTATCCTTTAGGCTCAACAGCGCAGAGCAGAGGTCCCCAACCTTTTGGGCACCAGGGACCGGTTCCGTGGAGAGAGGTTTTTCCAGGGACCGGAGGGGACGTGGTTTTGTGTGTTGCCTGCATCCTGTGGATGGGGCTTTGTTTGTTTGTGTGGACCGGTTGCTGGCATGCTGCGGCCCGGTACCGGTCCACAGACCGGGGGTTGGGGACCCCTGGCGTAGAGATCAATGCCTGTGGAGATTCTCCATCATCCAGATTAGGGTTGTCTCAAAGATGCTTTTTCAAAAGGCAACTGGACTTTTTATTTTGGCTTGGAAGATGTTTCGCTTCTCACTCAGGGAGCTTCTTCTGTTCTGAACTCCTAAAAGCTTCTTCCTTTTCTGAAGCTTCTTGGATGAGAAGCGAAACGTCTTCAGGGAAAAGCTAAGAATGTCCAGCTGCCTTTTGAAAAAGCACCTTTGGGACAACCATGATCTGGATGACAGAGACTCTCCATAGACTTTTGGACTTTCCTGGTTTTCCTTTGAAAACGTTTCGCTTCCCTTCTTGGATGAGAACTGAATCGAAGGAGCTCCTTGGATGAGAGAGCAAAATGTTTTTGAAGAAAACCCAAGGAAGTTTCAAAAGTGGCCTTTTGAAAAAAAAGCACCTTTGGGAGAGCGTAAAGACCAGCCAGCTCTAACTTCTATCTGCTAATTAACCGCGCTAATTTTTCAGATTAGCCTCTTGTTTTCAGTTGAGAAGGATTACTTTTCGGCCCTAGGAGGTCCACGTAGTCCTTGACTTTCAACCATTCGTTTAGTGCCCATTCAAACTTAAAACGGCACCGACAAAAGTGATTTGGGATCATTTTTCACACTTGCGACTTGCCGCATCCCCATTGGTCACGTGATCAAAATTCGGATGCTCGGCAACTGACTCATATTTATGACGGTTGCAGTGTCCTGGGCTCCTGGGATGCCCTTTTGCGACCCTCTGAGAAGCAAAGTCAACGGGGGAAGCCAGATTCACTTAACAATCATGTTACTAACTTAACAACTGCAGTGATTCACTTAACAACCGGGGCAAGAAAGGTCATAAAACAGGCAAAGTTCACTTAAAAACTGCCTTGTTTAGCTCTGAAAATTTGGGGCTCCGTTATGGTTGTAAGTTGAGAACGACAGATATTTGCTTCATGTCTGTCCCTCTGGAGCTGCAGCTCAGAAAAATCTTATGTTTTTTTTAATAAAGTGTAGAGCCTCAGATGCTGTTCCCAGACTTCTGATCAATGGCTAAAAACCTTTTAATGTAGCGAGGAAAGTTAGGCTATTTTCACTGGAAATGTTTCTCGAAACAGAACTTTGGGGAATGTCAGAACTGACGGATTAAATTAAGTAGATCCACCCTTGAGTCTGGATTTACAGGGATTAATTACACCCTTTGATTTTCCCATAAATCTGGATTAGCTTTCTTTTTCTTTTTTTCTCTCTCTCTTATTTTGGCGGAGGCTTTTCTTTAATGGGATCTCCTAGCTGCTAAAGAGTATGCGCCATCCGAAAAGAAGATGAAAATGTATGTAAAAAACCTCGAGGGAGAATATGAAAGGTATTGTCACCTTTATGCTTATTCAGTAGATACGGCTGAACAAGTTACGGCACCCTTGAATAAGCCAGTGTTTTGCAAAGTTCACACAGCATTCTCAGCCTTAAAAGAGAGTTGACAAACCGTAATGCTTGGCTTCGCAGGTGTGCTCTCTAAGACGTAGCTCATTTAATCATGGTTTGTGGAATAAACCACAATTGGCTGTCTTTGCTCGGCACGCTAAGTCAGGAAACACGATGTACAAACTTTTAACTTACTTACGCCCAAGAAAGTCCAGTTGCCTTTTGGAAAAAAAAAAGCACCTTTGGGACAACCCTGACCTGGATGATGGAGAATCTCCTCAGACAGACTCACCTGTTGATTGTGGTTCATTTCAGGGCTGAAACCGTATCCCAAGTGTGCAGTCTGGATCTGTTGAGGTTGGACGTTCAAATGGTGGAGGAGGGTGCTGCGCGTTACTTGGACAGCCAGCCTCTGACCCCAGAGCAGCAATTTGTGGTGATGCACCAGCACGAAGAGGAGATCAGCAAAGGACAACAGGCACCCACCGAGGAAGATCTGGAGGTGGCTAAGCCAATTTGCAACGTGGCCTTTTCGGGCATCTTTGATTAGCAGACTTAAACGATACAGAACCAGGATGGTGTTTCAAAGCTTTCCGTTGCCAGGTCATTTTCACTTGGGAGAGCCAGTTCGGTCTCGTGGTTAAGGCAAATTCTCCCGTTTATCTGAGATACACAATAAAAGGGAATTAGGGAAGTTGACTTTTTCCAACGGAGGGACAGCAGCAGTACAGGTGGTCCTCGACTTACGAACATAATGGAGTCTGCCAATTACAAATATATTTGCCCCAGGATCTTGTTGCAGGATGGATTCTGCCCATTCGGGTTGCAGGTTGGAATGGTCATAAAGCAGATCATCACATGACCAACTGGTTTTATTAGTTTTTTGGGGGGCAGTCATTAAGCGAATCTGGGAGCTTGGGGCAGTTTTGATCACGGGACACTGCAAATGGCAGGTTGCCAAACACTCAAAATGCAGTCACATGACTGTGGTGGTGGGGGGGCTAGCTATTGGAACTTTGGAACCAGGTCTTAAGTATCTTTTGGGGGCGGGGTCCATTGTAACTTTGGTCACTAAATGACTGATCATAAGTCAAGGACTTTGTTGTTGTTGTTAGTTGCGAAGTCGTGTCCGGCCCATCGCGACCCCACGGACAACGTTCCTCCAGGCCTTCCTGTCCTCTACCATCTTCTGGAGCCCATTGAAGCTCACGCCTACTGCTTCAGTGATTCCATCCAGCCACCTCATTCTCTGTCGTCCCCTTCTTCTCTTGCCCTCCATCTTTCCCAGCATCAGGCTCTTCTCCAGTGAGTCCTTCCTTCTCATTAGGTGGCCAAAGTACTTGAGTTTCAACTTCAGGATCTGGCCTTCTAAAGAGCAGTCAGGGTTGATCTCCTCTAGGACTGACCGGTTTGATCGCCTTGCAGTCCAGGGGACTCGCAGGAGTCTTCTCCAGCACCAGAGTTCAAAGGCCTCCATTCTTTGGCGCTCAGCCTTTCTTATGGTCCAACTTTCACAGCCATACATTGCAACTGCAAGTCAAGGATTACCTGTTCACTTTTTTTCCCCTAATACGAAAGGCTATCGTACAACATTTAATAGATATTTTGTTGTCTGAATTGGCAGGCAGGATGATCCCAAGGATTGTAATGCTGCTGATTGATTTTTTATTTTTTGAAAACACGTTTTGGGTCTTTCGCAGAGATACTGCTATTACATCCATAAAGGCATTCGGAAGGACATGTTAGCGCTGCAGGATGAAAGCGTGCTGAACAATATTTTGACTCGCATCCCAAGTATTTTCCTCGCCAACCCAGATCTGGAGGGGTTATTGAACAGCTTGATGGAAGAAATTCAAAGCGACTACCAGATTTGGCTCATGAAAAACATCGGTGAGTGGAGGAAAGTCTCCTTGGGCGGAGAAATTAAACCGTGAAAGTTCTTGACAGTCGCTTCCTTCAAGTAGAACCCCAGGAATTCAAGTCCTTACCTTGACATTTTAGCTGAGTGAATCAGAGGTGCTGAATGCTCAGTTGGCTAAACCGTAGCTTGAATAATATGCTGGGTAAATGAAATCAGGCCAACCTTCCAAGCTATAAATCATGGTTTCTAGCCATAGTGATTCGATTCATACAACATACTTCTTCAGGGTCAACCCAGGACTTCATGCAATGCCAGAATGGGGGAATCAGGCTTTGTGTGGCAAGATAATTATTATTATTATTATTATTATTATTATTATTATTATTATTATTATTATTATTATTATTATTATTATTATTATTATTATTATTATTATTATTATTATTATTATTATTATTATTATTATTAATAATAATAATAATAATAATAATAATAATAATAATAAAGTTGAAAGGGACCTTGGAGGTCATCTAGTCCAACCCCCCAAGTAATTGGTTTATTTATATTTTTATGTACCATTATGTATGTATGTATGTATGTATGTATGTATGTATGTATGTATGTATGTATTTTATTAAATTAACACAATCAACTGGACTTAAATATCTGTTTGTTCAGATTAAGAAGACACAGGGGTCATTTCAAAGGCATATTCTGGAATTGCTTTGTCTATTTTTCTGGCTTCGACCCTTAACGTGTCAGGAAAGTGTGCAAAATTGGGTGAACACAACCAGTTGTTTTGCACAGTGCCACCTAGTGCCTATTGGTGCGTTTGACTATAGCTGTCTAAAGATTGGATTGTGTTTCGTTATGTTCTGGTTTGCTTCCAATACCTTGTTCTCTTTGTGCTAGTTGATTACATCTTGATGGATCCAGAGGAGAAGAAAAGACTCTTTATACGCAACGTCCCTCAACCTTTTCCCCAGCGAGTCATCCGGGCTCCGGTTCCTTGGCACAAAATTTACCAAGAAACCAAAATCTGGAACGAGACCCACCTCTTCACAGTTAATCCTATGATGCTCACTCTGCAGCAGCTCTGGTTTACTGAGTGAGTCCTCTTGCTTAACAATATTTTTTTGCTCTCCTTAAATAAGCTTCGAGGCAGGTCCTCTTGTTACAACCTCAGCTGATCCTCAGCTCACGACTAAGTGGTAGTCCTCAACTTTCAACCATTTGTTTAGCCAAGTTGTTTGGTCCTTGAGTGACTTTTCGAGGTTATAACGGCACTGAAAAAAAGTGACTTAGGACCATTTTTCACACGACCGTTGCAGCGTCCCCACGTGATCAAAATTCAGAGGCTTGGCCACTGACTCGTATTTATGACGGTCGCAGTGTCCTGGGGTCACGGGATCCCCTTTTGCGACTTTCTAAGGTAACAACTGCAATCAAAGGTCACCAAACAACTAAAAGATAAACAGCTTGGTTTTGGAAGTTGCAGTAGCACTGAGTAATGTGACTTACAACCAGTCCTCACACTTATGACCATCACAGCATCTCCCCGGTCAAGTAATCAAAATTCAGCCAGGAAGCAATGGGCAAGTATTTAAGACAATTGCAGCATCACATGGGATCATGAGACGTGGTGGCGCAGTGGTTAGAGCGCAGGACTGCTGGGCTACTTCTGCTGACTGCCGGCTGCCTGCAGTTCAATCCTGACCGGGTCAAGGTTGAATCAGCCTTCCGTCCTTCCGAGGTCGGTAAAATGAGGACCCAGATTGTTGGGAGGGCAATAGGCTGCCTCGGTTTTCTTCTGCAATTCAGTGCTTTGATTCTAAGAGGCGTAAACTCCTCGGCACAGTTCTAAATGACACAATTGTGTGACTCTCTCTCTCTCTCTCTCTCCCATCCAGGTTTACGGATCTGAGATTTGTTCGTACCAAGGAGATCCTGCAGGGCGATTTGCCCCTCCTGCCGAGCGAATTTGAAGAGCTGATCCAAAGGCAGTGCCAGGAAGCTCACGAAATCCTTCAGACCAGGTTAGAAATATTCCAGCCGTGCCCCAATAACGGGCAGTCCTGGACTCGCGCCCGGTCCACGAACCGGGGGTTGGGGACCCCTGCTTTAACCGCCGCCCTACCCTGGCTCTCTTGAAAATCTTTATATTTGGGCTTCCGGTTCCGGATCGCGACACCAGCAGTCGTACGGAGAGATCTCTCTCTCCCACCGGCTGCTTTCCCTCCGCCGGTAGACCCTTAATCGGGTCGAAAGTCGCCCCGTAGAGGCGACCACCGTTAGAGGAGGCTCCTGCTCGACTGGGGAAGAGCGGCGGCTCTCCCCAGTTCGAGCTTTCTCCTTAGGGCCGCCGGAGGAAAAGATCGCCCAATAAAATGGACGATCACTTCGTCGCACCAGCTGAAAGCCAGAAGAACATCTAAGCGAAAGAACCCCCGTGGAGAATCCGGGTGAGACCTTTCCTACCCCCTTTTTTTTTCCCTAACTACTTTCCTGTTAAAAGCTTTCTTTGAACTATTTCCCTGTCGTGAGGAAGCAGCGTTTGGGCAATGGGGAAAAACAGCTTTGGAAAAAAAAAATATAAATAAAAACCAGTCAATTTTGATGGACTATTTAAATTTTGGAATACTGAGGGGACCTGAAAACATTTTATTCTTGACTATTATTGTTACAACTACGCATTTATTATTTTGAGCCCTTTCTTCATCTTTTTCAACACGAAAAATAAAAAATCTATTATTTGGAAAGGAAAAAAAAAAAAGATTTTTTGGTTTGCTGAGGACATCTTGTGTCGAAAAGTGGTACTGCAATTATATTTCTTTATGGCTGGGAATGGCTATGACTTTCAAAGGGTGATAACCACAAGATAACGGATGCAGCTGGCCTATTGAAAATTGAAGGTGAATGCTTGCTTGATTCTTATGAAGTAGAGCCTTCTTTAAAGATTAAAAAGCCTTATTACTATCGATATGGAACTTAATACACAACTGGACTATGAACTTATATTGGAAACAATTTTAGAAGCTGCAGAGGATCTGAGTTCCTATTTTCAATCCCTTTTCCCTACACTGAGAGAAACCGTGGAAACCACAAAACAAACTAATTTTATTCAACTTCCAACACAACCTATCGAGAAGTCTGATGACTATACAACAACTTCAACAGAGATGTCTGAAGCATCAATACCAACAGAGACTGACACTCAGATACAACTTATTGAAAATCGAGAAAAGGTGGATAAACAATTGGCAAATATAACATGGAATAAAACAGCTTTTACCATCCAAAGGCTATTAGAAGAAAGGAAAGAGAACTTTGACCAATTTGAAGCGTTAAAGAATATGGACCTTTTAATATTGTGGTTTGATTATGTAGGAACCTTACTATGGAAACCACTATGGCATAGAAAGAAGCCCAGAGTTAGATTTAAAAATGTATTTTAAAGTCTTATTTAATGGGATTAAAAAGGCTTTGATTTCTTGACTGACTTAACAACTAATGGAACACGTGAAATTTTTAAGAGGATACCCTTTGTAATATTACTTTGTTTTAGATATGATATGTATTGGAGAAGTAAACTTTACCTACTGGTTTAAAAAGATTTTTATAGATATAGAGGCATTGATAGAATATATATTTAAATTAGATAGAAATTTATTTGTTGACCTGATATTTTTATTTTAAGAGAATTATTTGGAAATAAAAGGAGAATAAGAGGGATGGGTGATAAGAGAAAAAAATGGTATCAATGAAGAAGATATGGGAATGTTGTTGCGAGAACAATATACCAGATATAATTATGTAAAAAAAAAAAGGGCACCCGAAGTGTTAATAATATGTCTATTTAAGGCTAATTGAAATATAGTAATTGTAAGTTAGTAAAGCTTAAAAACAGGATTTGGATTTTTAGAATTGAAATGTAACTGATATTTGATAGGATCGTTTGAAACTTATATAGAATTTATTAATTTGAATAAGTAAGATTAAATGTGGGAATTAGAGAGGGAAGTTTAAAAGATTTGATTTGAGTTATATATTTGTGATTGTCCTTCTTTTTTTGGATGTTTAATATACCCACCTCCATGGTGGTTCCTAAGCACCTTAATGTAATCCCTGTACCCCTATAAAATCTAATAAAATATATTTAAAAAAAAAAAAAAAAATCTTTATATTTGGTCTTCCGGCTATATGATCTCAAGGCCTTTGCAATTCATCTCATTGAACTGTTGCCCCTCTCAAAAAAAAAAAAATACCTGGGCAAATGACACCTTCCCTGTCGTTACAGGTGGATCCCCAGGTGCGCGGAGCTTTTTGTGGAGCAGAAAGAGAAGTGGTTGCACCTGGCCCCGCAGAATGACTTAGATTCTTCTCAGCAAATAGAGGAATACTTCGCTTCGGTGGCCATCCTGATGTCCTTGCAGCTGAGGGAGATGGTCATCAATTCTCTAGAGGATCTCCTCGATTTTTTTAAGATACACAAGGTAGGTTGTGGAGCACAGGTAGGCCTCGCTTTACGACCACAAACTGAGCCCCAAGTTTCCCTTGTTGAGCGAGACATTCGTTAAGTGAGTTTTGCCCCATTTTACGAGCTTTCATGCCCCGGTTGTTAAGCGAATCAGATAAGATAAGATAGGATAACCTTTATTGTCACTTTTTTACTGTGGGCACAATGGCACACATCAAAAATGAAATTTAGTTGCCCGCTCTCACAGTCGTTAAGTGAATCTAGCTTCCCCAATTGACTTTGCTTATCAGAAGGTCGCAAAAGTGGATCGCTAGGGCCCCAGATCCTGAAAATCGATCCTTTCTGGTTATTCCCTGCATACGATCTCATGATTTCTTTCCTTCTTTCTCTTGAGGACGGCAATGATTTCGGTGACGTTTATCAAGACATGCAGTTCTTCATTCCTCAAATATTGGTCCTTAAGCTAGACGTGGAAGATCCATCTATTATATTTGATCCCGACGTGCAGAGTTTGTGGGATCTAGTCTACCGCTGTTTTCTTGAGATTCTCAAACACTCTGAAAGTCTCCCAAAGGTAGGCTGAAGATAAGATAAGATAAGATAACCTTTATTGTCATTTTTTTTACTGTGGGCACAACGGCACATCAAAAATGAAATTTAGTTGCCCGCTCTCAAAGTGAAACACATACATGACACACACCTAAACATACTATGTACAACATATGTATAGACCCACATCCCTACATATACGTAGCAAATAAATATTAAATACTGTCCATCTTGAATATATAACGGAAGGAGGAAGCTTGAGAGTTCGCAAGGTTAATGCTGCATGGAATGAAACTATGGCTGAATCTGGATGTTCTGCTACGGATACCACGAAGCCCCCTCCTCCCAGAAGGTAACAAGGAAAACAGGTCGTGAAGAGGATGTGTAGTGTCCCAGAAAATCTTGCGGGCCCTGCTCAAGCAGCGCTTCTGTGCTATGTCCTGGATGGGAGGGAGGGAACTGCCAATGATCTTTTCAGCCATCCTCACCACTCTCTGCACCGCCTTCCTATCTGAAGCAGGGATGCTTCCAAAGGAGTAACAAGGCCGGGTTCACGTCTTGGGTTATTCCATGCTTGAACTCTTGAAGAAGTCACCATAGACTGGGGTCCCTGTCTATTTTATTTTAGGTTCAAGTAAAACTTTTCCCAGAGTTAAAAGGAGATGACCTCATTCTTCGCACCGTCAACAAGGATGAGACGTTGGTGGCGAGCTATGTACAAAAAACTGCAGAGATATTTCATCTCAACCTCATCGGCCCACAGAAGTAAGTTTGTAGAAATAAAAGAAGGCAGGAGAGAGGCGGTTTCCCCGTATTTAATTCCAGATTTTTTTTCCTCTGGCGTTTCTTTCTGAACTTTTCCTGATGTTTTCCATCGGGCAGAGATTCCTGCGGGGGGGGGGGGGGGGGAGAGGAGGGAGGGAGTGGGGAGGATGGTGGCTACCATTTCATTCCATTCTATGATTTCTCTTTTAAATCACTTGTTATCAATAGAAGTGAATATTTCTATTTCAGGTTTGAATTGTGGAGTCCTTGGTGCTCTCTGAGGTTGGTTGTTTCCTTGCAGACGTTTCGTTACCCTACTAGGTCACATCATCAGCACTCTGATAGTGTTGATGGTGCTGTGATGATGATAGGATGTGACCTATTTAGGTAATGAAACAACCAAGCTCAGAGAGTACCGAGAACTCCACAGTCCTCCTTTTCCTCTACTCAAAGGCCTGGAGACTAAGACATACGAAAAATGGCTAAGGGACTTGGGTTTGGCTAGTCTTAAGAAAAGAAGAAATAGGGGAGACATGATAGCAGTGTTCCAGTATCTGAGGGGCTGCCACAAGGCAGAGGGGACCAGGTTGTTCACCAGAGCACCAGAGGGAAGGATGAGAAACAATGGATGGAAACTGATCAAAGAGAGAAGCAATCTGGAATTAAGGAGAAATTTCCTGACAGTGAGGACAATCAACCAGTGGAACAGCTTCCCTCCAGAAATCGTGGGGGCTCCATCACTGGAGATTTTTAAGAAAAGACTAGACAATCACTAGTCCGAGTTGGTGTAGGTTCCCTGCTTGAGCAGGGGGCTGGACTAGAAGACCTCCAAGGTCCCTTCCAGCTTTATTCTGTAGTAGAAATCTTTGATATTTATTCAGGAGACAAGACCACGAAGGGTTGGAGAATCAGGTTTATTTGCGCAAATGGTTCAGAGCATTAGCATGACAGATTCTGAACCCCGGGCTACACCCAGGGTGTCACTTTTATACAACTGGTCACCCCCGCTTCGCCCAAGGGATGACTCTTATCTACTTATAACACAGCAAAAGGGAGAAGTTTATATCTAGCGTTCACACAAGGAGAAAAGGAGAAGTTCATACAATTGGTTATCTTAGCACATTACCATACACGGGTAATATCTTACACCATCTGTGACTTTCAGTTGACACTTCTTGTAATATGTTTCTAAACAGAGTTGCACATAGGTCATTACATCCAACTATTTCTTAATATTTGTCTAAAGCTTACACCATATAACTTCTGCTAATTCAGTAAATATTTTTATGGTATTTTTCCATCTGCCTCAATTCTATTCTACTCTGCAAACCCCACTCCGTTCGAGCATTGATGACGTTACCTAGTTGGGTCATGAAACGTCTGCAAGAAAACAAGCTCGGAGACCCCCAATTAAATCCCTGAATTTGAGGGCTCCGTTCCAAAGAGAATAAAGGGGTCGTGGTTTGCTAACAGAATAGTTCCTGAAAGATAAATAGTTAGACATATATTGGGCTGAGCCCCCATGGCTAGTTTATGTTTGATTTAGGATGATGTGAACCCTGTCATGGTGGCATGAGATCACGGGTGAACCAAGTCAAAATAGCTATGGTTAAACACAACGTGGCTTACGATGTGTGAAATTAGCCCAGAGAATAGGGTGAGATGCTACTGCTGCTTGAAAAGAAACCTGTGCTCTGGATTTTGATTTCAATCATTCCTTTTCCGCGCCATCTTTTTGCATTGAAGATACTTGAACGTGTACAGGAAATACAACGATCTCTTGAATAACAATGCCGACAAGGAGGTGACTGGATTTTTAAGCAAAAGGCACGACCTGGAAGACTTTGTAGAGGTATGGCTTTTTCTTCGGCGAGAAGCGCATTTTCGTGCTCATGTAATCCTAGGGACAGCACTTGTAGAAAAAAAGCATGTACAGGGAGTCCTGCACTTAACGACCACAACGGAGCCCCCAATTTCTGTTGTTAAGTGAGTTTTGCCCCATTTTTACAACCTTTCTTGCCACAGTTGTTAAGTGGATCGCTACAGTTGATAAAGTTAAGTCACCCGGTTGTTAAGTTGAATCTGGCTTCTGCCATTGACAATAGAATAGAATAGAATAGAATAGAATAGAATAGAATAGAGTAGAGTAGAGTAGAGTAGAGTAGAGTAGAGTAGAGTAGAGTAGAGTAGAGTAGAGTAGAGTAGAGTGGAGTGGAGCGGAGCGGAGCGGAGCGGAGCGGAGCGGAGCGGAGCGGAGCGGAGCGGAATAGAGAATAGAATAGAATAGAATAGAATAGAATAGAATAGAATAGAATAGAATAGAATAGAATAGAATAGAATAGAATAGAATAGAATAGAGGATGGGATGAATAGAATAGAATAGAATGGAATGGAATGGAATAGGAATAGGAATAGGAATAGGAATAGGAATAGGAATAGGAATAGGAATAGGAATAGATAAGAGACAACTTCATTGTCTCACTTAGAAACAGAAATTTTGGGCTTCAGTTGTGGTCGAGGAGTAGCTATAATTGTGCCATAGCTGTATTTTATAAGCACCAGTCCAAAACAGACCGTTATTTGTACACTGTACTTTTCTCGTCCTTCAGCCTATCCTAGATTCAGACCTGGCCCTGCTTTCCCTTGAGTAGGCTAAAAGAACCTCGTTGTGGCTTTTTTTTTCTTCTTTCCCCTGCTGTAACCATCCCTGTCGCCTGGCAGAAAATTGATGGCTTGACCAAACTGAAGAAGGAAATTGCTTCCTTGCACGTCACCGTCCCGTTGGCTCTCTTCTGCCTGGATGCTCTGAAACTGAACGAAGAACTTTGCAGTCGGACCCAGCGGCTGAAGGACAGATTGATTGACTTTGAAGTGGAGGAAAACAGGAACATCAACAAGAGGTATGGCTAAGATCAGTTCTTCACCCGAGAGGATGGAGAATTTCCGGCACGAGGGAAAGACCTGTAATTGCGTGGAAGTGTACGCATGCAAGTTCCACCTTCCGTATCATCACAAAGGAATAAATAGCAAATAAGCTGTGCAGATGGGATTAGAACACAGGTAATCCTCGATTTACAGCCATTCATTTAGGGACCAAAGTTACAATGGGAGTGAAAAAAGTGACTTAAGGTTTTCAGGTTGACGACCGTTGCAGCATCCCTGCAGTCATGGGATCAAAATACCGACGCTTGGCAACCGACTCCTATTTATGACGGTTGCAGTGTTCCTGGGGTCATGTGATTCCCTTTTTGTGTCCCTTCTGACAAGCAGAGTCAATGGGGGAAGCCAGATTCAGTTAACAACCCTGTTGCCCTCTTAGCATCTGCCAGGATTCACTTCGCGCAGGTGGCAAGAAAGGTCCTAAGATGGGGCAAAACCCGCTTAACCGCTGTCTTGCTTGGCCACGGAAGATTGGGGCTCCGTTTTTGCTCGTACGTTGAGGCCGACTTGCCATTTGTAATCTCTGCCTTCTTCCTTCGCTTCAAGCATTTGCAACCAGTACAATATCATCGCCGACAAAGTCAGCGAAGTGCCTTTGACCACCGAGCAGCTGGTGGAGCTGACAGCCTACCTGAAGAAATCCAGCGAAGTCACCGTGTTCAAGCTGCGCCGTGAAATCCGAGAAGCCATTTTCCGGCTGGAGTTCCTGATGGACTACGCCGACCTTCCTAGTATGTTTTGGGACAGAGTAGAACTCTTGATTGGCCAAGCTGTGATTGGACACAGAAGCATAAGCTCTCAGTGCACATGCAAGCAACAGGCGATAAATCACGATCGTAATTATCCTAAGATACGTTCATCGGAAATCATAAGAGACAACACTTAGCGATAGTCATAGGCTACTAAAGAAGCAGTCTACATAAATCATACTAGGATATTAAACAAGACGATATAAATCGTAAGATACAAAGCAACAAAGTGATGGCCCTAAGAGGGTAAGGAAATAGGTACTAGGAAAGAGGAGAAGAATAGAATTAGAATAACAATTGTGGTAGTATGTTGAGGACTATCTGGACATCTGCCTATCTCATGTCTTGATAGGGAGACAATAACAGAATGACAGAGTTGGAAGGGACCTTGTAGGTCATCTAGTCCAACCCCTGCCCAAGCAGGGGACCCTGCACCATTTCTGACAGATGGCAGTCCAGTCTCTTCTTGAAACCTTCCAGTGATGAAACTCCCACAACATCTGAAGGCGATAAACAGGCTTCTGGGCCAAAAGCTTGGCCTTGGAACTTCTGCCCATTGCTTCTTCTTGAGAACCTTGCCCAATTTCTCTAGATGGGGTTAGAATTTGTGGTGACCAGGAAGCAGAAGCCACTGTCAGACTTGATCCCCAAGAAAGAATGACACTTGACTCCGTAGGTGTTATTTTTACTAGAGATGTTGAGTGCAGCGCGAGCGAGGCAAGCTCAGAAGGAAAACCGTGTGAAAATCATATGTATTGAAAGCAATCCCCAATGCCCCCAAACCCTCCCCCCTGGGAGAGTGGTCCAATTGGGTCCTGTTCCAGTGTTTTGGGGATGTGGTGCCTCTAGCGCCACAGCAAATTCCTTTCCCAAGTCCTTGGAAGGAGGAAGATGACTCGATTTCCTGTCAAGTGTCCATACTCCCCAATTTCCCACAAAATTCCTTCACACCTCCGGCCCTCTTCCCCTCCCAAGGGTTCCCTCCCCCCTGGTTATGGCAGCTGCTAGCGAGCTTCAAAGAAGGCAACGATAGGTAGCTGGCAGCCTTTCTTTTCCCCAACTCCCAAATTTCTTTAAAGCCTACCTACGGAAAGCAAAGAAGGGGAGGATTCCCGAAAGGTTGGATCTGGTTGGAAGACCACCCTGATCCAAGGGGACATCATAGATGGCAGGAGAGTCTGGATCCCCATTAGCGTGCCTGGTCTTGGGACGTTTTCTTGGTCAAATAGAGAAACGAATGCTGTTTTTAATCTGCTAGGTGAAGACATCAGACTAAATAGCACAGTTCTTCACTGGCCAGACGGGATTGAAGACATCTTTGATACCAGTCGGAATCAACTCATGAACAGGAGAGAACAAGTCGAGATTGCTCTGATTAAAAGGTGGGTTACAGAGTCCCCGGGAGCAGAGATTAACTTTCACCAAGTGGACCTGATCCATATTTCTCGGCTCAGGGTGGATCTTTAACGTGATTCGAGGTTTCCACCTGAGGCTTGGAAAGTTGCGGAAAGAAAATTGATATATATGCAGAAAAAACAATGAAAAAGGGATATAATTGATGGGAAAGGAATGGAAACGGAGCCAGAATCTTAGGGAAGCTACTCTTGAGTCAAGGGGGATCACTAAAATGAGGGTGAGCAGGCCACATCCCTTTTGGAAATGTAACAATTGAAACAACAGCCATTATAATTAGGGGTTAAACGTGAAGAATGGTTGCAGGAATTGGGTATGTCTAGTCTAGTGAAAAGAAAGACTAGGGGAGACATGATAACTGTCTTCCAATATTTGTGGGGCTGCCCCAAAGAAGAGGGAGTCAAGCTATTCTCCAAAGCACCAGAAGGCAGGACAAGAAGCAACGGATGGAAACTAACCAAGGAGAGAAGCAACCTAGAACTAAGGAGAAATTTCCTGACAGTGAGAACAATCAACCAATGGAATGGCTTGCCTTTAGAAGTTATGGGTGCTCCAACACTGGAGGTTTTTAAAAAGAGATTGGACAACTATTTGTCTGAAATGGTATAGGTTCTCCTGCTTGAGCAGGGGGTTGGACTAAAAGACCTTCAAGGTCCCTTCCAACTCTGATGATAATGATGATTGTGAGGATGATGATAAAAAGCATAATGTAAGCTTTTTTATGGTCTATATGTCCAATCTGTTATAAAATCTACATAATATCCCCATATGATGATGCTAGAGATGAAGTAGTCCTTGAAGACCTGTTCTTATTTTAATTGAGAAACAAAATTTTAGATGGCTTTTTTTAAAAAAAAAATTATCTTTACTCCGAAACCAGATGCTCTGAATTTGAAGCTATCCTTGAAAGTTATAACAAGGAAGTGGAAAGTTTTCGGAAGAAGGACGTCATGACCATGGAAGAAATGAAGAATAATGTGGAAAAATTCACTGAGTTGTCAAAGAATTTGGACCATGCTCTTTTGGAATATGAGGTTGGTCACCCTAGAGTTCAAGAGCTAAGCATGTACCTAAATTATTTCAGAAGGACTAATCCACGTAAATTGATAGATAGATTGTGTGACATCAGGTTGATGTTGACTCCATATAGATAGATTTCTCCAGGATGATCTGTCCTTAACGTGGTCCTTCAGGCCACCCAACCTGGCCCTTCAGGTCTTCCCTAATCTGGTCCTTCAGGTTTTCCTTAACCTGGTCCTTCAGGTCTTCTAATCCTGGATCTAAATTATTTCAGAAGGACCAACCCACGGAAATTCATAGACAGACTATGTGCCATAAAGCAAGTGTTGACTCTTAATGACTGCGTAGATAGATTTCTCCATGATCATCTGTCCTTAATGTAGTCCTTCCATACTTCCAAGAGCGTGGTCCATCGCTCCTGTAACTGAGTCTATCCGTTTTGTTGTTGGTTGTCGTCTTCTCTTTCCTTCCACCTTTCCCAGCATCTTTACCTTTTCCAGACGTTTTACCGATGTGTCTCAAGTAGGATAATTTGAGCCTGCTCATCTGTGCCTTGAAGGAAAACTCTGGATTTTCATTTGTTGAATGATCCATTGGGTTATTTTCTTGGCTGACCCTGGTATTTTTCAGGAGTCTTCTCCAGCGCCACAATTCAGAGGCATCAAATATTCTTCCGGCTTCCTGCTTCTTCTTCTTCTTTAAAAAAAAAAAATATGTTTTATTGATTTTTAAACATAATCACCTTAATATTTGGTAAACAGCGTGTTGTCTGGGTTTATATTTAAAAAGCAATCAATAACAATTAGTTTCTATATTCCAAAGTCCACATAACAGCTTTGCTTGATTTTCTCTTCTTCCCATAATATTCTCTTTTGCCAGCCTTGAATTAATACAGTTCTTATTATTTGGATAAATAACAATTAAATATAGACATTTTTTTCCTAATATTTCTGCAAATAATAACCACATCACTATAAAGCTTCTTTTGTAACGGATCATCTTGATTGCCTCGCCACAGATCCTGTTTATAAAATTCTTATTTAAATTTGTTTTACTCACAAGGAGAAGCTTCCTGCTTCTTTAAAGTCACGCAAACCTATGTCTGAACTGCTGTTAATTTTAACAGACCATCAACAAGGAAGAGGAGTTACTTGAGCGGGAGAAAAGTCAGTTTCCTCTGCTGCAAACCATCATTTCACACAAGGTCCCGTTCGAGCAGCTTTGGGTCACCGCTTACCACTTTCATGTGAAGTCTGAGGAATGGATGAATGGTGAGGCTTTCTCATAAATCTAAGGCATTTATTAAAATAATATAGAACGAGTCCTCAACTTACGACAACACCTGGGACCACAATTGCCATTGCTAAGCCAGACAGTTGTTAAGTCAGCCGCATCCAAATTTTACAGCCTCTTTTTGGCCATGATTTTTAAGTGGATCGCCCACAGTTTTTAAGTGAATTGCCTGGTCCTTAAGGGAATCCAGCTTCCCCCATTGACTTTAATTGTCAGAAGCTGGCTGGGATCATGTGCAAATGGCGATCCCAGGATCCCAGGACGCTGCAGCCATCCTAAATACATGCCAGTTGCCAAGTGCCTGAAGATGCTGTGGCAGTTGTAAGTGTGGGGAATGGCCGTAAGTTACTTTTTCCCCCGTGCCATTGTAACTTCGAATGGTTGATAAACTAAATGGTTGTAAGTTGAGGACTACCTGTATTCATTTACCACTTGCAGGGAAGGCTAGAATAAAATGTTTTCAGTTCACTCCAAAAAAATAAATAAAAAAATAGTCAGGTTGCCACAAAGAGGTGGGGGGGGGGGGGGTCAAGCTATTCTCCAAAGCACCTGAAAGCAGGACAAGAAAAAATGGATGGAAACTCATCAAGGAGAGAAGCAACCTAGAACTAAGCAGGAATCTCCTGACAGTGAGAACAATTAATCAGAGGAACAACTTACTTACAGAAGTTGTGGGTGCTCCATCACTGGAGGTTTTTAAGGAGAGATTGGACAGCCATTTGTCTCCAATGGTATAGGGTTTCCTGCTTGAGTAGGGGGTTGGACTAGAAGACCTCCAAGGTCCCTTCCAACTCTGTTATTCTGCTTTTCTGTTAAAAGGTCTAGAATCTCAGAGAATCCTTTAGGCTCTGAAAGCATTTTTCAAACTGTATAGTCTTTTTCCAAACAGGCGTTTGTTAGAAGTTATTTCCTTGTCAAAACAGCTTTCTAAAAATCTTTTCTTTCTCTGTTATCTTTGAGGCTGCCTTTTCTCCAATTAGAATCCCTGCACATCTTAAAAATTATAATTCAAAAGAATATTATTCTGCTTATTTACCAGCTCCAGCCAACGATTTCTTGAGTGCTGATGGGGAAGGGGGGATTTATAATTTATAATTCCTGCTGCTGTCACCTTAATGTCACATTAATTCCGCTGTCCCATTAATGCAGAAGGATCATTTCTAATGCATATTTTCATGGAATTCAGAATGTGTCAAAGCTAATTGGTTTTGATAGCAGGCTCCTGCTTATAACCAGCTGCGGGCGCTTTCTTCTGATATTTATTTATATGTATTTATTTATTTTTTTGCATTTCTGCATGCAGGGCCTGTCCTACAGTTGAACGCGGAAGAAATCACGGAGGATGTATCCAATATGTGGCGAACCATGTACAAATTGACAAAGACCTTTATAGATCTTCCTGGCCCCAAGCGGATGGCGGAGAACGTGAAATATAAAATTGACAAATTCAAGCAACATCTGCCCGTCCTTTCGATTGCCTGCAATCATGGGATGAAAGACCGGCATTGGGAACAGGTTGGCTGATCTGAACAATATATCCAGACGTGCTCAATTGTTAAGGTTGTGTGTGTTGGTTGCAAGCTGTCAGCCCTCCGAGGTAGGCCCAGTTCAAGAAACAGATGACACATAGATCGAAGGCTACTTTTATTAGAAGGATTAGAGAACAGGTAGCCAGAACAGGTAAAAGTTTATTCTCTGAACTTGTGAGTTGGTTTCCGCACATTTCGTTGCCAGGCTAAGTAACATCATCAGTGAAGTTTAGGGAATGTCATTGTCAGTGTTCTTCTATTTGTAAGGGCTTCATGTGGTCAGCATACATTAAAATTTCGATTAGGGTTTGTCACTTGTCATTTAAAGTGACAATAAAGTTTCTATTCTATTCTATTCTATTCTATTCTATTCTATTCTATTCTATTCTATTCTATTCTACTCCTACTCTACTCTACTCTACTCTATTTCCCCATCCATAATGTTCATTCTATTCTATTCTATTCTATTCTATTCTATTCTATTCTATTCTATTCTATTCTATTCTATTCTATTCTATTCTATTCTATTCTATTCTATTCTATTCTATTCTATTCTATTCTATTCTATTCTATTCTATTCTATTCTACTCTACTCTACTCTACTCTACTCTACTCTACTCTACTCTACTCTACTCTACTCTATTTCCCCATCCATAATGTTCATTCTATTCTATTCTATTCTATTCTATTCTATTCTATTCTATTCTATTCTATTCTATTCTATTCTATTCTATTCTATTCTATTCTACTCTACTCTACCCTACCCTACCCTACCCTACCCTACCCTACCCTACCCTACCCTACTCTACTCTAGACTATTTCCCCATCCATAATGTTCCCTCTATTCTACTCTACTCTACTCTACTCTACTCTACTCTACTCTACTCTACTCTACTCTACTCTACTCTACTCTACTCTACTCATTTTCTAACAACCCTGAAGACAGAGCAGTGCCATTATTCCCATATAATTTAGGATTTTCATCCATTTCTCCTGACGGCCTTTGTAATGCTTATCCCCCTTCTGATTTCCAGATCAGTGAGATTGTGGGCTATGAGATACGGCCAGATGAAACTACTTCGTTGATG
The DNA here is from genome assembly GCA_023970755.1 of Azemiops feae. Lineage (NCBI taxonomy): Eukaryota > Metazoa > Chordata > Lepidosauria > Squamata > Viperidae > Azemiops > Azemiops feae. The sequence goes on along the minus strand of JALGBA010000399.1, from coordinate 488,446 downwards.
AATATGTTGGAATATGGACTATCGAAATATATTGAAAAGTAAGGAAGACACCCCCCACCCAAATCCTTTGTCCTTGTTTGCTGAAACCAAAGATCAAATATGAATCCAACCACTGGTTCATATTTATGACATTTACAGAGTCCCAGGAGGGTCACGCGATCCCCTTTTGCGACTTTCTGACAAGTAAAATCAACGGAGAAGCCGGATTCACTTAACAACCGTGTTACTAATGTAACAGCTGCAGGGATTCACTTAACAACACTGGCAAGCCAGGTTGTAAAAATGGAGCAAGGCTCACTTAACAACTGCCTTGCTTAGCAACAGAAATTTGGGAGTCAGTTGCCGTCATAAGCTGAGAGCTACCTGTACAGGAAAAAGGCAATGAATATATTTTCCTGATTGCATTTTGCAAAATGTTCCCCTTCTTCTCTTTTAGCGGCCCGAACATCTGTCTTCCTGGATAACGGGGCTAAGCTGCGAAGCCCAAGCAGAGGAAGTTGGATGTTCTTTTTCTTTCCTTCCCAGGAGTATCAGGTGCCAACCTGGCTAACTTTCTCCTTTCCATTGTAGAATTGAGCCAATTGGCGCAGCTGCCAGTAAAGAATATTCCTTGGAGAAAAACATGGAAAAGATGAAATCGGAATGGGTCAACATCCGCTTCACTTTTGTGAAATACAGGGATACGGTCAGTACGCTTGTTTGCTTGCTTGTTTTGTCATTGAATTCTGTTTTGATTTGACTCATGTTTTTCATGGAAGGTGTTGACTTCCTTGGACTCTGCTCCTGATCTGGCCATACAGTAGTGGCCAAAATTGTGGAAACCTTTTGGGAAAAGTGTACGGTAGAAATAATAATAATAATAATAATAATAATAATAATAATAATAATAATAATAATAATAATAATTAATAATAATAATAATAATAATAATAATAATAATAATAATAATAATAATAATAATAATAATAATAATAATAAAGTTGGAAGGGACCTTGGAGGTCATCTAGTCCAACCCCCTGCTCAGGCAGGAAACCCTATACCATTTCGGACAAATGGCTGTCCAGTCTCTTCTCAAAAACTTCCAGTGTTGGAGCATTCACCGCTTCTGGAGGCAGGTTGTTCCACTGGTTAATTGTTCTAACTGTCAGGAAGTTTCTCCTCAGTTCCAGGTTGCTTCTCTCCTTGACTAGTTTCCATCCATTACTTCTTGTCCTGCCTTCAGGCACTTTGGAGAATAGCTTGACTCCCTCTTCTTTGTGGCAACCCCTGAGATATTGGACCACTGCTATCATGTCACCCCTAGTCCTTCTCTTCATTAAACTAGACATATCCAATTCCAGCAACCGTTCCTGATATGCTTTAGCCTCCAGTCCCCTAATCATCTTTGTTGCCCTTCTCTGCACTCTTTCTAGAGTCTCAACATCTTTTTTACATCGTGGTGACTAAAACTGGATGCAGTATTCCAAGTGTGGCCTTACCAAGGCATTGTAGAGTGGTATTAATACTTCACGTGATCTTGATTCTATCCCTCTGTTAATGCAGCCTAGCACTGTGTTGGCCTTTTTGGCAGCTGCAGCACACTGCTGGCTCATATTTAAGTGATTGTCCACTAGGACTCCGAGGTCCCTCTCACAGTTACTACTATTGAGCAAGGTACCCCCTATACTATACCTGTGCCACCTTTGGTTAAGTTTTAAGTGACCAGAAGGAGATAAAATCAAAAGTGAGATCATAAGAGAAAGTGTCAGGGTCTACCTTTGTAGAATTGAGATCACAAGGAAGCAAAGAATGAGACAGGAAGCATAGTAGATTATTAATGTAATGCATTCATTCTCAAGATGAGCATTCTTCGGACATGTGGACTCAACCTTCAGGATTCCACAGCCACCATGGCTCTTGAAGTCTACCTCTGCAGGATGATGGATCCAATGGTTATATCGAGGAGTGAAAAAAGGGGTTTTAAAATCCTAGAAATTGAGTGTTAAAAATAATTTCCCTGCAACCAACCGTTTTTTCTTGCAGGATACCAGCATCCTTTCGGCCATTGACGACATTCAACTTTTGCTGGACGATCACATCATCAAGACGCAGACCATGTGCGGCTCCCCGTTTATCAAGCCGATCGAAGCAGAATGTCGGGCAAGTAGCCTAACAGGGGCCTGGGGCACAGATCCGAATCCAACCTCAGGGCTGAAATAGACGCTAGATTGCTTTGTTCAAGCTGGCCTCAATTTGGCCTCCTTTAAGGCATTTCTTGACATCTTGCCAAAGCAATAGAGGGGTGATTATCAGGGGCAGAAAACAGGGTATTTTAACTCTTATCTGGGAGGGATGATCGGAAAGGACAGGTAGCCTTTGACTTACGACTATAATTTGGACCAAAATCTCCATTGTTAAGCAAGACGGCTATTACATGACTTGTGCCCAATTTTACAACCTCTTTTGCTGCGATTGTTAAGCAAATCACTGCACTTTTCAATGATTCACGGAGTCATTAAATGACGCCAGCTCCCCCCTTTTGACTTGGTTGGATGCTGGCTGGGAAGGTTGCAATCCGTGATCACTTTACCCAGAGACTCGGCAACCATTGTAAATATATGCCAGTGGCCAAGAGCCGAAAATTTGATCCATGGGACTGTGGGGGGGGTGCTGTGATGGTCATAAGAGTGAGGACCGGTTACTTTTGTGAGTTGCTGTCGTGACTTCGAACAGTCACTACATGAATAAGTTGTAAGTCGAGGACTTCGCCTGTAAGTATGTTTGGTAAGAGGAAAATTGTCCATTTCACCTTTTTTTTAAAAAAAACCTGCTGGTGCTGAACCATAATACGCTTTGTTTGAATTATGGCTTAATGGATGAATGTTTTTTTTTTAATGTTGACTATATTCACTAGTCTTGGGGGGGAAAAATGGAAGGTCAAGAAATCAAGAGGCTTCACTTTAAAGGATCCAAGGGTTAGAGTGTTTTGAACGATGGAAGGTGCAGTTTTGCAAATCTGGCTAATCAAATCATATAGATCAAACAGGAACATCGTTTATGTCAACTTTAGTGTTTTGGGTAGGGGTTAAAAATAGTAATAGCCCTTAGACTTATATACCGCTTCACACTGCTTCACAGCCCTCTCTGAGTGGTTTACAGAGTCAGCATGTGGCCCCCAACAATCTGGGTCCCCATTTTACCGATCTTGGAAGGGATGGAAGGCTGAGCCAACCTGGAGCCAGTCAGGATCGAACTGCTGGCAGTCGGCAGAATTAACCTGCAATACTGCATTCTAACCACTGCGCCACCATCGCTCTTTGACAAGCCCTTTGAGTGCTGAAATGAAGTCAATTGTGTGGTTTTTTTTCCAGAGGTGGGAAGAAAAACTTGTCCTGATGCAGGAAATTTTGGACAACTGGTTAAAATGTCAGGCAACCTGGCTCTACCTGGAACCCATCTTCAGCTCTGAGGACATTATTGCTCAAATGCCTGAAGAAGGCCGAAAATTTGGAATAGTTGACGCTTACTGGAAGGACATCATGGTCCAAGCGGTAGGGATTTATTTGCCTTTGGCCCGCTGGTTTTTGAAATCCCCATTTCAGAATTTTGTCCAGAGTCACTGCCACACCAGCTTAACTTTTTTTAAAAAAAATATTGTATTGCTTTTTTTACAATAACAATCTCCAGTGCTTAGTGTACAGCGTGTTGTCTTGGTTTTTATATCTGCATAGATGTCTTTTATCTCTGTTCTGAAACGTAGGTTAAAGACACCCGGGTCCTCATTGCTACGGAACAGCCCAAGATGTTGAACCGACTTCAAGAAGCAAATATGTTTTTGGAAGACATCCAGAAGGGCCTGAACAATTACTTAGAAAAGAAGAGATTATTTTTCCCAAGGTAGGCCTCTCCCCATTTGGCAGGCAAAGAATACTCATTACAACCGTTGGACTAAGCACAGGATCGCGCATTCATTCCCCTCAGGTGCTGTTGGCTGGGGAATTCTGGGAGTTGAAGTCCAGACGTCTTAAAGTGGCTAAGATTGTAATGGGCCTGGCTCTCTGGCATCTTTATTGAACAGGTTCTTCTTCCTTTCCAACGATGAGCTGCTGGAGATTTTATCTGAAACCAAAGATCCTCTCCGCGTTCAGCCACACTTGAAGAAGTGCTTTGAGGGGATTGCAAAACTGGAGTTCACCGAAGCCTTGGAAATCACAGGAATGATCAGTTCAGAGAAGGAAGTTGTTCCTTTTATTAAGAAAATCTTTCCAGTCCATGCCAGGGTAATCCTTCCTTCCTTCCTTCCTTCCTTCCTTCCTTCCTTCCTTCCTTCCTTCCTTCCTTCCTTCCTTCCTTCCTTCCTTCCTTCCTTCCTTCTCATTCACTCAGAATCCTTCCTTCCTTCCTTCCTTCCTTCCCTTCCCTTCCTTCCTTCCTTCCTTCCTTCCTTCCTTCCTTCTCATTCACTCAGAATCCATCCTTCCTTCCTCCTCCCTTCCTTCCTTCTTCCTTCCTCCCCCCTCCCTCCCTCCTCCCCATTCAGACTCCTCCTTCTTCCTTCCTTCCTTCCTTCCTCCTTCCTTCCTTCCTTCCTTCCTTCCTTCCTTCCTTCCTTCCTTCCTTCCTTCCTTCCTTCCTTCCTTCCTTCCTCCCCCCCCTCCCTCCCCTCCCTCCCTCATTCAGACTCCTTCCTTCCTTCCTTCCTTCCTTCCTTCCTTCCTTCCTTCCTTCCTTCCTTCCTTCCTTCCTTCCTTCCTTCCTTCCTAGCTTTGGGAAATGTCCTATTTTAGATGCTGAAATTTAGACCAGCCTTCACCCAACTGCAACCCAACCCAAGTTCACCCAACTTCGCCCAACGCTCAAAATACGTTGAATTGCATTTGTACATTTGCAAATCCTGTGTAGCTGGGCAGGAGGGATGTTTTAGACCAGGGGCCCCCAATCTTTTTGATTCCGCAGACCGCTGGTGGCAGCTTCAGTGGTTTCGGCGGCAGGGGGAATGGTTTTTGCGCACGCAACCTAAACCCCATGCCTACGCGAATGAAGCTTTGCACGCTCACCCGCTGCTTCGGTGGCCCAATTCCCAATGGGCCGTGGACCGGTAGAAGTCTGCGGCTCGGAGGTTGGGGACCCTGGTTTTAGACTGCGGGTTGGGTTTAAGAGGCTGTTATTTCAACCTTCCTTCCTATGCCCATTCCCTTTTCACCCTTATCATTGTAATTTGTCATTGTTTGCATTTTTCTCCCTTTTTTATTTTATTCCCCAAGGGCATGGTTGAGAAGTGGCTGTTGCAGGTGGAAGAAATGATGTTGGCCAGCATTAGGCAAGTCATGGAAAACGGCATCAAAGGATACGATGAGGTGAGCAGCTAATTGACAGATGCTTTGAGGAGTTAATGGCACCCACAGTCTTAGCAACACAATCAGACAAAAGGGGCCAAGATGCAGATGTGCTTTTACGTGCTGGGTCTATTATTAAAGAGCTGTATCTTCTAAGCACCATTATATTTTCTGAGACCGCTGTCCACGGGTTCTCGTTTGCAGATTTGTTTATTTATGTATCAGATTTGAAAACTTGGAATGTGCTGTAAGAGCTTGAGCAGGAAAGCTGGACTTTTCACTTTAAAATGCCCCATTTGGGGAGAAGGGAACACCTAAGATTTTGAGATTTGGGGAGGCCCAAGAAGTGGGACAGTGCTACAAATTTTTTTTTAAACAGTGCCTCTCTGCCCTTTATCAAAACAGATGTCGATGCTCCGTAGCTGGAGAAAGTGCAAATATTATTTCTTGTGTATTTTTTTTTTTAGGTTCCTCGCAAAGCTTGGGTGCTGCAGTGGCCGGGACAAGTTGTTATTTGTGTATCTTCAATCTTCTGGACCAAAGAAGTATCAGAAGCCATAACGGAAAACTCTTTACCTGTAATTTCACTCATACCCCTTAAATTTCCAGATATAGCAACTTTCCCCAGTCTTCCAGATAGGTTGGGACTACAATTCCCAGAATTCCTAGAGCTGTTGCTTGGTGATGGCTGGTATGTGGAGATTATACTGGACTGCACAATATTAATGGCCTTCCTCTCTAGATAGGAAATGTTCAGATTTGGGACTGTACCGGTAGTCCTTGACCAGGGGTAGGAAACCTTGACTCATGGACTTTAATTCCCAGAATTCCTGAGCCAGCATGGTGGAACTATGGCCCCTTCATGACTCGTGGACTTCAACTCCCAGAATTCCTGAGCCAGCATGGCTCAGCTTGGAAACCTCTCCCTTTTCCCTCAGCATGGCTGGCTCAGGAATTCTGGGAGTTGAAGTCGACAAGTCATAAAAGAGCCATTGTTCCCCACCCCTGCCCTAGACTTATGACCTGTTGCTTAGTGACCGTTCAGAGTTATGCCCCGCCCCCCAAAAAACCTACTTACTTTACTTTTAATGGTAAAACCATAAAAAGTTACCGAGTTCTGCTCTATACAGGTAGTCCTCAACTTACAAACACAATCAAGACCAACATTTCTTTTGCTAAGCAACACAGTTGTTAAGTGCCCCCCCCCAATTTTAAGACCTTTTTTTTCTTTGCCAAGATTGTTAAGTGAAACATACGGTCATTAAACAAATCGGATTTTTCCCCATTGACTTTGCTTGTCAGACGGTTGCCAACGGCAATCACACCCCACCCAGGAGGCTACAACTGTTGTAAATAGATGCCAGACACATGGATTTTGATCACATTACTGTGCGGATGCTGTGAGGTTCCTAAATGCAAGTCATTTTGTTCAGGGCTTGTTGTAACTTTGAACGGTCACTAAACAAATGGTTGTAAGTCAGTGACCCATCCGTAACATGATTTTTTTATTTTTTTTAAAAAAAACATAATTCCTCTTCAAAATAGGAAAAAAAAATACCCCAAACTTTTTGATCTCTTTTGGGAATGTCTGGGAGCGGGTTTTTTTCCCATCCCTAATTGATGGGCAGGGCGATGCTACCTTGAGGAAGAAGGCACAGCCTCATTGTGGTGTCTCTGCTCCAGGCATTTTTGGAGAAAAGCAACGGGCAGATTGCGGAGATCGTGGAGCTGGTGAGAGGGAAGCTGTCCAGCGGAGCCCGGCTGACCCTGGGTGCCCTCACCGTCATTGATGTGCATGGTAAGTGGCAATGGGCACAAGGAAAGGGGATGCTGAAATATTTCTTCTCTTCAAAAGAGTGGAAGGGAGAGTAAGGAACATTATGGATGAGAAGAATATAATAGAGTAAAGTAGAGTAGAGTAGAGTAGAATAGAATAGAATAGAATAGAATAGAATAGAATAGAATAGAATAGAATAGAATAGAATAGAATAGAATAGAATAGAATAGAATAGAATAGAATAGAATATAAACAGGAAGAAGAATAGAATGGAATGGAATAGAATAGAATAGAAAATAGAATAGGATAGGATAGAAACAAGAAGAATAAGAATAGAATGGAATGGAATAAAACAGAATAGAGAATAGAATAGAATAGAATAGAATAGAATAGAATAGAATAGAATAGAATAGAATAGAATAGAATAGAATAGAATAATTAGGATAGGATAGGATAAGATAGGATAGGATAGGATAGGATAGGATAGAATAGAATAGAATAGTTGGAAGGGACCTTGGAGGTCTTCTAGTCCAACCCCGTGCTCAGGCAGGAAACCTACACCATTTCAGACAACTGGTTGTCCAATCTCTTCTTAAAATGCCAAGTAAAACTTTCTTTCTGCAGCACGCGATGTGGTGGCAAAATTGTCTCACGACCGAGTTTCAGATCTGAACGATTTCCAGTGGATTTCTCAGCTGCGATATTATTGGGAAAACAGAGATGTGATGGTTCGAATGATCACAACCGAAGCCAAGTACGGATATGAATACCTGGGCAACTCGTTGCGTTTGGTGATAACTCCACTCACCGACCGATGCTACAGGTAAAATCCCTGCCCATTTATTTTTTTTTTATCTTGAATCAAATAGTTATAGATCAAGGGTAGCAAAAGTATTGATTTAATGGAGGGGTCAGATTCACAGTAGGAAGCAAAATTATATTTTTGAATTCAAGCAGTGAAATTTAGATTTCTTGTAGAATTTGCTTCTTGGATTAAAAATGTACTAATTTAGTCCCCTACTCAATAGAATTATTTCTTTGGTAGTTAAAAAGTCGCATGGAATAGTCAAAGAAGCCCTTTATTTCCCTTAACAGTGTAAATTACGTTTGTTGCATCATGATCTAAATATCGGTCATAATTTGAGTGATTGATATCCCTTGCGCCGCCAACACCGATGACTGGATTCACACATTACACTAAGGTTAGGTTGAAGACAGCATAGCAGCCTGATTCACACATAATATAGCACCATAAATCATGCACCATGATTGGGATAATATGTCAGTGTATGTGTATGTGAAGAGAGAATGTGGGTGGGTCTCTGTATAGTTATGTATTTCTTGATTTCTCTTTGTAATCTCATTTCTGTGTCGTAGGACCTTAATGGGAGCTTTGAAATTAAATCTAGGAGGAGCTCCTGAAGGACCGGCTGGTACTGGGAAAACAGAAACTATTAAGGATCTTGCCAAAGCTTTGGCTAAGCAGGTACCAAAGGAATCAGATACCACTTTCTCCTTCTCCCCCTCCTCCTCCTCCTCCTCCTCCTTCATTTTTCTTTATCTTCTTTTTCCTCTTTTCCTCTTCCTCCTTCTCCTCCTCCTCTTCCTCTCCTCCTCCTCCTTTTCATCTTCCTCCTCCTCCTCCTCCTCCATGTGTCAATAGCCATTGGATGGACGGGTTCATGTACACCTAACCTTTGTGGGGTATACAGACTTTTAGCTGCACTGATTGCAGTCTTGGCCTCTCAAGGACATTCTGTAAAATGCCCTCTGCAACTGTCGAGGGGAGGAGAGAGAAAATGTAAGCCCGACGAGACAGCTCAGACCAGGAAACAGACACCGTGTAGATCTAAGGCTACTTTTATTAGAACAGTTCTAGTAACAGAACTTGGCAAATGAATAAATGAACGTGCTTCCTCTTTTATCTTCCTATGAATCAGGAAGGTGCCTGCTTTAAATATTTTGATCAATCTCTCTCTGGACATGGGCTTATGGAGAATTTTTGCACCTGTAAAAGTTGCTGAGATTTGGAAAGGGTTGCCTCGACCGACCGACCTGCTGGGAAAAGTGGAAACTTACAATGAAATGTGTTGTTATGTGTTTTAGTGCGTGGTCTTCAATTGCTCAGACGGTCTTGATTACAAAGCGATGGGCAAATTCTTTAAAGGACTGGCGCAGGCCGGGGCTTGGGCCTGCTTTGATGAGTTCAACAGGATCGAGGTAATTCACGCCTGGCATACATAGCTGCTGTTGTCTAAATCCTCTAAGGCAGAGGTCTCCAATCTTGGCTGCTTTAGAACTTGTGGACTTCAACTCCCAGAATTCCTCAGCCAGCCATGCTAGTCCACAAGTCTTGAGGTTGTGCCAAGGTTGGAGACCCCTGATCTAAATCGCACTCTTCTTATATGGATTTTTACACTGGTTTAAAACTGAAGCTTTTATATCCTGATTTTCATAGGTTGAAGTGCTCTCGGTGGTAGCCCAACAGATCCTTAGTATTCAACAGGCTATTATTCGCAAGCTCCGGACTTTTCTCTTTGAAGGCACAGAAATCTCTCTTAATCCAACTTGTGCAGTATTCATCACAATGAATCCTGGGTATGCTGGCCGAGCTGAACTTCCCGATAACCTCAAGGTGAACCATGGTCTTTCCTGATGAAGTTAAGAAACCATGATTGGAGGAAACGAAATAGAACACAGACATCCAAAGAGGAAGGAAGAGTTAGTTATATTTCAGGACCCTGGATAGTTCTTATGAAATACAGACCTTGCTCTCCCCAGTCTGATGCTCTTAGCAACTTTAAGATAGGTAGAATTTCTTAAATTCTTCTCCCAGAATTTCCTAGCCAGCGTGAAAAACAAGCTGCCCCAGCATTTTTCTTTCAGCATCTTATTCCTCCAGATCTTTTGGATAGCTGAATGAAGCAGGGACTCATCGTAGAGCTTGTCCTGAAATCCTCAAACCTCCCAGCCAATATATCTACAGCTAGAATCATAGTCATAGAATCCTAGGGCTGGAAGGGACCTTGGAGGTCTTCTAGTCTGACCCCCTGCTCAAAGCAGAAGCCTTATACCATCCAGTCAAATGATTGTCCGGTCTATTAGTGAATGTGTACTAGGACAAAATGCTGAAGGAATCTATTGTGGGATTCATAAGGAAAAATTTGAAATTTTCTCCTTTATATTCTCTTCAGGATATGCTGTTTTTTTTTTGTTTTTTTTAAAGGCTTTATTTCGAACAGTAGCCATGATGGTCCCAGACTATGCTTTGATTGGTGAAATTTCACTTTATTCGATGGGATTTCTTGATTCCAGAAGGTAGGTAGATTTATTGCTTTTTTTAAAAAAAGACACATTTTCATAGCCTTTTTTTCCTCTTCTTATACATAAAAATCCCATCTGGGGATCTAAAATTTTAGAATCTTGTCAAAATGCTTAAATTATTATTTTGTGTCTTCAGACTTGCTTTCAAGTTTCTTCTTCCTAGCTACAGAGTCAATAACACTATCTTTTTTGGGTGAATGAAATGTTAATAACAAACACAGTGATTAATTTCTGGTTTTTAATTGCAGCCACAGGCTAATGCAATAATAAATTCCAGTTATTAGGACTGGAATTGCCAACGTCATCCCATTAATGAGAAGAAAAATTAGTCATTAACATTTATAAATGACTTTATAAATGATTTTATAAATGATTCGGGAATGTTATATCCATTTTAGGCCTTTGCTGTTTTTTCTAACATTTTCGTTGTAATGTTTCTAAACCACTATTTCATACTTGTATATTTGTTTTTGTTGTGCATTACCCTTTTTGTTGTGTTCAATTTTAGAAATAAGGAAATAAGTGAAGTGATATATGTAATGTCAGGCACGTAACAACTCAGATAAACTGACTTATTTCTAAAAACCTATGCAGAGAATCTTCTCAACCAACAGTTAGTACCTGCTTGGAGTTAGATACGCATCAATGGAATTCAAGGGAAGATGGAATTAGTTTACTTGTGACTATGTAGGGATTCTAGGCTGATCCCTCTTTTAATTCCACCCCCAGTTTCTGCCACTCTTTCTCCTACATGTAGATACTGCATTTATCCTTCTTTCTCTGCTTGATATTGTGGTGTCAGGAATAAGAACCAATTCTTACCTTTTGCAGCCTTGCTCAGAAAATTGTTGCCACTTACCGCCTTTGCTCTGAACAGCTGTCCTCCCAACACCACTATGATTATGGGATGCGAGCGGTCAAATCCGTCCTAACAGCAGCCGGGAATTTGAAACTGAAATACCCCACAGAAAATGAAAGTGTCCTGTTACTTAGAGCTCTGTTGGACGTTAACTTAGCTAAATTTTTGGCCCAAGATGTCCCTTTGTTTCAGGTAAGTTCGTCATTCGGATGTCGGCAACACACATTTCTTTAATATAAAGCAGGGAATACGAAACGATTAGGAAATAATCAAAAGCCAAGTCTTTTTTTTTTTTACATTTGTCCCTAGCTGGAAAGTTGGTGCTCAAGGAGAGCGGAGCTCCAATTCTTAAAAACAAAAGAAAATTGTTTTGTAAATGAAAGAAATAGGACGGAAACATTCAAAGGAGTCACTAACTTGAAAAGAAGGGAGAAAGAGGCCCAGGGTGTAAATCCATGGAGCTATATTGGTTTATTTGCATCCCTTTATTATTTTTATAAATAACTCAAGGCAGTGAACATATCCAACACACCTTCCTTCTCCCATTTCCCCTACAACAATCGCCTTGTAAGGGGGGTTGGGCTGAAAGAGGGACTGTCCAAGGTCACCCAACTGACTTTCATGGCTAGGGTGGGACTAGAACTTGCAGTCCCCTAGTGATTGACCCAAAGTCACCCCGCCAGCTTTCGTGCTAAGTGGGACTAGAACTCACCATCTCCTGGTGAGTGGCCCAAACTCACCTACTCGGTTTTCCTGTCTAAAATGGAACTAGAACTCAGAGTCTCCTGGTGATTGGCCCAAAGTCACCCAGCTGGCTTTCCTGCCTAAGGCAGGACTAGAACTCACAGTCTCCGAGTTTCTAGGCAGGTGCCTTCACCCGCTGCACCAAACTGGCTCTCAATATATATTTCAATATATTGAAATGACAAAACTTTGAGGAAGTTGGTAGTGGGAAAACTTCTTCACAGGCTTGGCTTTCTAATTCTCTGCAATGACTCTACTCCTTTAACTTTTTTGACTCTACCTGGGGATGCAGAACAGGGAGATGTATTTATTTATTTATTCTTAAATGTGTATGTCGCCTGACTCCTGATCATTTGCCAAATTTGGTACAAAACCTTGAAAACATAACTGTACATGTAATTGTTCCTGGAAGTTCAGTTTTATCCAGATCTCTTTTTTTTTTCCTTCTTTTCCACAGGGAATCATATCTGATTTATTTCCTGGAATTGTCCTTCCGCAACCTGATTATGTACTCTTCATCCAGGCACTGAATCACAATATTGAGAATATGAATCTTCAACCAGTTCCCTGGTTTATTGGGAAGATTATTCAGGTTCCTTTCGTTTTTTCCCCTCTCTCCTTTTTAAAAGATGAATTCCTGGCAAAGCAGTGGGGTGGAGATCAGTATCCACACCACAGATTTAACAGAGCGTCTAATCCAGTGTTTCTGAACCTTAGCATGAGTGGACTTCAACTCCCAGAATTCCCCAACCAGCGTGGCTGACTGGGGAATTCTGGGAGTTGAAGTACACACATCTTAAAGTTGCCACGGTTGAGAAGCAATGCTCTAAAGACATGTACAGGTAATCCTCGACTTACCAACAGTTCATTTAGTGACCGTTCAAAGTTACAATGGCACTGACGACCATGGCAGGCTCCCCATGATCACGTGATCGAAATGCAGATGCTTGGCAACTGGTTCATAGTTATGACAGTTCCCATGTCCTGGGGTCATGTGATCCCCTTTTGTAACCTTCTGACAAAGCAAAGTTAATGGGGAAGCCGGATTCAGTTCACAACCGTGTTGCTAACTTAACAACTGCAATTGATTCGCTTAGCAACGGTGGCAAGAAAGATGGCAAAATGGGGCAAAACTCACTTAACGTCTCGCTTAGCAACATAAGTTTTGGGTGCAATTGTGATCGTAAGTCGAAGATATCTAGAACAGATCTAGAAGTCTGGAACAATAATAGAAATATGAAACTCTTCCTTAACCTCCAAGAGGTTCTTAACACAGTTAGACCTGGATTTCCTATCGAGGTTTAAAATAATGCCTCTTATTTATTGCGCATTGCAGATTTATGAGATGATGATGGTGCGTCACGGCTTCATGATCGTGGGCGAACCAATGGGGGGCAAAACATTTGCCTATAAAGTGCTCGCTGCCGCCCTCGGGGATTTGAGCCATGGTAAGAGATCTAACGAACGACACTCGCTTGGGGAAACAGCTACAAAAGGAAAAAAAATCACCAAATCACAGGAACATCCTAACCGCCCCTTCCATCACAAAGTCAGACCGTATCTTCGGATCAGATTTGTGCTCTTATTACAAACGGCCTCAAATCTGTTTCTTAAAAAAGAAAAAGAAAAAACAGTGGGTTAAAATAATCTGTTATTGGTCTGCACCAGTTAAACAGCTGCTTCCCTTTAGCTAGGTCGGTGTTTCTCAACCTCGGCAACTTGAAGCCGTGTGGACTTCAATTCCCAGAATTCCCCAGCCAGCATGGCTGGCTACGGAATTCTGGGAGTTGAAGTTCACTTCTCTTAAAGTTGCCAAAGTTGAGAAACCCTGTTTTAAAATATGCTTCTCTCTCTTTTCTCCTCTCCTCTCTCTCCTCTCCTCTCTCTCTCCTCTTTTCTCCTCTCCTCTCTCTCTCCTCTCCTCTCCTCTCTCTCCTCTCCTCTCTTCTCCTCTCCTCTCTCCTCTCCTCTCCTCTCTCTCCTCTCTCCCCTCTCCTCTCCTCTCTCCCCTCTCCTCTCCTCTCCTCTCCTCCTCTCTCCTCTCCTCTCCTCTCATTTCCTCTCCTCCTCCTCTTCTCCCTCCCTCCCTTCCCTCCTTTCCCTTCCCTCCCTCCCTCCCTCCCTCCCTCCCCCTCCCTCCCTCTCTCTCTCTCTCTCTGTCTTTAGAACCATCAATGGAAGAAGCTGCTGTTGAATACAAAATTATCAACCCGAAAGCAATCACCATGGGGCAACTGTATGGCTGTTTTGATCCCGTTAGCCACGAATGGACAGACGGCGTTCTGGCAAACACTTTTAGGGAACAGGCTTCCTCCACCAACGAGGATCGAAAGTGGATTATTTTTGATGGGCCGGTTGATGCTGTTTGGATCGAAAACATGAACACCGTCTTAGATGATAACAAGAAGGTAATTGACATTTTTTTCTCCCCCAGCTCTGACATAAGCCTCTAGGTTGCATTATCTAATTCAGTTGAATAACTGAACGTGCTTTTTAGAAGCCGATACTCTAATTTGATTTAAGGTCAAAAGCACTTAGCGAGTGCTGTTCGGCTGGTTTTTCCCCAATAGATATATTAGGGTAACTTTGGCGCTGTTTTTCCCACTAAAACATCTCGAAGTAATGAACCACTTTATTAAATGGACTTAAGAAATTGAGGTTAGGGATACACACATGCGCGCGTGCACGCGCGCACACACACACACACACACACACACACACACGTAGACAGGTGTACACATAAACGGCACTTCTTGTTTTCGGCAAAACCGTGCCATAGCAAGGGATGGGTTCGATTTACAACCACAGTCGGGAGTCATATTTCCCTTGCTAAGCAAGCCCATTGTTACATGAGTCACACCTGATTTTGTGACCTGTTTTGCCACCGTTGTTATTAATGTATCATTGTGGTCGTTAAGCGAATCTGACTTAAAACAATAATTCTCCCAGCCAAACCCATCAACATTTTACGTAATTCATATCAACAAGTTCACTTTGTTATGGGAACCCTCTGCTTCAAATCTGCACCTGTTCTGGTGTCCTTGACAAGTCTTCAGGCTCTCATGAGGCACGTACTGTAGCTGCCAAAGTTTCGTCTGTGGCAGAAGTTCCTGCTCCTGGTGTAATCTTCACCAGGGACAATTCATTGAAATACTGAATGACCTGGGGCAGCTAAAACAGAGCGGACACGATGGCTCAGCGGTTAAAGGCGCTGAGCTTGTCAGCTGCAAAGCTGGCAGCCCGGGTTCGAGACCTGAGCGCCACATGATGGGGCGAGCTCCCGTTCCTTGCTCCATCTCCTGCCAGCCTAGCAGTTCGAAAGGATGCAAATAGATGCAAATAGATGAATAGGTACCACTTCAGTGGGAAGGTAACAGCATTCTGTGCACCCCGGTGTATAGTCATGTTGGCCACATCACCGCCGAAAACATCTTCGGCCAAGAAATGGAGAGATGAGCACCGCCTCTTAGGGCTGGGGGCTCGACTGGACAGGGGAAAACTTTACCTTTAGCTATAGCAGAAGTATTTGAGTGACACAAAGTTCTGCAGTTCTGCAACTGGACTGAAGCTGCTTTTCTGTTTCCCTTGAAGTTGTGCTTGATGAGCGGGGAGATCATTCAGATGAGTGCAGAAATGAGCCTAATCTTTGAGCCCGAAGATCTTGAGCAAGCTTCTCCAGCAACAGTTAGCAGGTAAAGCTGACCAGCTGAATTCTCAAGGTCAGGATCATAGAGTTGGAAGGGAGCTTGGTCTTCTAGTCCAACCCCCTGTTTCCATGGCAGGAGATCCTGGACAAATGGCCGCCAATCTTTTCTTGAAGGCCTGATTTCTTTTCTCCTCTTCACTAGCAAATCTGTGCAACTCAATTCTCTTTAATGTCTTCAAGGTGTGGCATGATTTACATGGAGCCTCATCAGCTGGGCTGGAAACCTTTGAAAGATTCTTACATGAACAAGCTGCCTTCCAATCTGCAAGACGTGCACATAGAATTGGTGGGCCGGCGTTGATTTTATTTTCATCCTCGATATTCTAATATTGATGGGGAAGGGGGAATTTAAATTAAGGACTGTCCAGGTGTATTCTGTTAGGTTTATTTGTGATTTATTTGTTTGGGAAAGGATTCTGGCGAGTCCCTTGTTGAGTTCCCAAGATCACCTGGGAACCGTGGAAGTCATTGCTTATTACTTCAAACTTGCAGACTTTCAATAACTAGTTTGAGAAGTAACTACAGTCTGTTTCTCTTTCTAATCTAGAACAGGGGTCCCCAACTTATGGTCTGTGGCCCGGTACCGGGCCGTGGCCTCTTAGCGAGGCCCCCTACTCGCGGTAGCGCTGTCGTGCGGGCGCTAGTGCCCCCGTTTGTGCAGGCGTGGGGGTGCTACCACTGCCACCAGCATCACGTGGGCGCCTGTGGCCTGTTTGCGCATGCACGCAGGTGCCAGGGGCCTGTTTGCACAGGTGCACACTAGCACCACCACTGTGTGCAGGCTGCGCGCGTGCCCATTTTCCGTGCTCCTCCCTTTCCTTCCGGGCCGCCAAGCCGGACAGGTTGGGGAGCTCTGATCTAGAACCTTTAATGGTTTGGAAAGTTTTCAACAGTACCATGCAATTTTTCTGCCAGTGGGACCTTGTGATCAAATTATCTAAAAATGTCTGAAGGGTCCCAAGGTTGGGGGTTTGGTTAGGTGAGGGATCTCACAGGTGTAGCTCCAAAGCCCTCTGGTCACATTTATAAACACTGGGAAAGTTTAGAGCAGGGGTAGGCAACCTTGGCTCTTTTATGACTCGTGGACTTCAACTCCCAGAATTCCTGAGCCAGCATGGCTCAGCATGGAAACCTCTCCATTTCTCCTCAGCATGGCTGGCTCAGGAATTCTGGGAGTTGAAATCCACGAGTCATAAAAGAGCCAAGGTTGCCTACCCCTGATTTAGAGCGTCCTTAAACCTAGACAGGTTTCTTGTGTTCATCCAACCTTACACCTCAGATCCCCTCAGCCTGCTGCACAACACCCTTCTCGTCCTTTTGTCAGCTGCAGGAGGGCTGGGTTACCTGTTCAGGATAAACGTGACAGGTCCTGCCCTTCGGCCAATCTCTCCGCCGGTTTGCTTTCTCCAGGTTGACGATCTTTTCATGTGGCTGGTTCAGCCCTCGTTGGAATTTATTCGACACCACTGCAAAGTCCTGGTTCAGACCTCTCCTATCCACTTGACCCACACTATGATGACTTTGTTTGACTCCTTGCTCGGTAAGGCGTCGTTTGTGCTTAGCGGCACCGCGAAACCGGAGGATCGTATTTATTTGTTTTAATGATTTGTTTGTTTATTTATTTAATTGTTACAGGTTGTTCCACTGGTTAATTGTTCTAACTGTCAGGAAATTCCTCCTTAGTTCTAGGTTGCTTCTCTCTTTGGTTAGTTTCCATCCGTTGCTTTCATGGCTAAGGCGGGACTAGAATTTCCATTGTCTGGTGATTAGCCCAAGGTTACCCAGCCGGCTTTCATGCCGAAAGCAGGACCAGAACTCACCGACTCCTGCTGACTGGCCCCAAATCACCCAGCTGGCTTTCATAGCTAAGGCGGGACTAGAACTCACTGTCGCCTAGTTCTAGCCACTGGACCAAACTGGCTAATTGCAGGACAGCTTTGAAAGCAAGAAGGGCCACCAAAGGATGCTGCAGTGGCCTTTGGGGCCCTAACACGCTAAGGCAGTGTTTCTCAACCCCTGGTAACTTTTAAGAGATGTTGACTTCAACTCCCAGAATTCCCCTGCGCAGAAATGGGGAATCTATGTATGCTGGAAGCATGTGGTTTCCCTCCTCTTGTCTCCCACTTTGCTGTTTTTGGGTTCATCTTGTCTTCTTTCGTGCAGATGAAATCAGGGAGTCCAACGAAGAGGAACCGGGAGAGGCCATGTCCAGCCAGCAGATAACCTTGTGGCTGCAAGGCCTCTTCCTCTTCTCTCTGGTCTGGACCATCGGGAGCACAGTGAATGCCGAAGGACGGAAGAAATTTGACCACTTTTACCGCAACCTCCTGATGGGACTAGATGATGAGAACCCTCGCCCCAAAAGCGTGAAGCTGACCAAAACCAACCTCTTTCCAGAAAGAGGTGAGTCTAGAAAACCCATTATTTTAAAAAAAGGGATTTAGTTGGAAAAAAGCGTCAACTCCTCAGGCTGGGAAGGAATCACATTGCGGTTCAGAATAACAGGGTTGGACGGGACCTTGGAGGTCTTCTAGTCCAACCCCCTACTCAGGCAGGAAACCCTACACCATTCCAGACAAATGGCTGTCCAATCTCTTCTTAAAAACTTCCAGTGATGGAGCACCCACAACTTCTGGAGGCAGGTTGTTCCACTGGTTTATTGTTCTCACTGTCAGGAAGTTTCTCCTTAGTTCTAGGTTGCTTCTCTCCTTGATTAGTTTCCATCTGTTGCTTCTTGTCCCCGGCCTTCAGGTGCTTTGGAGAATAGATTGACTCCCTCTTCTTTGTGGCAGCCCCTGAGATATTGGAACACTGCTATCATGTCACCCAATCAATCAGAATAGAGCTGGAAGGGACTTGGAGGTCTTCTAGTCCAACCCCTGCTCAGGCTGGAGACCCTATACCATTCCAGACAAATGGCTGTCCAATCTCTTCTTAAAAACTTCCAGTGATGGAGCACCCACAACTTCTGGAGGCAAGCTGTTCCACTGGTTTATTGTTCTCACTGTCAGGAAGTTTCTCCTTAGTTCTAGGTTGCTTCTCTCCTTGATTAGTTTCCATCTGTTGCTTCTTGTCCCCGGCCTTCAGGTGCTTTGGAGAATAGATTGACTCCCTCTTCTTTGTGGCAGCCCCTGAGATATTGGAACACTGCTATCATGTCACCCAATCAATCAGAATAGAGCTGGAAGGGACTTGGAGGTCTTCTAGTCCAACCCCTGCTCAGGCTGGAGACCCTATACCATTCCAGACAAATGGCTGTCCAATCTCTTCTTAAAAACTTCCAGTGATGGAGCACCCACAACTTCTGGAGGCAAGCTGTTCCACTGGTTTATTGTTCTCACTGTCAGGAAGTTTCTCCTTAGTTCTAGGTTGCTTCTCTCCTTGATTAGTTTCCATCTGTTGCTTCTTGTCCCCGGCCTTCAGGTGCTTTGGAGAATAGATTGACTCCCTCTTCTTTGTGGCAGCCCCTGAGATATTGGAACACTGCTATCATGTCACCCAATCAATCAGAATAGAGCTGGAAGGGACCGTGGAGGTCTTCTAGTCCAACCTCCTGCTCAAGCAGGAAACCCTATACCATTCCAGACAAATGGCTGTCCAGTCTCTTCTTAAAAACTTCCAGTGTTGGAGCATTCACCGCTTCTTAAATACCTTTTATTCCCTTCTTCACCGTCAGGGTCTGTGTATGACTTTTATTTCCATAAACAAGCCAGCGGACAGTGGAACACCTGGATCGATTATATCACAAAGGAGGATCAAGCGATTCCTGCTGGCGCAAAGGTAAAAGGCTTCTGCTTGTTTGTCAGCAGGATCCGGAAATGCCGATTATTTGCTGTTTATTTAAATGACGAATGCATTTCGCTCCCCATCCAGAAAGCTTCCCAGCGTGACTTATAATAAATCAGTGGAAATAATCGATTTGCAATCTAAAAAGTTCACAATCGAAGAGGGAAGTGAGTTGGGGAGAGCAAAGGAAAAGGAATGTGTTTTCACTCTTGCAAGGATCTTAATGTTGGTATAAATCAGTGAAGTGCTGGGTGACTATTGGGGGGGGGGGGGAAAGATGAGAGTGACTGGGATCCCTTTCCTTTTTCTGATGGAGTCTGCATCCAATTAAATGCAAAAGCATATATATATATCTTTGATAACTGCAAAAATACGAATCCCGGGCATATCTGTTCAATAACACAGTCCTCGATCTCCGGGAGAAATATAAACCAGCTGTTTATTGTTAAAAAGTTTAAAACAATAAAAACAACTATTTACAATATTAAAACAACTTAGCTTTCGCTGGTCCCCTGCCAGCGTCCTCAGAGTAAAGTTTTGGGGTGGAAATTACTTTTATAAACCTTGCTAGCCTAACTGCTTACTCATTGACCGTGTGATAGGGCCATCCGTCCTGGCTGACCGTAATTGCCTTAATTGTCCCGCCTCCTCTTACATATGCATTTGTTTCAGCAGGGTCCATGCTAACATACATATATATATAGTTGAAGTCCACAAGCCTTAACGTTGCCAAGTTTGAAGACCCCTGCTGTAATCCTTCACGCCCTTGCTTTGGAATTAGATGACAAACGTGGGAGAACTTTCTCCTGAGCATCTGAGTTCTCCCCCAACTCTCTCCGCATAACAGGTATCCGAGCTGATTATCCCCACCACGGAAACTGCCCGGCAGTCCTTTTTCCTCAAAACCTACGTGGAGCATGAGATCCCTCTGCTGTTTGTGGGACCCACTGGGACAGGCAAATCGGCCATCACCAACAGCTTCCTGATCCAACTTCCCAAGGCCAAATATGTCCCAAACGTCGTCAACTTCTCTGCCAGGACTTCCGCCAATCAAACCCAGGACATTATCATGTCGAAGCTGGACAGAAGACGGAAAGGACTCTTTGGTCCCACCTTAGGGAAAAAAGCTGTCGTCTTCGTAGGTGAGGGAAAAAGCTTGACCTGGTTTACGGTTTCTTTGAGATTGGGGACTTTCTGGATGCACACCTTCTTCCTGTGTTTGCTTTCAACCGTGGTTGGCAAAGTCTGGATTGTATAAACCGCAAACCACGGCTTGCAGAGGTCAGTGGCTGAATTCAGCCATTGTGCTAAGCTATAAGTCACAGCTGAGCTGAAAAATAATAATAATCATACATAATAGGTCTGGGTCACTGGTATGAAAACCTAAAATATTTCAAACGTGCGTTAATCAAGTGGCGAAAGAATATAAATCCCAAAATGCAGCCTTCCGGGTTTTTAGACACCTTTTTTTTAAATCTAAAATGTGTTAGTTATTTATTGAATTTATATGCTGCTGGTCTTGCTATCAAGGGACTCGTGAGTGGCTTACAGCAAGGTCAAACCTTAACAACCTCAAAACGAAAAATGTTAACGTTCAGAAGGAACAGAAATTAGCTAAGGAAGGAACATGTACTGTATACAATGGGGTGGAAACTCTTCTCTTAATCTGCTCTGTCTCAATAAATACATTGATCAAATGTATCGATATACAGTAAATTGATAAATCAATATCCTTCCTAAACGGGTCTAAAACCTCTCTGTATTTTACCTCACTGTTATCAACCTGCTTCATACAGCTGTGAAAATAATATCTAGGTTTTCCCGGCTGTCTCCAGCGTAACCGTATTTTTCCTAGATGACTTAAACATGCCAGCCAAGGAAATATACGGGGCTCAGCCCCCGATTGAACTCCTTCGGCAGTGGATCAATCACGGCCACTGGTATGATAAGAAAGATACCACGAGGTTGGATATAGTGGACGTCCTCTTCCTTTCAGCCATGGGTCCTCCCGGAGGTGGAAGAAACGATATTACAGGTAGGGAGTGTGCTTCAACTCAAGAAGATGCGGTTGGTCTAATAGGGCTGGGCTAGAAGACCTTCAAGGTCCCTTCCAACCCTCTTATTCTATGTTCTAATAGCAAATTTAGTTAGTGGCTGACCACAGGATTTCTAGCCAAAATGAGAATTCCCAAGAAAGGAGACAGGGGCCCATTTTTTAAAATGTTGATTTGTTTTTAAATCCCACCTTTATTTTTTATCAACAACTCAAGGCAGTGAACGTACACACTACTCCCTCCTATTTTTCCACAACTACAGCTGTGTAAGGGAAAGAGGGATACCCTCTTGATTTTAGCCCTACTCTGCAGACCTCCCTACAGAATCACTTAGAACAGGGTTGCTGGCTGAGGAATTCTGGGAGTTGAAGTCCACAAGTGGACTGGATGTGAGGGTGATCTGGCTGCGACATCTGTCACCCCATTGATCGCCAGGGTTGATTCAACTGATCTGGCTGGCTAGGCGGGTGTCCCCTTCCTCCCTCACTGCTCCATGTGCGTCCCTCCCGAAGCTGCACGCTCGATGGAAGAGGACGACCATCCCAGATAGAAGGAGTGTACCGATCTTCGGTCAAGGGTATACGATAGCTGCGCTCCCCTGCTAGAACCTCCAAACAAGCTCAAGTCCACAAGTCTTCAAGTGGCCAAGGTTGAGGACCCCTGCCCTAGAAGGAGGTGCAGAGCACCCAATCCTATGAGGTTCTCCTCTCTCCTCTGTGTTTCCAGGGCGCTTCCTGCGACATCTGAACATAATCTCCATCAGCTCTTTCGATGACGAAGTTTTAACCAAGATTTTCACTTCCATCGTCGACTGGCATTTCGGCAAAGGCTTTGAGGCCAGCTTTTTAAGGTGAGCATCTCCTTTCCAACCTACATTGCTGGGTCCGTGGCTTGATGTTATTGATACTATTCCGACTCATAATCACCTCTCTTTTTGGGTCTTTTTTGTTGTTGTTGTTGTTGAAAGGCTTGGCAAAATGCTGGTTCACGCGACGATGAATATCTACAAGCTGGCCATGGAGAACTTCCTCCCCACCCCTTCGAAATCTCACTATGTCTTTAATCTACGTGATTTCTCCCGTGTGATTCGAGGGGTGCTCCTGTGCCCGCATACACATTTACAGGTGTGTTCTTCCTCTCCTTCTCTTTTTCCTTCTCCTCCTTCTCCTCCTTCTCCTCTCCTTCTCTCCTTCTCCTCCTTCTCCTCTCCCTCTTCTCCTCCTCCTCCTCCTCCTCCTTTTCTTTTACCACTTTGAGTGTCGAGGGAGATGCAAAGTTACGGTTCTTGCGCTTCCGGCGGCTCCACCGTTGTTATTTGATGCTGCTGTCGCATGTCCTCGATGCTGTCTTGCCATCTTCTGAGTCTGCCTTGTGTCTTTTGGCCTTCTCTGTTTTTTATATGCTTTGTATGGTACAGAATCCCAAGACACAGCAAGGTAGGTCCTCTTACCTTTTTAGTTTTTGTAACAGCCATAAAACCAACGTTGGGTCTTCCTGCCTCAAAGTGATGGCTAAGCATCTTGCTACTTTTGTGTGGTTTGGGGGGGTTAGAGGAAATTTGGGGCGCTGTAGGAAATGGCTTCCATTACTTTGGGCCTTGCGTAGCTAATACCTGTTTGATAACCTTTACTAAAGACATTCTGATTGATCGAAGCAATGAGGTAGGTGAGCAGACCGAGTTGGAGGGCAGAGTTAAATACATCATCAGTTTGAAATCATTGCGTTGCTACAACAGATCCATCCCCTTGTGAATTCCATTGACCATTATCTTCTAGTGCCAACATAGCTTGGCTGTTAGTTGACTAGATTCTTGTGTGTAGATAAGCAATGAGAAACTGTTCTATTCCTCTACTCAACGAATGCTCCCAGTTATTTGCACCTGACAAGTGAGCAAAGAAGACCTTTTTGTACCTGTCTAATCTGTCCCCGATTTGATCTTACAGGTTGTTGTGTGTTTTTTTTTAAAATACCCCTCTCGTTCTTCCTTTCGTTTGGCAGGATGGAGAAAAACTGATCAGGCTTTGGATACATGAAGTATACCGAGTCTTTTACGACCGCTTGATCGATGCCGACGACAGAGAGGTGTTTTTTAATATGATGAAAGAGACAACCTCCGACTGTTTTAAACAGAGCGTCGATAAGGTGGGCCTCTTTAAGCAGAGGCAGTTGCTATGGGGGTGGCTGTGCTGAGGGGGACAGCGACAAGCCCTCATTACCGCACTCCCAGTTGTGCGGCTTGCTTTGCAGAGTCCGACAGAGAGAAGGAAATGTAGAGGTGTGTTGATTCACTCCGTGGGGTAGCCCGTCCATTTGCTAAGACTCTAGGGCAGGGGTCTTCAAACTTGGCCCTTTTATGACTTGTGGACTTCAACTCCCAGAATTGGCTGAGGAATTCTGGGAGTTGAAGTCCATAAGTCATAAAAGGGGCAAGTTTGAAGACCTCTGCTCTAGGAGGCAATGTAAAAATAATACTTAACTTACGACCATTTGTTTAGTGATGGTTCCAAATTACAACAGCACTGAAAACAGTGATTTATGACCAGTCCTCGGACATATGACCATTGGAGCATCCCCATAGTCATGTAAACAAAACGGTGATTGGCAACCAGTATATATTTACAATGGTTGCAAGCATCCTGGTTGCAAGCTTCTCCTTGGGGTGGTACAAGATATCCCCGCCATAGACACGAGCTACATTCTAACTCTCACCCTCACCCTTCAAATGCTCCCCGCCGTGTGTAAACTGCTTAAAGTGCCCTTGTAAATCCACGAATGTCCTATTGACCTAGGATTCCATTCTGCCTCTTCCCCAGGTACTAAGCCATTTGTCTCGTACTGGCAAACTCACGGACAATAACATCCGGAGTCTCTTTTTTGGAGACTATTTCAAGCCGTCTAGTGATAAGAAGATATACGATGAGATCACAGACTTCCATAAGCTGACATCGGTCATGGAGTACTACCTGGAGGAATTCAACAACATCAGCAAGGCACCCATGCCTTTGGTCATGTTTAAATTTGCCATTGAGCACATCTCCCGCATCTGTCGCGTCCTGAAGCAAGACAATGGCCATCTGCTGCTGGTGGGCATCGGCGGGAGCGGCCGGCAGAGTGCCACCAAGCTGGGCACCTTCATGAACTCCTACGAGCTCTTCATGATTGAGATCACCAAGTTCTACACCATGAATGAATGGCGAGAGGACATTAAGAAGGTCATGTTGCAATCGGGGGTGGTCAACAAGAGCACGGTCTTCTTGTTTTGCGACAATCAGATCAGAGACGAGTCTTTCGTGGAGGACATCAACATGCTTCTGAACACGGGGGATGTGCCTAACATTTTTGCCGCAGACGAGAAGGCGGACATTGTGGAGAAAATGCAGAGTGCGGCGAGGACGGAAGGGAGAAGAATTGAAGCCACACCTTTGGCCATGTACAACTTTTTCATTGAGCGTGTGAAGAAAAATCTACACATTGTTCTAGGTAGGGCAAGTTCTCTAGGGCCTTTTGATTCAGCATCTCAAGAAAAATCTACACATTGTTCTAGGTATGGCTAGTTCTAGGGCCTTTTGATTCAGCATCTCAAGAAAAATCTACACATTGTTCTAGGTATGGCTAGTTCTAGGGCCTTTTGATTCAGCCTCTCAAGAAAAATCTACACATTGTTCTAGGTATGGCTAGTTCTAGGGCCTTTTGATTCAGCATCTCAAGAAAAATCTACACATTGTTCTAGGTATGGCTAGTTCTAGGGCCTTTGGATTCAAGAAAAAACTACACATGGTTCTAGTTATGTCTAGGTCTGGAGCCTTTTAGTTCAGCATCTCAAGAAAAATCTACATGTTCTAGGTTGGTTCTACGGCATCTCAACAGAAACCTACTAAGTATGTCTAGGTGTAGAGCCTTTTGATTCAGCATCTCAAGGGAAAAAAACCCTACATTTAGAGAGGATACATCAATTTTTAATTGAGTGTATGAAGCTAAAATGATACTTAGATATGGGTAAAGCTGTTTATTGAACACACTGTGGGGGAAAAAATGCCTT
The DNA here is from genome assembly GCA_023970755.1 of Azemiops feae. NCBI lineage: Eukaryota > Metazoa > Chordata > Lepidosauria > Squamata > Viperidae > Azemiops > Azemiops feae. The sequence goes on along the minus strand of JALGBA010000399.1, from coordinate 462,842 downwards.
GGCTGTATTTATCAACATGACAAATGTTGGCTAAGTTCAACTATGGCTTCCTTAGTTATGAAGCCTGTTCCTTTTTCAGCCTAATTTCTGTAAATGTGACCAGGTTCGCTGTGGGAGTTGGTGGGGGGTGGTGTTGTGATCCAACACCTCCAGTCAACTAGATCCAGAAACATGGTACCAGTGGATTCAGGAGATCTGAAGAAGGATGATCCTCTCTTTTTCAGCAATGAGCCCCATTGGAGATGCATTCCGGAATCGTTTACGGATGTTCCCCTCACTGATCAATTGTTGCACTATTGATTGGTTCCAGAGATGGCCCACAGATGCTCTGGAAATGGTTGCCAACAAATTCTTAGAAGACGTCAAGTTGGAGGACGAAATAAGAAAATCGTATGTTATAAAACATCTATTGAATTGTTTCCCCCTTCCCTTCCTCTTTTCCGCTTCGATTAACTTGCTCTTCAGCATAAAAGTGCTTGCAGTGCAACTAAGAGGTTTTCTAACAACTATGCCAATGATGAAACTGCAAAGACAATTGGCAACCTCTTGCCAGTATCACTCGTAACGGCAGCAGTACGGTGGAAGGACAGAGAATCGTGGTTAAAAGTTCAGGGCACTCAAATTATCTAATAAATAAGTTCAAAGCTTATCATAAGGGGGGGGACAGGATAGCCGTGTTCCAATATCTCAGGGGCTGCCCCAAAGAAGAGGGAGTCAAGCTATTCTCCAAAGCGCCGGAAGGCAGGACAAGAAGCAACGGATGGAAACTCATCAAGGAGAGAAGCAACCTAGAACTAAGGAGAAACTTCCTGACAGTGAGAACAATTAACCAGTGGAACAACCTGCCTCCAGAAGCGGTGAATACTCCAACCCTGGAGGTTTTTAAGAAGAGACTGGACAGCCATTTGTCTGAAATGGTATAGGTATAGGGTTTCCTGCCTGAGCAGGGGGTTGGACTAGATGACCTCCAAGGTCCCTTCCAACTTTATTATTATTACTATTATTATTACTATCATCATCATCATCATCATCATCATCATCATCATTATTATTATTATTATTATTATTATTATTATTATTATTATTATTATTATTGACAGCCAAATGCAGACCTCTGTGCTTTTTATAAAAGCTGGCGGGTAGTGGTAATTATTAAGGGCATTTATTGAGTCTTTTGATGAGGAGGAATGTCATTTATAATAATGATTGCATCCCTTGTCCAGTTTAGTCTCCAGGTATTTTTTTTAGGGTTGATTTTTGGGGCATATTCACTCAAACTAACTTTGCCAGCTCGCCTTAATCCTACCTAAACTGTAGGCACTGCCCAGACCTCCTAAATCAGTACAAATAGTCTTTGACTTATAACCGTTTGTTTAGTGACCATTCGAAATTATAAGGACACTGAAAAAAGTCAGTTGTAGCCATTGTTCACACTTACAACCACTGCAGCGTCCCTGTGATCACGTGATCAAAATTTGGACACTTGGCAATTGGTTCATATTTACGACGTTGGCGGTATCCGAAGTTCACGGGATCTCCTTTTGCGACCTTCTGACCAGCAACGTCAATGGGGAAGCCAGATTCACTTAACGACCGTGTTACTAGCTTAAGGACTGCAGGGATTCACTTAACGACCGTGTTACTAGCTTAAGGACTGCAGGGATTCACTTAACGACCGTGTTACTAAGTTAAGAACTGCAGGGATTCACTTAACGACCATGTTACTAGCTTAAGAACTGCAGGGATTCACTTAACGACCGTGTTACTAGCTTAAGGACTGCAGGGATTCACTTAACGACCGTGTCACTAGCTTAAGGACTGCAGGGATTCACTTAACGACCGTGTTACTAGCTTAAGGACTGCAGGGATTCACTTAACGACCGTGTTACTAGCTTAAGAACTGCAGGGATTCACTTAACGACCGTGTTACTAAGTTAAGAACTGCAGGGATTCACTTAACAACCATGTTACTAAGTTAAGAACTGCAGGGATTCACTTAACAACCGTGGCAAGAAAGGTTGTAAAATGGAGCAAAACTTTCTTTAACAATTGTCTTGCTCAGCGAGAGAAATCTGGGGTGAATTGTGGCCGTAAATCGAGGACTACCTGTACTTAACCAGACTTCGGCGGCTGTTACATTTTCATAGACAACATCTGATTTTTTTTTTGACCGCCACGATCCCATTAACTACTTCTAACCTGTCAATGTTTTCCCGTAGGGTTGTCTTCATGTGCAAGTATTTTCAAGAGAGCGTAAGGGAACTCTCGGTCAGTTTTTTCAACATTCTTCGGAGACACAATTATGTCACTCCCACATCCTACTTGGAATTAATCCTGACTTTCAAAACCCTACTCAATGCCAAACGGCACGAAGTGGACATGATGAGGAACCGCTATCTCACAGGCCTTCAGAAACTCGACTTTGCAGCTTCCCAAGTACGTTGGGGCTGGGATTACTAGCAAAGGATTGGTAGTTAATGGTGGTTTTCGTCGGAAGCCAAGATTTGTGGCTTACTCTGGCCACCTAGCCAGTTTGCTCCCACTTTGCATTCTTCCTGTAAGCAGGTCAAAGGAATCGGGAAGGACAGCTTATTGTGAGCTGGGATTGTGATTCATTTGGTCCAAAGAAATGAGGATTATAAATTAGGAATAAAGTCTAGCCCATTGGCTTCACATCCCTTCCACAAGCTGGCTCAGTGCAGCTGTGTTTGAAGCTCAAGTCCCCCCTCCCCAAATAGCACCGAATAGTCTATCTTTAGACCCCATGCCCAAGACTGCCCCCAATTATCCATGGACCCATCCATCCATCCTTTACCATCTGTCTATCTATCTATCCATCATCCATCCATTATTTATCTATCCATTATCTATCTATCTGTCTCTGTCTGTCCGTCCATCTGTCCATCCATCCATCCATCCATCCATCATTTATCATCTATCCATCCATCCATTATCTATCTGTCTGTCAATATCTGTCTGACCGTCCGTCCATCCATCCATCCATCCATCATTTATCATCTATCCACCCATCCATCCATATCCATCCATCCATCATCTATCTGTCTGTCAATGTCTGTCTGACTGTCCGTCCATCTAGCCATCATTTATCATCTATCCATCCATCCATAGCCATCTATCCATCCACTATCTATCTGTCTGTCAATATGTCTGTCTGACTGTCCGTCCATCCATCCATCCCTTATTTATCTATCCATCCATAATCTGTCTGTCTGTCTGTCTGCCTGCCTGCCATCTATCTATGCAGTAAAACTGACTGAATATGTAATAGACAAGGCAACGTTGAAATCTGTAATTTTGGGCATTGAAGTCCGCCCATCTTCAAGTGGCCACGATTGAGAAGTCCCGCTTTATTGTATCCAGCTTGGTCTCCTTCCCCGGATGATCTCTTGCAGGTTGCAGTCATGCAGGTAGAGCTGACAGCCCTTCAGCCTCAGCTGATTGAAACCTCCGCAGAGACGGAGAAAATGATGCTTCACATCGAGAAGGAAACGGCCGAGGTCGATGCCAAGAAGGAGCTGGTGGCTGCGGATGAACAGGAGGCCAACGAAGCCGCCGCTGTGGCCCAGGGGATAAAGGTAATTTCTTCTGGATATCGGTGCCCCATCAGAGCACCGTCCTTCCCACAATGCAACAAAGAAATCATGGTTTCTTGAAGCATTATTTATTGAATACGTTAGCCAGGCTTGTACCTAATGCATGTAAAGTTTGTCCCCACTTCACCAACTGCAGCTGGGACAGGCAGCTGCATCGCTAAGTGACATAGTCATAAAGTGAAACGCCCATGACTGTGCTGACTTAACAATGGCAGTTGGGGCAGCCCTGATTGCTGTCATTAAGCGAATCACAAGTCATAAGTGCCAAATGCCCGAGTTGAGATCATGACTGCAGGGACCCTGCATTGTTTGTAAACCAACTATTTCCGCACAGTCGTCTCTTTGAACAATCACTGAATGAGTGGTCTGTAAGCGAGGACTACCTGTAAACTCTGGATTATAAACCACACTACAGCTAGGTGGCAGCACCGAATTAACTATAGTTGATCTTAAAAAGCTAAGCAGAGTAAGCGCTGGTTAATAATATTTCCTTGCTTTCTTGGAAGGAAGACATAGCAAACTCTTTGTCTAAGAAAACTAGAAGACAGGATCTATGAAGTTAACAAGTTGGAGATTTATAAATCCAATGTTTTGATACATGTTTTGCTCATGATGATTCTGGCTTAACATGAAGCAATGCTTAATGCAAAGAAGGACCAGGGGTGACATGATAGCAGTCTTCCAATATTTGAGGGTCTGCCACAAAGAAGAGGGGGTCAAGCTATTCTCTAAAGCACCAGAAGGCAGGACAAGAAGCAGTGGATGGAATTTAATCAAGGAGAGAAGCAACCTGGAACTAAGGAGAAACTTCCTGACAGTGAGAACAATTAATCAGTGGAACAACTTGCCTCCAGAAGTTGTGAATGCTCCAACCCTGGAGGTTTTCAAGAAGAGACTGGACGGCCATTTGTCTGGAATGGTATAGGGCTTCCTGTTTGAGTAGGGGGTTGGACTAGAAGACCACCAAGGTCCCTTCCAACTCTGTTATTCTGAACTGCAATGTGATTCCTTCCCAGTCTGAGCGGTTGAGGTCTTTTCCAACTAAATCCCTTTTTTTTAAATAATGGGTTTTCTAGACTCACCTCTTTCTGGAAAGAGATTGGTTTTGGTCAGCTTCACGCTTTGGGGGTGAGGGTTCTCATCATCCATTCCCATCAGAAGGTTTTGGTAAAAATGGTCAAGATCCCTTCCAACTTGGTTATTCTCTTAATGTTGACTGCACCATGCGCCATGTAAAAGGGTGGCTGAGCAGGGTGGTTCTTGTATGTGATTGCAGGAAGAATGCGAGGGGGATCTGGCAGAGGCCATGCCAGCTCTTGAGGCTGCCCTTTCAGCTCTGGATACCTTGAACCCTGCGGATATTTCTCTCGTCAAATCCATGCAGAATCCCCCGGGGCCTGTCAAACTCGTCATGGAGAGCATTTGTGTCATGAAAGGGATAAAACCAGAAAGAAAGCCAGATCCATCTGGAAGTGGTAATAACAATAATGATATTATAATGATGATTTTTGCAAAATGACAACTTCTGTATTGCTGGAGTAATAGTACTGAGGGGTAGAATATATTCATTTTGCTGCTCTTGGGTTATCATTATCTCCTATTATCGCCTTCATTTTTTAGAAATTGCTGACTGCTGAAGCATCCATTTCAAAGAAAGCCGAAGACTTATTTCCTGTATTAGATGCTCTGCAGATTTCCCTTATCTTGTTCAACATTTATATACTACTAAAACTCTTGTTGTCATGACCGTTAATTAGGTGAAACAGTGCATCACAGGGCAATAATTTTTGAAATAATTTTTGAGCCAGGGTAGCTCAAATGGGCTAACTTACAGCATCTGGGACCCATGGCTTTGGAGGGGATGAAATATGCAAAGCTGTGGCTGATTCAGTGCTACTGGCTGCTGCTGCAGTTATGTGATCTTCATTTTCAATGTTCTGTGACAGTTTCCCAGCCAATCTCATAATCCTTTGCTCCCTCTCCCATCCAGCAGCAGTCACTTACCTGACTGCTGGGAAGAGAAGGCTAGGGAAGGGAAGGGAAGAAGGAGAAGGAGGGAAGGAGGAAGGAAGGAAATAAGATCTCTGATGCTCCCTGCAAGATTCCCAGAAGGAATGGGGAAGCCAACAGGAAGTCAGAAATCGTCCCGCTTCCACTGCTTTTTCGCCCACCTGTGGTCATTCTCTTTCTCTGTTTAGGAAAGGAAATGTCACTGTAATAATGACCCAATGGTGCACAGGTTGTCTAGTATTAAATGCTTGCATGTTTATGTGTTCTGTTGTGAAACGCAGGTAAAATGATTGAAGACTATTGGGGAAGTTCTAAAAAGGTCCTGGGCGATCTGAAATTCCTTGAGGGCTTGAAGTCATATGACAAAGATAACATTCCCGCAGTCGTAATGAAGAGAATCAGAGAGAGGTTTATCAACCACCCCGATTTCCAGCCTGCCGTCATAAAAAACGTCTCTTCGGCCTGCGAAGGCTTATGTAAGTGGGTGAGGGCCATGGAGGTCTACGACCGGGTCGCCAAGGTCGTTGCCCCCAAGCGGGAACGTCTCCGAGAGGCCGAGGGCTTGCTCGACATCCAGATGCAGAAACTCAACACGAAGCGTGCGGAGCTCAAGACCTTGATGGACCGTCTCCAAGCTCTGAATGACGAGTTTGAAGAGATGAATAACCGGAAGAAAGAGCTCGAGGACAACATTGAGATATGCTCCCAGAAGCTGGTACGAGCCGAGAAACTGATCAGCGGATTAGGAGGCGAGAAGGAGAGATGGACCGAAGCCGCTCGCCTGCTGGGGATCCGCTACACGGATCTGACGGGTGACGTCTTGCTGTCTTCGGGGACGGTGGCTTACCTGGGGGCCTTCACCGTGGATTACCGTCTGGAATGTCAGCAGAAGTGGCTGGCCTTATGCAAGGAGAAAGATATCCCTTGCTCAAACGATTTCAGCCTGAGTAACACTTTAGGGGATCCGGTCAAGATCCGCGCCTGGCAGATTGCAGGTTTGCCCATCGATTCCTTCTCGATCGATAACGGCATCATCGTCTCCAACTCGCGGCGATGGGCTCTCATGATCGACCCTCAAGGGCAAGCCAACAAATGGGTCAAAAATATGGAAAAGGGCAACAAATTCTCGGTCATCAAATTATCCGACACCAATTACGTCAGGTCCTTGGAGAACGCGATCCAGTTTGGAACGCCGGTCCTCCTTGAAAATATCGGCGAGGAACTGGACGCTTTCCTGGAGCCCGTTCTGCTGAAGACAACGTTCAAGCAGCAGGGAGTTGAGTATATGAGACTTGGGGAGAACATTATCGAATTCTCCAGAGACTTCCGGTTTTACATCACCACTCGTTTGAGGAACCCTCATTACCTCCCTGAAGTGGCGGTGAAGGTTTGCCTGCTCAATTTCATGATTACGCCTCTCGGACTGCAAGACCAGCTTCTTGGAATCGTGGCCGCCAAAGAAAAACCGGAACTGGAAGAAAAGAAGAATAAGCTGATTGTTGAGAGTGCAGCTAACAAGAAGCAGCTGAAGGAAATTGAAGATAAGATCCTGGAAGTCCTCTCCAAGTCAGAAGGAAACATCTTAGAAGACGAGACGGCCATCAAAGTTCTCTCCTCCTCCAAGGAGCTGTCTGAAGAAATCTCTGAGAAACAAGAAATTGCTACCATAACGGAGATGGAGATTGATGCAACTCGGATGGGGTACAAGCCCGTGGCAGTCCATTCCGCCACGGTCTTCTTCTGCATTTCTGATCTGGCCCACATTGAGCCCATGTACCAGTATTCCTTGATATGGTTCATTAACCTCTATGTCCAGTCGGTCGCCAACAGTAAAAAAAGCGATAACTTGGAGGAAAGAATTGAACACATCATTGACCACTTCACCGTGAGCACCTACAATAATGTCTGCCGGTCCTTGTTTGAAAAAGACAAGCTGCTTTTCTCCCTCCTTCTGACCATCGGGATTTTGAAAGGGAAGGACGAAGTAGACGATGAAGTCTGGCGTTTCTTATTGACCGGAGGGGTGGCCCTGGAGAACCCCTACCCCAACCCCGCCTCCGAGTGGCTGAGCGACAAAGCTTGGGCTGAGATTGTCCGTGCTTCGGGCCTCGAAAACCTCACCCGTTTGATGGATCACTTTGAGTCCCACGTCCCGGCCTGGAAAGCGATTTACGATTCTGCTAAGCCTCATGAAGAAGCGTTCCCTGGTGGGTGGAATAAGCTGAGGGGTCTTGACCGCATGGTGGTGCTCCGGTGTTTGCGACCGGATAAAATTATCCCAGCCACCCAACAATTCATCATGGAGAAGATGGGGAGGACCTATATTGAACCCCCAACCTTCGATCTAGTTGGAAGTTACAATGACTCCAATTGCTGCGCACCCTTGATCTTCGTACTGTCCCCCGGAGCGGATCCCATGGCAGGTGAGATTAGAATTCAGTACCACTCAATTCAATTCTGACTGGACTTTTGTTGGTGAAAAGGAAGGAAACTAGGATCTCTCTCTCTCTCTCTACCCCAAATTGCAGTCCTACCTCAGAGTGTGGTCATAGATGCCGGTTTGATTCAGAACAAAATTGTATTTGTTATTTATTTTATTTATTGAACAAATTATATAGCTGGCCCAGCTCACACATAGGAGACGCCTGGTGATTACAGCATTTAAAAAAATGCACCCTGCAACGAAACCCATAGCCCCCCACACTCCATACCCCATGGTAGCAACACCACCATCAAATCAGCCACTTGATTGACTTTTGGGAAAGGGCCAAGTTTGAAGACCCCTGAATTAGGTTGCTCTAAGTCAGATCAACCATTCCAGCTTTTCTTGCTTTGCTAAAATAGCAAAGACCCCTGACCTAACTGAACAAGAGAGCTTCATAGAATAAGCTCCTGAATTTGATCTGGCAAACATCTATGACAGGGGTCTTCAAACTTGGCCCTTTTATGACTTGTGGACTTCAACTCCCAGAATTCCTCAGCCAGGCACGTGCCTAGCTGAGGAATTCTGGGAGTTGAAGTCCACAAGTCATAAAAGGGCCAAGTTTGAAGACCCCTGATCTATGACTATCATCCTGCTTCCTTTGAGGATCGGTGGACAGAAAGAGGCATCCTCCCCTGCACCCATCAGACATTATTGAACCCCAGTTCCCAGCAGCCTTGATCAACATGGCCAATGGTGGAGGAGGACAATGTTCAGCAACTTTGGAAGTTGTCACATTCTTGCTTATGGGGATGCTTTTTTTTTTTTTTTTTTGAACAAAAATTGGCCCTGACTCTTTAAAATGACCCACACATTTATCGAGTTGCGTTTCTTGACCAGGTTTGCTGAAATTTGCTGATGATCTTGGAATGGGGAGCATCCAGACCATCTCTTTGGGACAAGGCCAAGGCCCCATCGCAGCCAAGATGATCAATCAGGCCATCGGTGATGGAACTTGGGTTGTGTTGCAGAACTGCCACCTGGCCACCAGTTGGATGCCCGCTTTGGAGAAAATCTGTGAGGAAGTCATTGTGCCTGAGAATACCCACACCAAATTCAGGCAAGAATTTAGCTGAGTCTCTTCTCCATGGGAAATGGATGTAGTAGATGGATTGAGCTCTTTTCGCAAGCATATCCATTTCTCCTTTCCAAGGAACCTTCCTCTCTGTTCTTTCTTTACTGGAGAAGCTTTCATTCTTTTGAACGTTCGTGAGAAATGAGAGTATTGATTGGCGGCTTCGGTAAGAATCAGGTTGCTGTTTGATAGCCCCATACAGGTCGTCCTTGACTTACAACCATTTGTCAGCGCCCGTTCAAAGTTACAACAGCACTGAAAAAAGTGCCTTAGAACCATCCTCCCGTTTATGACCATTGTAGCATTCCCATGATCAAAATTTGGGCGCTTCGGCAACTGACATATATTTACAATGGTTACCGCATCATGTGAATATCGTTTTCTGTTTCCCTCCCATTTTCCTCAATAGAGGAGGTCAGATTCGTTTAACGACCGTGTAAGTCACTTAAGAAGTGCAGTGATTCACTTCACAGACAGGACAAAAAAGACTGTAAAGTTAGGTGCGACTCGCTTGCTTAGCAGTGGAAATTCTAGTCTCCGTTGTGATCACAACTACCTATATTAAAATCAGACCTTTGACTTACACCTTAGAACAGGGTGTCAACGCTGCTAACATCGGATGTTCTTGCTTTGGCAACATATGGAGAAGCAGCCATTTTCCTTCTTATGTTTTACTCTTAGAATTAGAGTTGGAATTATAGATGATACTGGGGGGGGAGGAGGAGGAATGTGTATGGGAGTTAGTTAGAAATAACAATATTGTAATAGTGTGAGAACCAAGGTTTTTTGAAATAAGAGATGATAAGAAATGGCGGATTGGAGAACAGGAGGGAAAGCCTGCATTTCAAACTAATTGGAGAATGTGATTTATGACTGTTAATTAGAGAAGGGAATTGTGCTTTGATACTATGTGCTCAGGGGAGGGGAATTCAGATTTTGGCTTGGCCTATGTACGTGCGGATGCTATGCTACTCGAATAAAGATTCTTTAAGGTAAACAATGCCTTGAAGTTATTTGAAGAGTTTCATCTGTTGGAACCTCGACACAGGGTTTCTCAACTTCAGCAATTTTAACATGTGTGGACATCAACTCCCAGAATTCTCCAGCCAGCCTTACTTTGTTGGCTGGAGAATCTGGGGAGTTGAAGTCTGCCCTTTTTAAAGTTCCTGAGCTTAAGAAACACTGCAATAGACAGTGGCATTTTACTGCAGTTTGAATAATTGACCCCATTACCAAAGGCAATCAGGAATTCTATAAAGGAATTGTGGAGAAAATAGATTAGTGAGAAGCTATTTTGCTCGAATTCAATAGCACGGGAGGAAGGAAACGTAATTTCTCAGTCCTATCTCTCTTTCATCAGGCGCTTAGTTAAAAAGCTCTTTTTAAATTAGCCTGCTAAAGAAAACACGGAAATCCTAAACAAAGCTAATTTAATTTGGGGGAGGGAAGAGGGACATTTACAACACAACTCTACCGTTGATTTGAACACAAAAATAGTTTGTGGGCCTGCACAAGAATTGTTTCATCAGCTCAGTTTAACAAAAAGGGACTTGGAGGTCTTCTAGTCCAACCCCCCCCCCCCCCGCTTGTGCAAGAAACCGTACAGCAGACTGGCTGGGGAATTCTGGGCGTTGCAAGTCCACAAGTCTCAAAGTTGCCAAGATTGGACACCCCTGCCCTATATCGTTCTGGACAAATGGCCGTCCAATCTCTCCAACCTCCAGTGACGGAGCCCCACAACTTCTGAAGGTTTCTCTTCTTGCTTCTTAGGTTGTGGCTGACCAGTTACCCATCGGAAAAGTTTCCGGTCAGCATCCTCCAAAATGGGATCAAAATGACCAACGAGCCGCCCAAAGGAGTCCGTGCGAATCTCCTCCGCTCCTACCTCAATGACCCGATTTCCGATCCCGCCTTCTTTAACAGCTGTGACAAAAAGGAAATCTGGCACAAGATGCTGTTTGGGCTCTGCTTCTTCCACGCCCTGGTGCAAGAACGGAGGAACTTTGGTCCGCTGGGTGAGAAGGGGAATCCGGTGGCTCTTCCCAGTTGCATTGCAGTTGTCCCACTTGAATGGCCTGAAGGCTCTTAATAGGATAGGATAGGATAGGATAGGATAGGATAGGATAGGATAGGATAGGATAGGATAGGATAGGATAGGATAGGATAGGATAGGATAGGATAGGATAGGATAGGAAATAGAATAGAATAGAATAGAATAGAATAGAATAGAATAGAATAGAATAGAATAGAATAGAATAGAATAGAATAGAATAGAATAGAATAGAATATCTTTATTGTCACTGTGTAACTCACAATGAAATTAAGTGCTGTCCGTAGTGGCGCAGTTGTTACAATGCAGGCTGACTCTGCTCAGTGCCAGGAGTTCGATCCTGACTGGCTCAAGGTTGACTCAGCCTTCCATCCTTCCGAGGTTGGTAAAATGAGGGTCCAGATTCTTGGGGGCAACAGGCTGACTCTTTAAACTGGTTAGAGAGGGATGTAAAGCACTGTGAAGCGGTATATAAGTCTAAGTGCTATTGCTATTGTCACTGACTCAGCCTTCCATCCTTCCAAGGTGGGTAAAATGAGGACCCAGATTGTTGGGGGGCAAGAGGCTGACTCTATAACCCCCTTAGAGAGGGCTGTAAAGCACTGTGAAGTGGTATATAAGTCTACGTGGTATTACTATCGCTACTTCCTTTTTGACAGAAGCTTTCCTGCCCGTGGCACTTTCGCCTAACGAGAGTTTCTCCCGAGAGAGAACCATGTCATAATACAAATACATCCCTATTCCCTAGCAATAAAAACTATTGTGGTAACTTAAGGATCAACTCATTGATTATAGCATAATTTTAAGGTTGCATTTCATCAGATGTGTCAGAATCAGTCTTCCTTATTTGTTTTCTTTTTTTTTTTCCCCTGAACTGGACAGGTTGGAATATTCCGTATGAATTCAACGAATCTGATCTTAGAATCAGCTTGAGGCAAATTCAGATGTTTCTGAATGAATATGAAGAAACCCCATTTGAAGCTCTAACTTATCTTACAGGTACGGGGCCTACCCTATGACTCGGTTTGCATATGACGGTTAAGACCTGATCTGTTGTACCCATGGTTTATGAAACAAGCTACAGTGGATGCACTCGCACGAATGTTAAGCCATGGGCTCAGGTTGATTAAAAACAAGGGCAGGTGTTTGCTACTGTGCCAAATCGAAATCAGATTAATTCACATGAAGTTGAGCCCAGTGTGTGTGAACCCTGTCCAAACCATCCGGACTTTCACGTAATGCAAAACCATGGTTTAATGTTAACAGGGATGAGAATAGCCTTTTCTCTCCCTAGTTCATCAGTGAAAATTAAAATAGGTACCCCAGTCATTTTAAACGGTTTGCAAGTTAGTGTCCTGTCCAGATCTGCTGGGGTAGATTCTTACCCAGGTTAGTAAAAAGAGCCCATGGTTTAGCATTGTTAAATGCCAGGCCACTAATGCTGGCTCAGGAATTCTGGGAGTTGAAGTCCACAAGTCATAAAAGAGCCAAGGCTGCCTACCCCTGGTTTAACCCATAACGAGTAAAACAAATTGTGGTTTATGATGTATAGGTAGTCCTGGACTTAACAACCATTTGTTTAGTGGTGGTTTGAACGTGCAGTGACACTGAAATTTAGTGACTTATGACTGGTCTTCGCACTTACGACTGCTGCAGCGTCCCCACGCGATCAAAATTCGGGCACTTGGCAACTGATGTATTCATGACAGCTGCACTGTCCTGGGGTCATGTGATCACCCTTTTGCAACTTCCCCAGCCAGCTTCTGATAAGCAAAGTCAACGAGGGAAGCTGGCTTCGCTTAAGGACTGCGTGATTCACTTAACAATCGTGACAAAAAAGGTCGTAAAATTGGACACCACTCCACAGCCACCTTGCTTATCAGTGGGAATTCTGGTCCCAATTATGTTGTAAGTCGAGGACACAAAGAGAGACCTCCCCTCTATTTTGTATTCTTCCTCCTCCCGGTGATGACAACCGTGTGTGTCCCTTACGTGTAAACCTTCTCGCCCTTCGCTCTCCTGATGTAACTTTTCTGTTTCCAGGGGAATGCAATTATGGTGGACGAGTGACAGATGACAAGGACAGACGCCTCCTCCTGTCGCTTCTCTCCCTCGTCTATTGCCAAGAAATTGAAACACAGGAATGCTATAAACTTTCTCCAGGAGGGGAATATTATATACCACCCTTTGGGACGTACCAGGTGAGAAAAAGATGAGGTTGAATGGTATCAAGATCATCACCTACATCAATTAGGGACCGTGATTTTTAAAAAGTACTGCAGGATCCAATCTGAGTCGGTCACCAGGACCCAAAGTCACTTTTGAGTTCATCAGGGAACTTTTCTCTCTCCAGAATATGTGCACTGAGTTGTTCTACGCATTGTATTTATATGGTTCCTGGTTGTATCTTTTATGTTGTTAATTAGGATGTTAATCATTAATTGTTGATTCCTTATGCTGCCCGGCCCTCAGCTCTTAAACATCTAATAGGCAGATGGTAAATCAATACGCCTATTGTTTGACAACAGCCCATATCTCAGGCTTCAATCTTTTCTCTGGCTGTTTTTGTCCCTGCTCGGCCAACAATCTTAGTAGCTGCAAAATTGAATGCGTGTCCTTGTTCATTGTAATGTGAGGCTACCAATGAGTTCAGGTCCCCCTCGTCTAATCATTCGTTCACGTTCTCGCAACCAAACTTTGTAGTGCATGATTTGTCCTCGCGTGGAAACCTCTGGGTGGTGGGTGATGCCCGTTTACAGATCTTGGAAGTTGCATTCTAGGGCTTCTTAAATGTTTTTAATAGATGGCGGGGTGTGTGTGCCATCTATCATCTATAAAAATACCTTCTGACAATCGACCAAACCTGCTCTTAATGCCCTTGACAAAATATACAGAGGCCTGAATGCTCAGCTTTGGATCTGCCTTGTTTTCTCGTAGTCTTACATCGATTATTTAAGAACGCTGCCAATTTCAACCCATCCTGAAATATTTGGCCTTCACGAGAACGCCGACATTACGAAGGATAACCAGGAGACCAACCTGCTTTTCAACGGGGTCTTGTTGACTCTCCCTCGTGAGGCTGGAGGAGGAGGAAAATCACCCCAGGTACGATGGTCAATTAACACTCAAAATAAACCTTTGCCACAAAACTCTGAAAAATAACCAATGTGAAGATATGTAAAATAAAATGAAAACTATCAAAGCCTTCGCTATTTTCCAGCGATTTCATTTCTCCATGTTTCCGTTTCCTAATTTTAGGAAACGGTTGAAGAATTGGCTCAAGATGTTCTCTCCAAGCTACCCAATGATTTTGATCTCGAACACGTGATGAAATTGTACCCAGTGCTGTATGAGGAATCCATGAACACGGTTCTCAGGCAGGAGCTGATCAGGTTTAACAGGTAAAATTCTGGATTATGTACCTTCCATAAACTGGTGGGTGTCAGGACGTGTTCTTAAGACATTTCAGACGACCAGCATATATCTGTGTGTAATTGTAGTCATGTGCCTGGCGATATTTGGGTACCTAAAGTGGTACTTTCCAATCCATAGGTAAAATGCTAACTGGCACAGAGTATCTCAAAATTGCTTGGGATTTACCAGCTGCTAATCAACCCTTTCATGAGATCAACAAGAGTACTCGTGTCACCCCAATACTCGGATTGTGCCTTTATCTGGAACACTTTAGAGGCTTAAATTATTAGCAGAGTGCAATTATTTCTCAGCTTGCTTTTCTTTAGAAATGATAGATCAGTGCTATGGTTCTCAGCTTTGGCAACTTGAAGACTTGTGGACTTCAATTCCCAGAATTCCCTAGCCAGCATTGATAGTTGGGAAATTCCGGGAATTGAAGTCCACACATCTTCCAGCTGGCTGGGGAATTCTGGGAACTGGAGTCCACACATCTTCCAGCTGGCTGGGGAATTCTGGGAACTGGAGTCCACACATCTTCCAGCTGGCTGGGGAATTCTGGGAACTGGAATCCACACATCTTCCAGCTGGCTGGGGAATTCTGGGAACTGGAGTCCACACATCTTCCAGCTAACTAGAGAATTCTAGGAATTGAAGTCCACACATCTTCCAGCTGGCTAGGGAATTCTGGGAACTGGAGTCCCCACATCTTCCAGCTGGCTGGGGAATTCTGGGAACTGGAGTCCCCACATCTTCCAGCTGGCTGGGGAATTCTGGGAATTGAAATCTGCACATCTTCAATCTGGCTGGGGAATTCTGGGAACTGAAGTCCGTACGTCTTCAAGCTCCACACATCATCAAGCTGCCATGATTGAGAAACACTGGGTTAGGGAGTAATCCACAACTTTGGGGCCTCGGCTGTTTGGGAAGGGAGCAACTGCCCAAAGCAACAGTTCCTTTCTGAAGACCTACGCTCCTTTCCCTGCCTTTTCATTACAACTTGTTTGCCTTTCCAGGCGAGCGAGCAGGCAAGATAACAAGAACCGCAACTAGTTCCGGCTTTCTTCTCTTCCTATTCCCAACCTACCTTGAGATACGGAGTGATTGTCTCATTTGGGGATATTTTGTTTTTGTCAGGCTTACGGAGGTCGTCCGGGGCAGTCTGATCAGCCTAGGCAAAGCCATCAAAGGCCTGGTGTTGATGTCTTCGGAATTGGATGATGTCTTCAATAGCATGATCGTGGGCAAAGTGCCAGCTATGTGGGCAGCCAAATCCTACCCATCACTCAAACCCCTGGGGAGCTATGTGACCGACTTGGTGACACGGTTGGCCTTTTTTCAGGTACCCCTAAAGTCTCAATGTCGTGGTTCCGACAGATGAAACTCTTCAAAGAACTTCGAGGCATTGTTTACCTTAAAGAATCTTTATTTGAGAAGCATAGCGTCGGCACTAACACCGTGGAAGCCAAAAACTGGATTCCCCTCCCCTGAGCACATAGTATCAAAGCACAATTCCCTCCTCTGATTAACAGTCATAAAACACATTCTCCAATTAGTTTGAAATGCAGGCCTTCCCTCCAGTTCTCCAGCCCGCCAATTCTTATCATCTCTTATTTCAATAACCTTGGTTCACACACTAGGTCCAGTATTGTTATGTCTAGCTAAACTCCCATGCACACCCCTGCCCCCAGCATCATCTAACTCTAGCAGAATCATGCAGGAGCTGATTTGATGATCATATCAATTTCTCAATTAGGCTAGGCTGCTTTAATATTCACCTTGGCAGGAAAACTCCGTTGTGTCCTAAATGAGCTTGCTTACAGCTGGGAGTGAAGATGCTAAGGAAGGTTGCTAAATCTTGAGCAGAGACTCTGTTAAGAGGCTTGACAATTTCTCCCCCTGATTTCTGAACCACAATCAATATATCTCCTACTAATTAAGTGATGAAAAGGCCCATTGCATTCCTTGCTAGAGTGATTATGGCACTTTATGCGTTTGGTTCATTTAGAAAACTGATCCTAATTGATTGATTTAGATGCTTTGTTATTTTGGGAGAGCCAGAACAAGCAAATGTCACTAATAATTAATTAACCGTAAGTATATTGAATTTATCCTGGCTAATCCATTCTGAGTTTTCAGTCTGTTGGGTTCCTTTCATCTACCGAACTCCATTCTTAGGCAGCTGTAATATATATATAGCTAAATATCATTAAATATTTTGAACTAATATGTAACAATTCAATCCCTGGTGTTTTCATCCTCTTGGCTTTTTTTTACATATTGCAATTTGGAAAATGCAGCAAAGTTTTCCGCCAAGCTAGTTATTATACTTAATCCTTACAACCTGGCATTTCAGACAAAGGATTAGAAAATTCAGCCATCCTAGGATTCTTGGTAGTTGTTGTTTTGATGCTCCATTTCATAGAAGTATTTGTTAATTCTCATTCACCTCAGGAATGGATCAAACACGGACCACCAAATGTGTTTTGGATCTCTGGTTTCTATTTTACTCAGTCGTTTCTGACGGGCGTCTCTCAGAATTATGCCAGAAAGTATACAATCCCAATAGATCATATTGGATTTGAATTTGAGGTAAAGTATATAGACAACTAATTTAATTGTGCTTATAAAGAGTACTGTTATGTGGAAATCCAGAATTAATGAGAAGTAGAGGTTGGTTCCAGAGAAGTAGAGAGGAAGAATCTGCAGACTAAATGATGGCGGCAACAAGATGGTGGCTTTCGTGGCGAGGTACACGATTGTCTTCTGCTTTGGCTGGTTTTGTAGTTGGAGATGGGGAAAAAAATAAAAATCAAAAGGAACGGATTTCCATTCCTTTTGATTTTTATTTTTTTTGCAACATCTCAAACTACAAAACCAGCCAAAGCACTTAAGACATGGGTGAAGCATAAGGATTTACGAGAGAGAGAGAGAGCGCATCGAGTTATGTGGTGGGACATGGACAGCCCAGGTTTTCATGTGGATGTTCAATCATTGACTCTGCTAGAGAAAGAGATGAGGTGGCGATGGATGGAAATTGGTGGATTTGCTACTGTCATCGAGAGGAGACTGAACTGGCCTCAGAGAAAAATAATTATTGGACTTGGGAGGGTCAGGTAGCTACTAGCACCAAAGCAGGCTTTGTTGAGTAGCCACAACAACATTTTCTTCTCCTCCTCCTCCTCCTCCTCTCCCTTCCCTCCTTCTCCTCCTCCCCCTCCTCTTTGATTTCTAGACATCATACATAGACTGATCAGAACTAACTGGGTACCAGGCAGCAGCAAAACATCCCTGCTATAAAATGTGGACGGTGGGAAAGAAATATTTTCTTTTCTCTCCTGAAATATTGTTTTCCGAATCCGGGCTCTCTAGAGTTCACTCCGAGTTGTTCAAGGCTAGAAAGAACGGCGGGCGGGCCCCGTTCTGACTTAATTGATCCCTCAGTGTTGGGAAGATAATAAGGTGCCAAATATTAAATAATGGATGGTATTTATTAACTGCCGGATAGGCGAAGGGAGAGAAAAAACTCAGGGAACTCTTTGGGGGAAAAGAGTTCAAAATAAAGAAGTCCCGAGAGTATTGCAGCTGAAAATATAATGAGCAGATGGAGATGTCGGAGTTTATTAGGTGGAAGGGGCAAAGGCAAAAATAAAAATATATATTAAGTAGCTTAAGTTTTATTGGAGAAAGTTTTCAGGGTGGGATTGGCTTGCCCCACAGGCTGGCAAAAGGGGCATCTCCGGATCCTGTTGGACGAGGAATTTCAGCTGGCAAGGTCCGCCTTTCTGACGGGTCCTTGGTGCCCTCTGAGCTTGAGTTGTTTTCTTGCAGACCTTTCATGACCCAAGTAGGTGACATCATCAGTGCTTGAAGGGAGTGGCGTGGTGGTGCAGTGGAGGAAGAGGAGGAGTGTGGGCTCCTTGATGGGCTTGGTTGTTTTCCTGCAGATATTTCATTACCCAACTAGGTAACGTCATCGTCTCCCTTTAGCAAATTCCACCCCCTTCTAGCACTGAAGTTGTCACCTAGTTGGGCAAGGAAACATCTGCAGGAAAACCGCCAAGCTCAGAGACCCACCAAGTTCAAGCTACAAATATTGTGCTCTATCAAGAGGCTTTTCTAACATGGCTTCTACCCTCTGGAACATCGTCCGCCCTTCTCCATGGAATCCACACCCACTCTCTTGGCCGGGGGTCTTCAAACTTGGTTCTTTGATGACTTGTGGACTTCAACTCCCAGAATTCCTCAGCCAGGCACGCGTGCCTGGCTGAGGAATTCTGGGAGTTGAAGTCCACAAGTCATCAAAGGGCCAAGTTTGAAGACCCCTGCTCTTGGCCTTCTGCACAGAGCTGTAACCGTGGTTTACCAATCCCAGGGACGGCCTTTACGCCACACAGTAAGCCAGCGCATGGTGCAGCCTAGGAACCCCAGCGCCCACTTCCTCCTAAACCAGGAACGTGGGGACGACGCGTTATTTCCTCTTCCTCCTTCAGTCCACTCATCCTTTTCCCGCTGTAGGTGATGAGGAAGGAGCACAGCATGAAGCAGATGCCTGAAGACGGCGCCTACGTCAAAGGCCTCTTCCTGGAAGGAGCCCGATGGGATAAAGCAACCATGCAGATCGGCGAATCCCTCCCCAAAATCCTTTACGACGCCCTGCCCATCATTTGGCTGAAACCCGGGGAGAGCGCCACGTTTTTGCACGAACGGATCTACTTGTGTCCCGTCTACAAAACCAGCGCCAGGAGAGGCGTCTTGTCCACCACCGGACACTCCACCAACTACGTCCTCTCCATTGAGCTTCCTTCTGACCTTCCCCAGAAGCACTGGATCAACCGGGGGGTGGCAGCCCTTTGCCAGTTAGATGACTGACCCGTATATGCACACAATGAATCTATGTATTGCTCCACCTTCCAATTAAAAGACGTAGACTTTGACCTTGGCCTTCGTTGACATGAAAGCGGAAGTCTTCAAGACCTCTTACCCTTCCTAGTTTGCCCTTTGGCTGTGTAACTACAGAGTTGGGGATTGAGAAGCCAAGCTTTGCAACAACTTAGCCCTGGGCAGAGTTCCAGATCTGAGGGGCAAAAGGTGGATCAAATGCCTGCCAGGAACTGCCATTAAGCGAATAGTGTGGGGTCATTAAGCAAATCTATTGGGTTTTTTTTTTCTTCTGGAAACCAGAAACTGTAAAAAAACAACAACACTTAAACACACGCTAGTGGCCTGCAGAATGCTGCAAACAGCCACGAATGTGAGTTATTTTCCAAAAGCCCAAAATGCAATCACATGACCACAGGGAGTGTGTGTGTTAGAATTCCAGAACTGGGTCATAAGTACCTTTTTTGGGGGGGTGAGATGCAACTTTGAATGGCAGTTGAGAGTTCAGTCGTTAAGTGAGGACTATCAGGAGACTCTAGGACAGGGGTCTTCAAACTTGGCCCTTTGATGACTTTTGGACTTCAACTCCCAGAATTCCTCTAGTCCTCTAGCTGTGCTGGCTCAGGAATTCTGGGAGTTGAAGTCCACGAGTCATAAAAGAACCAAGGTTGCCTACCCCTGCTCTAGTCCACCAGCTTTAATTGATTTCCCGTATTTCAGGACTCAAAAAGGAAGGGTTGCTAAATTTGAAGGGGGTTATGGGTAGGTAAGCATGTTATCTGGAGCTCTGAACTGTCCCAATAGCAGCTATTGTTTCAGTTACTCTAGTCTAGTGCAGGGGTCTTCAAACTTGGCCCTTTGATGACTTGTGGACTTCAACTCCCAGAATTCCTCATCCAGGCACGCTGGCTGAGGAATTCTGGGAGTTGGAAGTCCACAAGTCATCAAAGAGCCAGGTTTGAAGACCCCTGCTCTAGGAATATCAACAGCACATGAGGTTATGTAGCCAAGTACAACATAAGGCTGGTCAGAGACCTTGAGTTTTGTTTTTTCTATCCTATTTTTTTTATTTTCCCACAATGCTGCTTTCTTTCACAGAGGGCAATTTTAGCTCATCCTTCTCCTCTCTCCTTGGGACCAAGTGGAGTCCCGAACCTTGGAAACAAAACCAAAACAAAAAAAATCACCCGGTGGTAACCATACCAATTTCATCTTCACCTGTCGTCATGCCAAGTGCATCAGCCAGATAGCCTTTGACGATATCAACCCCAGCCTGATTAGGGGCTATGAAATTTCATCGTGAGATTTCAAATAAACCGGTTTAGAGATTTTCCTTAGCTTCTCCTGATGTCGAAACGCCCGGGCTTGTGGCAGGGCGAGGCCCATGGGTGGCAAATGAATCTGGATGGTAAGAAGAAGAAAAAAGAAAAAAAACCTGCTTAAAAAGAGACTCTGAAAAACAGACAGGCCTTATTCAGATACCGGGCTTAATCCTGCGTCTTTTCTTGGCAGCGAAACGTTTTATTTTAAACAAGAAGGTCAAAGCTAACACAATCGACGGTAAGAAAGGAAAGAGAAAAAATAGAAAAGACAAAAGTGGTGCTTAAGTGAGTTGCGCCCATTTTTACCACCTTTTGGGCCACAGTTGTTACACACTTCCGTTAAGTGAATCATGCAGTCATTAAGTAAGGCTGGCTTTCCTCCCCCCCCCCAATTGACCTTCCTTGTCAAAAGCCAGCTGGGAAAGCAACAAAGGGTGATCACCTGACCCCAGGGCACTGCAATCCTGCTGATTGCCAAGTGCCTGGTTTTTGATCACGGGACTGGTGGGGATGCTGCAACGGTCATAAATGCGAGGACCGGTCATAAGTCGCTTTTCTAAGTACCACTGTAACTTCGAACAGTTACTAAAGGAATGGTTGTAAAAATCAAGGACTGTCTCAGCCAACTATTGTCAAGACCAGGGGTAGGCAACCTTGGCTCTTTTATGACTCGTGGACGTCAACTCCCAGAATTCCTGAGTCAGTTATGCTGAGGAAAAAGGGAGAGGTTTCCAAGCTGAGCCATGCTGGCTCAGGAATTCTGGGAGTTGAAGTCCACGAGTCATAAAAGAGCCAAGGTTGCCTACCCCTGGTCAAGACAGAATCCTCCTGACCAAGAATAACAAAGAGTCCTGTCAAACAGCCGATTCCTACTTACAGGCCTTGGATACGGGTTGCGATAATGAAGGCCGAGCTCTATTCTCGCCTTGCACTCCTCTACGCATTGTTTAATCAGCTCGGGATCTGTTAGCTGGTCTTGCAAACAATACAGGGGGGAAAAAAAGAAAAGAAAAGTTAGAACACAAAGTGCAAAGGCTTTAAAGGACACATAGGTAAGTTAAAAAATTTTTTTCCAAATTACCTTGTGAATTCCCACCCCTTCCCACAAAGACGTTCAAAGGAAAGATCCTTGATCGTCCCATGTTTTTAGCTTTTTTAAATGTTTTTCCTAGTTTTGGATGCTGCCCAGAGTCCATTGGTGTTGGATGGATGGATGGATGGATGGATGAAAAGAAGGAAATGGAGGGAGGAAGAATTCTAAATGAATGAGAAGAAGGAAGGAAGGAAAGGAAAGGAAAGGAAAGCAAAGCAAAGGAAAGTTAGCTAGATAGCTAACTACAAATAACTTTTGCCTGAATCGGACATAACTCTTTTCCAATTGTGATCCTCACAGTCTCTTTTGCTAAATTTATTGAGAAGATGACAATGGGGTGGGGGCTTACAAGAATTCCAGCACTGAACTATTTCCTATCTGCAACCGATCCACCTCCAATTACATAAAGATGGATTCTGCCCTCATTTCTTTCTTGCTGCCTTTTTTTTTTTTTTGACCCTGCAAATTGGAAGGTCTCTTCCGTGACCCCCGTTTCTTTGAATCTTGATGGGTCTGAGATGATGGCCTTCAATGCGCCCTAGATAAGCTGAGCGTGACTTAGTGCAATGTTTGATCCACACAAGTAAAAATCTGTGGATATTTAAGGGCTCGAAAGGTTAAAACCACCCCCTTTGCATTGTGCTAGGTTAGTGACCAGTGGAGTCACAAACGTCTCACGTGACCTGATCCATCAAATATGTGGCAGTACATGTAGCTTCTCATGTACCCTTTCTGGAGACACCTCTTATTCTCCAGCCTTCAGGGAACAGAAAGTTGGACCTGTGGGGCCTTTGGCTCCATCAGCCCTGCTGAAAGCCGAAGAAGTTGATGTATCCACACCAAGGAACATTTGGCACTGAGGAACAGGATCAAATGAGAGAATTCTCCATCCTGGACAGTCACCCCAAACCCGACCGATTAAAAAAACAAAAACAAATGCTAGACCAAATGCTAACTCACATTTTGATTCTTCCGGAACAACGTTTTAGCTTCGCTGATAATATACTGTTTTTCTTTCTCCGTCTCTTTCATCTGTCCAGTTGCTGACTGCCATGTTTTGGCTATTCGGAATATTTTGCGGTAAAGGCCCAGGACTTCTTGACGAGTGACTGGTGTCATCTGGAGAAACGAGAGAGGATTCCTGGGTGAGCATTTGGGGCTGTGGGGGAAAAAAAAAAGGGGGGGGGCCTCCAACCAGATGGATATTTTCACATTTTACTCCATTCGTTTTCAAATATTTTTCTTGGCTCCATCCGCGGACGTGGAAAGAACCAGCAAAAATGGAAGGGGGAAACCCCCCAGAAAACTATAATTATCTGCCAAGTGTGGATAATAGCTACTTTTCCAGGCGCTAAATTTAAGGCAACAAAATACCCAGCTGATATCAGCATACATGAAAATATGCCCAGTCTTTCCTAAAGAGAAATATGCCTCAAGAATCAAAAGCAGGATATTGAGAAAGGGAACAACGAAAAGGGAAAAAGAAAAGCAAATATAACCACAGAGGTGAGGGCAATGAAATCCCACAGAATTCGATTCAGTTGCAAACTTCAAAACAGGTTGTCTTCACTTTACGACCACAACTGAGCCCCATAATTTCTGTTGCTAAGCAAGACAGCTGTTCAATGAGTTTTGCCCCATTTTATAACCTTTCTTGCGACCATTGTTAGGTGAATCCCTGCACTTGTTAGTAACCTGGTTGTTAAGTGAATCTGGCTTCCCCGATGACTTTGCTTGTCAGACGTTCGCAAAAGAGGATCGCGTGATTCCGAGGCACTGCAACCGTCATAAATCTGAGGCAGTTGCCAAATGCCTGAATTTCGATCACGTGACCGTGGGGGGGGGATGCTGCAAAATTCACTTAACAACCGTCTTGCTTAGCAATGGAAATTTGACGCTCATTTGTGGTCGTAAGTTGAGGGCTACTTGTTTATCCGCTTCCGTCTTCCCTCAGAACGAGTGTGAGAACTGACGGTGAAATCTACGTAGGACGCCATCTTGTTAGATGTCAATGTTTGAACATGCTTTCCCCTTGCACCCAAGGCATGGTGAGTCCCGGCTAGCATAGACGCATGCAGAAAGCAAGTCTCGCTCAAAAATGCTGGACAGATTTATCCTTTCTCGGTGAACAAAAGCCACTTCTGTTGTCCAGGACTGCTGAGCTTGCCACGGCAAAGCATTCTTGTAAAAGAAATATTGTAGTTTCGTTGTTCATGATTTCAGTTCTGTACCAGATGAGCATAATGCTCTCTTTCTTAGTGTTCTCAAAGGCAATTATTGATGGCCTGTTAGGGAATGGTTGGCAAAGGTTTCACTGGGTCATATGTTAAATCATGTTTTAACACTGGTTTACTAAATAAATTGCATTTGGCTCAGGATACCGAAGAAGGATCGATCTGTCTGTCTGTCTCTATCCTATCTATCTATCTATCTATCTATCTATCTATCTATCTATCTATCTATCTATCTATCTATCTATCTATCTATCTATCTATCTATCTATCTATCTATCTATCTATCTATCTATCTATCTATCTATCTATCTATCTATCATCTATCTATCTATCTATCTATCTATCTATCTATCTATCTATCTATCTATCTATCTATCTATCATCTATTCTCTCTCTTTCTAAATCTATGTATCAGATAGGTCAGTCCGCCTATCTATCATATTTATAATCATGTTTATATGTGTAATACGTTATTAAGCTAAGGTCAATAAAGCACATTATAGTTTGTTTAAAACCAACTAGCATTGGAGTTTTGTTTTTTTAGCAATTGATGAACTGCAGATTCAGTTCTCCCAGCAATCCCAATCAGGGAAAATAACATTTATTGTACCTTCTCCTACAAAACGCATCTTAAAGTCACATGAGCCACCTAAACTTAAGGTTAACAAAATTAAGACAAGAAGCCCATTTAGGAAGCATTCCCTGTGACCAAGGATATCTTGATAGCTGCCTTCAGGAATCCTGCACAGAAGAATTATATTGTCAGGGTGGCAGAAGAATAATCTGGTTATTCTTCTGCCACCCGGGCAATATAATCTTCATGTCTGCTTAACTGATTCTGTTTTAGAATGCAACCATTTTGTTGTCTTCCGAACTAAATTATAACATTTAGCTGAAGTAATGACCCCCAATTTTTCTGCAGCTGGGAAAGGTGGCGATGTTTAAATGGGATGGTGCAATTAGCTGCAGAAAAGAAACCTCACTTGGTCAGATTTATTCCTTTAAAAGTGATTTGAGAGCCACTGCACAGCCAGATAGGGTGTAAATAAGTCCTTAGTTCCTATGATATTGATGGGAAGGTGAGTGAGAAGACTTGAAAATTCTGGAAGTTGAAATCCACAAGTCATAAAAGGGCCAAGTTTGAAGACCCCTGCTTATGACCGTTGCAGCATCCGCATGGTCACGTGATCAAAAGTTGGATGCTTGGCTCCTGGCAGGCATTGATGATGATTGCAGCCTCCCAGGATCATGTCATCGCCATCTGCAATCTTTGCAACGGGCTTCTGACAAGCAAAGTCAATTGGGGAACCTGGATTCGCTTTAACAACCGCACAGATTCACTTAACAACCGTGGCATTGTTGCTTTTCCCCCTCAAATGTGAGTGTTTTAAAAATCATCAGGGTTTACTTTTCTTCCTTGATGCCACAAGGCAATACTTTTTTTTTTTCTCCCAAGGAAAAAGGTCGTAAGTTAGCGCTGGCTGGGGAATTCTGGGAGTTGAAGTCCATACATCTTAAAGTGGCCAAGGTTCAGAAACGCTGCCCCAGGGGTCTTCAAACCTGGCCCTTTTATGACTTGTGGACTTCAACTCCCAAAATTCCTCTAGTACATCAGCTTTAATTGATTTCCCGTATTTCAGGACAGTGAAATCTGGTCTTGAAACTTCTTAGTTTCCTCTTTTAGCTGACCAAATTGCCCTCATCTGTCAAGGCAAAGAGATGCCCCAAAATACATCACTCAACATTAAAAAAACCATTTGCTTATTCATCTTTTGGCTTACATGCCAGCTGCAGAGGAAATTTCTAGGTTTTCACTTCCTTCTTTGTTTAAACAAATAAAGTTTTTTTTTTGGGGGGGGGAATCCCCAGGGCAGTTCCAAGTTGCTGTAGGTGAGATATTTGGACTGGGTTTCTCTTAAAGAAACAAAATAGTTTATATCCAATGCCCCAATGGGATATTTTTTTTAAAAAACAACAACCACGGTTTGGATTTGCAACTGCCTCCAGCAATAAAATTCATGATGTGCTGATGGATTTACACTGTAACCAAATAAAAAAGATGAGTAAAATTGAGCAATTTGTCTCCAGTTTTTTCCCCTCATTGAGTTTGTTTTGTGATTTCATGCTCAGTTCCTTCCTGCTACCTACGCCTTTGATTGAGGGCAACTGAGCCCATTGAAGAACTATACAACTATTGGTGGTTTGTGGGCTGCCGTCAGAAAACCACAATGGCAAGCAAGCAATACAGTTCTTTGAACGTGGGTTGTTTCTTCAAAGTCTAGACCATTTCTTGAGGCAAACACGTGGGTGGGCTCTTGCGCGAATTGAATGCAATGCCTTTCAAGGTCCTGTGTCTAAATTGCAGCTTTTGTATAATTTCATTAAGGCAACAATTAACATGGTGTCTGTCTAGGAATGACTGGCTGCTGCCAATCAGCATCTGGTAGCAGCTTGGAAGATTAATAAACTCCATTATAAGCTTATAGAAAATCATACTCTGCAGTTGCGGTTCCTCTAGATACAATGGCTATATTTTCTTAGAAAAAATAAAGAACATACCTGAAAAAGGGACAAATCTGAAGGAGATTCATAAGGACAAAAAAAAAAAAAGTTTGTAACTTTGCTTTACAAAGGAAAATTCAAGAGCCAAGAAAAACAAAAATGGCTATTTGAATAAACGTATGTACACTTATTTTAAAGAGATGACTCAATGTCTGTATTTTTCCCAAGACTGTGCATTAAATGGTATCATTTGTACGGGAGAAATTACAGTAAATGTCCCAAATAAAGGAGAATGGTGAGTTTTTGAAAAATACTATCCAAAGGGCAGGTTTTTTGAAAGAAAGGACTGGCTTTTATAATAAAGGACATATGGTCACTGTACCATATGTGATGAATTTGGGTCTCTTCCTATAATAAGAGTTGCCATTATTTGGGTGGGTGGGCGGAGAATATACAAATTCTCTTTTACATATAACCTGCATCTTTCTTATTTTATGATAAAATAAAACCTGTTTAAAGGCTTCTACCAGGGATTTAAATTCGACCTTGACCAGTCTGAGGCCCCACCCCCAGCTTTAAGACTCCTCCTCCAGGGTGAGAAGCAAAGCGTCGTGGCTGTCTGTCTATCTATCTGTCTGTCTATCTATCTGTCTATCATCTCTCCTATCTGTCTGTCTGTCTGTCTGTCTGTCTGTCTGTCTGTCTGTCTGTCTATCTATCTATCTATCTATCTATCTATCTATCTATCTATCTATCTATCTATCTATCTATCTATCTATCATCTCTCCTGTCTGATCTATCTATCTATCTATCTATCTATCTATCTATCTATCTATCTATCTATCTATCTATCTACCTACCTACCTACCTACCTACCTACCTAATCTGTCTCACCTATCATTTCTCCTGTCTGTCTATCATCTCTATCTGTCTGATCTGTCTATCATCTTATCTACCTACCTACCTAATAAATAACATAAAATAAAAAATAAATTCTTATTACTAAGGAAACTGGTGAATGCTTCCAGCAGGGACACACAAATGAATCCTAGTTTGGCTCAGGCTTCATTGACACCAGTGGCGCCATTTTGTCACCCTATAGCGCCCCCTATCGGAGAGGGCAAAACCAACGCGTGCGTTTGCTGCTCTCTGACGGTCCAGCCTAGAGCCGTGTGGGCGATACCAATATAGAAGCGGGGGGGGGGTTACCTCTGCCGTGCCTCCTCTTTTCGGGATGTTCTCTTCGCCTCTGGGAACAGACGCTCCTCTCTCCTCGCTCGTCCCCTCTCACCTTTTCGGATTCACCTGCAGAGCTAGCACTTTTACTCCCAACACACACATATGCACCGGACCCGGGGGGGAGGATATAGTTCCCCCTCCCCCAACATAAATATTCGCCCTCACTCACCTTCGGAGACGACGAAAACGAGAGGGGGAAAAAAATACCCCCCCCCCCGCAGCCAGCCCTCTTGCCCTTACGCTGCGCGCGGCGTCAAGCGCGTGAAAGCGCGTCCAACGTCACGACGCCGCCAGCTGACTCTCTCGGCGAAGCCCCACCTCCCGGAAGTGATGCAGGAGGCTGAGCCCGAGTGGGCGCTCTGGTCGCCGAGGAGCGCTGGTGGCGGAGAGGGGTGAGCGAATTGGACCGTCTCTCTTCCCGTCCGGGTCGGGGTTGGGCAGGCGAGTGCCCCCTTTCGCCACCGTTGGCCCCCCTCCCTCCCTCCGCCCCTCAGCAACGGCCAGCTCGCTCCCCACCTTTCTGGCAGGGAGGGGGGCTCCTTGGGGGGCCCCCCAGCTGGAAGGAGAGAAGAGGGGGGCTCTTTTGGGGCAGGGGGAGGGTTCCTCCTGAGGGGAGGGGGCTTAGAGGGAGCAGAAGACGCCCTGTCGCCCCCCAAGGACGAGTACATGGAGGGGACCCTCACCCAACAGTGGGGCATGTGAGTATTCCCCCCCCAACGCCCCCGGGCGGGGGTCGCCTCCTCCCTTATAATGGGCTCCCTTTGCAGCCACCAGACAGTGGTGGGTTAGGTCTTCGTAATGGCTGGGAAGGGTCGCTAAGGTGAGTTGGGTTGGGGGGGGTTTCTGCCCATTTGGGGGGGGAGACCCTCTTGTGGTCATGTTGCCCTTGTGCTCTGTTGTTTTTTCTCCTGGGAGAGGTAAGTGGCCAGGCCAAGGCTGTTGGCTTTAGGCCAGCCCTGGACTTTCTGGGCCATCCTGGGAGCTGTTCCAGCCCATAATAAGCAGAGCAGAGCGTTCATTCAGCATGCTGAACCTGGTTATGGGATCCTTTCTTTTTCTGCATTAATCCATCGAGTGACCAGATGGCTCTAAGTCACACTGTGTGTTAAAATGTGTGTATCTTATATATCTCTCTATCAAATCTGTCTCTATCTAGTTCATCTATCTATCATCTACCTATCTACCGTTCTGTCTGTCTGTCTCTCTCTGTCTCTCTCTGTCCTATCTATCTATCTATCTATCTATCTATCTATCTATCTATCTATCTATCTATCTATCTATCTATCTATCTATCTATCTATCTATCTATCTATCTATCTATCTATCTATCTATCTATCTATCTATCTATCTATCTATCTATCTATCTTTATCATCCATCCATTATCTATCTATCTTTCTTTCTATCTATCTATCTATCTATCTTTATCATCCATCCATTATCTATCTATCTTTCTATCTATCCTATCTTTCTATCCTATCTGTCCTGGAATTGGGGAGTTATGAGTGGGTTGTGTGTGTGTATTTATATACCAGCCTGGCTTTAGGGTTTGGGAGTGGGAGGGATTGGAAGTGAAGAGGGCATCAGTGGGATAAAAATCGTTTCATTGTCACAAACAGATTGCATCCTGGTGAGACTTGAGCTGACTGTGCCTGTCTTCCTTGGAAGGGTGGGGACCAGTTAACCTAGTCGATCCTCGGAGACTAGAAAACTTGAGGATTGCTGAATCCTCTCAGGAACTAGATAGTGATCCTGACAACTTCCCGGTCTCATTGTGGCACTTTTGAGGCTGAAAATAGTTGTTGAAGCTGTCTCTCTGGAGGGCTATTTTGGGTGAGCCCAGATTGAAGGCAAGTGGATCTATGAATGACTTAAGACCCAGAAGTATGAATTTTGCAAGACGTATAACTGGGCACAGAGCAAAGTCCACCTATCTGTAGCTGTGATGCCAACAACTTCTCTGTCAGCGTTGTATCTTCAATGAACTGCCCAGCAGAGCAGTTCTCAACTGCTGGGGACTTTAGTTGGCGATAAATTTGAGGCAGAACGGACTAATTTAATAGGTTTGGGAAGACCTTTGCATATAAAATCCTTTGTATGTGTTTCAAATTAGATACACTTTTTGAAGAACTTGTTGAATTATGGAAGTGCCGCCTGGTCAGAGTTTATGAGATCCCTTTATATTATTATGGCCTCAGAAAGCCAGCTCAGTTGCTTCTTTTTTAATTTGTTGTCCTTAGTTGCTCTAATTGGATAGATCCAAGGAAGGCTAATAAACTGTGAGGTCCTCATGCACATCACTTTGGAACAGGTGGTAGTGTAATTTTTTTTTTTATTTTTTTTTTTTGAACAGGGCTTCCCTTGATTTTGAAATTTGGTATAATTATCACTAAGTTGCAAGTTTTGGACATAAGTGCTAGATAAGGGTGACCATTGGAGTGCTGGAAATTGCTTAGGAATAAATTTGACTTGAAAGAAATTAATTATCTGGATCTCCCGGCCTACATGAAACAGTATAAAAAACCTTAGTTATTCTGAGTGGCGCCTTCGCCAGGGGAAAAGCGGGGGATTCCTTGGTGATATTTACCATCATTGATCATGGGATATTGCTGCAGCGCTGTAGCTTAATGAGCTAATTATTTTTAAAGTTCTGTGTTACAGTAGCTTCAATTCATTAGAGAATTGTAGTGGAAAATTTTTACATCGCCTTGCGTTGTAAAAAAAAACCCCACTAGTGGTATTGTTTTTGTCTTATTCTCCTGTGTCTATATGGGAAGCTGCTGGAAACTACATATCACCAGCCATGAAAGTAGCGATCCCCAACCTTTTTGGTACTAGGGACCGGTTTTGTGCAAGACAATTTTTCCACGGACTGGGGAGGGGGGAAGAGGAGGGGCTGACAACCTAGATCCCGTGCACGCACAGTTTTGCTTGCCCACCACTCACCTCCAGCTCTGCTGCCTGGACCGGTATCGGTCCATGGCCCAGGGGTTGGGGACCCCTGCGTTAAAGAACCAGACAGTCTTTATGTTATATATAAAACCCGTCATGGTTTAATGTCTATGGAAATTCTCAGCCATCCAAGTCACGATTGTCTTCAAGGAAAAACAAAGTCCAGTTGCCTTTTGGGGAAAAAAGCACTTTGGGGACCTTTGTTAGTATCCAAATACTTAAAAGATTGGGTTTCTTAATTCCTGCTAACCTGGGCACCAAGATCAGTTGGGGAGGTGTCTGCCTTGCTGGTGATCCTATTGATACGTTCAGTCCACAGTGTGGTGACCAGAGTAGGGCCTGTTTAATTCTTTTGTAAAATGCTTTGGCAGGAATAACATAGAAAAAGAGTGAAATGGAACGGCTTTGAAGGGAGAAGCAAGGCAAGTCCCATTTCTCACTCCTTACAGCCTTCTGTATATGTTGGACTGCAACTCCCATCATCCTTAGCCAGCATAGCTATCTATGGTGGCTGAGAAATAATGGGGAACATAACAAGACTGGACCAGATGTTGAAGAATCAACATAGAATCCTATGGATGTGTGTTGACTGGGGAAAAAAAAACACCTTTTCAAAATCCCAGCTCTTTCCCAATTCAGCTCTTCTGCTATCTTGAGTCATTGTGATTTTTTAAAAAAAGCTTTTCTTCCCTCACCCCACTCCTTTAGAATAAATATTAAAGATTCACTTTGGAGCCCAGCCCTGTGCCTGTTTACTCAAAAAGGAAGGGTTGCTAAATTTGAAGGGGGTTATGGGTAGGTAAGTATGTTATCTGGGGCTCTGAACTGTCCCAATAGCAGCTATTGTTTCAGTTACTCTAGTCTAGTGCAGGGGTCTTCAAACTTGGCCCTTTGATGACTTGTGGACTTCAACTCCCAGAATTCCTCAGGCAGGCACGCGTGCCTGCCTGAGGAATTCTGGGAGTTGAAGTCCACAAGTCATCAAAGGGCCAAGTTTGAAGACCCCTGCTCTAGTGTGTTCACAGACGGGATCAACTTTCTCACTGTTCTATAACTATATTTCTCAAACGTTTTTGTGAATACGGTACGCCAGTGGTTCTCAATCTGCGGTCCGCGGATCCTGCAATGTCACAGCCCCACAGGGGTCTGCAAAGATGAAATGTTATGATTTAAACCTTGACTTAAGTCTTGGTGGTCCTTGGCCATGGTGCCTATGGCCCCAAAAGGTATTTAAAGGGGGTCCGTGGTGAACAAAAGGTCGGGAACTACTGCAGTATACTATTCATAGGGAAATGGAAGGAACATTGGGCCTCTTGCTATCTAAATGGCAGGTAGAGCTGCCATTTAATATGTGGTAATAGAATAGAGCTGGAAGGGACCTTGGGGGTCTTCTAGTCCAGCCCCCTGCTCAAGCAGGAGAACCTATACCATCTCAGACAGGTGATTGTCTAGTCTCTTCTTAAAAACCTCCAGTGATGGAGCGCCCACGATTTCTGGAGGCAAGCTGTTCCACTGGTTGATTGTCCTCACTGTCAGGAAGTTTCTCCTGATGATGATGATGATGGTGATCTCCAATCAGTTGCGTCCAACTCTTGGTGATTCTTTGGGCCAGGACTCTCCACATCTTCCGATCTTGCTCTACTTCTTTGAGTTGTTCTGTGCTCTGGCTGGTGTGATTTAAAATGTAAAGAGGTTTTTTTGTTTGTTTGTTTGTTTTACTTGAGAGCTGTCCTTCTCTTAGGCACATATTCAACGGTGAGGTTGAAAAGCACGTTTTTCCTTCTCATTCCCTACACAAGCATTTGTGAATATTGCAATTCTGAGTCCACACACAGAAAGCTAGGAAGTCACAGTTTTTGTTCTGGGATGGTGGCCGAAGAGAGACCACTCAGATTTTTTTCCCCCCTGTCTCCCCTCTCCTTGTGGGTTATGCCTTTCTCTTCCTCCTGGTCGAACCCCACTTTCCTTCCCCTGTCTTTCAAAAGGAGCATCAGAGGAGCTTCCATATCCAAAGGCAGCGTACCAGCGTTTTGACTATTGTTTGCATCCTGCGGTTCATTATGAGGAGCAGATGTTGGACCAGAGGAACTTTTAATTTGAATAAGCAGGGCTGCTGCTGTTGTGGCCTGGAGGATTCCTCCATCCGGGGCGGAAAACAGTGGCCTTCCAGATGTGGCTGGACAACCTGGACCATTTTAGCTGGGGCTTTGGGATGTTGAAATTCAGCAGTATCTAGGCACGTGGTCTCCCCACCCCTGCCAGCTGCTATGCTCATGTTTTGCCCTGTTCATAGCATCGTTTTTGATATAATGGGGGGGGGGGAATGGGGAATTCTCTCTCAGTGCACTCTCTTTGCCCAGCTCCTTCTGGCTGAATAGCACGATCTATCACAGGGGTGTCAAAACTGCCGGCCCACCGTCGTAAATACGAACCAATTGCCAAGCATCTGAATTTTGATCACGTGACCCATCGGGATGCTGCAACGGTGCTAAGTGTGAAAAGCATCATTTCCCCCCCTCCCCAGTGCCGTTATAACTTTGGTCACTAAATGAACTGTTGTAAGTCAAGGACTGCCTGTCCTAGAGCCCGATTGGGATCGATTTCGTAGGAAAAGTGGAGAAAATCTATGCCCTCCCCTTCCCCCCCCCCTTCCTGAATTTCCTGGGTAGAAACATGCAAATCAGAGGCAACATTCCAACCTAGCTTGCTTTTCCAGTCATTATTTATATTCGCTTCCTATCTGAAGGGTGTGGAAGCTGCATTTTTTTTTAAAAGAAAAAAGAAAAAAAGCAGAACACCCTGCCCCCAGGAGGCCGTAGCGTTCGTGTGAGTAATGAGTCCAGGGGTGTTTTTGTGCAGTGATTATTTCCTTTCGTGCAGGAACTGGCGAATAATATTTATATGTTACTTACATGAAAGGGTATAGGTCTATACATACATTGCATATATAGATAGTATGTTTTAAATGTGTGTTAATGTATGTGTACACTTTGAGAGGAAGCAACTCAATTTCATTTTTAAGGTGTGCCATTGTGCCCACAGGAAAAAAAACGACAATACAGGTTATCTAACCTAATTCTTTGTTTGTGAAATCCTGGCTTTTTAAGCTAGAAAGCTATGGCCAGGCAGGGTCCAGTCATCTGTCCCAGAATGTTCTACATTTGACTTCCAATTTCCAACGGTCAGTTGTCAGCAACTGAGGTTAAACACGCTTGGGATAAACACACGTCCGTCATCCGAAAGGAAAAATGAAAAAAATAAAAATAACGACGACAAAATTCGCAATGGACCAGTCGGTCTTTCTCTGCCGTCCGTTTTCTCTTTTCCTAAATATCATCCACTCAATTTCTCTTTGTTCTTTGTAAGCAACAAAACCTATCACAACTGTACCTAAGAATGACTTTTTTTTTTTTTAAAGGGAGACGTGAAGTTATCAAGAACAGCCTCTCTTTGGGAGGAGAAAAAAAGATGAGAATATTAGTTTAAAAACAGTTTTGCAACATTATAAAAAAAAAAAAAGCCCCCCCCCAACCTTGTAAAGTCTTTGGGTAAGTTAATAATTTGGGGGTTAAGGGGAAGAGATGGCCGAGGGGAAGTTTGATTTAATGTGAAATGGCGAACAATTGTGGCGAGCAGTGGTTAAGCAAATATTAACAGAAAGATATTTTCTTCTGCAGCTAGCTTTATGAAAAACGTTTGTACTCTCTGGGTAGTTTTGGCAAAACAATGGGTACTCTGTCTTTTCCAGTAGGGCTCTGGACTCTAGTGGATGGCTGTCCCTTAAATTCTTTCAATACACTTGAGAACCACAGATTTCCTTCCCAAAAAAATTCCTGGAAGCTTTCTGTTCTTCCTCAGCCGCCTTGCTCCTTTAAAAAGTCAGGCAGGCTAAGCCTGATCTGTTAGGAAACAGCTTTAGGTTACAGTAGTTGTTTTAAGATAACTAGGTACAAGTCGTTCTTGAGTTACAACCACAATGGAGCCCAACATTTATGTTGCTAAGTGAAACATGGGTTAAGTGAGTTTGCCCCATTATACGGCTTTTCTTGCCATAGTTAAGGGAATCGCTGCATTGGTTAAGTTAGTAACCTGGTTGTTATATGAATCTGGCTTCCCCATTGACTTTGCTTGTCAGAAGGTCGCAAAAGGGGATCCCGGGATCCCCGGGACACGGTGACCGTCATAAGCTTGGTGGTTTTCTTGCAGACGTTTCATTACCGAACTAGGTAACATCATCAGTGCTAGAAGGGTGTAAACCAGAGTGAAGGAGGAGGAGGAGGAGAACTGTGGACTTGGAGCTCTCTGAGCTTGGTGGTTTTCTTGCAGACGTTTCATTACCGAACTAGGTAACATCATCAGTGCTAGAAGGGTGTAAACCAGAGTGAAGGAGGAGGAGGAGGAGGAGGAGAACTCTGGAGCTGTCTGAGCTTGGTGGTTTTCTTGCAGACGTTTCATTACCGAACTAGGTAACATTATCAGTGTTAGACGGGAGAGGGGTTCTTCGGGGGGGGCAGGGAGAGGAGGAGGAGGGCGAGGACCACTGTGGTTTCCTTGGTGAGCTTGGTGGTTTTCTTGCAGACATTTCATTACCGAACTAGGTAACATTATCAGTGTTAGAAGGGAGAGGGGTTTTCAGACGTTTCATTACCCAAACTAGGCAACATCATCCGAGGAAGAGGGGGGGGGGGAAAGCTGCGTGCCAGCCTTCCACTTTACGCCAGTCTTCTGATGACTTCCCAAGATTTGGACTACAAGTCCTGCTTTCTTCAGCCCATTAGGCAGCAGGTCATTTTAGGCCAGTGTTTTTGTAGTTGGAGCATCTCCATGTTTGGCATTTGATTTCATAACAAAGTGTGGCTTGGAAGGTCCATCTTACAGTTGCTCCTCTTACTACTCTCCTTCCACCCCATGAAAGGGCTTCTAAGGAAAAGAAGTTAGCTTGAAATCTAAAAAGGGAGATCTTCTGATTTCCCTGAAGGTAGAGATTTTCTTTCTATCATTCTGTGTGCAGGTTGTGGTACGCTTAGGTTATCCTCTGGAGAATCTTGATCAAGCCACTGTATAATTTTTTTTTTTTTAAGATGACCAGCTGGAAGGACACGTATGGGAGAGCGTGCACTCTAGAGAAAAGCCGCGCAAATATTCAGAATAACAGAATAAGGTCTTCAAGCAATGAAGTCGTCGGCTTCCTGCCCTTGCAGGGGGATCCATGGCTTGGAGATGTTCAAGCAAAGATTGAGAATCATTGGTTTGGCATGTCGTGGGAATTCCTGCCCTGTGGAATCATAAGGTTGGGAGTTTGGAGAGGATCTAGTTTTTCCAAGACCCCTCAAATTCTATGTTTTCTCATTCTAACACATAATAACAAAATGTTATTGGAAGGGACCCTGGAGGTCTTCTAGTCCAATCCCCCTGCTCAGGCAGGAGACCATGTACCATTTCAGACAAATGCTTGTCCATTCTCTTTTTTAAAATCACCAGTGTTGGAGAATCCACAACTTCTGGAGGCAGGTTGTTCCACTGGTTAATTGTTCAAACTGTCAGGAAGTTTCTCCTTAGTTCCAGGTTGCTTCTCTCCTTGATTAGTTTCCATTCTTTGCTTCTTGTCCTGCCTTCAGGCACTTTGGGGAATGGCTTGACCCCCCTCTTCTTTGTGGCCACCCACTCTGATACTGCTATGTTGAGATGTGGAGCAGGGAGAATTGAGGATGGAAAGCTTAATTAAGATTGATTTGGATGTAAATGGAATCAAAGTGTATGAGTCCTCCTCCTGGAGAGACGGGTATAAATGGTTCACTGAATTAATAATACGATTAGGAAGAAAAAGGGAAGAAATCCTCGTATTTGGGGCTGTTTTACAACATTACACAACGCAGATAAGGGCCAAACCTTTGAGACTGCAGTGCCATTGCTTGGTCTGGCTCTATTTTGATGAATCAAACCTAGTGCGCAGGGATCACCCATTGTTTAAAGTCTTAATCTCTAGTTTACAAACCTCTCGTCTGGATTTATGCAACAAGCTAGGCGAAAGCCGAGCGAATCCCCGTTGTGGTGTTTGCAGCACGGAAACCAACAGCAGAGTTTTTACAGCAGTGTGCTTAGAGGTGTGTCTGATGCTTCCTTAAGCATTTTTGTTTTAGAAAGAAGAGGCAAGTTTTCCAAAGCCAGCTGAAACCACAACACTGCAAATTAATGGAGCTGTTGGGAAAAGTTCCCTTGAAGGTGCAAACCTACCTATAAATCTGTTCTTCTTTACAATCTTCTCTTAGAAAAGGGCTTTTACTTCTCTGCATTTTCCATTTCGACACGGCTCCAGCAATATAATATATATATATATATATATATATATTATAACAACGCTGAGCAGCCTTTCAAGAATGCAGTGGTAAACAATCTTATTATGACATTTAGACTTGGCTCTGACTTCGGAGAACATTCGCATTTAAGCTTGGGATATTGGTTTTCTCTCTCCTGTTCCAGGACAAGTGTTGTAGATTTTCTGGAGAATGTGAACTGGAGAATTTCCCAGACTGTTTTTGGGGCATTTATTTATTTTATTGTTTAACGTCATGTATCTTGGAAAAAGACAAAAATACGAGTCAGTCATCAGTTAAGGACTGGGGCTGAATAAACACATTATTTTAAAGTTTAACCTTAAAATGGTTGTGACATAATTCAAGACAGGAGCTTGTCCTTCTCTGGTATTGCTAAAATATAGGTATAAAAATACGAACCACTCATTTAGTGAGCGTTCAAAGTTACAACGGAACTGAAAAAGGTGACTTATGAACGTTTTTCACACTTGCAGACCGTTGCGACATCCCCAGGGTCACATGACCAAAATTCGGACGCTTGGCAACTGACTCATAGTTATGACGGTCGCAGTGTCCCGGGGTCACGTGATCCCCTTTTGCGACCTTCTGGCAAGCGAAGTCCATAGGGGGAAGCCGGATCCGCTTAAGAGCCGTGTTAACAACTGCAGTGATTCATTTAACAACTGTGGCAAGAGAAGTCATAAAATGGAGCCCAAGTCACTTAACAAATGTCTCCCTTAACAACATAAACGTTGGGCTGAATTGTTTCCGTAAGTCGAGGACTACGACTGTATTATATCTCCATTCAATTTTTACAGTACTCGCTGGCAGGAAATATTTTGAAAGTCCCCTCCTGGAAAACCTTTTGTGGAAAATTTCCCCACCCCGTGTCTGTCCGTGATAACAGCCCACAGCCGATACATCTTCCTTCGAAAGCAAACAAGAAAAGCTGATTTTTCCTGGGATTTTTTGCTGTTTTTGTAGACCTGCTGGCCACAGATTGCCCACTGTTGTTGTTTTTTTGCCGGACGTTTTTCCCCGGAATATATTGTTTGGATCCGAAACAGGAATAAGTGAGGGTATAACTGAGTAAACTTGCTGAATGTGTAGATAGTCCTTGACTTACGATCACAACGGGGCCCCCTAATTTCTGTTGCTAAGCGAGGCACTTGTCAAGTGAGCTGTGCCCCATTTTACAGCCTTTTTTTTGCCGCTGTTGTTAAGCGAATCACTGCAGCCATTAAGCGAATCTGTCTTCCCTCGTTGATTTTGTCAGAATTAATTAACAATTAATCGGTGGAACAACCTGCCTCCGGAAGCTGTGAATGCTCCAACACTGGAAGTTTTTAAGAAGAGACTGGACAGCCATTTGTCTGACATGGTAGAGGGTTTCCTGCCTGAGCAGGGGGTTGGACTAGATGACCTCCAAGGTCCCTTCCAACATTGTTGTTGTTGTTGTTGTTATTATTATTATTATTATTATTATTATTAGCCAGCTGGGAAGGTTGCAAATTGTGATCACATTACCTCAGGACAGTGCAACGGTCCTAAATTACATGTCGGTCGCCAAGCGGCCGAATTTTGATCACGTGGCCGTGGGGATGCCGCAACCATCATGCGAAAACCGGTCATAGGTCACTTTTTTTTCCAGCGCCCGTGTAAATTGGAACGGTCACTGAACGAAGGCTTGTAAGTCGAGGGCCATCTGTATAGTGCCTTCCTCTGGGTTGTGTTAGTTTTTTTTTTTTTCATTTCTACAACACAGCCAGGAGAGAATGGCTGGATGAAATGGGCAGATTATAACGGCCTTCTCTGCGATTGGCGTAATAGAAATAGTAAAGTATCTGAATTATCGCTGAGTTTAGTGTAGGCTATAAGCGAAGGTCTCTGCAGAGTTTGGTAAAGAAAACCCCATCTTGTACTTCTGCAGTATTTCGGTCGGGAAATTCCTCTCTTTCCGCACCGAAAAAAGTGAGCCCAGTGCTTTAAAAAAAAGGCATTTCAGCCATCTAACAGTCAGTTGCAATCTGGCTAGCCAGGGGTAGGCAGCCTTGGCTCTTTTATGATGCATGGACTTCAACTCCCAGAATTCCTGAGCCAGCCATGCTGAGGGGAAAGGGAGAGTTTCCAAGCTGAGCCATGTTGGCTCAGGAATTCTGGGAGTTGAAGTCCACGCGTCATAAAAGAGCCAAGGTTGCCTACCCCTGGGCTAGCCAAATCTTCCACTCCTAAAAAAAAAAAAAATCCTCAAATTTTACTCAGAAGGGTCTATTCCTTTCGTATAACTGTGTGACAATAATCCTGCCTTTTGATTTCCGCCTCTTAGGATTAAGAAGAGCTGTTGCAGGGGAGGGTGTCTTTTCTCTTCCTTTGAAAGGCGGTGGAAGCGGAGTCTTTCTGGCTATTGGGCTCCTTGCTGTGTCTTAATTAGGTGCCCGGGGTAGCTTGTTCCTTCCCGTGATTAAAATAATGGTAATTGCATAGTAACCCGTATTGGTTTCTGTCTTCGGCTGCTGGAGAGACGGCCGCAGTTGGCCATTTGCAACTGCACCCCTCAATTTGCCTGATGCTCTGGGACTGGGCTTGGAACACCTGTGAGATGCGATGGGCGCTCTTGCACGTTGTCTTGACGGCCAACCGCACCGGAAGCTGAAACAACTGGTTGCGGTGGGTCACCCGATCCCCTTTGGCGACTTTCTGACAAGCAAAGTCAGTGGAGAAGCCAGACTCGCTTAAGAACCGTGTTCCTACCTTAACCGCTGCACTGACTTACTCAAGGGCTGTGGCAAGGAAGGTTGTAAATGGGGCAAAACTCACTGAAGAACAGAAATTTGGGGGTCGACTGTGGTCGTAAGTCGAGGAAAAGTTGGTAGACATAAGGGGAAGCCGAACAGGGCTGATTTTTTGAGAGGGATCCTTTTCCAAAAGCATCAAGTCGTTTGGCTTCTGCCGTTCCTCAGCCTTTCCACCGCTTGACCAAGAATGAAGCCTTTGGCATCGCTCTCTGGCAGCTGGTTGACCAAGCATTAGTGGTGGCTGGCTAGGCGCCATCTTTTGTTCCGTGGTGGACCTCAGTGAGGTCGATCATGAGGTGGAAGAACTGATTTAGCATGGCTCTTCCTTAGCAGGAGCTTAAACCCATCACACGTATGACTGTCTTCTCCATGTTTACCATAATTCGCCCGTGGTTTCGTTGTATTGTATACCAGGTGTGTCCTGACGCTCCCTCTGAGAACAACTGCTCCAATGAGATGGTTCCCAGCATTTGGAGAGGGTGGAATCGTAGCCCGGAGCAAATCACGTCTCTTAAATGCTCTTTGCAGGGAAGTGATGACATTTGCAACAACCTACCCTTCTTCTGGAAAGGGTTTGTCTGCTCAGGGTGAAACTTTGTGGAGCATTAGATAGCAACTGAGGAGCAGGCTGTGTGAGAGTTCCAGCTTGTATGTATAAGAGCAGGGGTGTCAAACTGCCGGCCCGCGGGCCGGATGTGTCATGTCGAAACCGCACTAACCCCAGCTCCGGCAATGGGGAAAAAGTCGCGATACGTCGCGACACGTGACGTTGCGAGTTTGACATCCCTGTATAAGAGGATGAGAATAAGAGAAATGGCTGTGCATGATAGGTTCTTATTGCATTGAGACAACCGTGGTAGCTTTCGTGAGGTACTAGGAACAAGTACAAATTCAAGCAAACAAGCAGTATCTTGACTGTGATGCAATGTGACAGGATGCTCTCGATCGTCCCTCTGTGGAAAGTGGTGAGGACAGGGGAAATAATATCTCTCCTTATGTCCCTTAATCCAGGTTCCATCACACCTTGCATTTATCTAGCAGGACCCCTGCATAGATGCTGAAAATGATCACAGAGATGGTAAAAGTCAACTTTTAACCGATTTAAAGCATCCAGCCCCTGCTTAAAAATCCCCAGCTGTGGAAACCCATTGTCTTTTTAAAGAGAGGAAGTAGCTGTACAGACAGCTAATTTTACTACCGTATTAGGAACTTCCACACAAGGAAGCCTTCCTCATTTTATTTTCAAGCAAACCCCTTTATTTCATTGCATGACATCCATTTGTTGTGGTGTGAATCGAGTTTTTCCTTTTTCCTTTTTCTTTTTAAACGCCAACGTTCCTCAGCATTGTTGACAACATTGTTCTTTTTGCAGTGGGGGCCACCACGCAGATGATCCATCTGTTTCTCCATCTGAGTCTCCTGCTATCGCTTACGTTTTCTTGGTTTTGACTGGGGAAAAGAAGGGAGTCAGCCAGTGGGTGTTAAGGAAGGCTTTCGCTGGGATTTGATTGCTTAGGTTTTTTTTTTTGCATATCACTGTTAATATGAGTTGTTGAGTGGCTTGGTGGCCTCGTGGTGATGAGGACACTCGCTTCCTACTCAGTATGGATTTAGGGTGCAAAGAAAAAAATATTTGCTGTGAACTTCATGTAGGTGTCAGGAAGGGCACCCAGCCAGTAAATGCTCAAACTCTACCCTGAATTAAGGGATTACAGGGTTGTAAAAACAAAAATCCCTGCTAATATGAGATTTATAAGATATCAACTCTCTTTTGAAAAGCCGGTATTTTCTCAAGCAATCTATAAAAATGAGTCACATTAAAATTATTTTAATAGTAAACACGGATAAAGAGCAGCAACATTGTATAATGTAGTTGTACAAAGGTGGAGTGATATTCAGTGTAACATTTAATATATATGTATAAGTAACCCATATACATATATGTATCAAAACACACACAACAAAATATGCCCGTATTTACTCTCAGGCTGATGATGAACGTAGGCCTGGAACTTCCCTGTAAAACGGAGTGTTACAATTGTCTAAAAGATGAAACATGTAGAGGTAAATAATATTTCGTGCAGAAACAAAGCCCTCATAAACTTAAAGCTTAAAGCAGATAACAGAAAAATGTTGTTTGCTCAGACTAGCCAAGAAATAAGTTTTAATTCCTTTTTAGGGTTTATAGTAATATATAAACCCTGAAATATATTTGGGGGGGGGGGGAAACAAAACCCACTGAGAAGATACAAGATATTGGCTTCAGGCAGACGTCCCTGAACTGTATTTCATATTTGGGGAATCACCACCAGAAAGACCCTGTTGAAGCTGATCGCTTTGAGTTTATCAAAGGACAAACGGTGTGAGGGCAGACTTCTTTCGGAATAGCCAATAAAAAGAACACCAGTGTTAGTTCTTTTGCAGCTTTTATTGTACAGGTAGTCCTCGACTTACAACAGTTCATTTAGTGACCATTCAAAGTTGCGACGGCACTGGAAAAAAAATGACAACCATTTTTCACACTTATGACCGTTGCAGCATGCCCATGATCAAAATCCAGGCGCTTGGCAATTGACTCCTATTTACGACGGTTGCCGTGTCCTGGGGTTGTACGATCTGCTTTTGCGACCTTCTGACAAGCATAAGTCAATGGGGAAGCCAGATTCACTTAACAACCGGGTTACTAATTTGACAACTGCAGTCATTCACTTAATAGCCATGGCAGTGAAGGTCGTAAAATGGGGCAAAATTCATCTAACAAATGTCTCGCATAGCAACAGAAATTTTGGGCTCACTTGTGGTCGTAAGTCGAGGTCTGCCTGTAATACGATCCTGTTAGCTTTTCTTAATTACTCATCTTTATGTATCACTGATGTCTCTAGTTTTACTTAGGGATTTTAATGCTTCGATCGGTTTTAATAAGACTTTTCCCCCCACTTTCGTATTGTCTGCAAGTGCAAGTTCTGCCTTTGAAAAGATTAACACACACAAAAAAATGTATTCTACGTAGGGTAGATTTATGCCTTCGTGCTACTCATCGTTAGTAGGTGTGCAGATGAAAAAGCAATTAGACCTAGACTTCTGAGAGCAGGTGTGTAGCTCTTTTATTCCCTCAACAAGGGACAAAAGTGTTGTTATTCTTAACAGTGTTTGTCCCCCACGGTTACAAACTCCATTTCTTTTTGGTTAGTTCTTGCAGTGAAGGTGTCAAGACATAATGCAACAAGGAGGGGTAAAAATTGTGTGGTGGATATCTAGTATAGATAGTCCTTAACTTATGACCACAGTTGCTAAGTGGGTTTTGCCCCATTTTATGGCCTTTCTTGCTGCCTTTGTTAAGTGAATCACTGCAGTTGTTAAGTTAGTAACAAGTTGAAGTCCACAAGTCATGAAAGGGCCATGTTTGAAGACCCCCGGTGTAAGGAGTTGCTTTTCCCCCTCTTTGGTAGCTAAATATGCTTTCTTGTTCTTGAAATCTGGGGTCTTCAAACTTGGCCACTTTTCAAATTTGTGGACTTCAACTCCCAGAAGTTGAAGTCCACAAGTCTTAAAGTTGTCTAGTTTGGAGACACCCCTCTCCACCACCACCCCCGCTTTAACTGAGGGAGATGAAGCCTTCGGCATGAAAATGGCTTCTCCTCCTCACCTTCCATTCTCAGATATTGGTGATGAACTTAGCAGAGTGGGTGTCTTCTTCTCAACAAGAATAACACTTTGGATCGTCCAGATTTCAATTCTTTCCTTACAACGTAATGCTGTTCCATGAATCAGCAATGTGGAAAAGTCAGGGAAGTTACTGAGGAGTGAACTCATGGTTGTTGGGATGTTGTTGTTTCTTTTTTTTTTTTCCCCATGGTTTTTGCATATTTGTGGAAAGGAACTTGGTCAGAAAGTTAAGGACTTTACCAGCTCCGGCAGTAGGAATTCTACTTAGCCATTTGTGAAGCCGAGGGCAGCGTCGGAAAAATTCAACATCTGTTTCTCTCTCTTGAGGACTCACGACCGTCTCTCCAGATGTTCTTTTTCCAGTGACAGGATTCTGACCTAGTAAGGATGAAAAGTGGACCAGAAGCTGCGTCAGACCGTCCTCTTTAAACAGTGGCTTTCTTCCAGATGAAATTTCTTGGCTAACCTTGTCTGGACTGGAAAATTAACCAGGAACTGGTTCTGACAGACAGACTATGCAACCACCATGGGACCAGGATTTCCATTGCTAAGCTAGTGGGTTGTACAGAGTGCAGAGAAGAGCAACAAAGATGATCAGGGGGCTGGAGGCTAAAACATATAAGGAACGGTTGCTGGAATTGGATAAGTCTAATAATAATAATGATGATGATGATGTTGTTGGGAGGGACCTTGGAGGTCATCTAGTCCAA
Organism: Azemiops feae; assembly: GCA_023970755.1. Taxonomy (NCBI): domain Eukaryota; kingdom Metazoa; phylum Chordata; class Lepidosauria; order Squamata; family Viperidae; genus Azemiops; species Azemiops feae. The sequence goes on along the minus strand of JALGBA010000399.1, from coordinate 418,493 downwards.
CCCTCTGCTCAGGCAGGAAACCCTATACCATTTCGGACAAATGGCTGTCCAGTCTCTTCTTAAAAACTTCCAGTGTTGGAGCATTCACAACTTCTGGAGGCAGGTTGTTCCACTGGTTAATTGTTCTAACTGTCAGGAAGTTTCTCCTTAGTTCTAGGTTGCTTCTCTCCTTGGTTAGTTTCCATCCGTTGCTTCTTGTCCTGCCTTCAGGCACTTTGGAGAATAGCTTGACTCCCTCTTCTTTGGGGCAGCCCCTGAGATATTGGAAGGCTGCTATCATGTCCCCCCTCGTCCTTCTCTTCATTAAACTAGACCTACCCAATTCCTGCAACCATTCCTTATAAGTTTTAGCCTCCAGTCCCCTGATCATCTTGGTTGCTCTTCTCTGTACTCTGTACAACAGACTAGCTTAGCAATGGAAATCCTGGTCCCATGGTGGTTGCATAGTCTGTCTGTCATAACCAGTTCCTGGTTAATTTTCCAGTCCAGACAAGGTTAGCCAAGAACTTTCATCTGGATGCAGTCATTTCTGTATTGCCACAGAAGTTACGTATACTCCCCCGGTTGAACCTAACCTTATACTTTGAAAAGAAAATTGCTATTTTTTTTGTCAAATATATAGTCTTATCTCAATAGCGGTATACCTCTGCAGTAAAAAAAAATAAAAAATCATAAATGTGTATTGCAATTGTAAACGTTCCAAAATTGAGCATAATGTAGTTAGGCCTACATTAGGCACAGATGGCATCGGATTATACCCTGGTTGCCGGATGCTGCAAGGGATGAAGGGCAGGAGAGGAACAGCTGGTTTTATGAGCAGTCCCTCGCCTTCCTGAGTATTGGATTGAGCAATCTCTTGTGGTTAATCTTCTCCCCCCCCCCCTTCCTTTGTGAATCTTGCACAAACATTCTACAAAAGACTGCCTTTCGAATTTCAGAACAGCTTTCTAGAATGGAATGGAATGGAATGGAATTAGAATAGAATAGAATAGAATAGAATAGAATAGAATAGAATAGAATAGAATAGAATAGAATAGAATAGAATAGAATAATGAAAGAACGGAATAGAATAGAATAGAATAGAATAGAATAGAATAGAATAGAATAGAATAGAATAGAATACTGAAAGAACGGAATAGAATAGAGTAGAATAGAATAGAAAAAAGAATAGAATAGAATAGAATAATGAAAGAACGGAATAGAGTAGAATAGAATAGAATAGAATAAGTGGAATGGAATTAGAATTAGAATAGAATAGAATAGAATAGAATAGAATAGAATAGAATAGAATAGAATAGAATAGAATAATGAAAGAACGGAATAGAGTAGAGTAGAGTAGAGTAGAGTAGAGTAGAGTAGAGTAGAGTAGAATAGAATAGAATAGAATAGAATAGAATAGAATAGAATAGAATAGAATAGAATAGAATAGAGCTGGAAGGGACCTTGGAGATCTTCTAGTCCAGCCCCCTGCTCGAGCAGGAGAACCTATACCAGGGGTCTTCCAACTTGGCCCTTTTATGACTGGTGGACTTCAACTCCCAGAATTCCTCAAGCCAGGCATGCTGGCTGAGCAATTCTGGGAGTTGAAGTCGACAAGTCACAAAAGGGCCAAGTTGGAAGACCCCTGCTATAAAAGGTTGTTAGATTGAGTCAAAAGGAGAACTGTAGGGATGGAGAGAGATGGACGGGTCGATTGAGCTGGGGTTCCTTGGAGAATCTCCTCCAGGCTGTAGAACAGGGGTGTCCAACCTCGGTAACTTGAAAGACTTGTGGATGTCAACTCCTAGAATTTCCCCAGCCCATAGTTCTGGTCCTGCTGAAGATGATGGTCCTGGATCTCCATCCATTCATTCATTAATGGAAACTCAAGAGGAGAGAAATATTTGAATACCACAGATGGGAGAGAAAGTCCTCTTTTGGTATCACACTCCAGCAGGGGTCTCCAACCATGGACTTCAACTCCCAGAATTCCCCAGCCAGCATGGCTGGCTGGGGAATTCTGGGAGTTGAAGTCCACAGGTGTTAAAAGTGGCTGTAGAAAGTTGAGCTACCTTGCTTGGAAGGTCTCATATTTTCTGACTTTCTCGCCCAAATATTGTAGCAGATTGTGTTAGAAGAATTCCAGTAAAGCTTTCACTGTCAAAAATGAATGAGAAAAACAGGTGGTCATCACCAGGAAACCTCAGATAATTTTCCCTTAGACTGTTGTCGAGGTTTTTTATTATTATTATTATTATTAATTTTTTGCAAGTCTGGACTTGTCTGCCATGCATGCTGAAATTTTCATGCGAGCGATCATGAGTCACGGGGATTTGAACCTTCCCCAGCTGGCTTGCAATTCCTCTTGCTTCCCTCTTTCTAGCAACAATTTTTTTTTTTCCAGGAGTGGCAATTCTCAAACCAAAGACTGCATCTCACTCCCAGGCATATTTTCACGAGGAGATAGGTAGTTCTCAACTTAAAACAGTTCATTTAGTGACTGTCCAAATTAATAGAAAAAGAGTTTCGAGTTTGATTGTAGTCTTCTTTCTTTCTTTCTTTCTTTCTTTCTTTCTTTCTTTCTTTCTTTCTTTCTTTCTTTCTTTCTTTCTTTCTTTCTTTCTTTCTTTCTTTCTTTCTTTCTTTCTTTCTTTCTTTCTTTCTTCCTTCCTTCCTTCCTTCCTTCCTTCCTTCCTTCCTTCCTTCCTTCCTTCCTCTTCTTTCTTCCTTCCTCTTCTTTCTTTCTTTCTTTCTTTCTTTCTTTCTTTCTTTCTTTCTTTCTTTCTTTCTTTCTTTCTTTCTTTCTTTCTTTCTTTCTTTCTTTCTTTCTTTCTTTCTTTCTTTCTTTCTTTCTTTCTTTCTTTCTTTCTTTCTTTTTTCCCGAAGTGAAAAACTACATCTTCTCCAATATTTTTGGAAACATAAATCCTCTTTTTTTTTTCTTTTGTTCTGCTCTTCTTCTTCCTCTTCCTAGCTATTTATGGCTGAGTGTCGTCAGGGCTACCGTGCAACCTGATTACAGAACAATTTGCAGCACAACAGAATCCAAAATAGTACGGGAGAGTTGTCTGTTGTCTGTTAACAACAGATGTTCTTCTTACCGGCACCTGGGACATAAGGAAGCAAGCTGCACACAAGGCAGGCTGGGGGGAAAAGGAGACTAGAGTGTGTCATATGGACCTTGTGTGTTGAGTCTGCTTTCCAGAAAGAACCTGCCAGATTGGTGTCCCCCCCAAATCAATATGTACAACAGCATCGTTATTCGTTCTCTCCATCGCTTCCTCTTTTCAGAAGTTTGCAAGACAGTGCTTGGTACAAAGCTGGCTCTAAGAGCATATGTGGTTTTTAAAATAGCACATGGCAGCGTTAGGGTGTATTGTGTCATGAGTTGTTGAGGTTTCTTTGAGCTGCAATGAGAGGCATGTTAACGTATACATATAATTACATATAAAGATGGAACACAGTGGTGGGGAGGGCTGAATGACAAATGCGAAGAAAACGAAACTGAGAGAGTCATCTCTCCTTGAGTTCCCCCTCCCCACTAGAAAGTTGAGCACCCATGTTCTAAACCAGGGGTCCCCAACCCCCGGTCTGTGGACCGGTACCGGGCCGCGGCATGCCCGCATCCAGTCCGCACAAACAAAGCCCCATCCGCGAGATGTAGGCAGCACACAAAACCACGTTCCCCCTCCGGTCCGTGGAAAAACCTCTCTCCACGGAACCGGTCCCTGGTGCCCAAAAGGTTGGGGACCTCTGTTCTAAACAGATCAAATTATATTCCAACAATAATATAAAACCTCTTAAGTTGGTCTAGATTTGCTATGAAAATGCTCTAATGCAGGGGTGTCCAACCTTGGCAACTTTAAAGACGTGTGGACGTCAACTCCCAGAATTCCCCAGCCAGCATGGACACCCCTGCTCTAATGCAACTCAGTCTCTGCTAACAGCTGGAAAACCTACGATCGTGATAGTGTAAGTGTTGATGGTCCTGTAAAATGTAGCTGGTGCTTTTTACAACCAGCCTCTTTAGACGTGGCTACTGGTTAATTTTGTTTTTAATGCATGCCATTGCTGGAATTTCTTTCTCCGCAGTTTTCTGAGTCCTTTTATTTTTGTTTCCACAGCCATCCAAAAGGCATCTATTCCCTCGGGAGGAGAGTCAGCCTAAATGGTGCAATGCCTTCCTGTTCTTTGTAGGATATCATGTAAGTTGTGTTTATTTTGGGGGGGGGGGGCATTCAAGTAAGTTGGCGTAGTCCATCGTAGTACAGTGATGGCGGCATCCAATTTTTGGCCGTGCTAGCTGAAGTTGATGGAAATCGGACGTCCATATCGTGTTCTTTTTGGAACAAGTAGTCAGGAACACTCAGAAATTAAAATGAGCCTTGATGCCTCTCCTGTCAGTTTTTAATGTTCATCCCAATAAAATAAGACAGCCGATCCCTCTAGGTAACATCATCAGAATGCTCTGATGCTGTTACCTGGTTGGGTAATGAAATGTCTCCAAGAAAACCACGAAGCTCAGAAAGCACCAAGGACCCCACAGTCCCCCCACCTTCTCCTCCTATCCATAAACCGCACTCGGTTCTAGAATGGAATGGAATGGAATGGAATAGAATAAGAAATAGAATAGAATAAGAAATAGAATAGAATAAGAAATAGAATGGAATGGAATGGAATGGAATGGAATGGAATGGAATGGAATGGAATGGAATGGAATGGAATAGAATAGAATAAAGCTGGAAGGGACCTTGGAGATCTTCTAGTCCAGCCCCCTGCTCGAGCAGGAGAACCTATGCCAGGGGTCTTCACACTTGGCCCTTTTATGACTTGTGGACTTCAACTCCCAGAATTCCTCAGCCAGGCACGCTGGCTGAGGAATTCTGGGAGTTGAAGTCCACAAGTCACAAAAGGGCCAAGTTGGAAGACCCCTGACCTATACCATCTCAGACAAGTGGCTGTCTAGCATCTAGCATCGATGCTGTTACCTAGTTTGAGTCATGAAACGTCTGCAAGAAAACAACCACGCTCAGAAAGCACCAAGGGCCCCTCATTGGAACCCTGAGCTGCAAATATTCTTTATTGAGACTAGTCCCTGGGGGAATGACTTTCCCAGAAGTGGCTCTCCTCTGGGAACCTGCCAGATGACATTCCCTGATGGATGGGGCCTGGAGCATGCCTCCTCCGTTGGATCTCACGTGACGGGTAGATAGAACCAGACAGAGACAGTCCCGCGAGTAACCGGGCCCCAGGCCATGAATCCATGCTTTGTGAAGCTATAGGGCACAGTTAATGCTCGCATTCTGGCACCTTCCTCATTGTAGCTATTCTCTTCCCCAGCCGCAAAGCACGTCAGTGAAACCCAGCTGGATTAGGCTCTGTTTAATTCATTATCTTCCCACGACAGCCAGCTAGATGCCTCTGGGAAGCGCATGGGCAGGGTACGAGCGCACCAGGGGCCTCCTTTTTTCTCCCCCCCCCCGTTCCCTAGCAACTAATATGGAGAGAGATGCTGCTCCTGATACCAAGAAAGCACATCGCCATTGTGACTAGTAGCTATTGATAGCTATATTGTCTGTGTCACTCCCGCATCCCTTTTAAAGCCACGACAGTCGGTGGCTTAGCTTGTCACTCGCTAGCCTGGCAGACTGTAATTTCCGGAATGTCACCCAACAGAGCTTTGTGGAAGCTTTCCTGATAACGCCCTCAGCACCTGCAGAGAGGAGTTAGGGATCTCTTCGGGCAGAACTGAGTTTTAGCTGGCCTAGAGGAGGAAGAGGCGGGCTTTGGGATGTATTCTGGAACCCCTTGGGAGGAACAAAGATGTCCATGTTGTACGATGCTGGCTCTTAAGGATGCTTTCTCCGTTTCCCAGAAGATGGACCGTTGTCTTCTATCTGTTGAAGCTTTTTTTTTCATGGTAGCTCAGAGGAGACCAGAGTTGGGAAACTTGCAGTCCTCCAGCATGGTTGCTGAACTACAGTGCCCAACTGCCGTAGTCCACACAGCCAGTGAGAAAATGTGCTGGAATTTATAATTCAGCAATAACTGGAGGCCCACAGCCCCTCCCCTCTATAATATAGACCAGGGGTAGGCAACCTTGGCTCTTTTATGACTTGTGGACTTCAACTCCCAGAATTCCTGAGCCAGCGTGGCTCAGCTTGGAAACCTCTCCCTTTCCCCTCAGCATGGCTGGCTCAGGAATTCTGGGAGTTGGAAGTCCACGAGTCATAAAAGAGCCGAGGTTGCCGACCCCTGACATAGACCATGTTAACCCTGGCCACTTCAACCAGTGTTGATTTAACTGGGACAAGTTGGGGAATTCTGGGAGTTGAAGTCCACGGGTCTTAAAGTTGTCAAAGTTGGACAAGCCTGGTCTACATCCTTTTTTTTTTTTTTTTTTCTTTTTTCAAGCAGAAAGATTCTGCTTCAAATTAGTTGATTGATCCTTTCTTCCCCTTGCCTGCCTTTCTTCCAGGCCGGCCGATTACAATTGAGAGCATGCAGAGGCCCAGGCGGCGCCAGTGGGGCAGGCGTGTGACGGCGTGGGGGCTGCTCTAACCACTGGGCGTGCTACAATATGGGCCAGTGCGTCACCAAGTGCAAGAATCCTTCTTCCACTCTGGGTAGCAAAAATGGCGACCGGGAGGCCCACGGCAAAGCTCACGGGAAGCGGAGCACCAATCACAAGGAGGAACTCAACCTGGTTGGCAGGAAACCCTCTGGAGATATTCTGGTCAACGGGACGAAGAAGGTAGAAGCTGCTCTAGAGTCCAACCAGCCTCCCAATTCCTCTGGAGATGCCCGGAAAGAGCCCGTCTCGGGCTCCGAGGAATCGTTTCTCCACAGAACTGAGGAATTGTTCAGGAGATACAAGGACGAGCGAGAAGACGCCATATTGGAGGAAGGCATGGAGCATTTTTGCAACGACCTCTGTGTTGACCCCACGGAATTCAAAGTGCTTGTGCTGGCTTGGAAATTCCAGGCGGCTACTATGTGCAAATTCACACGGTAAGTCCTGCCTAGTCTCCAGAGCCCCCTCAACAGGTTTCGAGAAAGCCGAGGAGACAGGGAAAAACTTGGAAAAATGTAAGTGGCAAGCATGTCCCCTGCTAAACTTTAGGGAAATGCAGAAACGCCTGGCTCCACCCGTTTCCTTGACACACGCCCTATGTCCTTTGCAAAATTGTCCAATCTCATCACGTTCCTGGGCTTCCCAAAAAAAGATGCTTTTTCGAAAGGCAACTGGTCTTCCTTGCTTGTTTCTTTTGAAAATCTTTCGCTCCTCATCCAAGAAGCTTCTTGGAGGAGAAGCAAAATGTTTTCAAAAGGAAAACAAAAACCAAAAAAGTAGAAAAAGCATCTTTGGGACAACCATGACCTGGAGGACTGAGTATCTCCACAGACATTGACTCTTCCTAAAAAGTTCTCTGAATCCCGTCGTCCTCTTTTCTAACAGGTGGCGTGCAACATGGATGCCAGACCTTCAACTTGGGAAGAGGGATGGTTGCGCTTTGTGGCGTCCTTGGTGCTCCCTGAGATATTTGACAATCCCTTAGAACAGGGCTCTTCAAACTCGGCCCTTTGATGACTTGTGGACTTCAACTCCCAGAATTCCTCAGCCAGGCACTTGTTACTTGTGGACTTCAACTCCCAGAATGCCTCGGCCAGGCACGCCTGGCTGAGGCATTCTGGGAGTTGAAGTCCACAGGCCAAGTTTGAAGACCCCTGCCTTAGAACTTTGAGGTACTCAGAGAACATCAAGACCTCCCCAGTTCAACCCTGAGCTATTGATACGCCCTTTTATTGAGTTATGTCATGACGTTTGCTCACACCACCCTTCCCCCACCCAGTGCCCTCCAGATACCTTGGCCTTGTGACCTCAGGAGGACCTCAAGTTAAAGAAGGTTGGTTTGTACCAAAAGGTGCTTTTTCAACAGGAAACTGGACTTTGTGCGTTTTTTTCTATTGAAGACGTTTCGCTTCTCATCCAAGAAGCATCTTCAGTTCTGGGGATGGAAGGATTTGTAGTCCTTGCAGTCATCTGGCGGTTAGCACTTTGAAGGTTGATCGTTGAGGCCACTTGTGGGTTTATCTGTGCCCTCAGGGTCACCTGAATCAGAGTGCAAACGGATGTGGGACCCTCTTGGATCTGCGGAAAGGACTGGGCTGTAAACAGGAGAGACTCGGTGGTGTCCTATGCCTCCCTCTCTGTTGAGAAAAGACTGTTCTGTTTTAACATAGATGGTTTCTTCTACCTCTCTTTCAAACCAGTGGGTCCTCTGTCCAGCATGTGGACCTCCCTCACCATTCAGTCAGAACTGAAGAAGCTTCTTGGATGAGAAGCCAAACGCCTCCAAAGAAAAACAAGGAAGTCCAGTTGCCTCCTGAAAAAAAGCACCTTTAGGACAACTCCCTGGATTAGCCTTACACAGGCTTATAAGTCCCTGTCGCGACTTACACAGGGGTTAGAGCGCTCTGCCAAGTAGCACATCCCTCGGCTGAAAGTTGAGTTGCCTCTTGAAAAAGCCCCTTTGGGACAACCCTGACCTGGATGACCGAGCATCTCCACGGTCGGACGTTGATTTGTGCTCTTGGAAAAAAAATCAACGCTTAACCGGCCTCTTTCCTCCTTGCCCACAGGACGGAGTTCTTTGAGGGTTGTAAAGCAATAAAGGCAGACTGCATCGATGGGATTTGCGCCCGGTTCCCCGGCCTCCTGATCGAAGCGAAGCAAGAAGATAAATTCAAAGACCTCTACCGGTTCACGTTCCAGTTCGGCCTGGACTCGGACGAAGGCCAGCGGTCACTCCACCGGGAAATAGCCATCGCTCTCTGGAAGCTGGTGTTCACCCAGAACAAGCCTCCCATTTTGGACCAGTGGTTACACTTCTTGACCGAGAACCCTCCGGGTATCAAGGGGATCTCTCGAGACACCTGGAACATGTTCCTTAATTTTACTCAGGTCATCGGGCCGGACCTCAGCAATTACAGCGAGGATGAGGCGTGGCCCAGTCTCTTTGACACTTTTGTGGAATGGGAAATGGAGAGACGGAGGAAGAGGGAGGCAGAGGAGGGTCCCACGCGCCTGGAGGACTTACAGACAGGGCCCCCGTGTACAGACCATCACGCGGCCTAACAGTTTTCAGCAGCGGCAGTTGCCCCCCCCCCCTCCGTTCAGCCCCTTCGCGGCCCGTAAGCTCAGAACTCCTCTGGAATTTACAGAACTTCTCCAGATTTTTTCTACTTTACACCTTTCTCTGCCTTGTATTTCGAAAGGGCTTTAAAATGCTGTATCCATATTTTAGGCACTTTCTTTAAAAAAAAAATGGGTTTATTCCTCTTTCTTCTCTCCTCGACATTCTTCCCTTCCCTGCCCTCTGGTTGCGAGTTAAATGGTTTTATTTCAAAAACGGCTTCAGACCGGTATACTTCTTTGCCCCAGGGGACACAACTTTCAAAGAAAAAGAAATATATATATATATTTTTTCTCTCCTTTTTTTTTTTTTTTCCTGGTGAGGTTAAATTAACATCACTAAATTATTACAGTGCCAGATTGAAGTTCTGCATTTTTTTTGTTTTTTTTTTTTTTAAAAAAAAAAAACAGAGCAGGCCTATACTGTGTGTAGTGCTGTTTACATGGTTGACTTTTTTTAAAGGTTGTGATAATTTTAAGATTTATACCACGGTTGATAACAGTGTTAACTGTTAAGGACAAATGCGTTCAAAATTCCCAGGCAAACAAAACTATGTTGAAAGCCAATGAAAGCAGCATTGTACTGTTGCCGTTGTCGTTGTGGTTGATTTGTAGCATGGCTAATTTTGGTTGTGAAGTTAGCATCTAGGCAGAAGGGGATATATATACCGGTCCTGCCTGCCAGCAGGTCATTTGATCAACCTTTTTTGGCCATCAGCCACAAGAGTAGAGCACTAACACCCGAGATTCTCAAAAAAGATGAGAATTTGCAATGGGTCCCTTCTCCCTTCAAATTATCCTGTTTGCTCACTTTCCAGGAGAAGCTGGTAAGGCAGGATTTCCCCATACTTGGCAACTTTAAGACTTGTGGACTTCAGTTCCCAGAATTCCCCAGCCAGCCTGGAATTCTGGGAGTTGAAGTCCAGGCATCTTAAAATCTCCAAGGTTGGGAAACTCTCTTGTAAGGCTTTTCACATAGAAATGTCCAGCCCAAATAAGGAGAATAAAGAGGGCTTCCCCCCCCCCCTAAAACAGGGAGACCTTTTCGGTTGTCACCGTTTTTCTCTGATTTTACCCCCCTCCCTCTGAAAGAAAAACCACAGGGGATATTTAACTACCAAATGTTGGCATCATCATCTTGAATATTTGGGAGGGAGGGACAAAAATTGGCTGTGGCAGGTCAGCGAGATCTCGAAGAAAACAACTGCTCTCAATCTTGGCGGCTTTTAAGACTTGGGGACTTCAACTCCCAGAATTCCCCAGCCAGCATGATGGGGAATTCTGGGAATTGAAGTCCACACATCTCTAAAGTTGCTAAGGCTGAAAAATCACTGGCCTTAGACCCTAAGACGGTGGTGTACATTTCGTGGCAGCTTGAATGGTTCGAAATAGAGGGGGGGGGGAATTGTTGCTTGTTTACCCAGAATTCTCTGCCCCACCAAGACAGTAGGTGGGGTGGGGAGCAAAAAAAAAAAAAAGCTTCCTGTTTGCTAAAGAAACTGTCTTCATACAACAGGCTTGGGAATATCCTTAATGATCTCATTCAAAGCAATGTACCTGATAAGTAAATTCCATCAGAATGCAGGCAAAACTGTTGAGGTTTTAATTCGCTAACAGCTGGGTGGGTGGGAAAGAGAATGGTTTCTAATAAATAAATACTTGAAATTCACATCCTCTCTCAGCGGCTGAGAGCAGAGAGTGACACCCGTTTGTGTTTCTTTTAACGACTGCATTAAAGTTCCTTTTCCAAAATTGCACCAGCACTATGAGAGCTCCTGTTTCTCCGCAGCCGTGGTTCCAAGCTCCCGTTTTGAGGTCTGAGCAAAGTTCTTGCTTTGAATAACAGAACAACAGAGTTGGAAGGGACCTTGGAGGTCTTCTAGTCCAACCCCCTGCTCAAGTAGGAAACCCTACATCATTTCAGACAAATGGCTGAAATGTCTCTTCTTGAAAACCTCCACTGATGAGAGCATCCACAGCTTCTGGAGGCAGGTTGTTCCACTGGTTAATTGTTCTCACTGTCAGGAAGTTTCTCCTTAATTCCAGGTTGCTTCTCTCCTTGGTGAGTTTCCATCCGTTGCTTCTTGTCCTGCCTTCAGGGGCTTTGTGTAATAGCTTGACCCCCTCTTCTTTGGGGCAGCCCCTCAAATACTGGAACACTGCTATCCTGTCACCCCAGACCTTTTCTCTAGACCGGAAGGTCATACTAGAGAGCTTTCATGTCATCTTCTGTTTTATTGCAAAGCGGATCCTCTTTCCACATCTGCGTCAGTCTCAGCATCAAATTGGCGCCCTTTCAGTTCCTCTTCTTACCAAATTTAACCGACTTGTCTCTTGGCTTGCAGACCTGCTGAAATAGTAGCATAACGTAGATTGTTTATTATATTTATATATATATATAAAACAGAGCAGGAGATCTATATCTATCTATCTATCTATCTATCTATCTATCTATCTATCTATCTATCTCTATCTATCTATCTATCTATCTATCTATCTATCTATCTATCTATCTATCTATCTATCTATCTATCTATCTATCTATCTATCTATCTATCTATCTATCTATCTATCTATCTATCTATCTATCATATGTGTCTATATCATATTATCCTGTCTATCATATCATGTCTCTGTCTGTCTGTCTGTCTATCATATGTCTGTCTATTATCATATTATCATGTCTATCGTAGCATGTCTATCTGTCTTGTGTGTGTGTATACATATATACATACATATGTATACATATATACACACACACACCTCCTGCTCTGTTTTACCAAATGCACCAGCGTGTCTTGGCCATCTGGAGAGAGATGCACGTTAGAGCTTCGCTAAACGTATCCTGCGGAGTTTGGTGTTTGACACTCTGATGTGTATTTTTTTTTAAAAAAAATATTCCTAGTAATTTGATGGGGATGGCAGCGTGAGGCTTGGGTGGAAAGTCTGTGCCTTTCCTCATTTGGCTCTTGTGTCGTCTTCCTCTTCCTTCCCTGCAAAATTGCCTTTTAATCGGCTGTCCAAAACGGCCCAGGGTGTTGTGAATGAGGTCTATGCAACAGCCTGCTGGCTCCCGCTGTGTTCGTTTCTCGGCTCGCTTTCCCTAATGGTTCCTTAGGAGGCCTTAATCCTTCCCGCAGGGCGGCTGATGCGATTTGAGCTATTTCCAAATGAATTTCTCCGGTCCCTTCCTGCCCCTAATTTAGAGGGCACCGCTTGAAAAGTTTGAAGGCCTTGTGCGAATGTGTGCTTGTGCTCTTTTGTGCAAAGTTGTGCGGCTGTTTCTCAACGACCACAATACATTTGTTGCAAAGCGAGACATTGGTTAACGGATTTTTGCCCCGTTTTATGACCTTGCCTGCCTGCCGCAGTTGATAAGCGAGTCACTGCAGTTGTTAACTTAGTGACACGGTTGTTAAGTGGATCAGGCTTCCCCATGGACTCTGCTTGTCAGAAGGTCGCAAAAGGGGATCGCGTGACCCCCCACCCGGGACACTGCAAACCGTCATAATTGTGAACCTGTTGCCAAGCATCTGAATTTGGATCACGTGGCCACCTGGGGTGTGTGTGTGTGCTGCGACAGTCATTAAGTGTGAAAAACGGTCATAAGTCACCCTCACTGCCCTTGTAACTTTGAACGGTCACTAAATGAACTTATATGTTGAGGACTAGCTGTATTCCTCTTGCGGAGTTTATAGGCTGTGACCACGGAGCGCTGTGATTGGTGGTAAAGCTGGCCCACCCGACGTGTGGTCATGTGACCATATAGGGTGGCCAGGGTGCTGTACAGGCCGTAAATCGCCCGCTGTCGTAACTTTGAACGTTCCTAAGTCGAGGACTTCCTGTAATTCACCGAAGGAAATTGTAAGGATGAGATAAGGGAAAGAAAAAAGACAGCATAGCAAAAGAGTGCAGAGATTCTACCTCCCTCTCCTGCCAGAATCTTATGAAAATTGCAAGAAGTTTTGCACGAAAGTGGTGATTATTTTTAAAGTTTGGGCGGATGTGTGACATTCTGGCATGAGGAAGTATTGATTGGTTGGCACCTGTGCTGGTTTGCGAGGTTGTGTAATAATATCTTCTGTGGGTTTCTTTTGACATCCGCTGTCTTGGCCTGTTACATGCGCCACCTTGGATCCCTCTTTCTAAAATCCCCCTTTCCTTTTTCCCTCCTTCCTCTTTCCTTGCCTTTCCCTTTTGTTTTCGTTTCCTTTTTCCTTTCCTTCCTTCCCTCCCCTTTCTTTCCTTTCTTCCTCCTTTCCTTCCCTTTCCTTCCCTTCCCCTCCCCTTTGCCTCTTTCCCTTTTCCCCCCTCTTTCCTCTCGTTTCTTCCCTTCAAATGTCTTTCAAATCTCTTTCAAGAAAGACATTTCTGATTTGTACACCCAGTCTTAACAATTTTGGCCACGGTAGTGGAAGCATTGCTGAGATAATGTGAGTTTTTTTAACTTGGGGGCAGCTGAAGCGAAGCACGTGCGTGGAAGAATCGCAGCCAGCAAAGTGATGTGTCATTGGTGAGAAAAACCTATCCTTGCAGACGGTTCCTCACCTGCTAAGACTGCTAAGTGTACCTGTCTGCTGTCAAATCGTTGGCTTTTTCACACCGTTGGAGCGAGATGCAGAATCTGTGGTGCTGTCTGAGCTTGGTTATTGGCTTGCAGACGTTTCATTACCCAACTGGGTAACATCATCAGTGCTGCTTGAGTGGGGTTTGCCCCTTGTTTATATAGAGTGCCAGTAAAACTACCATTTTATCTTTGGTAGGACAAGCAGTCAAGCAGAAAGCAATAACCTAATCAAGGACGTAAACAAGGGGGAAACTACACCCCACCTACACTGGCAGGTATGCTGTATGTAAACAGGCCACACTCACTAGCACCCATGATGTGTTTGTTGCCTTTGGGCAATCAAACGCCTAAAAAACAAACAAGCACAGAGAACACCCAGGTCTCCTTACACCTCCCTCCCTTTTGGGACAGTGGACGTGTGTATGCAATGGTTTTAAATTAAAATACAAGAAAAGTTTTAGGGTAGACTTTTCTGGCTCTGGAAACTGAAAACAAAACCTGTGAGGTCCTTGGTGCTGTTTTTGCTTGCAGACGTTTCAGTACCCAACTAGGTAGCATCATCAGCGGTAGCAGAGTGTGGGGTTTGCTCCCTGTTTATTTACATATGGGAGCCCGCTCTGCCAGTGTTGATGGCAGTGTGGTTCTCTCCTTGGTTGGAGTGAGACTCAGCTTGTGTGTTTGTGTGTGTGTGTGTGTGTGAGAGAGAGAGAGAGAGAGAGATTTTCAGGTGTGTTACCTTTCTTGAAGCCCAGGTTTACAACTGTTTGAAGCCAGGAGGCCTTCCCATCGCCAGCAGGTCTGTTGGGCCAGGCAGAACTTAATTTAATTAAAATTACATTAATTAAAAAGACGGCTGTATGTAATCAATGCTCCCTTCTATAACCTTATAATTACCATGCGGTTGCAAGGATGGCGTTCCCAGGAGGTCCCGGGTAAATGGATCCCTTAATATAAAAATTTTCACTGCTCTTCTGAGACGCTCAAAGGGAGAGGAAGATTAACGGGAATCGCATTAAATTCTGATCAGCTAAAACACCCTGGGAAGAGTAAGTGGATGGTGACTAAACTCCAGCCTCTCTTCCAAGGAAAAGAAAGGTGTGCAAGAGGCACACACTCACACAAGCACAGAGGTGGGATACAGCCCATTAACGCTCTTGGGCGTGGGATGTTTTTAACACCTCCAGGTTTCTAGACAGAGCTGTTGAGTTTTCCTTCAGCTGCTTTTGCGTTCTGCAGCAGTGGAGGGTTGAATTTTATTTCTGCCCGACTCCCTCCCACCATGAGCTCAAGCACACCCTCCCTTGTGTGTTTGTGTGTGCCGGTTTTCCATTTCTTTGAGCTTTGAAACAGAGGAAGGTTAAAAAAAGTCAAGAACTGGCCTCCCGACAGTGGATCCTCCATTTACAGCTAGTGCAGGATTCAAAGTCAGGTTTTCTCAAGGTTCACTCAGCACAGGCTGGGGATGAACTGTTTCCCCCAACAAGCTCGGCATTTGGCAGTGGGAATTATAGTCGACCTGATCTAGGTGCGTTGGTTACAGGCCCAGGGTCATAGGCAGTGTTTGTGTGTCCATGCCAGTTTTGGGTGCCTGGCAGCGACCTCCACACGTCCCTCCAGTTTTCTTGGCAAGGTTTTTCAGAAACGCTTTGCCATTGTTCCCTTCCTAGGGCTGAGAAAGAGTGACTGGCGTACGGTCTCCCAGCTGGCTTCGTGCCTGAGGTGGGTCTAGAATTCCCAATCTCCCAGTTTCTGGCCTGGTGCCAAAGTGACAGCAGGGAATTGTCTTATCCCCACCCCCAAATTGCCAGGGGATAAAAGAGAGGGATTTTAAATGAAAAAGGTGCAATCCTTAATCAAGCCGTCGAGAAGACATGGAATATTTCAGACATTTTTGTCTGAAGCGGTATAGAGTTTCCCTGCTTGAGCAGGGGGTTGGACTAGAAGACCTCCAAGGTCCCTTCCAATTCTGTTATTCTGTTAATCAGTGGAACGGCTTGTCTTCAGAGGTTGTGGTTGTTCCATCACTGGAGGCTTTTAAGAAGAGACTGGACAGCCACTTGTCTGGAATGATAAGAGCTTTTCCTGCTTGAGTAGGGGGTTGGACTAGAAGACCTCCAAGGTCCCTTTCAACTCTTGTTATTCTGTTAAGAGGAGGGTTTTTTGGAATTTGGAGGGAGCAGACTCCCGTTGCCACCAGCAGCTTCCTTTAGCATTAATCATTTTTGCAAATAAATCCACATTTGGAACTGCTGCTGTGCCATTAAAAAAACAACAACCTGCATTTATGCCCTCTCTTTGATACCCTTGCAGTTTCTGGTGTCCTGTCACCAGCCCAATGCTAAACCAGGTTAGCAAAAGAAAATGATTTGCATTAAAAAAAAAACAAAAAAAACCCTGGCACCTGAGCCATCCAGCATGACTTGGCCTGTGGTATCATTCATCAGGGCTAGGAAGATCATGGCTTGTTATGTGGGCTGAGCTCTTTTGGCGTGATCTCTGCTGCTCTCCTTCAGAAGGGAGGGGGTCGTCTGTGCACAGGCAGAGGAGTTGGCATCCTTATTTTTTAAAAAAAAACAGCTGCAGTGCCAAGCAGGGAACAGGATGGCTTGCGCTACCGCCATCCGGCATTTGTCAGGATTTCCCATCCTGGTGCATTTCTGCCTCTCCAGCAGCCTCTCGTCTGCCAGCCTCGAGCTGAAATCTTGCCTTTTATGCAGAAAATGGAAACTGACCAAGAAAAGCGTGAGTCAGAGGTTCCGCTTTCCTCCAGGGCAAAGCCAAGGCAAGCCGGCCACTTCCTCCAGACCGAACGGTATGCACTCCTCGGCGTGCCGGTTAGCCGGCGGAGGAGCATGCCACCGACGCTTATGAAAAGCACGATTATGGGAATCTGGTGGGCAGAAGCGAGGTATGCCTTAGGAATACACAATCTGCTTTTGTGTATTGTTTGCTGTCCGGACAATAGCTTGGAGCTGTCAACGGAGAGGGGGCCAAAATGCAAACCCAAAGCTTAGTTTTGCAGCTGGGCTCACCCACACAGACGGGGCCAAGACTGAATTGAAAGGATTTTTTTTTCTCCAATAAACTGCAATTTTCTGGGTTAATTCCCCCCCCCTGAATGGCTGGATCCTACTATCCTTTTCTAGCAGAATATCTGGCAAAATGTTCTCCCCCCTTCTCCCCAACGCTTTTTCTTCGATTGCTCTAATCGTCTGAAGCTACAGTCGCTGGTTCACTGGACAGCTAGTCCTCGGCTTACAACAGTTCATTTAGTGACCATTTAAAGTTACAACGGCACTGAAAAAAGCCAACTGACGTGTTTTTCACACTTACGACCGTCACAGCTTCCCCAGGGTCACCTGATCGAAGTTTGGACCCTCAGCCCACCGGCTCATCTTTATGACAGGTTGCGATGTCCTGGGGTCACGTGATCCCCTTTTGGGACTTTCTCCACAAGCAAAAGTCCACGGGGAAGCCAGATTCGCTTAACGGCCATTTGGCTAACTGTACCACCGCCGGCGAGAAAGGTCGTAAAATGGAGCAAAATTCACTTAAGAACCGCCTCGCTTAGTAACAAGAAATTTGGGCTCCATTGCAATCATAAGTCAAGGACTGCCTGTATAGGCAATACATTTCGAAGGGGGTTGAACCGTTTCACCTTCCCTTTTTTAAAATATATATATATATATATATTAGGCCAATCCTTTGAAACCTTGCTGTCCAGAAACGGCATGGAAACTTTTAAAATGTCGTGCTTAAGAGGCTGAATGGATGCCAGCCGCCGTCTTTTCTGCTGTTCTCCACCCTCCAGAGACTCCCCTAACATCTGGTAGTCTGCAGGGAGCTTTAAAAAAAAAAAATGTTTCCTGCATTAACAATGGAATTGAATTCTTGAGATTGTTTGGTATTGTAAAAAAATAATTTAATGCTTGAAAAAAAAAAAATTCGCTTGGAAAAGCTTGCAGACATTCAAGCGAGACCGGCTGCTTTCCCCACCCAAAACAAGGGGAGGCCTCGAAGCTCGAAGTGTTTTTAGCAGGACGTGGAAATGCTCTTTTCGCCTTTGATTCCCAAAAGGCCGAGGCCACCAAGAGAGCTGGAGAGCCTGCAGAAGAGGTAAGTGAAGAAAAAGGTGTTAAAATTTCTCCAGAGAAACGTGCTGGCTGCTTAACGCCGCCGCAGGGCTGGGTCAACTCTTTGATAAAGTGAACTGCAGTGACAGGAAAACCCCAAACTGCATCAACCTAAGCATGGAATTGGAGGCAGTCCTCGGCTTACAACAGTTCACTTGGCGACTATTCAAAGTTACGACTTCACTGAAAAAAGCTCTTCGGGAAAATGTAAGTCACAGGCTTCATTTTGGATAACCGTAACCTTGAAATTCACCAAGCGGAAAGGATCACGCAAGGGCCAACGTGCCATACAACAGTTGGTGGAATAAGCCACAACGGAGAGGGCCAAGCCACAAACTCTTTATTATGGCTTAGCGTGAGAAATCGCAACCGCACTGGAGCCAGCTTTGGGGATAAAGACCAGAGCCAGCTCTGCTTTGCAAGATGCCTTCCATTTAAAAAACAACAACAACAGGCCAGCAATCCTGCTGAGACCCACAATGGGGGTCTCTTTCTTTCTCTCCTGCTCCCGCTGAGCTGAGGATCAGAGGGCTGAAGGGAGAGGAAAGAGCCTCGGCAACTCGGCTTCCATATTGCATCCAAGCCTGCGAGAAGCTTGGATGAACTTCTGAAGTTGCAAAACCATTTCATCGGGGTCCAGTTTGCCCCTCGAGGTGAGCTGCGTCAGGCCTAAGGCAAAGACGCCGAGCGGAGGCCAGCCTTGTTTGCAAAATCGTTCTCTTAAGCGTCACTCCGAGAAAGGAAGGATCCCAAACTTGAGAGCCCAAGGTGAAAGAACGCTTCTCCGTGGGAAAAGCAAAGGGAAGGAAGGAAATAATAAGATGTTTGTTTTTTCACCTGTCGGTGCCTGGCAGCAGGACGAGGCAAAGGGTGTTCTCTGGAGCCTGTTCGTAGAGTGCTTTGACCCCGCGGTCCAGTTTCTTGGTGGCTTTCGTTAAGCCAGGTTCCTGTGCAGAAATGATAGAAGTGTTTTCATTGAAACGAGCAGAGCAAAACAACCAAGTCAGAGATGCAGGAAGCCATGGCTGCAAGAAACTCAATCCCTCCTCCTCCTCTTCCACAAACCCAATTCCCTTCTAGCCCTGCTGATGTTACCTAGTTGGGTCATGAAACGTCTGCAAGAAAACCACCCAGCTCAGAGGGCACCAAAGACCACAAAGTCCTCCTCCTCCTCTTCCCTCCCTCCTCCTCCTTCTCCTCCCTAACCCCACGCCCTTCTAGCATTGATGATGTTGCCTAGTTGGGTCATGAAACGTCAGGTAAGCAGGTTGGAGGTAAGAAAATATTTGTGGACATCATTCCTCACCAACAACAGTCCCTCCCTTGGACAGAGGAGGCCACCGTCTGCAGAAGAATGGTGTGCAATTGTGACACCAGCGCTGGCTAAGGAAAAGTTTGCAATGGCAGCTTTAGTTTTGGTGTGTCCCGTTTCCAGGTGATTCACCTCGTAGCTTGGACATCCTTTGGACCTTCCTTCCTTCCTTCCTTCCTTCCTTCCTTCCTTCCTTCCTTCCTTCCTTCCTTCCTTCCTTCCTTCCAGCACTGATGAGATTCCCTATTTGGGTCATGAAATGTATGTCTCCAAGAAAACCACCAAGCTCAGAGAGCACCAAAGATCCCTCAGTCTTCCTCTTTCCTCCTCTTCCTCCCAAACTCCACTCCCTTCTAGCACTGATGATGTTATCTAGTTGGGTCATGAAACGTCTGCAAGAAAACCACCAAGCTCAGAGGGCACCAAGGACCCCACAGTTCTCCTCCACCTCCTCCTCTCCTTACTCCCCTTTGCAAACTGCATTCCCTTCTAGCCCTGATGGTGTTACCTAGTTTGGTAATGAAATGTCTGCAAGAAAAAAAACCAAGCTCAGTGACCACCAAGAATTTCCTCCTCCAACCCCACTCCCTTCTAGCCCTGATGATGTTACCTAGTTAGGTAATGAAACGTCTGCAAGAAAATAACCGAGTCAGAGACCACCAAGGAACCCAGAATCCCCAAACCCAATGCACCCATTTCATTGATGACAACACCAGGGATGGGCTTCCTCCGGAGACAGCAATAGCAAGAAAGGGCGGCCAAACGGGGCAAAACTCACTTCACAAACGGCTTGCTTAGCAGTAGATGTTTGGGGCTCCAATGTGGCCGTAAGTCGAGAACTACCTGTGCTGCGCTTTAACCACTAGGCCCCCAAGGCTCAGATGAAGCTTCACTCATCCCAGAACTGAAAAGGGAGGCCTTCCGAATCTCACTCTCCTTCTGGCACCCCTCGTAACCTCGGCTGGCTCACCAAATCCAAGACCTGCTGCTGCTTCTCCTGCCCTTCTGCTCCTCCTCGGCCCTTTTCGTTCACCAGACGGGCCCACCGGAAGAAGGTGGGAGAGGAGAGGGCCTTCCTGCTTCGAAAGATGCTCCCCTGGAGGAGTCGGAGGGCCTCGGAGGCACACTCCGGGCTCTGGAATCCTAGCAGGGAGACACCCCCCCCAAATAATGCAAATTAATCAATTGTTTGTGAAATCAGAGCTGTGGCCTTGAGAATCGGGTTAGGCAAAGTTGGCTAAGAAGTGGGGACAGCCCAGATGAAAACGGCTTAAATTTAAGACATTTCCTACAATTTCTTCCCCTTTCCTTTCCCCCTCCCTCCCTTCCCTTTTTCCCCCCTCCCTTCATTTCCTTTTTTCCCTTCCTTCCCTCCCTTAGCCATTCACCTTTCCTTTCCTTCCTTCCTTCCTTCCTTTCTCCCTCCCTCCCTCCCTCCCTCCCCTTCCTTATCCATTCACCTCCTTTCCGTTTTCCCTTCCTCTCCTTCCTTTCTTCCTTCCTTCCCTCTCTTAGCCATTCACCTTTCCTTTCCTTTCCCTTCCCTTCCCTTTGACCAACATAAAAAGGTCATAAAACTCGTTGTGTGGGTCAAGGATTACCTCTAAGAGCCGTGGCTGTCAAACGGGAAAGGTTTTTAAGAGCCAGAAACTAGAAAGGAGAACTTTCGAATCTTAATCCACAGATAATTATCTCCTGCAGCAACACTTGTTTTGGAGAGCAGCCCTCATTTATGGCCACACTTACTCAAAAAGCAGTAATTCCTCCGTCTTCCGGTCTGGAGACCTCTTGGCCAAAAAATGGACCGTAAACCTTTCAAAGGGCCCAACTGTTCTTGCAGCTCCGTCTCTCCTTGACCTTTCCTCAACCCGGCCAAGTAAACGATGGCTTCGTTTTCAGGGTCCCTTTCCAGCTCCTGCACCAGCACCTCACCCTCCAGGGTCCTCTCGGTTACGGGCCTTTGGACCTTAGACGAAGCCAAAATACAGGACAAGGTGGCCAGTCTGGTTTGCCTACACCGGAGACCCTTCCGGCTGCAATTGGGCAGGGTGGGTCCTTGGTCTTGTTCCGCCCTCTGCGTTCTTTGGATAAACCACAATTTACCCACAGCAGAGAGTATTTGTAGTTGGGGCTTGAACGGTGGAGTTAGGGAAATCCGATCTCAACCGGAGTGAAGGGACTTTAAAGAGAGAAATGAAGGGCCTAACGTTTTGACAGACTCCAGGCCCCCGTTCTCTCCCAACCCTGGAATTTAAAGGTGAGTCTACCTGGAGGGCAGATCCTCCAATGTCTGCTCCGTTCAGCTCTTCCAAAGCCAGCTGTGCACCTTCCAAGACTTCATATTGAATACAGAGGTGGGGCTTTGGGAGAGACAAAAAGGGGTCCCAGCAGTTAAACGAGGGGTTTGGTGCTTCCCAATTCTCAGATCCATCCATCCCTTCCTTCCTTCCTTCCTTCCTTCCTTCCTTTCCTTCCCTAACCAATAATGAATGGCCGTCCAACTCATTCTCAGTGACCCCAGGCAGCTTACAAGGATAGAAGCACAATTTAAGAATGATAAAAAAGCAATCTCCCCCCGCCCCACACCCCGTGTGAACCACTTGATGGGATCCATCCAACTCTGGGGTCCCCAAGTCCATTGGCAAAAGCGCGCCTTCCGGATCTTGTGAAAGAGCATCAAAGTAGTGGCCAATCTTGTCTCTGAAGGGATGATGTTCCACAGAGAAGGAGCCACTGTGGAGAAGGCCCTTCTTCTTGGTACTGCTAGATGGAAGAGACGGTCCTTCAGATAACCCGGTTCCAAGCCATGTAGGGCTTTGAAGGTGACAACCAGCACCTTGAACTGGACCCGGAAGCAAATCGGCAGCCAATGAAGCTCCCGCATGAGACATGACACCTGTGCAAATCTAGGCTTGCACAAAACCATGCGGGACAGCCCGTTTTTGAACCAATTAAAGCTTCTGTACACTTTTCAAGCACAGCACCATCATCTCCTTGTCCCAAATCCTGCTGGCTGACCAGTGAGTTCCTTCTGTTGTTGTT
This sequence comes from Azemiops feae, assembly GCA_023970755.1. Lineage (NCBI taxonomy): Eukaryota > Metazoa > Chordata > Lepidosauria > Squamata > Viperidae > Azemiops > Azemiops feae. The sequence goes on along the minus strand of JALGBA010000399.1, from coordinate 396,264 downwards.
CCACCAACATGACAAGTTCGAGTCAAGTTCCTGTTTTAGGAAACTGAAGATGGCCCAGAGATCGGAGGGCGAACGGAGAAATTCAGCAGCCCAGTTTCCCCCCCTGGGATTTGCACTGCCCACTGTCCAGGACAGCAAAATGGCTTGACTACTTGCCTTAAATGTTTCTGGAATGACCCGGATCGTCTGAATGTGGCCACATTTCCTAAAGGCTTTTTTCACAGTCTTCAGACAAACGTTTTTGGACAAAGGGCCTACGTAGATGGTCAGCAGGTCAGAAAGCTTGGCCCTCATCTAGGAAAAGGAGGATGGAACTCAGAAATGGAAGCAACAAGTCTACAGGCAGTCCTCGACGTATGACCACAATTGAGCCCAAGACATCTGTTGCTAAGTGAGACAGTTGTTAAGTGAGTCTTGGGGATTGGGAAGATCTACTTACCTTTGAAGTGGTTTCTGCAAGCAGGTCAGCCGTAACATGCTTCGAATCCAAAACCAACTGAATTAAGTTAATGGGAGATTTAGGAATCTCTTCCAGGGCTTTCTGGAGAATCTAAAAGGTTAACAATGGAATTGGGAGACATTTTTAGAGATCCACACGTTGAAGAAAGGCGAGATGCTTAGAAAACAAATATAAACAGTGTTAGCACTGATGTTGTTACCTAGTTGGGTAATGAAACATCTGCAAGGACGGTATGTAGATGTTCTTTATCTCTTATGTGCCTGCTGATGGCTGACGTGTCTGAGTGTGTCTAAGAATTTTTTTAACTTTTCGGGACATGGCTTGGTCTAGAATACGCACAGTTTCCCAGTTGAAACTATCGAAATTATAGCACTGATGATGTCACCTAGTTTGGTAATGAAACGTCTGCAAGAAAACCACCAAGCTCACAGAGTACCAAGAACCCCACAGTCCTCCCCTTCCTCCTCCACTCCTCCTCCCCCCCATCCCATCCACCTGTCACCAAAAACCCTACTCCCTTCTAGCACTGATGATGTTACCTAGTTTGGTAATGAAACGTCTGCAAGAAAACAACCAAGCTCAGAGAGCCCCAAGGACCCCACAGTCCTTCTCCTCCTCTTTCTCTTTCTCCTCCTCCTCAAGTCCCCCTCCCTTCTAGCACTGATGATGTTCCCTAGTTGGGTCATGAAACGTCTGCAAGAAAACAGTTTTGTAAAATTAAAACTATGGTAGAGAAAAACAACCAAATACCCTTCATAACTCACTTGCTCATTTAGGGAAGCCATATGATTCTGAACATTATTTTGTTCTCCCTGAAGCAATGTTTTTTGACTGATAGACTGTACATTTTCTAAAAGGCTAAAAGACAAGAAGAAAAGCCGAAGTTAAATAAATTTGAACAGGTAAACAGGTGTTCCTCGACTTATGACAGTTTGTTTAGTGGCCATTTGAAGTTACGATGACACTGGGAGAAAAAAAAAAAACACCGCAAAAGACCTCCACCCAAACTTTCTCAAGCCAACAGGGCTTTTTTTTTTTTTTTTTTTTTTTTACAGAAAAAGAATTCTTTACCCTTTTTGGATCCTGTCGTTTTGTTTCGCCTTGACCCCGGTTCCTGACTCTTCCATCTTCCTTTGCTCTGACCATCTGGCTTCCAGATTCAACTCTGCAACCTAGGGTGGAAAAAAAAACCACCTCCCTAATATTACAAATTCTTCTCCGGCGCGTTTTGCTTCCAATCAGTTCTTGAGATTGTTGGTTAAATGCCTTATTTCCCGCTGAAGAGAAGCCTAAGTACCAATCACAGGACTTTCAGGGGCATCTTCCTACTCGTTTGCACCTGGGGCCATCTTGTCTCGCTATAAGGGATGGAAAATGTGTCCAGTCCCTTCTTAGACACTTAGGATCCTCTCGCGACATCGTCCCAACCTTCATTCTCCAACCCACCCACCTTAAATCTTAAATTTAAGGTCTCTGGACTTCAACTCCCAGAATTCCCTGTGCTGGCTGGAGAGTTCTGGGAACTGAAGTCCACATTTAGGATTTATGGGGGGTTTAACCTGTGTTTACTTTCGGTTTCCAGCAAAAACCGATCATTGGCCAAAATGGGTTCGTTCAACGGCCACAGCAAAACAGGTTGTAAGGTTGCGTGCCGTCCCACGATGACCCATTTAACGACACGGGTTTGTGACTTAATGGGCAAACTCCATCACTGTCGGACTTCCTATGAACACTTACATGTTGGGGAAGAGGTTACAATTGCAGGCAAACTCTGCCCACAGCCTGGAGTTCGATCCTGACCGGCTCAAGGTGGACTCAGCCTTCCTTAAGGTCGGTGAAATGAGGACCCAGATTGTTGGGGGCAACGTGCTGATCCTGTAAACCGCTTAGAGAGGGCTGTAAAACACTATGAAGCGGTATATAAGTCTAAGTGCTATTGCTAGGTGCTATTAAGCGCTACTGCTATATGTCAGATCGCTTGCTAGTTCCTCCCTTTTAAAAACTCTGGTATTTTTTCCCCCTTGGCATCCATTATCTGCTCTTTGATCACAATTGCAATTAGAGTGACTTGGCAAGGAGGGTACAGGGTAAAGATACGTTTATTCCTGTCCTTAAACAACGGTCTTAAAAGAGCCAAGACACCTACTTTCCTGGGTCCTTGTTCAATGAAATACTGGGCCAGCTCAAGGGCGCACTGGGCATCTTCGGTGGGATCGTGACCCAATTGGGCCTTGCTCTGAATTTCTTTCCTACAAGAAGGAACCGTGCATGTAGTACATCCATGAACATTTACATACTCTATTGTGTAGCAAAGAAGCAGGCCAATTTAGATAGAATATTTGGGTCTTTTTTTGCGGACGTTTCATTACCCAGCTAGGTAATTTCATCAGTGCTAGAAGGGAGTGGGGTTTGTTCTCTGTTTATATACAAGTCAAAGTGTTGGTGAGGTGTTCCTGGTGGATCCTTGATTCAGCTGTTCTTGACTGTCAGCTTGGTTGTCTGAGTTGGTGGCTTGATTGGGGTATTGTTGACTTCCTGACTATTGGTCTAGTGTTAATCTTGGGGTTAATCTCTGTTCGTCTGGATGTCGATTACTGGCCAGGAGGTGTTTGAGTCTCTTTGTTTGCTTTCTGACTTTTTGATTGTCTCTTTTGAATGGTATGTAGATGTTCTTTATCTCTATGCGCCTGCTGATGGCTGATCTGTCTTGAGTGTGTCTAAGAATGAAACTATGGAAATTGCAGCACTGATGATGTTACCTAGTTTGGTAATGAAATGTCCGCAAGAAAACCACCAAGCTCAGAGAGCACCAAGGACACCGTAGTCCTCCTGCTCCTTCTTCACCCCCTTTCCTCCTCCTACGCTCCGCAAATCCCACTCCCTTCATAGCACTGATGATGTTCCCTAGTTTGATAATAAAACGTCTGCAAGAAAACAACTGAGCTCAGAGACCACCAAGGACCCCAGAGGCTAATTTCAAACTGGGGAATTCTGGGAGTTGAAGTTTACAGGTCTTAAAGTTGCCATGGTTGGACACCCTTGCCCTAAGCCAGGGGTAGGCAACCTTGGCTCTTTTATGACTCGTGGACTTCAACTCCCAGAATTCCTGAGCCAGCATGGCTCAGCTTGGAAACCTCTCCCTTTCCCCTCAGCGTGGCTGGCTCAGGAATTCTGGGAGTTGAAGTCCACGAGTCGTGAAGGGGCCTAGGCCTAGGCCAGAGGTAGGCAACCTTGGCTCTTTTATGACTCGTGGACTTCAACTCCCAGAATTCCTGAGCCAGCTTGGCTCAGCTTGGAAACTTCTCTCTTTCCCCTCAGCATGGCTGGCTCAGGAATTCTGGGAGTTGAAGTCCACGAGTCATAAAAGAGCCAAGGCTGCCTACCCCTGCCCTAAGCAGATATACTCGTAGGACTGACAAGTCTTTAATTATTTGTCAACAACCCTCCCTTCCCTTGGAAAGGGAGCAATTCAGAAATGTCCTAATTGAAAAGTGTCAGGAGACATGCCTGGAGGCAGGAACTCAACCCAAACCATCTTACCCTAAAACAGCAGCTGCTAAGAATTTCAGCTTGAACCTTCTGCCCCCTTTCCTGGCATAGAGAAGCGAAGTGTCTATAACGTTCGGATGAATCATCTGGAAATGTGGGAGGGAAAAAGGAAAAGTGTTTCAAAACACGGTGTTTTAAACAAAAACCCCTCGACATTTTGACCATCTACAGGGAGTCCTCGACTTATAACCATTCATTTAGTGACTGTTAACAACGGCACGGAAAAAAGGGACGTCAACCAGTCCTCGCACTTATGAGAACCCCAGTCCAGTCATGTGATCAAAATGAAAGATGTTTGGAAACTGGCATGTATCTATGGCGGTTGCAGCATCCCGGGTCACACGATCGCCATTTTTTTGACTTTCCCAGCTGGCTTCTGACAAGCAAAGCCACTGGGGGGAAGCGGGCTTTGCTTTAACCACCCACGCGATTTGCTGAACAACGGAAGGGATTCGCTTACCAAACACGGCCCAAAAAAAAAAAAAAAAAAAGGCCATAAAATTGGGCACAACTCATTCACAACTGCCTTGCTGAGCCACAGAAATTCCAATCTCAATTGTGGTCGTATATTGAGGACCACCTGTACACAAAACTTTCAAACCGGGACCCGGAATGTTTTGCTCTAGTCTATTTCTGTATCTTAGGCCAGGGGTCTCCGAACCTGGTAACTTTTTAAGAGTGGTGGACTTCAATGGCTGGCTGAGGAATTCTGGGAGTTGAAGTCCACAAGTCTTTCTTTCTTTTTTTTTAAATTAGTTTATAATATAAAAGACAAACATACAAGAAAATAGTTGGAAAAATAGAAAGATAAGGCATTGACTCCCGACTCCCTTTTGGTGAAGTAGAATAAGATGATAACACCAAACCTCCACTTTTTACTTTTACCTAACAGTATAAACTAGCCATTTCTAGAACACCAAACCTATCTAATTGGTAAAACTCCAAATCAAAGTTTCGGTTTTCCTCCCACCTCGAGCACAAAGTCCAGAAGCGGTTTCCAAGGGCAAACCAAAGGGATTGTGTTTTTTTTTTCTTCTTCGATCAAAGCAGTCCATTTAGCCTTCTCTACTAACTCCCATCAACTTTTGCAGCCGTCCGTTCCTTGTGGGAATCAACCTGCCCTTCCATTTTTGAAGTCCACAAGTCTTAAAAAGTTGCTCCATTTGGAGACCTCTACCTTAGGCCAAGACCTGGTGGGTTGAGACTGTGGAATAGATATACTCACTTCTAGAGCTCGGAGATCAGCATCTAGGGAATGGCCCACCAAAATGGCGTCAGGAGGCAGCATATTCCTTACTCGGGCCTGGATTTCCGCGAGGGTGGTTTGCACGGGCTGGAGCAGTTTCTCTGTGATGCCGGAGTAGCTTCGAAACAGAACAAAAACAACATTTCAGGGCCGTCTGAGATGACGCTTTCCAACGAGGGTCTTCCAAGAAAGTAATAGCCCAGATAACAATACCTGCACAGATAAGTCGACACTTACGAACACAGTTAAGCTCAACTCTAGAAAGAGTGCAGAGAAGAGCAACAAAGATGATCAGGGGGCTGGAGGCTAAAACATATCAGGAACGGTTGCTGGAATTGGGTATGTCTAGTTTAATGAAGAGAAGGACGAGGGGGGACATGATAGCAGTCTCAGGGGCTGCCCCAAAGAAGAGGGAGTCAACCTATTCTCCAAAACACCTGAAGACAGGACAAGAAGCAACGGATGGAAACTAACCAAGGAGAGAAGCAACCTGGAACTAAGGAGAAACTTCCTGACAGTTAGAACAATTAACCAGTGGAACAACCTGCCTCCAGAAGCGGTGAATACTCCAACACTGGAAGTTTTAAAGAAGAGACTGGACAGCCATTTGTCTGAAATGGTATAGGGTTTCCTGCCTGAGCAGGGGGTTGGACTAGATGACCTCCAAGGTCCCTTCCAACTTTATTATTATTATTTCCATTGCTAAGCAAGAGAGTTGTTAAGTGAGTTTTTTTCCCCATTTTATTATCTTTCTTGGCACAGCTGTTAAATAAACCGCTGCATTTGTTAAGTTAGGAACACGCCTATAAAGTGGAATCTGGCTTCCCCAGGTCGCAAAAGGGGATCAAGTGATCCCGGGATACTGCAGCTGTCATAAATATGAGCCAATTGCCAAGCGTCCAAATTAGGATTGCGTGTGGTGCAACGGTCGTTTAAGTGTGAAAAACAGTCACGTCACTTTTTTCATGTTGTCGTAACTGCAAACGGTCACTAAACGAATGACTAAGTCGAGGACTACCTTTATCTGCATAACTATAGATCAATTCCGTGAACTGCTGTGGAGGAGCCCTCTTCTCTCTCTTCCTCCTAACCCAATTATCTAAGCTTCACTGCCTCTTTGCCCTCTGGGAATCCAGATTACATTCCACTACACCCACATACCATGGTCCCAATCACACACCCCTCTTGCACAGACACACCCAGGTGTAAAAAAGTTTAAAACAAACAGACATGCACACACCTTATCTAAATATGTGGCTTGGCCTTAAAAAAGAAGCTGTATCGAATTGAAGAACATTCATTTTAAGCAACTACCGTGCCAAAAACATTCCAAAATCCTGGATAACGTCCAACTTTTACAACAGTTTTATAGGTTTAAGCAACATACCAGGTAAGATAATTCCTTATTGGCCGTTCGGGTTTGACAAGCTCATTCATAAGGCACCGTCCGCTAGTATCCACCACTGCAATCCGGGTGAGTTCTGACCCCTTATCGGTGAGACACTGGTCAAAATGAAAAAGGGTGAAAAAAGGCTAATTATCCTCAGTGGTCCTTTCCTGATGGATTCCTTTACGGAAGGATAACCTCTCAAATGTAATCCTTTCCAGTGGTGGGATTCAAATATGTGAACAACCGATTCTCTGCGTGGATACCACTTCCGGAAGTCCATTCTGGGCCTGGGCAACAAAAAATTAGCTACCGGTTCTGCCGAAGTGGTGCGAACCGGCTGAATCCCACCACTGTACCTATTCCTCTTTCTTTTTCTTTCTTTCTCTCTCTCTCTCTCTCTCTCTCTTTCTTTCTTTCTCTGTCTCTGTCTGTCTGTCTGTCTGTCTCTCTCTGTCCATCCATCCAGTGGTGGGATTCAAATAGGTGAACAATCGGTTCTCTGTATGGATGCCACTTCCGGAAGTCCATTCTGGGCCCGGGCAACAAAAAATTAGCTACCGATTCTGCCGAAGTGGTGCGAACCGGCTGAATCCCACCACTGATCTTTTCCCTTCCTGGCTGGAGATGAAGTTGGGGAGTTTTGCGTGCAGTCAGTCACAGGTTAGAGCTGTTCCCCAAATCAAGAACTGAAAACGTCAAGGTAAATTTTTGTAAGTAAGAAATCATTTCTTATTCACTGAGATCCAGCCCTTTGCAATGGGAAGGAGAGTAACGCAACACAAAATAAATACCATTTCGCAGTCCAATCCAAAGAGGGGGCTGCTATCTGTAACCGGGCCGTTGCAGTGAGTCTCGACAAAATGGCTGCAGTCAGCACACCCTGGAGAAGCAATGAACAACAGTCACATCTGCAAAAGGTGTGGCTAGCCAGCACAGTGCAGTCTATGGATCCTAGACATGGATTATTATTATTATTATGGCTTGTTGCACAGTCAGCCAAATGTTTAGACTGGATTTGGCATTTTTGTCTACCCATTGAGTCCTTCCCAAGGACCTGGGAGAGACAGATGTGGTTGTTTGGTGGTGTTAAAGGTATTGTTGCAGGATGCAAGCTGTTCCAAGTAAAGCAATCTTTTGCAATTGATTGTTGGTAAATTTGCCAATGCCGATGGTGTTCAAGTGTTATTTATTTATTTTAATAATAATAATAATAATAATAATAATAATAATAATAATAATAATAATAATAATAATAATAATAATAACATCATCTCTCCTTGGGGCTACTCTTATGTGACTCATAACCATAAAAATGAAGAAATAAAGGATGGCAGAAACTTTGTGCCAATCATGGACTGGAGGAAAAAAACCCAGCTTAGAACTATCATTCTATTATCATTTTGGAAGGAACAGACAATCAAATGAAGAATTTTATTTATCTATATACCACTAAAATTCTCATTCTCGTGACCTTTAACTGGGCGAAACAATGCATCATAGGACAACAGCTTTCGATCCAAGATACCTCAAATGGGCTAACTTACAGAATGCGTCCAAAATTTGGGACTCGTGACTCGAGAATTAAAATTTGGAGAATTTGTGGCGGCGGCGGATGCTGTGCTAAAAGTAACTTTCAGTTTCAACGTTCTGTGACAGTTTCCCAGTCACTCTTGCAATCCCTCACTCCCTCTCACCTACTCAGCAGCAGCCACTTATCTGCCTGCAGGGGAGGGGAGGACAGGGAAGAGAAGGGAAGATTTCCAATTCTCCCTGCCAGATTCCCACAAGAAGACTCAATGGGGAAGCCAGCGGGAAGTCAGAACTAGCTTCTACTTCCACTGCTTTTTTGGCCCACCTGTGGTCATTGTTTCTCCATTTAGGCAAGGCCAAATTTCTGAAAGAGCAGGTAGTCTAGTTCTAACTACGAACGTTATGCCATATCCCTCTTCTGGACATCCAGAAATTGATCATATATGTGGATTCTAAGACAGCTTACCTTTTACAGGATAATCATGGAGCTGCATTTCCTCGCCAGTTAAAATATAACTTGAGAGACTGCATCCCTTTTCGGCGTATTTCTGAATGATGGGATCTTCATCCATCTCTGAAACCAATGACACATTTGCTCTAAATATCCATATTAGCATTTTTGCCCCTTTTCTGTCAGCAGTTTCTTCAATGTATGTATTTGGAGAAGAGAGAAGGGGTTTTTTACATGTCATTTGATTTATTTTACGGGTTACTGCTGCTCATCCACCAATTCAATGGTTACAGGGCAGTCGCCAGTATAATCAAAGTAAAATTAAAGCGTCATAAAATATCTACAATGCCCCTTTCAGATACATTAAAAAAATAACCGTAAAAGAAAATCAAGCTGCAAGACCAGCAATAATAATAATAATAAAAAAACCCAACACATTTTCATTCTTCACATATGCCAATTTGTTGTTTAACTACGTTCTGCCTAAGACAGTATTTTCCATTTATTCTCTGCTTGGAAACGAAGCACTTTGGAAATAAGGGAATTTTCAAATGAATCCGTTTCAAGCAGCCCAATTTTATAAAGGGGCACAATTTGGCTGCTGTTGTTGTATTTTTTTTTTTTTTAAAAAGCCACCTATGGTTTATAAAAGGCCAAATCATTTGCACAAAGGTACAGGTTATAGACCAGGGGTAGGCAACCTTGGCTCTTTTATGACTTGTGGACTTCAACTCCCAGAACTCCTGAGCCAGCCATGCTGAGGGGAAAGGGAGAGGTTTCCATGCTGAGCCATGCTGGCTCAGGAATTCTGGGAGTTGAAGTCCACGAGTCACAAAAGAGCCAAGGTTGCCTACGCCTGTAGACTATACAGGTAGTCCTCCATTTACAACCATTTGTTTAGTGGCTGTCTGAAGCTACGACGGTGCCATACGAAGCCCAGTTCTCATATTTATGACCGATTCTCACATTTACGATGGTGGTGTTCCCTTAATGACCACGATGGTTTGTTTAGCCACTGTTGTAATCATGTCGTAAAACAGGATCAGACTTAACTTATGACCATTGGGTCCAACTCAACTTATGACCGCAATGGTTTTGGGTTGAAATTTCAATTGCGATTGTGGTCGTTAAGTCGAGGATTACCTGTATGCATTGCACACCAAATGTATACACCTGGACTTTCAGGAAATCACAAAGGTATGGATGAGGGAATTGAAAAGAAATATATTAATACCTTCCTCGCTGAGCTGTTGACGGTCGTTTGTGCCCAATCCACCAAGTTTTTCGATAAAGTCACCAGAAAGGGCAGGCAGACAGAAACGCTGATAAAAGACATAGAACAGAGGCAAAAAAGAAGACAAAGAAAATGACATAACACCATATTCCTTTCCATATATTCTGTCAGAGGAAGGGGCCATTTGGAGTTTTCTGATGAAAGTTGCCTCTGCCGTCGTATATCAAGGACTATCTGTACAAATATACCTAATCAGCCATGACACAGCCTTGAAACAAACAAACAAAAAGACATTTGTTTTTAAGAGTAATTCCAAGGAAGAGAAGTGGCTTCTTCAATAATCTCATAAATACAAATTTAAGACTTAAGAAGCACAGGGTATAATTAAATGTCTAGAAGGGCTCCAGACACTTTCTTGCTAAATGTTCTGAGGAATTGTTTTTCCTTCGTTTTAACAACCCAGTGATTGATGCTGCCTTCGCTATTGTTTTTATAGTTCCAGTCCCTCCTCAAGCGCTTTGCAAACACAATTTATGACCACGAAGCAGCTCCGATGATATCTCCTAGCTGTGCTCCTGTGTTTTTGTGTGTGAGAGAGAAGGGGGAGCAGACTTTTTAATCACACGCCAATAAGCGCAAAAAAAATCATTTGCAAAAAGCCTCGGCTTTGTGGTCAAAACAACAGTGGCTTTTTTTTTCCTTCTAAGCTTCTCAAACTGTGGGTTGGTTGTTTAAAAAGGGGGAAAGGTCCGGGAGATACAGATAACCCTTTCTGGGGGAAATTCCCAAGAAAAACAAGTCTCTTTTGTGTCAACCCAGCCGGTCCTATTAATGACCTCGACTTCCAGGCAGCAGCCAGAGGAAAAAGAAAAAAAAGGGGGGGAAAATGAAAGCTCATTCTTGAGAAGAATTGGAGGCTGAACTTATTCCTGGAAAGTCTTGAATACCCTCTAAATTAGAGCCATATGTTTCCTTGTGGCTCCAAAACTATTTTCCCCCAATCACTCAGCCAGTTTGAAGTATCCTGTTAAGCAGAGAATTGCAAGGGCAGGCAAAAAGAAAAAAAAAATCAATAGTGGTATTGGGAAAAGGTGCAGTTACTTCTGTTCTGCTGAATGAAACAGTGATTTCAGGAGATTTTTTGCCTGCCTTGGTAAAGCACACCACCCTGGTAAATAAATTATTAATTTTAATTTTAATTAAGGCACCAGGCTACAAGCCAGGAGATGGTGAGTTCTAGTCCTGCCTTAGGCATGCAAGCCAATTGGGTGATTTTGGATCAATCACCAGGAGATGGTGAGTTTTAGTCCTGCCTCAGGCATGAAAGCCAGCTGGGTGACTTTGAGCCAATCACTAGGAGTCAGTGAGTTCTAGTCCTGTCTTAGACATGAAAGCCAGATGGGTGCCTTTGGGCCAATCATCAGGAGATGGTGAGTTCTAATCCTACCTTAAGTATGAAAGCCAGCTGGATGACTTTGGCCCAGACACTTTGTCTCAGCCCAACCCACCTCACAGGGTTGTTGTTATGGGGAAAATAGGAAGAGGAAGGAGTTTTATATATGGTATAGGGTTTCCTGCCTGAGTAGGGGGTTGGATTAGATGACCTCCAAGGTCCCTTCCAACTATTTTTTTTTTATTTTTATTATTATTGTTGTTGTTGCTGTTATTATTATTATGTCTGCTATCTCGAGTTACTTATAAAGGAATAAAGTTGAGATTTTAAAAAAGAAACATAATTGGACTTTTCTCTTGTTATGCTGCTGTTTGGTTCTACTGTGAGTTATTTAGACCCAAGACCAGGCTCATTGGTCTACGACACGGGTCGGCAACCCGCGGCTCCGGAGCCGCATGCGGCTCTTTGAGGCATCACCTGCGGCTCCGGAGCCTCCGCCGCCATTTTGGGGAGCGCATGCGCATGTGCGCGAACGGGTGCGCATGCGCGAACGGGGTGCGCGTGCGCATGCGCGAACAGGGTGCGCGTGCGCGAACAGGGTGCGCGTGCGCATGCGCGAACGGGCGCGCATGCGCGGGCGGGTGCGGCTCCCAGGGGTTTTTTTTTTTAGGGAAACGGGTCCGTGCGGCTCGTTGGATGTTTCGGCTGGCCGACCCATGGTCTACGAGGTCTCCATGTTGCCATATAATACACAATTTCCTAGACTGCCATCTCACCAAATGGATAAATTTCAATGACTTACGTGTCTGAAGGTCTTTCGGAGATGTTTGAACTGCAGATAGTATCGGTAGAAATGGAGCTGATCCACGTGATGCAAAATTACCACTATGACACCAGCCAACTGCCTTCGGTGGTGGATACGACACCAACTGTACCACAAGGAGCCACAATTATCTCTTATGTTCCTTTAACCAGCCAAGCCCATGCAAATCTATTTCTCAGTTATTTTACTGGTTTCTAAACATTTAGGAAACAGAAATCCTGGCTCTCCCGTGAATGATCTAGCAAGTGGTATGGCAGGTGTTGAGTCTCATAGAACAGGGGTCTCCCAATTTGGCAACTTTAAGACTTGTGGACTTCAACTCCCAGAATTCCTCAGTCAGGCAAGCTAGGGGAGGAATTCTGGGAGTTGAAGTCCACAAGTCATAAAAGGGCCAAGTTTGAAGACCCCTGCAGTAAATGAACTGTTGTAAGTCCGGACTACCTGTACTGTTGAACACCTAAGGTGGACAGATACCTTGCATAAGGTTAAAAGCACATTTACCTGGGCTGAGTGACATTGTGATGTTTTCCCTGTGTGGCATACTTCAGTAATTCACCCAGCTGCTCATAGCTGATTTGGCTTTCTCCAAACATCTGAGTAGAGAAACGGGGTGGATTCACCTTGGAAACCAAGAGAATTGACTCAGGAGTGTTTACATTCCCAAAGAAAATATCAGGAGACAAGGCCCCATTCTCACAAATAACATCCAGAAAGGACAATTCATTTCTTGCAAAAGGATGGCACAAAAACACATATAGACACAAAGGAGAAACACAGTTAATAGACCGAACTGTTAGATATGCATTAACTTCACAAAACTTGGACATTATTTACATAAACACAATAAATGCCAAATAACTTTAGTCCCAGAGGTAATTTTATAAAAACAAGTCCTCCCACATTGACAAATTCAGCTATGGACAAAATACAAGCAGCTTCTAAAAAGTTCCTGGAGCTTTTGCAGTATTCAAATTATTAAACTTCTGTCTAATTCTGGATATGAAACTTGGGGGAAAAAATAAGGCAAAGCTGAAAAAGATGCAAGAACAGCCAACTGGAATAGTACATCATTCTAATTATAACTTTATGATTCATAGATATAAACAACGAAGGGCAGCATTAAAAATATAACACAGACTAAAACTCCCTACAGCAAATCTCTCAGAAGGACTAACGATACAAAAACTTTTTTAAAAGACACAAATTAAAGCAAAACCAGAAAAACATTTGGAAACTCCACCCAATATTTAAACTGATAAAAAAAAAATAATGTGGGCAATGGTAAACTAAAACATGCAATCCTCTGGAATAATATATCCATAAACAAATCTTACTTCACTGGAAAGTTTAATGTTCTGATGAGCTGGGCAAATGTCATTTTTCTCAGTCTTCTTTTTTTTAGCCTTCCGGTTCTCTCCTCCAGTTTCCCCATCTTCATAATACCTTTTCTTTACAACTTCACTAGTTTGTGGGACCATTTTATTTATAAATCTCTCTTCAGGTGTAATTTATCTGTTAAACAAAAACAGCAATACAGAAAAGAATTTAAAAAATAATAAACTAATGGAAAAACATCTGTTATAATTGGAGCAATACTAATAAATTGAAACTCTACTTAATTTTGCTTAGGGTTCAAATTAAGGAGAATTATCTGTCTGTCTACTATCTATTTATCTCCATCCATCTATATCTATATATCCATCGATGTCTAGTCTAGTCCAACCTAATCCCATCTAATTTTGTAGCTGCCCATCTCACCAGAGATGCAAATAAGATTTTTTTCCCTCCATACAGTAATAAGACTCTCTGTTCGCACGTAATATGTAAGTCATACGAATCATATAATGTAAATAAATAACTCTAGAACAAGTTTAACATTAACTCTCATAGAACATTAATATTAATTGCAAGTCCTTGCAGTGTTACGTATTCTACCTTCATTTATTCTAATCCAATTAATGAGAACAGTAAATGAAAGTAGTAGCAGTAGCAGCTACATTACTTAGTGCTTTGAACTATTCTACAAACATGGACTGCAACTATGTTTTCCAACCTTGGCAACTTTAAAGTGTGTGGACTTCAACTCCCAGAATTCCCCTGCCTCCATGCTGACAGAGAATTCTGGGAGTTGGTCCACACACCTTAAAGTTGCTAAGTTTGAAAAATATTGCATTGAAATGACAACTCGCATAATATAATTAAGGCCATGATCGTAATATAAAATAAACAGCAGCTCTCAGCACCCTTTTTGCACCCAGCCTCGCCTGCGGGACAGCAGCTCCCATAATCCCCAACCAGGTGGAGATCAGCAAGTTCCCCTTGATTTTAAATCCGGCTGGGGGGTATGGGGATAGTGGTCCAGCAGCGTAAAAGCAGCAGGTTTAAAGCTGGAGCAAGCTGCTCTAAAGCAGCGCGTGGTTCCATCCGTGCAATTCTCAAGGGTTGGCAACCACGTGCGAGCCTGCAAACACGTGTAAGGGAGAATTGCAATCTATCTTCTCTCCCCTGCAAGCAACTGCCTCCCAACAATTAACCTGGGATCGCCTTTCCTTGCTAACACCCACTCCCCATTAAAAAAAAAATGGGGGGGAAGAGGAAAAAAATGAAGTTAGTGAGAAGCCTGACCTGGATCTCTGCACCCTATTCCCGGGGAAGCCCTTCTTGCAATCGAGAATCCTTGCTCGGAAATCGTCTGCTCGGGCCTGAGCCGCCACCAAGCCCCCGCCCCTCGCATAGCTGCCGATGCTTTAGAGGAGGAAGCAAGAGGGCGAATGGAAGGCGGCAGACCTTCTTAGTCGATGGGCCGAAGGCATCGAGGGGAGGAGGCGGGGCCTGCGCCGCGGCGGGCTGTTTGAAATGGCGGCTGCCGACTAGAGCGAGCCGGGTGGGACCGGGGCACGGGGCGGTGGTTGCCATGGCGACGAGGCAGCTGGCCAGGTAAGGGGCCCAGGTGGCGTCGACCTTTCGGTTGGTTGGGGCTGCAACCCCCGTTTGGACCAAGCTGTAGAGCAGGGGTCTCCAAACCTTGCCACTTTAAGCTTTCTAGACTTCAACTCCCAGAATTCCCCAGCCAGCATGAACCCTAAGTCATTAAAACACCAGGGGTGTCCAACCTTGACCACTTTAAGACTTGTGGACTTCAAGTCCCAGAATTCCCCAGCCAGCTCTTGTACCTTTAGACCAGGGATGGCCAACCTTGCCCACTTTAAGACCTGTGGACTTCAACTCCCAGAATTCCCCAGCCAGCATAGGTACTGGGGAATTCTGGGAGTTGAAGTCCACAGGTCTTAAAGTTGCCAAAGGGAAATAACCAACAGGAATGGCCTTGAATTGCATCCTAATGGGACCTTTGCTTTAACCCTGTAAAATTTGCAATGATGGATTTTGTCTGTTTCTTTTGTGTGATAGGCAGCTGGGCATTATTCGAAGTGTTTCTAAACCCTCTCCTGGTGGCCAAAGTCACAACCAATGCAAGCTGCGTGAGTATGCCACTTACTTCATAAAGTCAGTGTTTGTTATTATTTGCAGGTTATGAGAATGAGATAATATATGATTTTTTTCCGATATTGCAGGGCAACTGTTTGACTACTTAATAATTATTGATTTTGAGTCCACCTGCTGGAAGGGTAGCCGAAGATGTCAAGAAATAAGTAAGTCAAGCCTTAATAATTTTAACAGTTGCTTCCGTATGAGTTGGAGTGGGGGGGAACAAAGAGAAGGCTTGAACATAGTTCACGCAAATGCAGTTAGTCCTTGACACACAACCTTCATTTAGTGATGGTTTGAAGTTACAATGGCACTGTTAGAAAAGCATTGTTAGAGACCCCCACACACACCCTTCATGGTCTGTTTCTGTTGCTCCCCTCTGCTGTAAATTCTTTGATAAGGTGCTGCTAAAAACCTGCTGAAATGTTCAGCCCAGCTTTGAATCCGGTATAAGCACAATAGTTTGAATTTTTATTCCTCGTAAGAAGAATGCAATGTGCTTTAAATTCATTCTTTACATCTTTGCTATCTGAATGATAGCTCTGTGATTTAAACTAAGGTTAGATGGAGAGTGTATTATTAGCCTGATGAACTTCATGGCTTACTGTTTACATCGTGGTAGAACTAATATAATCTTTTATTTTTTTTTTATTTTTTTGACATAGTTGAATTTCCAGCAGTTCTTTTAAACACCTCAAATGGAGAAATTGAGACTGAATTTCATATGTACATCCAACCCCAGGAACACCCGACTCTCTCTGAATTTTGTATTGAGCTAACTGGAATAAAACAGGTATAATTTCAATAGATTGCAGTCAGGAGTTATTAGTTTCATTTTGTTTTGAAGCATTTTACTTAACTTTTGATGAAATGTTCTTAAAGGAATTTGCTTGCTGGCTTGAACATATTTCTTTTATCATCACAATATGACTTTTCTTTGATGCTCCAAGGATCTAGCAATCACTGAAAAATGATTCATTTTTATTGAATCATTTTAAAATTGCTGATTTAAATTCTTTCCTGTTTTCAGCTGTTCATTTCTATTCATTAAAGTGGGCCTAATATATTTTAATTGAATACCAGTGTGCAGCCTTGGAAATCAAATTAAAATGGATATATATTGGTTGTTTTCACCATTTTGTGTATTAGAGGATTTTTATTTTTATTTTGGTTCTTACACAATGCTGGTAGAATTTGACTTCACGGTCCAATCAGAAATATCAAAATCAGTGTCGATAAAACCAAATCGAAATCTAGATTCTGAATGTTATCAGCAAGATCTTTTTTCTTTGAATTAAGAATCAAGTTGACGAAGGAGTTCCTCTGCATATAAGCCTATCCCAATTTTCCAAGTGGATTCAGAAAATCCAGAAGGAGAAAAACATCGTTTTTGGTTCGACTTGTGCTGGCCCCGAAGAAAAATTATGTGCCTTTGTTACGTGGTCAGGTAATTTATAATGTTTATCAACATTATCTATGATAAAGTTTGCTCGTTCTTCATTGCCGGGCTTGCTGAAGATTTAAGACTGTGGTTTCCCTGCTAATAAAATGGAAAAATGGTTATTTTGTTATGCTTTTTGATTTCTGACTCCATGTAGCACTCTGGACTATTCAAATAATAACCAGGTCTGTCTTCTGCTTAGGTTTTTGAGACCACCCATTGTCAGCTATTTTTCTACACTGTCACATGGTGCTCAGGAATATCCTGCTGCATTCCCCCTGGCTCGTGTACCCTCTTTGCTGTGTATTTTCATGGCTTTCCCACCATCGTTAAGGACTAGAAGCTTGCTTGAGGGAATCAGAAATCCTTTGGCCCTGTAGACATTGCATGATCTGACATTAGAACTATAGGTGCTCTCCATCAAAACGGGAATGAATAATTTACATTCCTAAGTACTGCTTCGTGAATTCCAGAATCAAATCCCCAGAACTGGCAGGTTTTATTTAGTTTTCCATTACGTTATAAACCTGAACAGATTCACAACTGGACTGCACAGGAAAAGGTAGCTAAATAAATAGCTTCTCTTGCTTTTGATCTTCACGTTTCTATTGCACGAAATCATGACTGTTGCACAAAAAGAAAGTTTCACACCGAGGGTGAAAAACGATGGAGGGGGAACGATCAGGAAACTGGAAACCTTTATGAACGTTTGTTTTTATGCAGACTGGGACCTGGGAATTTGCCTGCACTACGAATGTAAAAGAAAACAGCTACGGAAGCCTGATATTTTAAATTCTTGGATTGACTTACGGGCCACGTACAAGGTGAGGGCATTTGCCTCTGGTAGTGATCACGACAAGAAAATATACATTTTATTTATTTGTTTATATTTCACACTTCTTAACGATCCATCTCTCTCCCAGAGGGGCTCTGGGGGGGTGTACAATTTAATCCAGATACATCCAGCTCTCTCTAAGTTGCCAAGGCTGAGAAAACACTGGCTTAAAGAGCCCTCAGCAATTTGCATTTAATTGAGCAAAATAGCAGATCTAATGAGTGTTTTATTTTCACCTTTTGTTTCTTAGAACTTTTACTCTAGGAGGCCACAAGGCTTAAATGGTGCACTGAAAGACGTGGGTATCCTTTTTGAAGGACGGGAACACTCCGGTAAGCGAGTATATGTACCTATGTCAAGGAACTGCTGAAAAAAACAGGGATGTGGGTCTTGTTTTTATGCAAGAAAGGGCCTGCAAATATGGAAGTGAGTTAAAATGAATAGGGGTTCAATGCAACTTAACTGGACTTTAATATATAATGTTGCCAGCAGGTAACGTTATATATTAAAGTCCAAGACAATATAGTCCATTCTGATCACCTTTGTGTATGAGATCTGTTAACTAAAAGTAATCAAGTGGACCTAAGGTTTTTTTTTCAACAGGCAACTGGACTTTCCTGTTTTTCTTTGAAGACGTTTCGCTTCTCATCTAAGAAGCTTCTTCAGCTCTGACTGGATGGTGGGGAATGGAAGGATGCTGTCGGTCAGAATTGAAGAAGCTTCTTGAGTGAGAAGCAAAACGTCTTCAAAGAAAAACAAGAAAGTCCAGTTGCCTCTTGAAAAAGCACCTTTGGGACAACCATGACCTGAATGACGGAGAACCTCCGTAGACAAGTGGACCTAAGATTATCTTCCTCCGTTCCTCTAGAACTGAGTTTACGTTCCATGTAGAAATTAAGTACAGGAAGTCCTCGACCAAAATGGAGCCTAAAATTTCTGTTGCTAAGCTGGTAAGGGAAACGCTGTGGTTAAGTTAGTAGCACAGTTGTTGAATGGATCTTGCTTCCCCATTGACTTTGTCAGAAGGTCGCAAAAGGGGATCACAGGGGCCACTGCCACCGTCATAACTATGAGTCAGTTGCCAAGCGTCTGAATTTGGATCACGTGACCACGGATGGATGCTGCAACGGTCATGTGAAAAACGATCAGAAGTCTTTTTTTTTTCATTGCCGTTGTAATTTTGAGCTGTTGTAAGTCGAGGCCTACCTATAGCAGGTGAAGAGGGACCTGCTTTGGAAATTGCTATTAGGCTAACTTAGGATGCCAGGATGAGCAGGAAGGACAAATAAGTTTATTAGTCCTTTCTACTAGCAATGACACCTCTTGTTTTCCGTAGGACTGGATGATTCTCGGAATACCGCTCGCCTCGCTTGGAAGATGATTCGTGATGGGTGTGTAATGAAAATCACAAAATCCGTCGATAAGGTCAGTGGATTCTCTTCTTGGCACCTGTGACTGATGAACGTTGAACCAAAATAAGATTTTGTGGACAGAGCTTTGACCTGGGAACTTGTTTGAAGCTACGCTGGCCACTTGGGGGAGGGTTGACCTCCTTTGTTTATGGAATCCTTAGGCACCTCCAGCAAAGAGTTCCATCGCCAGATTTGGGGGTGAGAAACCCACCCATGGTGGCCCTTTGGGAATCAACCCTCTTGTCAAAGCATCACCTTTGGGTGAAAGCGAAAATGAAGTTCCTCCAGAAATCAAAAAGAAAGCGGAAGATCCACCGCAAGAGACGGTTCGCGTAGGCTTGTTTGAGGACACACGTCTTATGTCTAGAAACAGCAAAAAGACAGATGAACTTTGCAGAACCACAGAGAAGCCAACCTCGTCCTTGGGAAGACTCCACGGGCCTCTGGGTAATCTTCAGCACCCCTGCTATAGACCTTTAGGCTGGGGAGACAAGGGGCATCTAATTTCAAACCTTTCTAGACCCAATCAAGGGCTAGTTTTGGTCCCCACGACTCTTTCCTCTGTCAACATTTCCGAGACTGACATCAGCACCACTCCAGAATGTCTGTCTTTGTTGGCCGATTGGGAGGACGTGGCCATCATTCCAGAAAAGGAAGATGGCCCAGGTCCAGAATCCTTGCCATCCAAAGATAACCCTCCAACTAAGAGCGCATTAGCGACAGAAGATAGGAACAAACTAATGAATTGGGCAGCTGAAAATATGGTAGATGTTCCTCCGAGTACAGAGCTCTCAAAATCTATTGTCTACAAGAGTCCAAATACGACTATTTATAACGCGGGCAGAGCGCAAAACAAAGCTTCGGATGCTTCTACGTTTAAACTCCCTGTGGTGACGACAGAGGCATCTTCCCCCAGCCCACCGGATAGAAATCTTCCGGCATCTTCGACCGAGGCCATCAAAAGGAAGCCCTCCAGCCCCCAATCTTTGCCTCCGACCAAAAAACCATCTTTCAGAATCTACAAGGACGGAAGCCCGACATCAAGCAGCTTCCGGTTGCCCAGGGCAAATCCGTCCGGCGTCTCTCCTGCCCTCTTGAGCTCTTCGGGCAATTTCAACCCAACTTTTAGGGCAGCTGAAACCGGGAGGGTGACCCCTCCGCTCTGCCGGTGTGGCCGAAGAGCCAGAAGGTTGAATGTTTCAAACGGTGGCCCTAATCAGGGCAAAGGATTTTACAGCTGCCCGGTGAGAAAATGCGAAAGGAACACGAAGGGCTGCCACTATTTCCGATGGGAACATTCGCTTATAAAGGAGAAACTGGCCCTTCCAACTTTGACTTTAGAGGCTGGGGGCTTAAAGCCTTTAAAAACTCAGGGCCCCTCCTTGGGAAATGTTAAGTGCCTGCGCCTCCGGCCTTCCATGCGAAACTAAGCAGATTTTTTTTTTTTTTGCCTGCTTTTTACTGGGGAAATTGTGTATTTCACCTCTGGAAAGTTAGTTTCCTTTTCTACAAAGTATAATTAGAAGCATCGCCGAAGTTGTGTGTGCACTGAGCATCTGGTCTCGTCTGAATGCAGTACAACAAATTGTCTTGTCTTTTAAGTGTGTTCTTTCTCTTCTATGTTCTAGGCTCCTAAGTTTGATTATTATTATTTTTTTAAGAATTGTGTTGTCTATACTTTAAATCAGTAAGCCTGACTGCTGAGCAATTGTTTTTTTTTAAAGAACTGGCTTGTAAAACTTGCATCATGCTTTTAAACGTTCATTTAAAAATATCCTTGATTCTGAGAAACGAAATAAAACAAACTCTTTCTGCCCCCCCACCCAAAAAAATTAAGTGAAGTTTGTTCATTTTAATACGGCAGGAAAACTGATGTATTTGGAATTGTATTCAGTGTGCTTTTTAACTGTCCCAAATTCCCATAGCACAGTAGGCATAAAATTCCAGAAAAGGATGCAGCTGCTTTAATGAGTCACAGACAAGGGGCTGCTTTCACGTTCTGGGCTATTGTGAAGCATCGTTTCCAAATTATATCTGAAACATTGTGCAGTAAGGAGATCATAAAAATCTGGTGAACAGAATGACACGTACAGATTCTTTCAGGAATTCAGAAGGAGCTGGCATGGTGGGAACTTTGCCTGAACGATAAAATATACCATGGAGATTAAGCTTCCAGCATTCAAAAGATAAAGGGGATGATATGTTCTCGTTGATGAAATTATTTTAATTTGGAATTTGGTAATTAGCTGAAATGCATGCAGTTAAAATTAAATCCTTGCTTTTTTTTTCTTTCTATTGATGGCTTGACTTTTACAGTGTGTTAGGTAACTGTGAAAAGGATAAGCCCAACAATATTAATAGCTTAGCTTGAAAGCCGGCCACGTTCAACCTTTGAACTTCAAAGGGGCTCTATTTGACTGTGGAGCTTGGCTGGCTGGGGAATTCTGGGAGTTGAAGTCCATCTCTCTTCAAGTGATCAAGGTTGAGAAACACGGTTCTACTGTAACAAACTGCAGTTCTACTTTTTTCAGTAACCTAGCTTTGAAAAACCCGCACCAGCATTGCTTAATTGAGCTGGTCAAAATGTCTCTGTGTTCTCCTATCGACTTTTGTCCTTTAGGGATTAGAAAGAATGTTCTGATTTATGTATTGTTTACATATCTGGCTTGGTCATGCAGCTCCCTGTAGGTTTATGATGCCGCTAACATCTGGACTGTGAAAGATACCGGTTTTTGGGTCTTTCTCCAGGGTACTCTGTGTTCTTTCTGACTGAAAAATCGACATCTGGAAGCAGAGTTGCATCTTTGCTTAACCTGGCCAGCTACGGTTTGGGTTTTGTACGAAGTTCAACCGCTGATAAGTAAGCAGAGGAGAGCTAGTTGGACAAACAGCCCACGGAGGAACCGCAAATGTGAAGCTTTCAGGACTCAAAATTTCTAAATTTGGAGAGTAACGCAACAGGCTTTTATTCCTGGAACGATTGCGCACTCAGAAAGTAAACAGACGAGGAATTCTATGCTTGTCCCCATTCTTTCTTGCGCAATTCGTTTCTTCTGATTTTCCCACTGATTGTCTTTGGCAAATGTGGAACAAACTCCATCTGTTGGGCAAGAACAGAAATGAGGGCTGGCAAAAAAAAGGAAGGACGTATTGGTAGATAAAGCTGGAATAAATTCAGACATTGCAAAAGTGCGAAACGAAAAGAAGTACGTCTGATGCAGCTTTTCTCCCGGGTATAACGGGCATTCAGCTTGCATCTGTTAAAACAGTCCCCATATTCCTAATCTGTAAACCACTCAGTACACGAAAGCTTTAATTTATACCAGGGGTCTCCATACTTGGCAACTTTAAGTCTTGTGGACTGGGGAATTCTGGGAGTTGAAGTCCACAAGTCTTAAAGTTGCCAACTTTGGAGACCCCTGGTAGAAATGCTGGCTGGGGAATTCTGGGAGTTGAAGTCCACAAATCAAAGCTAAGAAACAGCTTAAAAGCATGGTTTGCCTTAGGCCATGCTCTAGGTCCAAACCTATAGCTGAGCCCTGTTTTCAGGCTGTTCAGAAGCTTTAATTTTTATTTATTTATTGCATTCGACATTTCACAAACAGGACGAAAGAGTACACATCTCGGTTCAACTATCAAATCAAACCCCTGTCAATCTCCTTTAATTTTCATTTAGCAGGACTTTAAACTGAGCCTTTGTTTTCTACCAAAGAAACTTCAACAACAGCATGGTGTGGTTTCTGAGCTGGGCCAAATACTTTGGGACTCTCTAAACTAAGGTTTCTTCTATGCCTGTCCGATTTCAGAGAGATGGAAATACTCCCTAAAGATCCAAAATATATATGTTTTTTAAACTGATACCAATGGAGGAAGGTGTTGTAGATTATAGGTGCTCCTTCACTTACAACCATTTGTTTAGTGACCGTTCAAAGTTCCAACGGCACTGAACAAAGTGACTTATGACCGATCCGTACAGTTATAACCATTCAAAAATAATTCAAAGAAGAAATTCCAGGCAAGAAGCCAAGATAGGTAAAGGTAAAGGGGATGTCACGTGGATTAATAATAATAATAACAGCAACAACAACAACAATAATAATAATGTTGGAAGGGACCTTGGAGGTCATCTAGTCCAACCCCCTGCTCAGGCAGGAAACGCTATACCAATTCACACAAATGGCTGTCCAGTCTCTTCTTAAAAACTTCCAGTGTTGGAGCATTCACGGCTTCTGGAGGCAGGTTGTTCCACTGGTTAATTGTTCTAAATGTCAGGAAATTTCTCCTTAGTTCTAGGTTGCTTCTCTCCTTGATTGGTTTCCATCAGTTGCTTCTTGTCCTGCCTTCAGGGGCTTTGGAGAACAGCTTGACTCCCTCTTCTTTGGGGCACCCCCTGAGATACTTGAAGACTGCTATCATGTCACCCCTGGTCCTTCTCTTCATTAGACACTAGACATATCCAATTCCAGCAACCGTTCCTTATATGTTTTAGCCTCCAGCCCCCTGATCATCTTTGTTGCTCTTCTCTGTACTCTTTCTAGAGTCTCCACATCTTTTTTACATCGTGGTGACCAAAATCACGGCTTACCTTTCTAGGGTACTTGTATGGGGCAGTGACCGTCTTGACGTAGTCCTGTAGTTCCTTAATCAAGGCTTCTTGGTCATGGGAAACGTATTCAGGGGCCAAAACTACAAAGGCTTTCACCACCTTGAATGTAAGTAATTTGATCAGGAGAATGACATTTTGAAAAACGCAGGCAGTTTATAAAATGGGGAATTTCTAGTAGTACCACAGTAGCTGAAAAGTGCCAAATGGAGTGTCTTGGGCCCAGTCGCTTGTACTTTCCAACATTAAAAGCTTGAAGGTTTTTTTTTTAAAATAAAAAATCTGGAGATTGTTTCTTTTTTAATAGGTTTTTTTTTTTAACCTTCAGAAGTCTAACTAGAAAATCCTGAAACCTACAACCTCTTGATTTCTACTTGCTGTCTAGAGCTTCTGGAAATTAAGAGAATTCTGGAAGGCTTAATTTCTTTGTGTTTGATCAAGCGTTCGGGTTATTGGTTGACAAATCTTAACAAAATTCCAGTTGCTGAATTCCAAAGGTAAGCACGAGCCCTCGCGGTGATCACACAATTCATTAAGCTAATGCCTGCTTAACCAGGATTACATTTATGACATAAGCTAATAATTATTCACACAAGATCATTGGCTATAAACTACAGACTGCAAACAGCTGGATTCATGCAATGTGCTGAGCTGCAAAAGGAAAACAAAACCGAACTGTTTTCCAGCTTAGTGTGTGTTGCATGAATCCAGACATTCAATCCACAGTTTGTGCTGCAAACCAGCATTGGGTTAGTATTAAGTCGGTAGGTTGTTTAGAGGTGAACTTTGACATGGCTGATGGATAAGATGCAGCTTCTGAGCTGATGGATAAGATG
The DNA here is from genome assembly GCA_023970755.1 of Azemiops feae. Lineage (NCBI taxonomy): Eukaryota > Metazoa > Chordata > Lepidosauria > Squamata > Viperidae > Azemiops > Azemiops feae. The sequence goes on along the minus strand of JALGBA010000399.1, from coordinate 371,575 downwards.
CAGCTTCTGAGCTCAAGGGAGACCTGGGTCTTCAAACTTGGCCCTTTTATGACTTGTGGATTTCAACTCGGCACGCTGGCTGAGGAATTCTGGGAGTTGAAGTCCACAAGTCATAAAAGGGCCAAGTTTGAAGACCCCTAGTGACGAAGAACCAACCCTACCTTAGCATCTCAAAAGCTGAGCTTCATCTGTTTGAGAGATTCTGCAAACGTTTATAGACTACAGCAGGGGTCTTCCAACTTGGCAACTTTAAGACTTGTGGACTTCAACTCCCAGAATTCTGGAAGTTGAAGTCCACAAGTCTTAAAGTTGCCAAGTTGGAAGACCCCTGGACTACACTGTCCCTCTCTTCAAAGTATAGACAGGTAATCCTCGACTTCGTTTAGTGACAAAAGTTACCACAGCACTGAAAAAAAGTGACCTATGACCGTGTTTTCACACTTACGACCATTGCAGCCTCCCCATGGTCACGTGATCAAAATGTGCACGCTTGGCAACTGTTTCATATTTATGACGCTTGCAGTGTCCCAGGGTCGTGGGATCCCCTTTTGTGCCCTGACAAGCAAAGCCAGATTCACTTAACAACCGTGTTACTAACTTGACAACTGGAGGGGTTCCCTGAACAGCTGTGGCGAGACAGGTCGTAAAATGGGGCAAATGTCTCACTTAACAAATGTCTCACTTAGCAACAGAAACTTTGGGCTCAATTGTGATCTTAAATCAAGGACTACCGATAAGTTCAGCCTTCTTTACCTCGCCTCGAATAGGGTCTGGGCTGCTGACGACGGCCGCTTCAACCACCGCATCGTGTTCTATCAAAGCATTCTCCACTTCAAAGGGTCCGATGCGGTATCTTTGAAAAAAAAGAAGAATTGAATCGCTTTGATCTCTGAAAATCTTCAAGAAAAGTGTTGTACAATTGGGGCGTGGTTGAATTAACCTTACTGTTGTGATTCCTCGCCAGCCAGTGGACCCGGCAGCTGAGTCTGAGGAATCAGAGGAGGAGGGGCCAGGAGTGACATCAGAGTCAGAGGAAGGCTCTGAGGAGCTCCAAGATTTACAGTCTGACGAGGAGCCTGGCCCCTCTACTTGCGCTCAGGCTGAGACACAGCTGTGCTGGGAGTCTGAGTTGGACAGTGATGAATCACAGCTGGGAGATATCCAGGATGCACGAAAACGCCGGCAAGAAAAGAGAGTAGGACAGAGGAATGCAATGGGGCGGCTCCACAGGCAAAGGAGAAGGCATTAGGAAGCCACGCCATGGCTGCATAATAAAAGGGAAGGTGTGGGAGGTGCTGGTTGCCAAAGGCAACCGTTCGTGTTTCTGTGAACTGTGTTTGTTTGCCTTGGACGTTGACTCAGGTCTGTGAATAATAAAAGGGGGTTGGTTTTTTCCTGTGGTTCCAGCCTGGTTGTTGGAAGAGGGGTTTCTCCTTGTGAGCTTAGCAAGGACTCACGTAGGCTGGGACAGACCACTTACCCAGCAGAATTGATTACATCGTCTCTTCGTCCTACCAGCCAGATGTAGCCCTCCTCATCTTGAAATCCTCGGTCCCCAGTGATATAAAAGTCCCCGCGAATGGTTGAAGCTGTTCTTTCTAGATCATCCTGGACAGGGGATCAACTATTTAGAAAGACGTGACTCTGCCACACTGGACAGATGAGATCCCGTACTTTATGAGTTTCAATAAATACCCACATTACGCATTTACCCATATCTAAGAGTGTATCGTTCCAAAATTCACGGCCGGATAAATGTTTTATGAATTGTCTGAGGTCACTGCCCAGCACTAATGTCAATTTGTTTTGGCTTTTTTTTGTTATAAAGAAGATTATCTCGCTTTCCTAGCCGAGGGAGCCAGCGTTGTCCGAAGACAATTTCTGTGGTCATGTAGCCAGCATGGCTACATGCCCAAGACGCACAGAACGCTTTTTTATCTTCTCACTGAAGTGGTACCTATTTATCTACTCGCATTCGCGTGCTTTCAAACTGCTAGGTGGAGAGGAGCTGCAGCAAGGAACGCGAGCTCACGCTGTCGCACTTAGCTCAGGTCTCCAACCGAGCTGTCAGCTTTCCAGCTGACAAACTGCTGAGCCACCACATCCCCAAAGATTATTAGACTGCTGCAAGAAACACCGAGGAGCCCATTTTTTTTTTTTTGGTTGAATTGGCAAACATCCAAACCGCAAGAAGGGAGCTTTTGAGTAGTTAGGCAATTAACAGCAGTCTTGTGTCAAAGAGTTTTTGTCTAAATGCCACAGGAGTCATTGATATAATGCGTACCGGCTGGTGAAAATTTCTGTTCCAAGATTCTGCTTGTATTTATGTGGAACACATCTTCAACACTAGTGAGCATTCCTCCACGGTTTAACGTTCCCACGATTCTGGAACCAGGTTATCCTCAAATGACTTCATTGCCTTTTTTTCCCGGATTTGTCCATGGTCAATAAATACTTACTGTATATTGAGTGAAGAGGCAAAATGGTCTTGCTGGTTTCATTCGGAGAGCGAGGTCTCCTTCTATCCCAGGAGGTAAAATGTTACCATTTTCATCTATTACCTTAAGCACAAACAGCAAAATGAATTTTATTAAACAAGTACAGGCGGTCCTCAAGTTACGACGGTTCATTTAATGATTGCTCAAAGTTACAACGGCACTGAAAAAAAAAGGGGGACTTAGGACCGTGGTTTCACACTTACGACCGTTGCACAGCCTCCCCCTGGTCACGTGATCAAAATTGGGACACGGACTCATATTTATGACGATCGCAGTGTCCCGGGATCACGGTGATCCCCTTTTGCAAACCTCTGATGAACAAAGTCAATGGGGAAGCCAGATTCACTTAACAACCGTGTTACTAGCTGAACAACTGCAGTGATTCGCTTAAGAACTGTGGCAAGGAAGGTCGTAAAATGGGGCAGAAAGAAGCCAGTGTGTAAACAAAAGAAACAGGTCAAAGTGGGCTCAGCCTTATCAGTGCCTCCCTCTCGGCCCCACCTCCCCGCTTTTCCTGGAGTATTAATAGATAACAGTACCTGAGTATCATAGACCGGTGTTGGTTTCCCCACAGATCCTGGCTTGATTTTCATACCCTTGAAAGTTCCACAAACCAGCACCTAATTCCAGGGATGGAAAGTAAAGCAGATTGAGAAGCAAATTTGTGTAGAAGCCTTTCAGGTGGGGTGGGGGAATATGTGTTCACTGTCTAGGATATCTAGTGAGGAGGCCGTAGGAAGAACCTCAGAAACCCCAATCATACAGGGAACTCAGTTAGTTAATCCTAACTCAAGGAACTATCAAGAAGAAGCCAACACTCCCACCAACACTGACAGAGTAAGTATATAAACAACTCCACTCCCTTCTAGCCCTGATGATGTTCCCTAGTTGGGTCATGAAACGTCTGCAAGAAAACCACCAAGCTCAGAGAGCACCAAGGACCCCACAGTCTTCCTCCTTCTCCTCCTCCTCCTCCTCCTCCCTTCTAGCACTGATGATGTTCCCTAGTTGGGTCATGAAACGTCTGCAAGAAAACCACCCAGCTTAGAGAGTACCAAGGACCCCACAGTCTTCCTCCTCCTCCTCCTCCTCCTTCTAGCACTGATGATGTTCCCTATTTGGGTCATGAACGTCTGCAAGAAAAACGCAAGCTCAGAGAGCACCAAGGATCCCACAGTCTTCCTCCTTCTCTTCCTCCTCCTCCTCCTCCTCCTCCCTTCTAGCACTGATGATGTTCCCTAGTTGGGTCATGAAACGTCTGCAAGAAAACCACCCAGCTCAGAGAGTACCAAGGACCCCACAGTCTTTCTCCTCCTCCTCCCTTCTAGCACTGATGATGTTCCCTAGTTGGGTCATGAAACGTCTGCAAGAAAACCACCCAGCTCAGAGAGTACCAAGGACCCCACAGTCTTTCTCCTCCTCCTCCCTTCTAGCACTGATGATGTTCCCTAGTTGGGTCATGAAACGTCTGCAAGAAAACCACCCAGCTCAGAGAAGCACCAAGGTTCCCACAGTCCAACCCTGAGCTATGAATATTCTTTTGCATTGGTACGATTTGTTGAACAATTCAAAGGTCAACCCTTTCCATCCAGTCCCATCAGAGATACTGGGTTTGTAATGGGTTGTTCCTTTTTTGAAATAGATTAAAGCGTGGAAGATGGTGGCGATTTTAACCAACACGCCTCCTTTCTCCCCAAAGAGCCTTCAAAAGCTCTTCAAGCTTTTGTGAGTAGACTGTCCTCTCTCGACAAAATAGCGGAGCTTACCGTTTCCGTCTGCCCGTAGCCTTCATAAATGTCCAGGCCAGTTTCTGTTTTCCACTGGTCCATCACTTCAGGGTTGATGGGTTCTCCCGCACTTACACAATGTTTGAGGCTCTGGAATTTATAACTTGGAATAAATGAAGAATAGCAGAGAAGGAAAGACATCATGTTTAAAAAGTTAGCTGTCACGGTTATTAACAGTCGACTTGCTGAGTTGGCGGTCTAGGCTTTGCAAGCGTAGGCATGAATCGGCTTGGGAAAAACAAAGCCTTGCTTTGAAGATGCTGTAGGATGACCCATGGACCTGCAGTTTGAGGAAATATTGTCCCCCTCCCCCAAAATCTAGGGTTTAAAATGAAAAGACACCTACAGAATCTATCTTTAAAAGAAGTGTTTGGCTAGCAGATGCTTTCTCAGTGCTTAAAATGTTTCTGCTTATAGCATACTGGCTTATTAGTTTCTCTTAATCAGAGAAGACTTAATTCCTTTTCACCAAATAAGCAGAGATTAATCTCGGGATTAATACGGACCAACAGTCAAGCAGTAAGCAATACCCCAGTCAGGGAACTGCCAACTCAAACCAATAGTAAACAACTGCCTAATCAAGGAACCACCAAGACCGTTCCCATCAACACTGACAAAGCAAGCTACTAGTATAGAAAGAGTAAACCCTGCTTCCTCCTAGCACTGATGATGTTACCTAGTTGGGTAATGAAACGTCTGCGAGAAAACAACCAAGCTCAGACAGCACCAAGGACCCCACAATTCTCCTCCTCCTCCTCCTCTTGTCCACAAACCCCACTCTCTCCTAGTACTGATGATGTTACCTAATTGGGTAATGAAACGTCTGCGAGAAAACAACCAAGCTCAGAGAGCACCAAGGACCCCACAATTGTCATTGTCCTCCTCCTCTTCCCCTCCTCCTCCTCCTCTTGTCCACAAACCCCACTCTTTCCTAACACTGATGATGTTACCTAGTTGAGTAATGAAACGTCTGCGAGAAAACAACCAAACTCAGAGAGCACCAAGGACCCCAGAGAAGACTATAACAGATCTTTCTGTGCAAACTGAGATCAGCATCCGTTGGGTGTGTAATCAAGTTCTTGCTAACATCCCACCTAATTGAATCACATCATGCCCTGGGTCCCAGCTCGGTCAACATGTCCTGGTCTCCTGATTTTGAAGAATAGTCAACCATAAGCCACAGTTTATAAACTGCAGAGCTGGGATCTCATGTTGCCTTCAACCCGCCACAATATGGCATCACGTGATGGGTGAATCCAGCTGAGGCTTGTTCCCAATTATCTAATCGTGGTTTAAAGGAGCCCATCTCGAAATGCCTTAACTTTACAAATGGTAATTACCACTTTACCTGCTGAAATCCTGTTGGACAAGCATCCGATAAACAGTTGGCGCAGAACATAAAGTGGTGATAGGAAATTTGGACAGCGTCTAAATAATTAGAAAAGATAAGGACAGATGATGGAATGCACAATGGCCTCAATGCAACCTTAAAAGGAGATGCAGCCAGCTCATGGCAAGCCACACCAAACATGGTTAAGGAAGCTAACAAACAATGGTTAAAAGTGAGTTCACAATCTACTGTTTTGCTTGTGCACCCGGTACTGTGTACCTCTAATGGTTAAATAAACCTTGCTCCAGTGGCCATGATTTAATCTCTTTAGAAATGGTTAAATATTAATATACTTGACGCTTACTTCAAGGACAAGTTTAGGATCAAAGCGTGGCATGTGATGGACAAACACGCCCGCTCCTTGGCTCCAAGGACCAAAAACACTACTCCATGCTGATTTTGCCCAGCCGGTGTCTGAAGTATTCCAGATCAGGTCCGTAGGAGTCAAATCAAGCCAATACCTAAATAACAGGAAAGTATATTAAAATATCACTTACCAATAGAAGAGAATATTTGTAAGTTGAGGGTTGAGCTGTGGGATTCTGGGTGCTCTCTGAACTTGATGGGTTTTTTGCAGACATTTTATGACCCAACTAGGTAACATCATCAGTGCGGGAAAGGAGTGGGGACATGTGGAGAGGAAGAGGAGGAGGAGGAGGAGAACTATGGGGTTTTTGGTGCTTTCTGAGCTTGATGGGTTTTTGCAGACGTTTTATGACCTAACTAGGTAACATCAGTGCTGGAAGGAAGTGGGGACATGTGGAGAGGAGGAGGAGGAGGAGAACTATGAGGGGTTTGGTGCTTTCCAAACTTGGTGGGTTTATTGCAGACATTTCATGACCCAACTAGGTAACATCATCAGTTCTGGAAAGGAGTGGGGACATGTGGAGAGGAGGAGGAGGAGGAGAACTATGGGGGGTTTGGTGCTCTCTGAGCTTGGTGGGTTTTTTTGCAGACGTTTAATTACCAAGCTAAGTAACACCTTCAGTGCAAGCCTAGCACTGATGATGTTACCTAGTTTGGTAATGAAAAGTCTGCAAGAAACCCACTAAGCATCAAGAGCACCAAGGACCCCACAATGTCATTTATGAAGGGGAAAGCATTGAAGTGTATGACTCCAAGGATATTATAAGATCTAAAATATCCGGCCGGAGGTATCTTCTTGGAATATGATACCTAATTATAAAAGAAGCTCTGGTTTCCTTTCAGATCTCAATTTAGAAGCAAACGACGTATCATTTATTAGAAGCAAGGGAGGCTGAAATGAGGAATTACTGTCCTCTTACAAGCCAAAATTTGCTAATTCCCATGGTATCATGGCAGCTTGGAATCCATCTACAGATCCCAAGTGAGACTCGCTGGATTTTGCATTGGGGACTGAATTGATAGATCACTGATAAATCATGGCCGGGCTTATTGGAAAACGCAAACGCTAATTTCAAGACTGGTGCAGACGTTTTTACGAGGACCTGCCGACTACGTGGGTTGTTTTAAGCCATGGTTTGCTTTTAGAAGCTTAGAAGGGCTGCGTTCACATCCCCCAGCATGCCGAAACCACAATTTGAGTCACAATTTGACAAACAGATCTACGTCCGTTGAGGCACAACACCACAACTCAGGAGCTCTTCCCTACCTTCCATTGAAGCCAAGTCCAATTCCGTGGCTGACGTGGGAGTGTTCAGTCATTTTGGGGGCTCCTGTTGTGCCACTGGTGAAGTATATAGCCATTGGGTCACTGCTTTTTGAGGCCACGCAAGTATGCCCTGGAGATGCAGTCCTGTACAACATTGTGCATAAGCCCGTTATAATTTCAACAGGACATCTCTTCTTGATGCTACTAGCTTTCGTAGGAATGCAAATCCAGAAAATGGACCAGTTATTTATTTAATTTATATCCTGCCATTATTTTATTTTTTATAAACAACTCAAGACAGCAAACATATCGAATACATTTTATCTCTTCTTTCCCCCCCCCCCCACCACAACAGTCCTGTGAGGTGGGCTGGGCTGAGAGAGAGGGACTGGCCCAAAGTCACCCAGCTGGCTTTCATGCTCAAGATGGAACTAGAACTTTCAGTTTCCTGGTGATTGGTCCAAAGTCCCCCAAATGGCTTTCATGGCTCAGGCAGAACTAGAACTCTCAGTCTCCTGGTGATTGGCCGAAAGTCACCCGGCTGTCTTTCATGGCTCAGGCAGAACTAGAACTCTCTGTCTCCTGGTGATTGGTCCAAAGCTCCCCAAATGGCTTTCATGGCTAAAGCAGGACTAGAACTCACCATCTCCTGATGATTGGCCCAAAGCCATCTAGCCGGCTTTCATGACTAAGGCCAGACTTGAACTCCCGGTCTCCCAGTTTCTACCCTGGTGCCTTAGCCACTGGAACAAACAGGCTCTCCCTGTCCGTCCTGCATTTTTCAATCTTATTGTTTCGGCACTGCTGGCTGGGGGATTCTGGGAGTTGTAGTCCACGCATCTTAAAAGTTGCTAAGGTTGAGAAACACTGTTTTAAACGAATGCTTCCGTTTTACCAACCTGGCTACTTACTCCATCAAATTGCTGAAGCTTAGCCAGCCTTCCCTGGGTTCCTCAGATACCATGAACTTCAGCTCCAGGGATGGGCATTTGGAAGCCACCACGTCCACCACAGGGGCCAGGGCAGAGTCCGTGATGACACACTTGGCTTTGGAAGTCTCTAAGCGGTGGTGAAGATCTTTCGCTGTCAGCTGTGTGGTCCCGGGGATCAGCACGGCTCCTAAGAGGAGAAATCAGGGAACCTAATAGCATGTGAGCCTCTTATTGCTTTGCGCATTCAGACACGGCAGGAGGAGAATCGGACCCTCCACCATCTCCCACCCAACTTTTGAATGTGAAAGAATGGAGCAAGGAAGAGGACTGTGGGGTCCTTGGCGCTCTCTGAGCTTGACTGTTTTAATAAGAATAAAGTTGGAAGGGACCTCGGAGGTCATCTGGTCCAACCCCTTGCTCAGGCAGGAAAGCCTATAGTACCATTTCAGACAAATGGCTGTCCAGTCTCTTCTTAAAAACTTCCAGTGTTGGAGCATTCACCGCTTCTGGAGGCAGGTTGTTCCACTGATTAATTGTTCTGACTGTCAGGAAATTTCTCCTTAGTTTTCTTGCAGACGTTTCATGACCCAACTAAATAACATCATCAGTGCTGGAAGGGAGAGGGGATTGCAGAGAGGAGGAAGAGGGGGGAGGAGGAATAGTAAAACAGGAAAGAAGGGAAGGGGAGAAGAAGAGAAAGGAGGAGAAGGTGGAGAATTGTGGGGTCCTTGCTGGTCTCTGAGCTTGAAGACATTTCATTACCCAACTAGATAACATCATCAGTACTAGAAAGGAGTGGGATTTGTGGGGAGGAGGAAAAGGCAAAGTAGAAGAAAGAAGAGAAGGAATAGAAAACAGGAGGAAAAAAGAGAAGGAGAGAAGAAGAAAGAGGGGAAGGTGGAAAATTGTGAGATGCTTGCTGGTCTCTGAGCTTGCAGACGTTTCATTACCCAACTAGATAACTAGGTCATCAAGTAACACCGTCAGTTCTAATACTGATGATGTGGCCTAGTTGGGTAATGAAATGTCTGCACAAGAAAATAACCAAGTTCAGAGAGCAGCAAGGAGGAGCGAGAGAAAAAGCGGGAGGGAGGGTGAGTGGGTGGGTGGGATATATCATATATACACATATACATATATAATGCCATGTTTCTCAACCAGGAGTGGAAATCCACACGTCTTAAAGTAGAAACACCGGTACAACGTATTAGCGGATGCCAACAGAAGAGAGAGAAGTTCTGGTTGCCTGTCCAGAAGGATCTCCTCCTCCATTCTGTCAAAAACTCAGGCGGATGGGTGGACATCGTTCCTTCTCACCTGTTCGGATACAAGCCAGGTTCAAAAGCCACCATTCGGGAATGCGAGGGAGAATCACCACCACGCGGTCTCCTTTCCGTAGGCCGCCCCGCTCGGACAGCAGGCTGGCGGCCTTTTTGGACTCCCAGGCCAGCTCTTCAAAACTCCACTTCACTTGGATCCCTTGCTCATTGACCCACCAAAGAGCAGGGCTGGAGAGGCGCCTTCCTTCCTGGGGGGGTGGGGGGGGGAAGAAGTCAGCCGTGAGTGGATCTGCTCAGATCTGGAGAGCAACTGCCGCATTCTGCACAGAGTGTATAACTGGATAGTAGCTACGTGCAACAACATGGACATGAGTGTGGCCTTTGGGGAGAGAAAGAGTTGACTTCTTAACAACTGCAGGGATTCACTTAAACAGCCGTAGCAAGAAAGGGTGTAATTCACTTAACTGTCACACTGACACAACAGAAATGTCAGGCTCAATTTCATGACGATCGTAAGTTGAGGACCACCTCTATTCACCCAACAGGGGATCCCTTAAAGGTGATCACCGGCGCAAAAGGGGAAAAAAATGATACCTTTTCTGATTGGGCCCAGTTATCCACCACATCTTTGGCAAAATTGAAATGTTCCGGCACCTCCGGCTTATACTGCTCGCAAATGGATTTGTAGTCTGTAAAATTCTGAGCCGCCGAGGCAGTTTTGCCTTTGCTGAAGCTTCTGGAAGAAACGAGGCAGAGAGACCGCAGAATCCTAGCAGCTGGGCCTTGACACCTTATTGTCAAGGTGACACAAGCCATGATCTTTTCTTCCCGAGGTTCTTTGTTTTGCCTGTTTTCTGTCAATCACCACCTATCTGAAACATAGAACTGAAAACGTTCTGATTGTTTATAGCCTTCCCAGGGCAGAGCAAGACTTCATTTCCTTGATGTGTACATTTCTGCTTTTAATTAATCTTGTTTTGAACCCTACTCTGACACTCCCTGAGAATTTCAACATTTTAAAAACAAAACAAAAAGCTTAGTGCCAGCAAGAATGATTGCAAGAAGATGAGGAATTGCAAGCATGCAAACGTGGCTGTTAGCTTGTTTAAATAGCTTGGAGGTTACAGGATTACGCTGTCCATACCTCACAGTAATAACATGGAAATTGAGGACTTATTGTTGTCAAAGCCCTCACTCCCATCAGCCACAAAAGGCAGATTCAGAGATAATAGGGTTTGTAGTCCAACTTCGACAAAACTAAGATTTCTCTTTGCACCCATGTCTCAATTAACTTGCCAGTCTCAGCCCCGATTTTTGTATTGTGCAATCCAGACTCATTTGCAGCCAAGAGCAAGTATTAAAGCTCTAATTTAAGTGTCTGCGAGCAGTGATCTTGTAGCTAGGCACAGCCTTACGGATTATTTTATTTATTTATGAAATTGGCTGCTGGTCTCACGACAAGGGACTATCTATTGTAGGTAGTCCTCAGCATAGAATCATTCATTTAGCAGCCGTTCTAAGTTTTGGCAGCACTGGGGGAAAAAAAAAAAGGGACTTACAACCGGCCCTCACAACTTATGATCACCGCAGCATCCCCACAGTCAGGTGCTCAAAATTTGGGTGCTTAGCAACCGACGGTTGCAGCATCCCGGGCTCATGTGATCCACATTTGCGACCTTCCGATAGAGAAAGTCAGGAGGAGAAGTCAGATTCGCTGACTGACGGCATGGGTTCGCTTTACAACGCCCGTGTTTCGCTGAACAAACTGGGGGGAAAAAGGTTGTAAAATAAGGTGCGAGTCATGTCACCACTGCCTTGCCTTAGCAATGGAAATTCAGCTGTGGTCGTAAGTGAAGGACTACTTGTACTCTCTTTTTTTAAAATAAATATTTCATTAATTTTCTCTTTTTACAATCGAGCGCTTAATAGACAATGTGGTGACTGAGTCCATTAGTAATTCGGTGGTACATGTAAGCTTCCTTAAACTAAATCCAATATTACACCATCCAATACATCAGGGGTCCTCAAACCTTGGCAACTTTAAGGCTTGTGGACTTCAACTCCCAGCATTCCTCAGCCAGCACCGAGGCATATGATGCTTAATGGGCAAAGTTATTTTTAATCTAAAATGTAAGATGTGCTGAAAAGCAGCCAAGAAAAGCAGCCAAGAAAAACAACGAGAGTGTTAAATGCCATCTTGGAAACCAATTTCCTTCTGAATAGCCATGCAATCCGCAGCCAACGAAAGGTATTTCTACCTCTCTGATCCAGAGTCTAGTGTAGTTAGTGTATCTAGAAAACCCAAACTGAAATCTTTCCAGTCCTACATTCATTGAGTGACCTTCACCTGCTAAGTAGGTCTCGGCTTGATCTGCCCCACAAAACCACGAGCATAAGCGAAGACACAAATGCATACAAAAAATTGCAACAAGAATAATTCTGAACACGAAGAGCTAGATTTATTATTCTCTCACCTCCTTGAAAATTCAACAGGTACCTGCCATTCCGATTCTGGTTATTTATTTTTTCCCCAAAGAATGCCCTCTTCTCGATGATTTGAAAAGCAGCTGCCCTTAGCCCCCACCTCTTTACAGGAGCTGTAGGAAGCTAATCCCAGCCAGGTAAAGAGAGCTAAAAACTTACACGAGCCAAAGCAAACGTCTCTGGGACACAGCCTCTCTTGGAAACTGTTCAGAGAAGGACGTGGTTGTTTTTTCCTAAGGGTGATGGACAGAGTAAGTCACACCCATAGGAGGCATTTTTGCTACAAGGGGAAAACTGGTCAAGCATCTCTGGAGCAATTTGCAACCTTTCACCAGGGCCAGGCAGCAGAGAAATTGCAGAATGGACGGAAAGGGTTGGAGAAAAGGATTATGGGCAAGACTACAGAGACCATACGCCTTTTCTGATAAAGGACTGTTCCAGAAAAGCGTCCTGTGAATTTCTTGGTTGGTTCTTCGGGTTGTTTTAACTTTCACCATGCACGGTTCCACTTACTGCACAGTCTAGCTGCAGAAATCTTGTTCATTTTGCTTCTTCATCTAGAAGACAGTAAGATTGTAATTATCAGTTGAAGAAACAGCCGGAAATATCCCTAGATTTCATAACTTAAGTGTGTTTGGTTTTTTTTCTTTTCTTGCATGCTTTTCTTTCTTTTCTTTAATTTCCGTCTTTTCCTTTGATTTTTACTGCACCGTAAATAAAGATAAATAATTGTGTCTTATAATTTTTCTAAGTTTTTCTTGGCATTGCTGTTGAATGTTGCTTTGTAAGGAAGGGATTATAAAGGTACAGAATTTTTATCCTTGTGAACCTCTTTTGGATTTGTGCGCTCTCTTTCATTCTATCTCTATCTACCTGTCTGTCTGTCTATCTATCTATCTATCTATCTATCTATCTATCTATCTATCTATCTATCTATCTATCTATCTATCTATCTATCTATCTATCTATCTATATCTATCTATCTATCTATCTATCTATCTATCTATCTATCTATCTATCTATCTATCTATCTATCTATCTATCTATCTATCTATCTATCTATCTATCTATCATTTAATCTATCATCTCTCTCTTTCTCAAGAGTTTTATTGCACAAAGTGTCCCTTTAAATTCATTTCTGGCGTTTATATCAAAAAATGCATTCCTGCCAGTACCACATCACATCTGGGCTGCAAAACTCGGGACGGCCACTAGTTGGAGCCACAGCAGCTGAGCATCCTCTCTTGAATTTCTGCGCTCCGACTCTATGGTCACGCCGCCCTCTACCTTTTCTTATCTCCGCGGTCTTTACCACCCGCCCGCTCCGGGCGCGGTCGGATGACGCCATCAAGGCCCGCCGTCCGGGTGGTGGCACCTTGCTGCGGCTGCGCCTGCGCCACCCTCCGCCTCCCCATGGCTGCCGTGGAGACGTCGCCGGTGGCGGCGGCAGCGGCGGCCTCGGTCTCTCGCAAGCGACGGCCGCCCAAAGGGCAGTACGTGCAGGCGGCCAAGCGGGCCCGGGCGGGCGGGCGGCGGCAGCCGCTGGAGGCCGGCATGTGCGGCATCCTCATCACCTGCAACATGAACGAGCGCAAGTGCGTGGCTGAAGCCTACAGCCTGCTGGGCGAGTACGGAGAGCAGCTGTACGGGCCCGAGCAGGTGAGGCCGCGGCCTGGCTGGTTGTCTCTCCCGGGGGCGCCTCGAACGCTCGGGACCACAACTCCCAGGATTCCCGCTCAGCGGAGGGCCGGTGGGAATGCTGGGAAGTGTAGTCCCGCGACGTTTGCAGAGCCCCTGCTCTTCTGCTTGCTTGTGAGATGGTGGGGCGGGCGTTCTTCTAGGGCAGGGGTCCTCAAACGCGGCCCTTTTATGACTCGTGGACTTCAACTCCCAGAACTCCTCAGCCAGCGTGCCTCAAGGGGGAAAAGGTAAAATTGTTGTGATACAGGGAGTCCTCGACTTACAACCACTCATTTCGTGACTGTTCGGAGTTACAACGGCACTGAGTGACTTAGGATTGGTTTTCACACTTACAACCATTTCAGCATCCCCAGGGTCACGTGATCAAAATTTATATTTATATATGTATATGTATATAATCTCAAATAAATATAAGATAGAGAAATGACAGGATAGATAGATAGATAGATAGATAGATAGATGATAGATAGATAGATAGATAGATAGATAGATAGATAGATAGATAGATAGATAGATAGATAGATAGATAGATAGATAGATAATGGATGGATGGATGGATGACAGGATAGATCAATAGAGAGAGAGAGAGAGAGAAATTTCAGGATAGATAGACAGAACAGATGATAGACAGATAGGAGAGATGATAGACAGGTGAGACAGATAGACAGACAGAGATGAGAGATGAGATAGATATTAGAGAGAGAGAAATGACAGGGTAGATTTATGACAGAGAAATGACAGGATAGATAGATAGATAGATAGATAGATAGATAGATAGATAGATATGTGGTATAGGTTCTGCTGCTTGAGCTGGAGGACTGGACTAGAAGACCTCCAAGGTCCCTTCCAGCTCTATTCTATTCTATTCTACTTATATATTTATATTTATGAAGGGTACACTTTCCTTGAGCCATGTGACCATCCTTTGTAACCTTCCCAGCCGGCTTTCGACAAGCAAAGTCAATGGGGGGAAAGCCAGATTTGCTTAATGACAGATTCATTCATTTAACAGTTGCAGTGGTTCACTTAACTGTGGTTGTAAAAAATGGGACGAAACTCACTTAACTGTCTGGCTTAGCAACGGAAATTTGGGCCTCCCTTGCAGTTGTAAGTCAAGGGCTACCTCTCTGTACTTTTGCCTGTACTAAGTTTGCAGAGCGAGACGAGGACAGGCTCTCTGGGAATGAGGAGGAGGAAGAGGAGGAAGACGATGCCGAAGCGGCTTTGAAAAAAGAAGTGGATCAGATTCGTACCTCCACGGAACAGAAGCAGCGTCGGTTCCAGTCGGTGGAGAGCGGAGCTAACAACGTAGTTTTTATTCGAACGCTGGGTGTTGGTATGTGGGCAAAGAGTTTGTCAATCAAACGATTATGATTTGTTTTATTCCTAATTTTATTTACACACCGCCCTCCCTAAAAGAGCCCAAATGACTTAGAAAAAAATAAAAAATAACCCAAACATCTAAAGCAGGGGTGTCCATCCTTGGCAATTTTAACACCTGTGTCGTTCAACTCCTAGAATTCCTAGCCAGCAAAAAAACACACCCTGTAGTGAGTTGTCTCAACAAATGCAGCATTTGTTTAAGGACTGCAGATTCGCTTAATGCCCGTGAGGATTGGCATAACAACCATCACAAGAAAAGGTTGTAAAATCAGGTCCATTCACATGATGCCCTGCTTTATGACACCCTGACTTAACGACCATAATGGCGCACAGGCTCCATTACGGTCATAAATTGAGGACTACTTGAAAGGGGGGGGGGGGTTTCACGTCGGAAGGACTGTGCTTCTCACACTTGAAACCACCTCACCTTTGTGTCTCCTTGCAGAACCCGAGAAGTTGGTCCACCACATTCTGAAGGACATGCACGCCACCAAGAAGAAGAAGACCAGGGCCATCTTGCGCATGCTGCCCGTGTCGGGGACCTGCAAAGCCTTTCTCGAAGACATGAAGCGCTATTCAGAGACCTTTTTCAAACCCTGGTTCAAAAGCCCCAAGAAGGGCACTTTCCAGATAGTTTACAAGGCCCGAAATAACAGCCACCTCAGCAGGGAAGAAGTCATAAAAGAGCTGGCAGGTAAACAAAAGGGCAAGCTGGGACGGCTCTCCCTTTTAGAGCAGATCTCAAACCAAGGCAGACCTGCAGTGGTTTCAGAATCAGGATGAAAGGCTTTATGTTCCTGTGGGTATTTTGCAATCTTAACAAGGGGTTCAACCAGGGCACCCTAAACGTTGCATCTAGATCCTCGCTTCCAGAAGCGAGCGTATCAGTGCTTCTATTTCTGTTGTGATTTTTCAGTGGGGGGGGGAGTGGATTTTCAGAAAAAGGCAAAATGGCTTCCTTGAGCCTTGCAGAGACTTGAAATGCGCTCACTTCATCCCTTTAGATCGTCCATTTTTCCCGATGCACAAAAATCAGAAATTTTATTCCCCCATTGCTTGGGTAGCCTTTGAGATGTTTTACAGAGCCAGGCCTGGCTCAGAAACTCGGTGGGAATTGCATGGTTATATTCTAAAATTTCTGACCGTTGGCCATGCTTGTGGTTGATGGGAATTTCTGTTTGAAATGCCCGAAGAAGACCAGGTTGTCTCAGAATGCAATTTTGTGTGAAAAGAGCACCAAAATACCTAAAACTTCAAGCAGATCACAAAATCCAAAAGTTATTTCTAAGAACACACCCAGTGCCATCTCTTCCTCCCCTGTTTTTACATTGTTTTCTTTTTTTAAAGATACTCAACAATAGAACCAGGGGGGGGGGGGACGAGAAGCGAAACGTCTTCAAGGAAAAACAAAGTCCAGTTGCCTTTTGAAAAAAGCACCCTTGGGACAGCCGTGACCTGGATGACTGAGAATCTCCTTAGACGATAAAACAAAACCTCTCTCTTATCATTTCACTAGTTACGCAATTAAATTAAGGCAATAATTCCCGCCCTTCTTTCCCCATCCCTGCCTTGCAGGCATTGTGGGCCACCTCAACCCAGAAAACAAGGTCGACCTGAGTAACCCCGAATACACCATCGTGGTGGAGATCATCAAGAACATCTGCTGCTTGAGTGTGGTTAAGGACTATGTTCTCTTCCGAAAGTACAACCTTCAGGAGGTGGTGAAAGTCAAAACCGAGGCAGCCAGAGGCTTCTAAAGCACCCCCTGAGAATGACACCCCCGGAGCAAAAACACCCGAAGCACAGAGGGAAAACCAAAACGAGCGCCAAGACGAGACAGAGACCGCCGCCAACGACAATCACGAGGACTAGGAGCATGAATGAAAGAGCCGAGAAGAAAAAGGGAAATCTGCAGGATGGGTGACCGGTTGTTAAGTCAGGGGTTGATGTTTGTTTTTGTTTTGCTTTTAACTTGTCTTTTTTAAGACTCTAGGTGACTTGGCTCAAGCACAGTTTGTTTGTCTCAAGGCTATGCCTAAGGCAACCTTCCCCACCATTCCTGCCTTGTTTGTAGTAGTTATTCTGGATTGGGGTGGGGGTGGGGGGTTTCCAACTGAACGACGCAAGCCATGATTTTCACAACCTGTAGATCAGGGGCGTCCAGCCTCGGCAACTTTTAAGAATCCCCCAGCCAGCTCTTCTGGAAGCTGAAGTCCGTAGTTTTTAATGCTGCCAAGGATGGACACCCCTGCCTTAGGGTTTAGTGTTACATACAAAACAGATAATTGTGGCTGGATCAAACTACGGCTAGCTTTTTCCTGACCCTTTTACGAGTCCTATCCTTAGGACTAAAAGACACTCTGCTGACCAGACAAAACATGTTTCTGCTTTCCTTTCTTCCAGTTGGAGTGTTGACCCAACGTTCTGCGTTTTTAAACTTAAAACTGCAAAAATGCAGCCAGGATTCGCAGGTGGGAGGTAGTGTGTGTGTGTGGGTGGAGTGGATCGTTCCTAAACAATGCCTGAGGTTGGAAGTAGAAGCAGCTGATCCTAGAACAGTTGGGTTATTAATGAAGGTTTTAAAATTGTCCCTTTCTGTTCTGATTATCATGACGAAAAACTCCCAGGTTTTCTTATTCAGGAATAAGGAGGTCAAGTAGACTCTTATAGTTTTGCAAGGTGGTTTTTAACTTTTCATGCTCGGCAACTGTGTGTTTCCCAGTCGTATAATTTTCCCAAGTAAATTACGACAGGTATTTACTGCCAGATTTTCCTGTGATCACTGCCAGCATCCTGATGTGAAGTCTAGCATGACTGGAGAAGAGATCGTCTCCTCTTGAGCTGGCGTCTCCGTGGATTTGAGGATCTCGTATTCCAACCACCCTGGCAAAACAGCACCTCTTCAGATGTCGTTGAGTCTGTGACGGGGGGGTGTGTGGTCTCTAATCTTAGCAACTTTTAAGACCCGTGGATTTCAACTCCCAGAATTCCTCAAGCAGCCAAGCCAAGTGAATTCTGGGAGTTGAAGTCCACAAGTCTTAAAGTTGCCAGTTTGGGCTATCCCTGGTCTGTGAGAATAGGTAGACTCACGTTCTGCTGCTTTTTCTGATTTGGGAAGATGTTCAGGCTTCTCCTGTAGCTCTTTTAACATCAATGAGCCTAGAGGAACTTTTATGGATTTGCTTGTAGAGAATCTTCCTAACTATCTGAAGCAAATTGTAAAATATTAGCCGAGCAGTGCTTTAGGGGAAAAATACATCTTCTGTTTAAAAATGTTCTATTTGCAGTTACATTGTTAGAAAGACATGCTAATGCTTCAAACTCCTAATTATTGTGGGGGTGTCAAGGAGAGGAAATGGGGGAGTCTGCAGACATTGGCCTTTGCTACCTTTAAAGAGGGGGAAAAAAAAACCCAGACAAAAATCCAGCTTTTGTCAGGGAGGAATTCCTTGTCTGAAATAAACGTTCACGGCATAACATCTTTGCAGGGGTATAACATTTCCCAGTTTGTATGTGTGTTCTTACTTTTTTGTACGTTGTTTTCTATTAAATTGACCTTTTGGTTTGGAACAGATTGGCTAACACATGTTCTTTGCTTCTGTTTTTTTTTTTTTTTTAATTGCCCTTCTCTTTATAAGTGATTCACTCCACGCCAGGATCCACGGTTCGGAAAGCGAGGACCTCTCAAACTGATTGGCCTATTTATTTTTTAGTAATTGGGGAACGCTACGCAGAGGTTACACACTTCACCAGATCCAGGTGAAGCTGCTCGGCTTTCGGCTTTTCGAATGCAACCTTGACACGCAGAAGTCTGCCAGCGGATCTTTCTGCAAACGGTGACGGGATGGCGAGACTGACGCGGAACTAAATTTGACCCCATTCCTGTTTTCGCAGTTCGTTCCTTTTGATTTTGCCACTGATCGTCTTGGGCAGCGCCTGCACGAATTCCACCTTTATGAAATTTAAAAGAAAAAAAAGAACAGAAAAGAAAAGAACCGTAACTACTTTCTTCCTAAGGCCAGAGAGATTGAAGTAGTTCCCAATCGGCAGCCAAAATGGTCTTTCGTGAAAAGAAGGACTAGGGGTGACACGATAGCAGCGTTCCAATATTTGAGGGGCTGCCACAAAGAAGAAGAGGGAGGGGGTCAACCTATTCTCCAAAGTACCTGAAGGCAGGAGAAGAAGCAACGGATGGAAACTAACCAGGGAGAGAAGCGACCTAGAACTAAGGAGAAATTTCCCGACAGGGAGAACAATTAATCGTTGGAACTGCTTGCCACCAGAACTTGTGGCTGCTTCATCACTGGAGGTTTTTTAAAAGGAGATTGGACAGGAGAAGATAAGGGTATCACTGCTGCAGGATTAAATCTGTGCAGGTGACAATCTCCAAGAGGAGTGGTCATTGGGGGGGGGGGACATTTCACACACCTCCTTGTCTCCCAGAAGTTGTGGGCGCTCCAACGCTGGAGATTTTTAGGAAGAGATTGGACAACCATTTGTCTGAAATAGGGTCTCCTGTTGGAGCAGAGGGTTGGACTAGAAGACCCCCGGGGTCCCTTCCAGCTCTGTTATTCTGTGATCCTCCTCCAGAGCGGGCTTCTGCATGATTCAGGATCACCTTGCAATAACACTCACCTTCCTGGGATACTTGTATGGAGCTGTCACTTTCTTGACGTGGTCCTGCAGCTCACAGGTTAGTTTCTCTAGGTTGTGTGAGGCGAACTTGGGGGACAACACCACAAATGCTTTTACTACCTGGAAAACAAAACTTGCCTATAACGGCTACTTTTCAAGAGACTAAAAGCAGACAAGTTCTTTATGAAACAATATCTCAGGGGCTGCCCCAAAGAAGAGGGAGTCAAGCTATTCTCCAAAGCGCCTGAAGGCAGGACAAGAAGCAACGGATGGAAACTAATCAAGGAGAGAAGCAACCTTAGAACTAAGGAGAAACTTCCTGACAGTGAGAACAATTAACCAGTGGAACAACCTGCCTCCAAAAGTTGTGAATGCTCCAACACTGGAAGTTTTTAAGAAGAGACTGGACAGCCATTTGTCTGAAATGGTATAAGTTCTCCTGCCTGACGAGGGGGTTGGACTAGAAGACCTCCAAGGTCCCTTCCAACTTTATTGTTGTTGTTAAAAAGCGGCTGGAAACTTGGGTTTGCACAGATCTTCAAGCAAATACCAGGCATCATGCAAGGACAGACTCTTAAGCAGGCACCTAGTACAATTAAATCAATAGAAATACTACGTCTATATCCAATTTTTTTCTAGTAGCACCTAAGCAGGCAGAACAGAATAAAAGGGTCCTTGGAGGTCTTCTAGTCCAACCCCCTGCTCTGGCAGGAAACCCTATACACCATTTCAGAAAAGCGCTTATCCAGTCTCTTCTTAAAAACCTCCAAGGTTGGAACACCCACAATTAATTTGCAGATTTATACAAAAGCTTCATTACCTCCCCTCGGATTATATCCGGACTGCTGACAACGGCTGATTCAACCACTGCTGGATGTTCAATCAAAGCACTTTCTACTTCAAAAGGGCCAATGCGGTATCTGGGGAAGAGGGAACCAAATTATTGTCTAAATGGCACGTATGACTTTGAATGTAGGAGTGGCGTTTGGCAGATGGGACCCAGAACAAAATCAAAATTTGTATATTTCAATATAATCACAATTTGACTGCCTGGTTTTGGGGGCTGCTCCTTAGCTGATCTTGCCTTAGTTCAAAAAGCTGAGCAAGGTTGGATCGGATTAGATGGCAAAAGAGATCCCCAAACCAGGATTGGAAATGTAAAGAAAAGAACAAGGAACGAAAGAATATTAGAAATAAGCAATCAAAAGATTGGAGGCTGTTAGTTGATCGTCTTAGAAACTCAGTCTAGGTGGCAACAAGGAACTGAGAGGAAACATTTCACATCTTCAAAGAGACTCCACTTTAATATTGCCTTTAATATTTTAATAATCAGGTTAATGAAATAATGAATAAACCAGGGTTAGCAATTCCCCTCTCCCAGATTCCTTATTTACCCCCAATTCTATGGGATCTCTGGCTAAATCTGGGTTCCTTGATCTTTACTAGCTATGTGGGGTTTAGCAGAAGTCACCATGAAGGAGCAGGAGTTGGCCAACGTTTACATCTAAAGGAAATCAATGATCAACAGGGTCCTTCCAAGACCAAATTAGACTAGACCCAGATGATGCTACGGGTGACTTTGTGATGCTTTCCCACCTTTGCATGTTTTGTTGAAGATCTGTTGAGATGGACCTACCCAGAGGAGATGATGACATCATCAGATCTTCCAATAAACCAGAAATAGCCATCTTCGTCCATCCAGCCTCGGTCACCAGTGATGTAGAAATTTCCCCGGACAACTGCTGAGTTTTTTTCTGGGGAGTCCTGGATATTAACAAAATGACGTTCACGTATTAATTCAAAACATGGGAACAGGAGGATTGTGGTTAAAGTATGCCCCGTTGGGGAAAGAAGCAAAGTCTTCCTTCTCCAGTGTCCATAATCCAATTTAGAGCTAATGTTTGTGTTACTTCCATGCTAATTGAGTGAAGGAGGTCAAGATTTTGGTTGGATTTAGATTGACATATCAGGCTACAGGCCTCTTAGTTCCTTGCTTACCACGTAGCGAGAGAAGAAGCTAAAGGGGCGTTTGGGTTTTATCCTGATAGCGATGTCTCCTTCTTGTCCAGGGGGCAAAACCTTACCTTCTTCATCTACAATCTAGAAAAAAGGCAAGGAAGTTGAAGGAAAAGTTAGGGTCAAGGAGAATCAAAGGAGCCAAAGTCCTGCTGACTTTGGGGGCCTGTTCGTATCGTTTTCTTGGCAAAAATAGAGAAGCGGGCTTCCGACCTTCATTTCAAATATTTTTCATTTCTTTTTTCATTTATCTCAGATCGGCCTCCGATCCTGGGATCTCCTGGGTTCTCAGACCCAAGTCCTATCCAGGCCTGATCCTACTTACCGCTGTTTGCCTTCTATTAGTTGAAGTTGGTGGGGAAGCTACAAAAACAAAACAACCACCCCCCCCAACAGATACATGTTTTCCTCCCCTGCTAAATAGATCTTCCAAACTTGGTCCCACCTGGTCTTACCTGAACGTCGTAAGATGGGGTTGCAGTCCCCATGGAGCCTGGTTTAACTGGTCTCCCTTTTTCGTTGGTCGTTACCATCCCCTGCAGCAAACAATTTGGGATATTCCTGGAATTGCAGCTCTTTGTAAACATTTGGTTTAAAGATCTATACAATATCTGTACCTTCAAAGGGTATTTATTCCCCAATCGTTAAATACAGGTAGTCCTCGACTTACGACCACAGCTGAGCCCAAAATTTCTACCATTAAACAAGGCAGTTGTTAAGTCAGTGTTGCCCCATTTTACAACCTTTCTTGCCATGGTGGTTAAATGAATCACCGCATTTGTTTAAGTTAGTAACACAGTTGTAAATTTAATGTGGCTTCCCCATTGACTTTGTTTGTTAGAGAAGGTCGCAAAAGGGGATCACGTGACACCGGGACACGGCAACCGTCATAAATACGAGGCAGTTGTCAAGAGTCCGAATCTTGATCACGTGACCATGGGGAGGCTGTAACAGTTGTGTGAAAAACGGTCATAAGTTGCTTTTTTCAGTGCTGTAAATGTTGTAAGTCAAGGATTACCTGTACCGTTCTATGATAGAAAACGTGATGATCTTTTTTGATACCTTGAGCGGTGCTCCAAAATTATATTTTTATCATGCAGCTCCATGGCCTTCAGCTGATACCTCTACTGTAAAGTTGGGATCGCACCACAGACTGTCCCTGTTTAATAAATTAAAGAACCAGTTTCTTGGTTCAGACAATACCTCTTGCGCTGTGAATTAATAAGATGGACTGCATAGAGGCTGAGCCATTAAAAATAATATCAATAAAATCTCGGCCCTAAATTTAACCCCCTTTAGCCACCGGGTCCTTAACAATCCTGGTTAAGAGAAAGGAGCTTTTTATGATCAGGCACGTACGACTTCAGTTTGTCCATAGCCTTCGTGGATTTGCAACCCGGTCTGTTTCTTCCACTGTGTCACCACTTCTGGGTTCATTGGTTCCCCTCCAGTCAAACAGTGAGACAGGTTCTTGAATTTGTAGCTTTATGCAGAGGAAAAGAAGAAACAGATTGGTTTCTATAGTTATTCAGAGCATCTGTCATTAAGCAGGGGGTAATGAGGGGTCCTTAGTGCTCTCTGAGCTTGGTTGTTTTTTTGCAGACATTTCATTACCCAACTAGGTAACATCATCAGTGCTAGAAGGGAATCGGGTTTGTGGAAGAGGAGGGAGGAGGAGGAGGACTGTGGGGTCCTTGGTGCTCTCTTGAGCTTGGTAGTTTTCTTGCAGACGTTTCATTACCCAACTAGGTAACATCATCAGTGCTAGAAGGGAGTGGGGACTTGTGGAGAGGAGGAGGAAAAAGAGAAAGGAGGAGGAGGAGGATTGTGAGGTCCTTGGTACTATCTGAGCTTGGTAGTTTTCTTGCAGACGTTTCATTACCCAACTAGGTAACATCATCAGTGCTAGAAGGGAGTGGGGACTTGTGGAGAGGAGGAGGAAAAAGAGAAAGGAGGAGGAGGAGGAGGATTGTGAGGTCCTTGGTACTATCTGAGCTTGGTTGTTTTCTTGCAGACGTTTCATTACCCAACTAGGTAACATCATCAGTGCTAGAAGGGAGTGGGGTTTGTGGAAGAGGAAGAGGAGGACTGTGGGGTCCTTGGTGCTCTCTGAGCTTGGTAGTTTTCTTGCAGACGTTTCATTACCCAACTAGGTAACATCATCAGTATTGGGTGAGCTACAAATATTCTTTATTGGCAGGGTGCGATGGCTGCTTTCAAATTCTAATCAGAGACAGCCTTGGGTGGTGTCGCTAGACAAAGCTGTGCGTACTAGGAGCCTATCCTGCAAATTTTAGCTGCTTAGCACTTCTGCCTCTTATCTGTCTAGGCTTGTATAGATTTCACTTTTCACTTTAATTTTTTTTTTTTAAATTAAAGTTTATTATAAAATAAAATACAAACAGAAATTAAGAAAGTTAGCGAGAGAAGAAGAGAGGTACAAAAAAAAAAAAAGGGGGGGGGGAGAAAGGTTTTGGGATTGCTTTTAGATTGGATTATCCTCAGAAGTGATACCCGTCACTTTGTGTTGTGTATGTGTACACTTTTGAGAGCAAGCAACTAAATTTCATTTTTAATGTGTGCTATTGTGCCCACAATAAAAAATGACAATAAAGGCAATCTAATCTAATCTAATCTAATCTAATCATCTTCCTTAGTTAAAACAGGAACTCAAAATAAAAAAAAATCCAGTGGGAAAATAAACCACTAGTACAAAGGGCAATTTAAGTTTTCCTGAAAAGGGACAAAGGAAGGACTCAAGAGACTGCTGACAGAAATGTACAGGTAGTCCTTGACTTATGACCACAATTAAGCTCCAAATTTCTGTTGCTAAATGTCCTATGTTGATAACTTCCAGAAAGCAGCAAACTCTTTGAAGGTTTTAGTTTTACAGATTCTTTTGGCCTCACAGTTAATCAATCAACGAATCAATCAATCATACAGATGGGTTAATTGATGACCAGCTACCTGCTAAGATCCTCCTGCACCAGCATGCGGTAAGCTGTCGGAGCAGTGCACATTGTTGTCACTGGGTACTTGGAAAGTGTCTAGAGAGAGGAAAAAAGGAAGGAAGAAACAGAAGTGAAAGGATGGAGTTGCATCTTCCTCGTTCTTTAAAGCTTCCTGGGTTAAAGGTTGGCGAAGCTATTACCTTCTACAGTTTGCTGATCTGGAGTAGCCCATGGCGAGATAGGCAGCAAGTAAACTCATAATAATAATAATAATAATAATAATAATAATAATACTTGCTTGCCTTTGCCACAGTCTTTCTATTTCTATTTGTAGGTCTTTGTATTTTGTTATCTTCTCCAGTTCTTTCTCGTCTATAGTGCCTGGAGACAGCAGAATAGACGAGAAAGAACTGGAGAAGATAACAAAATACAAAGACCTACAAATAGAAATAGAAAGACTGTGGCAAAGGCAAGCAAGGGTAGTACCAATAGTAATAGGTGCCTTGGGTGTAATCCCAAAACAACTGGAGCACCACTTGAACACCATCGGCATTGACAAATTCGCCATTAGTCAATTGCAAAAGGCAGCCTTACTAGGAACTGCTTCCATCCTGCGACGATATCTGTAATACCATCAAACATCCACATCTGCCTATCCCAGGTCCTTGGTAAGGACTTGATAGGTAGACAAAATAATAATAATAGATAATAGATAATTTACAAATCCAGCAGTACAAAATTGACATGGTTAAAAGCAAGAAATAATGGGAATTGGGAGAAGTCAAGAAGAAATGATAAATACGTAGCAGGGATAATGGTGAAGGAACTCAGAGCCAGCGGGATAGTAGGTGTCATATCTACTCTTGACACATTAAAAAAAAAAATCCGTTGATATTCTTGTTCACTTTAGGTTCATAAAACATAGAAACATAGAAAACAGATGGCAGAAAAAGACCTAATGTTGCATCGAATCTGCCCTTTGAGGGTTTTTTAAAAAAAAATTTGTTGGACGATAGACCTGTGTTTATCCCAAGTCATGTTTAAACTCAGGTTACTAATGGTTGACCCACTACCTCTGTTGGAAGTCAGTTCCAAGCTTCCAAAATACATCGCTGTGTTCCTGTCTAAAGCAGCAGACAGATGGATCAAGGAAGGAGTTGGTGGTTGAGGGTATCAAAGGTCAAAATACTGTACATTCCCCCAAAGATTGGATGTATCATTCTTACGTTTAGAACCTCCTTTGGGTCGAACTGTGACATGCTGTGTATGAAGACACTGGTCCCTCGTAGCCAAGGGCCGAAGAGACCCCCGAAAGACGCCTTCACCCAACCAGTATCGGACATGTTCCATATGACATCTGAAGGTTTGAAGTCCAGCCAATACCTGTGAGATATAGACATTCAGGATGGGATTCTGGATTCCCTTCAAACAAACTCGTTCTCACCTCATTTTAGGTGGCCTTAAATTTTCTGTAGGTCCTCAGTTCTTTGTTGGCAATTGTCATCTGGGGCCATCACTTCTCCAGAGGCTTTTCAGGAAACCCCAACAGGTAGAAGAGACCAAATTCTGGTTGGTTGGGGTTAAGTTCAAGACGTACAAGAACATTAAGAAGGATACCTTCCAGGTAGAGCCAAGCCCAAGGCTAAGCTGGTTTGAGAGTGTTCAACCATCTTTGGAGATCCTGTGGTTCCACTTGTGAAGAATACAGACATTGGTTCATCACTCCGGGTTTGAACACAATTGTGGCTGGAAGGAGCTGCCCTGAAAGAGGCCCAAGGAAGGACATCAGCAATGAACAGAAAGAGGAGTCATCCCTTTCACTTAAAAAAACGTAAATTGACCAACAAGGTTAACTGATTAACTGATCACACCACTCCTAGAGGGATGTTTTATCTTCAGTGTTGTCTATCTCGAGGCTCCCTGTTGTATTCCTCGCCTGAATAAAGTAATTATGTGCCAGAAATTCACAGCAGAGTCTAATATGTGTTGACTTGAAAGAAAACCTCACTGTATGTGTTCAGAATTACTCCCAGGTAGGTGTTTCATTTGCAGACTTAAATATCTCTCTGGCCCATAACGCTGGTGGAACATGGCACTTACAAATACAAAGGATCTGTGTCGTTCGTTTTAAGCACCTGCTTATTTTATTTTCACAATATTTAAAACGCACCACCACTGAGAGCGCCTCTGATAGCTTTTTTTTTTTCTCCCTGGGAAATAGATTTGTCTACCTTTAAAATTGCTGCCTTTAACGTTTCATTCACAATTTGCATTTCTATCGCTCGCTGTTCCATGGAGAAGCTGAACTCAAAGGTGGCTCCAGGGATGTAAACAACTATGGAGGACGGATCTTTCAAAACTGTTTTGAACAGGTGCATTCTCAGATTTCTGGAATACAGCAGAGACTCACCTGCCCCTTCTCAGGTGTGTGAGCCTATCTACCCTTGCCAGATCTGTTTCCTTATTTCTCACAGTACTCCCGGGTTCAAATTATCCAAATAATTTGAAGATTATGTGAAGACCCAGCTCTCTGGAGAAGACTCTGATGGTGGAAACGGTGGAAGGAAGGAAGGAAGGAAGAAGAAGACAACCACCAACAAGGTGGAAAGACTCAGTTACGGTGACAATGTGGGCACCATTGGAAGAAGAAAAGGAGCAGGTTAGGGATAGACCATCCTGGAGAAAAATCTATCTATATAGGTGCTAAGAGTCAACAATGAATTGATGGCATGTAGTCAATCAATCATAGCATTCTAGAGTAATGCTTTGGCCTTTGTTTTGTTAGATTCTATCCCATTCTTTCTTAAAGAAGTGAAGGAGAGCTATCTTCATTTTAGAGACCCAGTTTAGCCTAGTGGTTAGATTAGAAATCAGGAGAGATTAGAAATTAGAAGTCAGGAGAGCCTGAGTGCCTTGCCTGAGGCACAAAGCCTGAGGCACAAAGCCAGCTGGGTGACCTTAGGCCACTCACTTTCCTTGCCAAAAAAATTTCAGGGACTTGTCCAGGCAGCCTCGAGAATCGGACACAGTTGAACGGAAGAAAACTATATATATATTACAATGGCTCAGAAATTAAAATGGCTACCAATCTCAAAGTGTCTGTCCCTCTGGGCGCGCAGGTTTGTTGCTTTCGCCCTTCTGGACAGTCATTTAGCCAGAAGGAGTTGCTCCCTTCTAAAAGGCTACGGTTACCGGGTGCCTAACACACTTCCCAATGGTGGGTGCTATTCATTGTGCCTTACTCAAACAGCTCCTTGAACGGTTGCCATCCTTCTCGCCTGCTTTCGGAGATCAGCAACTTGATTTGCAGAGAAGGACATGTCGAAGAGATGGTCTCCACCAGAGGGGCCAACGAATCACTTGTGATGATGCCTTTAGCTTTGGAAACCTGGAGTCTATACTGGATATCTTTAGCTGTCAGCTGTGGGGTCCCCGGGATGGAGATGATCCCTGGCAAGGTAAATAAACACATAACTTTGAGGATGTTCTTACAACTTTGCTCATTCACAAGGATTCACTTTGTTCTGTCCCAAAAGCAAGAATGGATGATGAGATTCTGGGTCATCATTCCTACATCCATTATTTTGACTTTGGGGAAGCCTGGAGGCAGGACACTGAAGACAGTGACAAGTAACAGAATAACAGTTTGAAGAAACCTTGGAGGTCTTCTAGTCCAAACCCCTGCTCAAGCAGGAGATCCAGTGTTGGAGCATCCACAACTTCTGAAGGCAAGCTGTTCTACTAGTTGATTGTTCTCACCATTAGGTCTTCTTCTGGACATGGAAAGTCCATGCCTTAAATTGGGTATCTCTGGTTTAATGAAAAGAAGGACCAGGGGGGACATGATAGCAGTGTTCCAGTATCTCAGGGGCTGCCCCAAAGAAGAGGGAGTCAAGCTATCCTCCAAAGCACCTGAAGGCAGGACAAGAAGCAACGGATGGAAACTAATCAAGGAGAGAAGCAACCTAGAACTAAGGAGAAATTTCCCGACCAGTGGAATAGCTTTCTTCCAGAAGTTGTGGTCGCTCCATCACTGGAGATTTTTAAGAAGAGATTGGACAGCCGTTTGTCTGAAATGGTATAGGGCAGGGGTAGGCAACCTTGGCTCTTTTATGACTCGTGGACTTCAACTCCCAGAATTCCTGAGCCAGCATGGCTCAGCTTGGAAAGCTCTATTTCCTCCCCCCCGTCAGCATGGCTGGCTCAGGAATTCTGGGAGTTGAAGTCCACGAGTCATAAAAGAGCCAGGATGGAAGCAATTGCTATGAAATTCCTGAACAGGTCTTCCTATGCCTAGATGCTTTTTTTTTTTTTTACCTGCTCTTATACATGCCACGGTTAACATCCACCATTCTGGGATCCGAGGCAGAATGAGGATCACCCGATCTCCTCTCTGCAGGCCACAGGGTCCCGTGAGTACGTTGGCTGCTTTCCTGGAGACCAAGCCCAGTTTTTCAAAGTCCCATTTCACTTCTCCTCCTTTTCCATCGATCCACCAGAGAGCTGGATAAAAGGCTCTCTCTCCATCCTGAAAAACAATATTGAAAGAGACCGTGCTTGTTGATTCCTCCACCATATTAAGGAAGATGATCGGGGAGGTTCAACCAGACGGTAGAAGAAGATTTCTCGGTTGGAGTGGTCAACCAAATGCTACGTCTTCAGTTATAATGAGAAAGGAAAATAGAGAAAAACAGGCTGGGTCTAATAAAATTTCAGGACGCTTTTGTCTTCCTGAGTTGTGGATTTCACCTCCAGAACGGATCATTGTTGGCTTCAGAGTTCTGGATATCTGGTAGGTTGAAGAAGATTGAAGAAAGGTATTTTCATCTGTTTGGTTTTATAGTTTTAATATTATTTTATATGTGTTTTTTTTTTAAAAAAAACTCTTGTTTGGGAGTCGCCCAGAGTTGATTAGAAGATGAGCAGCTTCTGCATATAAAGGTTTTAAATAAAATAATAAAATAAAATAATAAAGTAAAACAAAACAAAACAAAAACCACAAGAGAAATATTTTAGAAACCTAAGAAAATTCTAGTGAGCAGGGCGTAGATTTTTAGGATCCAGCTGTTTTTATTTTCTTATTTCTTCTCAGTTCTTCTTAAAGGAAAATATTTTCATATTCTCCTGTTTGTCTTTTATTTTCTTATTTCTTCTCCTTACATGTATATTGAGGCGTGTCTATTGTGTGTATAACTGTGTACGTGTATTAGGTGCATATATAATATTTATTTCTACATTGCCTGTTAGTCGAACCCCCTGCTCAGGCAGGAAACCCTATACCATTCCAGACATATATTTATGGTTTCATTAATATTTTTTGTAGTATTTTATTAATTTTCTAATTTTACATTTAAGTATTTAAAAAGCAACATGGTGGCTGGGTTAATCGATAATTCAATAGCATACAAAAATCTTTACTACAAATCTCAAGGTACCACATCAAATATTTCCTCTCTTTTTCCCTTAATATCTACTGTCTCATATTTGAACTAATACAGTTCTTATTATATCAATTGAGTAAAATGGTTTCATTTTAATACTGTAAGTCTCCCAGAGTCGCCTTGTGGCAAGACGGGCAACAAACAAATTTAATAAATAAAAATAAAATAAATAAAAAGCAAATATGCAGGTTAACAGGGTAAGTGGCGAGACCCTCATTATACTTATAATTTCCAAATTTACATCTGCCTAAATTCATGCACTGTCCTTGAACTGCACAAGGGAACGGAGTTTGAAACAATATTTTCTCTCATGGTCCCCTCTCTTAATACTTCTTTTTTAAAAAAAAAAATGCATGATTTGCTTAAAATTTGGGGCCCACAAAAGCCACCACGTTGCTTTTTAAATACTCAAATGTAAAATTGGAAAACCAATAAAATATTATATATAAAAAAAAAAGATTGGGTCTCAATCGGGTACGATGCCTCATTTCTCTTTAATTAGTTGAAGAAGAAAAAATAAGATATGGGGACATGCACATCAATCAGGAACACCTCTTCCCCCCCCCCTAAAGTTTCTTGGAAGGAATCTTACCTTTTCAATTTTAGACCATTTATCCAGCACGTCATTTGCAAAATTAAAGTACTTCGGCACCTCTTTGTCCCCTTGGTTAATGGCTTCAAACTCGGAAAGATTGAGAGAGGTAAAGATCTTCATGGCTTGGGGGACCGATCCACCAAGTTTTCTGCTGCTCCAGATGGACTTCAGCAACTGGCCTTTGATGAATAACATCTTCATGGCTGAACGGAGGCTACTACGGTGAAGACCACACAGTATCTTTAGAGTTCTTCAGGGAAGGAAGAGATTAGAAATGGATTTATTATCATGTATAGCATGTCAAAGAACACTTAAGCTGGATGGTGAGATGCGTGTTGATTCTTCTCCTTCTAAAAAGTCTGTTAGCAGCAGGCACGGTCCAGGAAATAATTTTATTGAGGAAAAGCCAATGCAATTCATAAATTAGTGGCCCAAACCCACTGAGATTGTGAGGACCCAGGGCACAGCACAGAGGCAATGTAGTCAGCTGACAACTCAAACCGCCCTTTAATTGCTCCAAATTTCACATACAGTTTCACATACAGTTAGATTAGAAGAGTAATTTACACAAGGAATGAAGCATACACCCAAAATCTTAACGAGTCTGTGGAAATACAAGCTTGCCTGAGCAGTTTCAGAACGGAAGCCAAAACGCAATCTCAGGTCTTTGAACGCCAAATCAAGTTTGTCAGTCAGTCCAATGGTCAGAGTGTCAGGGTTTCCAAGCAGAAATCACAACACCGAACAAGAGATCAGAGAGTTGTTTCCAAGATCAGCAACAGCACACAAAACTCCAAGAAATCAGCGTTTGTTCTGGACAAATGCCCCTCCTCACAGCGTCTCCTTAAGTCTCAGTGTCCAGGTGTGCCTTGTGGAGAAGGGTGGGGCCAAGTAGTTGGACCTGCTTGTGTTGTTCCCTCCTTCTCTCCACTCTGTCTCTCATGTTCATCCTGTCCCAATCCTGAAAGGCCTGGCCTGCCTCAGCCTGCTCTTCCCCACATTCCTCTGAAGCCACAGATACCGTTCCCTTGGCCTCCATAGGGCCCCATTCCAGCTCATTTTCCTCAACAGATTCAGGCTCCGATGGAGGCATGACAGAGATGGACTAGCTGGGATAAGGCACGTTCTACCCTCGTGTTAGCAACATTGGGCATTGCTTGTTCCTTCTCCTCTCTTCAAACCCATTCCTCTCCCATACAATTAGTCCAAAGAAATCAACCCCTTGAAAATTCATATCTAACTTGGCCACAAGGAGACCATAGAACGCCAAGGTTCTCCTCGCCTCCTCGCCACACTCTTGCGAAAGACAGATAAGAAATTGTGGAAGCAGTAGCAAAGCAGGGGGAAAAAAAATGCTAGGTAGGAATAGCAAAGAAGGGTAAAATAACGTTATTCTTACTTGAAAATGATGGGGGGGGGGCGAGCTCTGTTTAATTTGCCTTTCAGAAGCTTCTACAGGTGGATGGAAATGTCACCTCCTCTGTTTTTCTTTCGCAATCAGGCTTGCAAAAGCCCAGATGATTTGTCTTTGTGAAGTAGGTGGCTTTCAATGGAAAGAATTACGCCTTCGTGGGAATAGAATTTTTTTATTTCTCCAATTACACACACACACACCCTTTTTTTTTTTTTTTTTTTAAAAGGCAAAACAGTGAAAAGGAGAAGAGAAGGGTATCGTTTCTGCAGGATTAATTCTGAGCAGGTGACAAGTCATGTAATCTCTCCAAGACGGATGGGGGGGGAGGGGAACATTTCACAGGCCTCCTCTTTGCCAAAGCCAGACAGGAGTCTGGTTTAGGAAACTGGATACCAGTCCAAATAGGGACACTCTACAATCCAGGTTGATTTTAGGATATTTTGTTGAGACTATGCAAAATATCTGGGAAAGGTAGCTAGATCTCTCATATTAGGGTTAAGCGGAAACCAGTTTTAAACTGGGATTAAAGGATTTTTTTAAAAAAGAAAACTTGCTCAACACCCAGCACCCGACGGATCTAAGGATACTTCACAGAGTTTCTCTTGGGGTCCATGAAGCAGCAAGTCCTACCGGTTCCTAATATTTTAAATATCATATATGGGGGAAGAAAATGGATTGTTGTTGTTAGTTGCGAAGTCGTGTCCGACCCATTGCGACCCCATGGACAACGTTCCTCCAGGCCTTCCTGTCCTCTACCATCTTCTGGAGTCCATTTAAGCTCACGCCTACTGCTTCAGTGACTCCATCCAGCCACTTCATTCTCTGTCGTCCCCTTCTTCTATTGCCCTCAATCTTTCCCAGCATTAGGCTCTTCTCCAGTGAGTCCTTCCTTCTCATTAGGTGGCCAAAGTACTTGAGTTTCAACTTCAGGATCTGGCCTTCTAAGGAGCAGTCGGGGTTGATCTCCTCTAGGACTGACCGGTTTGATCGCCTTGCAATCCAAGGGACTCGCAGGAGTCTTCTCCAGCACCATAGTTCAAAGGCCTCAATTCTTTGGCGCTCAGCCTTTCTTATGGTCCAACTTTCACAGCCATACATTGCAACTGGGAAAACCATGGCCTTGACTATACGTGCTTTTGTTGGCAGGGTGATGTCTCTGCTTTTTAGTATGCTGTCTAGATTTGCCATAGCTTTCCTCCCCAGGAGCAAGCGTCTTTTAATTTCTTGGCTGCAGTCCCCATCTGCGGTGATCTTGGAGCCCAGGAAGATAAAATCTGTCACTAAGAAAATGGATGGTCATCTAGTAAAACCGTTGCTTCACCACTACTTCTAACTTCCACATAGATCTCGGAGGCATCCTTAGTACATAAAAAATGGTGGGTATCTGCAGCTCAGCACTTGATCTGGAAATATGTGCCCAGGGGGAAAAAAGGAAGAGAAAGTTAGATGTAATGGAGAGCATCTTGAGAAAGTGGAGGAAAGGATGAGTCATTACTTTGGCTTCTAAGGACTTCTCAGTAAATAGATTTGGTGAGCAGCCTCATTTCCTTTTGATGTGCTCTCAAATTCCAGATGTGCCGATAAGTTCTTAAAGATTAGAGATCCCTTTTTTGTGGATAAGCTAAGGAAGAACAAGGGCATGCTCATAACATTCTCCATTAAAATTCAGAGTCTCGCTGAAGTTCACTGGATTTTATGGTGCACGTGCTTTGTCTCGATGGACCTGGGGGAAAAGCTGAAGCTAAACACGAGAATACCAGATGACCCATAATTTGAACTTAGCTATTCCCTGCCATCAAAAGTGTCCGATGGAGAAATAATTGGATCTCCACAGGCTGCAAAGCGACAGCTGATATCTGCTTTGTGTTTGTGTGTTTCTAAAGCAGCCTCAGTAGAAAAGAGCACAATTAAGTGTGATACAAACAGGCAGGCACACTGGGGAACTCATTAGAGGGGACTCATTGCAACGAAATTGGTCTTCAGAAAATCATGTCTTGTTCCTCTCTTACCCCCTTTCTTTGCTCCTATTTTGTGCAGCGTAGAACACACACGCTGGCTGAATCGTGTCTCCCTATTCTTCAAGCAATTAAGTCTTGTTATTACAGTATTAGCTCCTCAGAATAAGCTTTCCTTTTATGAGCCTCTCACTGGTTTTTTTCTCCAAATTCTGCCATGGCCGAAGAACTAAGCGCATCCCTGCAGCCAAGATCCAGGAAGCAAATCTGCAAAGTCAAACATGTGCAAAAGGCCATGTGCTTTAACAAAAGAGCTTGCAGTGTTTAGGAGATGTTTTCAGATGCTTCACCATGGAGACAGGGAGAGCATCAATTCATTTGTACAGCTGGTCTTTGACTTACAAGAGTTCGTTTAGTGACCGTTCAAAGTTACAATGGCACTGAAAAAGGGGACTTATGTCATGACCGATCTTCACACTTATGACCGTTGCAGGGGTCACGTGATTGAAATTCAGATGCTTGGCAACTGACTTGCATTTATGACGGTTGCAGTGTCCTGGGGTCATGGGATCCACCTTTTGTGACCTTCTGACAAGCAAAGTCAATTGGGGAAGCCAGATCCACTTAACGACTGTGTTACTAGCTTAACAACGGCATGTCTACAGGTGGTCCTTGACTTACAACCATTTGTTTAGTGGCAGTTCGGAGTCACAGTGGAGACGAAAAAGGGACTTATGACCTGTCCTCAAAGTTACAATGATGCAAACACCCCTGCATCATGTGGTTGTGATTTGGGCACTTGGCCACCGGCTCGCATTTATGACGGTGGCCGTGTCCCGTGGTCTTGTGATCCTGATTTGCAACTTCCCAGCCAGCTTCCGACAAACAAAATCAACGGGGGAATCTGGATTCGCTTAAGAGCCGCGGGGTTCACTTAACAATTGTCTGATCCTGCTTCAGAACTGCAGTAAACATGGTTGCCAAATCAGGTCTGGTCATGCGATGGATCCTTTTATGACCGTATCACTTAGCGTCACTTGAATTCTGTAACCTCACCTGTGGTCATAAGCCCCCGACTTATGCTTAACAACCACAGTAAAAATGGCTGTAAAATTTCAATGACAGCCTCGCTTAGCAACCTAATTTCTGCTCTCCGTTGTGGTCACGAGTCAAGGACTCTGTATTTCAGAGAAAGTACAGAAGCCTGGGGTCTCTCTCTGCACGCAACGTTAGAATCTTTTCCCCAGGTGCAAAGAAGTGGCCGTTTTCTGTTCTTTCTCAGAAGCAATTAACTGCTTAGCCATTGGAGAAGCAAGCTATTCTTCCCTTCCAAAGCCAAGATTACTGAGGTATTTAAAATCCACCTATGGGAAAAATGTTTGGTGTGGTTCCCTTGGGGAATGGATATGTTTGTTTGCACTGCAATTATTATTATTTTTCCTAAAACGTAACAGACCGCTTGGTAATGGAATCACTTTCCCAAATGCAGGGATCTGCTCCCCCAAGTGGAGAAACCTAAGCCAGATCTCCAATGGGGGCAAAATTCCCTTCTGTGGGAAAATTGCTCTTCATTTTAGGGAACGATAGAGTGAAAAAATCTACGTGGAAAAAATCAATCTCCGTTTTTTTTATGAGGAGACAGAAAAGTCAACTAGGCCTTTGAGGTGCTTCCTTAGAAATTTAATATCCCACGTTCCAGACCGATGTATTTATTTTTCTAATGGGAAAACCATTTCTTGAAATGGTAGAGGGTTTCCTGCTTGAGCAGGGGGTTGGACTAGAAGATCTCCAAGGTCCCTCCCAACTCTTGTTATTCTGTTAATTGTTACTTTCAATTAGCCTAGTCTACCTTTTGTCTTGGTGGGTAAAGTTGAGATTACTGGATTCACACTTTATGGCAAGTTGTTAGATTAAGCTAAAACATGATTGACAAAGTAAGAATTGGCATATTGAAGGACCTAGTATGTATGTGAACCATGGTCTCTTTGCTAAGCCCTAACAGGGTTTATTTCTTTGGGACAGAGCTTCTGCCTTGTGTACGTCCAATAGCTAAGCTCTTCTTTCTTCTTCGTTTGATGTTGTAATTTCTGGCAGAAGAAAATGTCCATCTTTGGGTGGACGTCTCCTAAAATATTTTCACAGATGAGAATATATCTTAGGAGGAGACTCAATGCTTTCCTGTTTGGAAAATTCTGGCATTTCCTAATGTGATGTTCTGACGTTACAACACATAAGCCTTCTTCTCTTTTACTGGCTATGAAGTAGCCGGAAGACAAAATTATATTCCAGATATCAACTTTGGGGTGACTGAGACTTTCACTTATAAATTAATAGCAGTCAGAGCGTCTGTGAGGATTTTACTTGGTGCTCTTTGAGCTTGGTTGTTTTTATGCAGATGTTTCATTACCCAAACTAGGTCACATCATCCGTGCTAGTCAAAGGCTTAGACGTTTTATGAAACATCTGCATAAAAACAATCAAGTTCAGAGAACACCAAGGACCCCTCAATTCCACCCTGAGCTGCAAATATTCTTTATCAGAACATATGTGGACATAATATTATCAATGGGTCGCAGCAGAAGTCGGGACTGTTTTTTTCTGATCAGTTTAGGGAAGGGTTGAAGGGATTTTGTGTTGCTGTTGTCCATATCAAGTCAGTTCACACCCTTTGGTGGATCAAGAGAAGGGAAATGGCTCTCCCAAATTTCACAGGGTGATGTGAGGATGGGGGAAGGGGGTTGAGGATTGCAAAAGAAAGAGATTTGGGGTTATTATGGGTTGGCTGTGGGTTGCCGGGTCCATGTGTGTATTTATTTACCAAATATTTATTTGTATCCTGCCTTTCTTATCTTTACAAATAAGTCAAGGCAGAGAACATATCCAACACAACTTCCTCCTCCTATTGTCCCCACAACAACCCTGTGAGGTAGGTTGGGTTGAGAGAGAGAGGGACTGGCCCGAAGTCACCCAGCTGACCGCCCATCTCACCGCTGACTTTGGCAACATCCTAAAACTACAAAAAGAAAACCGTCCCTGAGTCCACTGTTAGCTCCAGAGTCCATTAGGCTTTCTCCCATTCTTTATTTCTCAGCAGCCTCTTTTGGATTTTTCCAGAAATGGTCTTGGGCAGGTCTTGAACAAACTCGATCTAATGAACACAGAATGCATTGCGTTTTTTTTAAAAAAAAGAGAGAGAAAAGACTGTCAACCCTTTGAGGCGGTCTAGACAAGAAAACTAGGAGTACTAGCATTACCTATTGTATGTTTAAGGTTGCATTAACAAAACCTTGCAAGTCTCACACTACATCTCTCGTCTCTCGCCTTTATAGTCTACGAAACTTTTGAGATGTTTGCCACACCCCATTCTTTCTGTGGACACAGCTGTCTGTTATCTGATCGTTGGTGCCTCCTCCTCCTCCTCCTCCTCCTCCTCTTCCTCCTCCTCCTCTTCTTCCTCCTCTTCCTCCTCCTCCTCCTCCTCCTCCTCCTCCATTCTAGCAATGATATTACCTAGCTCGGTCATGAAACGTCTGCAAGAAAACCACCAAGCTCAGAGAGCACCAAGGACTCCACAGTCCTCTTCCTCCTCCTCCTCCTCCTCCTCCTCCTCCTCCTCCTCCTCCTCCTCCCCATTACAAAGAAATGGGGGTGGAGGTCCTTCTTCCATTGTCAGAGAAGCATCACTTGCTGAATTTCTACCTGGGTAGCTGTAGAGACACCAGGATCCCAATCCTTCCGATTGCGCATAGCTTTACACCAAGAGTTGGTGTCACTTAAGTTCAGCTTTGCTGAATCATTGAAGAGCAAAAGTGCACCCCACAGCTTGACTAATTTGGGTAGACAATCCTCTTTATGGCACTACAGGGACTCCTTGACTTACAGCCATTCGTTTAGTGACCGTTTGAAGTTACAACAGCGCTGGAAAAAATGACTTAGGATTGTTTTTCACTCTTAACGACCGTTGCAGCATCCCCAGGGTCACGTGATCAAAATTCGGAGGCTTGACAACTGGCTCGTATTTAGGACGGTCGCAGCATCTCAAGGTCAGGTGGATCCGCTTTTGCGACCACCTGACAAGCAGTCCATGGGGGAAGCCAGATTCACTTAACAACCCTGTTATTAATTGGACCATTGCAGCGATTCACTTAACCACTCTGGCAAGACGGGTCGTAAAATGGGGCAAAACTCACTTAAAACAGTTTTGCTTAGCAATAGAATTCCTGGACTCAATTGTGGCCATGGGTTGAGGGCTGCCTGTCCACAGTGCTCGCTCTGATTTTTATTGCATCTAAAGCAGAGGTCCCCAACCTTTTAGGCACCAGGGACCGGTTACGTGGAGAGACGTTTTTCTGCGGACCGGAAGGGGTGTGGTTTCATGTACTGCCTGCATCCCACAGATGGGGCTTTGCTTGCTTGCGTGGACCGGTTGCTGGCTTACCATGGCCCAGTGCCGGTCCACGGAACGAGGGTTGGGGACCTCTGATCTAAAGCATCCACCTATATTTTTTGCGAACAGAAGGAGTTAGCACAGCCACTCAGGCTGTAGCCTGATGGATGGCTTCTGGATGGCCCTTAGAGACTGTGGATGGCTTCTGGATGGCCCTTAGAGACTGTGGATGGCTTCTGGATGGCCCTTAGAGACTGTGGATGGCTTCTGGATGGCCCTTACAGACTGTGGATGGCTTCTGGATGGTCCTTAGAGACTGTGGATGGCTTCTGGATGGCCCTTAGAGACTGTGGATGGCTTCTGAATGGCCCTTAGAGACTGTGGATGGCTTCTGGATGGCCCTTAGAGACTGTGGCACTTCAGCCACCTTTAAGGTCCTACCAATGGTTGAAGCCAAACAAGACCTGAATCTCCTGTTCTGTCAAGGACTCACCTTTCTGGGATACTTATATGGAGCTGTAATCTTCTTCACGTGTCCTTGCAGCTCCACACTTAATTTCTCTCTGTCTTGTGATTGGTAGGCAGGAGTTAGGATGATAAAAGCTTTTACCACCTACAGCCAAGTCAGGGTAAAAGAAGATGAATTAGCATGACTTTGTGCAAAGTTAGCTTTCTAATACTATAGGAAAAAGGCTTAATAATAATGTTAGTGATAATAATAATGATAATACCAATAGTGATAGTCGCCTTGGGTGCAATCCCCCCCCAAAATGAGACCTCGGCTTGAACACCATCAGCATTGACAATATTGCCATCAGTCAGTTGCAAAAGGCAGCTTTATAAGGAACAGTCTACATCCAATATCTTTAACATCATTAATTTGCTTATCCCAGGTCTTTAGGAAGGACTCAGTGTATGGATAAAAATGCCAAATCCAGTCTAAACATCTGGCTGTGTGACTAGTCATAATGATAATTAAACTTCCATTTGTTCCCTGGAATATTGAGTGTTGTTGTCTACTGACTGTCTACTGATTGGGACTACGAGTCTATCTTGCTTAGCATGACCTACATTAGTTTTCTTCTGGTGTCCTCAAGATGTCTCTGACCGCAGCCTTCACCCAGCAAGGAAGGGACATCAGACTAAAAGATTATCACATTAAGATTTCGCACGTTGTTCAAGCTGGCACAATGTGCCTAATGCATTGAACCATGGCTAATACGGTGGATAACAGAATAACAGAATAAACTTTCCTT
Organism: Azemiops feae; assembly: GCA_023970755.1. Taxonomy (NCBI): domain Eukaryota; kingdom Metazoa; phylum Chordata; class Lepidosauria; order Squamata; family Viperidae; genus Azemiops; species Azemiops feae. The sequence goes on along the minus strand of JALGBA010000399.1, from coordinate 331,837 downwards.
TCTTCCACACTGTGCTTAGGAACTATGGTGTGCTCTTCTCCTTACACAAATGGAACAAGGTTTCAGAGTATGTGATTTTTAAAATGGGAAACAGAATTTGATGAGATCAATGAAAGACTGGTTAATTAGGGCAGAAAAGATACCAATAGATCATTGGTCATTGTTAGGACCCTGGAGAGCTCCCCATAGACTAAAATAGTACTGAAGAAGAGAGCTGTTAGAATAGATCAGTGGTGGCGAACCTATGGCACGGGTGCCAGAGGCGGCACTCAGAGCCCTCTCTGTGGGCACGCGTGCCGTCGCCCCAGTCCTAGGCCTTCAGCTGGGTTTTATAAAACCTTTTCGCTTTAGGCCTCCGCCGCCGTGTGCAAAAAAAAAAAAAGGTTCAATCAGTCAATTTCAACTTCTCACGGGAAAAAAAAAAGATATTGCAAAGTTGGAATTGATTGATTGAACTTTTTAGTCCCACCCTGTCTGCCGTTACCACCGCAGCCACGCCCACCCAATGGGCCATGCCCACCCAATGGGCCACACCCAGCCAATGGGCCACACCCACCCGGCACTCGACAATGCATAAGTGGGTTTGGGGTTGCAGTTTGGGCACTCGGTCTCTAAAAGGTTCGCCACCACTGGAATAGATAGAATAGAATAACAGAGTTGGAAGGGACCTTGGAGGTCTTCTAGTCCAACCCCCTACTCAGGCAGGAAACCCTATACCATTTCAGACAAATGGTTGTCTTAAGAACTTCCAGTGTTGGAACATTCACAACTTCTGGAGGCAATTTGTTCCACTGATTAATTGTTCTCCCTGTCAGGAAATTTCTCCTTAGTTCTAAGTTGCTTCTCTCCTTGATTAGTTTCCATCCATTGCTTCTTTTCCTGCCAGGTACTTTGCAAAATAGCTTGACTCCCTCTTCTTTGGGGCAGCCCCTGAGATATTGGAACATTGCTATCATGTCACCGCTAGTCCTTCTTTTCATTAAACTTTCATTAAAGTTATGTTGCTTCATAACTTCCTGCGCTCACTCAAGCCTTTTGAGAGAACATCTCTACTCCTTCATAATGTGGACTATGGAATAAAATTACCCTTTCTGAAGCCTTTCCTTGACTGAGAAACTGCAGAAGCTAAGGAAGAATGATCACGAGATCTGAAATCCCAGATTATGGGAGACTATGGCCTCAGATGAGAAGGCACACAGGGGTGATGAGGGATTCTCAGCAATTGGGTGACCTAGGGTGATCATGTTCTAAACCCTTGTTGGGTTCCTGACTCGGAGGACCTAACACACAGCATTATGGCCACCTCACCTCTCCTCTGATGGGATCTGGGCTGCTAACAACAGCTGCTTCAGCTACTGCAGGATGCTTCATCAAAGCGTGCTCCACTTCAAAAGGACCAATGCGGTATCTAAATAGGAAAATACCATAAATCAAGGGAGGCTCTTTAGGCTGCAGGCCAAAAACTCCAGACTGATCTCTGAAGAGTCACTGACCACCAGTAGCCACCCAGATGTTGATAAGCCAAAGGTTAAGAGATGCTGGGAGTCACACAGAGAATTAAAATACTTAATTGCTTTCCAAAATTAACACGAAGCATTTGCTTTTGGCAAGTTATTGTGCCTAATGTACACCTAGAACTTGCTTTCATACTTCAGTTGATGGAGCAAAAGTACCTCTGAGCATGCACAAAAAGTAGAGAAAGGAAACTGGAAGATCACTGAATGAAAAGAGCTAATCTCTATACACCTTGGAGACCTCAAAAATTCTGTTCATTGATGGAAATGTTTTAATAGTGTGGATGGAATTGTTGACCTCATTTCCATGAGTTTTTTTTTTTTTATTATTATTATTATTATTATTATTATTATTATTATTATTATTATTATTATTATTATTATTATTATTATTATTATTATTGTTGTTGTTGTTGTTGTTGTTGTTGTTGTTGTTATAAATAATAAATAATAAATAATAAATAATAAATAATAAACAACAACAACAACAACAACAACAACAACAACAACAATAATAATAATAATAATAATAATAATAATAATAATAATAATAAAGTTGGAAGGGACCTTGGAGGTCATCTAGTCCAACCCCCTGCTCAGACAGGAAACCCTATACCATTTCAGAAAAATGGCTGTCCAGTCTCTTCTTAAAAACTTCCAGTGTTGGAGCATTCACAGCTTCTGGAGGCAGGTTGTTCCACTGGTTAATTGTTCTCACTGTCGGGAAGTTTCTCCTCAGTTCTAGATTGCTTCTCTCCTTCAATGAGTTTCCATCCGTTGCTTCTTCTCCTGCCTTCAGGCACTTTGGAGAATAGCTTGACTCCCTCTTCTTTGGCAGCCCCTGAGATACTGGAACACGGCTATCATGTCCCCCCTCGTCCTTCTCTTCGTTAAACTAGACCATGGGTCGGCCATCCGAAACGTCGGATGAGCCGCACGGACCCGTTTGGCCTAAAAAAAAAAAACCCTGGGATGCGCGCGCACCCGCGCATGCGCGCGCCGTTCGCGCATCCGCACCCGTTCGCGCATGCGCGCGCGCGCCCGTTTGCGCACGCGCACCCCCGCACGCGCACCCCCCGCACCCGCCCGCGCATGCGCGCATGCGCTCGCCAAAATGGCGGAGGAGGCTCCGGAGCCGCAGGTAAGGCCTCAAAGAGCCGCATGCGGCTCCGGAGCCGCGGGTTGCCGACCCGTGAACTAGACATACCCAATTCCAGCAACCATTCCTTATAGGTTTTAGCCTGCAGTCCCCTAATCCATCATGTTGATGGAATCTCTCTCTCTCTCTGTGTGGTGTGTGTTTGTGTGTGTGTATGGGGGGGATGGGGATAGTGGTCTGTCATTGTGGTACAGGATTGAGTATCTGGCCTATGAATGCATCTCGGATTTTGCATTGCCATTGTTGTTGTTAAGCATCTCAGATATCTTGCAAAGCCTTAGCAAACATCTAAGGTCTAACCCAGAAGTCAAGATAATGTCATCTGCTCTTGCAATGAACTTGACGTAACCCTCTTCATCCATGAGTCCTCGGTCTCCAGTGAGGTAGTAGTCCCCACGTTCAGTAGCGCTGGTTTTTTCAGGATCGTCCTAAGGGAAAAGAAACAGGCAATCTACACCTGGGTGGCTGCAACATTGAGAGAGTCCACACTTGTGAATGTGATCCATCCATCCATATTGAACTCTCAAGCTTCCTCCTTCCGTTATATATTCAAATAACAGCTTTTAATATTTATTTGTTATGTATATGTAGGGGTGTGGGTCTATACATATGTTGTATATAGTATGTTTAGGTGTGTGTCATGTATGTGTTCACTTTGAGAGTGGGCAACTAAATTTCATTTTTGAGGTGTGCCATTGTGCCCATAGTAAAAAATGACAATAAAGGTTATCTTATCATCTTATATCATCTCATCTCATCTCATCTTATCTTATCTCATATCTCATATCTCATATCTCATATCTCATCTCATCTCATCTCATCTCATCTCATCATTAGTGTGGAAACCCCACAGGCTCTGCCTGGGCCCTAGCCTGATATTTCAGCTTGCCAAGACCCACAACATCCCAACCCAGAACGTTCTCAAATCATCTCAGTTCAAAACTCTTTCCCACCCCACTTGTCATTCACTGGTCAGCAATTATCCAATGACATCTCCCTCTACTCAACACAAGGTCACTGCTTTGTCCAATATGAACTGGACCTGTTGGGGAATAGAGAAGGACAGAAGCTTCATTTGAAGCTTCACCCCTGATCATTTCTATAGCTTCTCACTAGGGCTGAGGGACAATGGCTTGTGCTGTCTCCCCTCTTCTTGAAATTTGCTCAGTTGTTTGAGGGGTTCCTTCCTTACCACATAAGCACTGAAAAGACCCACAGGCCTTTGCGGCTTGATCTTTACGGCGATGTCTCCTTCTTCTCCAGGGGGAAGGCGATTGGCTTTTTCATCGATGATCTACAAAGAAAGGGAACCTATCAATGGTCATTTGCGCTTCCCCTTGGACTTTTCTTTGATAGGACCTCTTTGGCTAGCAGATTAATTGTAATGTACAATTCTCAGGGTATTGGGTTATGCCAGGGCTTTTCAACCTTTTTACCGATTGTACCACTTTTAGGATATGGCAATATTCGAGTACCACCTAGCAAGGTGTCAAAAATTTGAGAAAAAAAAAAACCTGTTCAAAGTTGCAATTGCACTGAAATGACTTATGACCATTTTTCACACTTATGACCATTGCAGCAACAGGGTCATGTGATTTATATTTGGATGCTTGGCAACTGATTCATATTTATGATGGTCACAGTGTCCCAGGGTCATCTGATCCCCTTCTGCAACCTTTTGACAAGCAAAGTCAATGGCAGAGCTGCTGGTGGCCAACTGCTAAGGCGGGACTTCCTTCCCTCCCTCCCTTCCCTGCCTCCCTTTTTCTCATTCCCATCTCCTTCTGAAGGAAGAATTTGAACCCCCCCCCATATTTTCCCTCTTCCATATATTGATCAAACAAGGAAAGGCCTCCAGAGACAGAAAAGACAAGCTGCTGAGTGAACTAGCTTAAAAAGGCACTTCCCCTTTAAGAATTAGCTACTAGCTAGAAAGGAAAGTAAGGAGCCCAGCTGGCACTTAAAGAAGAAAAAAAAATGTAAGTACTGGCTGCCGGCTAAGGCAGCCTCCCCAAATGGCTCCATTCGTAAGTAAAATCTGCAGCTCCAGAGGACTCTCTCACTGTAAGTCTTTGCCTGTGCTGGCTCTTTCCCTTCCCCACTACACTTGGCTAGGCAGGGCTGCGTACCACCTGCCACTCATTAATGTACCACAAGTGGTACGCGTACCACAGGTTGAAAAGCCCTGGGTTATGCTATACAAAGGTATAAGTTTTGTATACAAAACTCAGCAGCACTTTTTCGTGCGGCTGCTGATAAAAACAGGATCGCCAACATGATCGCCAATGTCCGATAACGGATATGGCACAAGAAGAAGAAGAAGAAAATACAAAGGAATTTTTCCACCTTACGATAAGGTCGTTCTCGACGGTCATAAATATGAATCAGGTGACAAGCATCTGAATTTTGATCGTGCGAGCATGGGGAATGCTGCAGTGGTTGTGTGAAAAATGGCCACGAGCTTCTTCTTTTTCAGTGCCCTTGTCACTGCAAATGGTCGCTAAACGAACTGTTGTAAGTTGAGGACGACCTGTATGGACGCTATCCATTACAAAATGGACTTACCTGGAGATCAATGCCAGAAAGAGGCTTTCCAATGAATCCAGGTTTAAATTTCATCCCTTTTCTGGTGCTGCAGAGCATAGACTGTGAGGACAAATTATAGGAGTGCAATTAAGTTATACTTTTTATAACAATAATAACACTAACACTAACAATAATAATGATGATGATGATGTTGGAAGGGACCTTGGAGGACATCTAGTCCAATCCCCTGCTGAAGCAGGAAACCCTCTACCATTTCAGACAAATGGCTGTCCAGTCTCTTCTTAAAAACCTCCAGTGTTGGAGCATTCACCGCTTCTGGAGGCAGGTTGTTCCACTGGTTAATTGTTCTAACTGTCAGGAAGTTTCTCCTTAGTTCTAGGTTGCTTCTCTCCTTGATTAGTTTCCATCTGTTGCTTCTTGTCCTGCCTTCAGGTGCTTTGGAGAATAGCTTGACTCCCTCTTCTTTGGGGCAGCCCCTGAGATACTGGAAGACTGCTATCATGTCCCCCCTCGTCCTTCTCTTCGTTAAACTAGACATACCCAATTACAGCAACCGTTCCTTATATGTTTTAGCTTCCAGTCCCCTGATCATCTTTGTTGCTCTTCTCTGTACTCTTTCTAGAGTCTTAACATCTTTTTTTACATCGTGGTGACCAAAACTGGATGCAGTGTGGACCACTGGGCAGGACGTTACCAAGTCCATGTTTGAGACCCGAGAGTTGCCGTGGGGCAGGGTTGAGCTCCTGCCAGGGAAGTGAAAGAAGCCCCCAACTGGGTGTCCCCAGGGCAAGGGTGATGTGGGCCTCGGTGCCTCTGACACGAGTGCATGCAAGCGCTGACCACATCACATTCTGGCTTTGTGGGCTGAAGTCAGGGTCTCAGCTGAGTAAGTCTGGAAAAGTTCCATGCCTTTCGCCTTTTGAACCCTTTCCCTCTGAATGCTTATTAAAGACTCAACGGCCTGCAGACTTACACTTTCTGTCTGCCCGTAGGCTTCACGGATATCGCACCCAGTCTGTGCTTTCCACTCTCGCTGCACTTCCAGATTGATTGGTTCTCCGCCAGTCACGCAGGACTCCAGACTCTTGAACTTGTACCTGAACGAAGGGGAGAAGAGAGCAACGTTCTTCAGGAAGGGATCTTCAAAGCGATCAATGGACTCCAAAATATGAAAAACGGATCGCTGGGATTGATCACGGATAGTCCTTATCTTACAACGGTTCAATGAGTGACCGTTTGAAGTTACAACGGCACTGAAAAGACAGACTTAGGACCATTTTTCACACTTACGACCAGTGGTGGGATTCAAATAGGTGAACCACCGGTTCTCTGCATGAATGCCGCTTCCGGAAGTCCATTCTGGGCCTGGGCAACAAAAAATTAGCTACCGGTTCTGCCGAAGTGGTGCGAACCAGCTGAATCCCACCACTGCTTACGACCGTTGCAGCATCCCCATGGGCACGTGATCCAAATTCAGATGCTCGGCAACTGACTCGTATTTATGACGGTCGCAGTGTCATGGGATCCCCTTTGACGACCTTCTGACAAGCCAAATCAATGGGGAAGCCGGATTCACTTAACATCCGTGTTCCTAATTTAACAGCTGCAGTGATTCACTTAACAAATGTGGCAAGGGAGGTCATAAAATGGGGCAAAATTCCTAACCCCAACTCTACCCTAACCCCCTTTATGACAAACAAACAAACAAAAAAATTGGACCAAAACACATACTTGGTTAGAAAAGATGTTAGGAAAACACGTAGACTTTAAACATGAACTTTTTTTTATTAGGTATAATTTCAGAAAAAAATGATAAACAAAGTGTATATTTAACATTACGTGTATTAACAGCCGTGAGGATTGCATTTGCTCAGCACTGGGAAAATGAAAAAAAAAACACCTTTGGAGGAAGAGATAATCAAGAAAATACTGGACTGTGCTGAAATGGACAGACTTACACTGAGGATCAAAGAAAAAGAAGATTCAGAATATTTTCAAACGTGGAACTTATTTTATCAATGGCTGGAAAAACGGGATAGAGAGTAAGAACTTAACTTGTATTACTAAGCGAAAGAAATCAACCCAGACCAGACGTTGTTCATTAAGCACTAATGAATTGTAATAATAGAAAATTAATAAAATATTATGACTTGTGGATTTCAGCTTGCAGAATTCCTGAACTAGCCATGCTGGCTGGGGAATTCTGGGAATTGAAGTCCACCAGTCCTATAGAGGCCATCGTTCCCCATCTCTGGGATAATTTGTCCCCATCCTGGTCCTTCACATCTTCCAAAAGTGATACAAAATAACACAAGAGTTAAAGCACCATAGAAGGGTGTTCTTCTCATGCAAATTAGTTGTACCTGCTAACATTGTGTTGGAGCAGCATCCGAAAAATGGTTGGTGTGCCACAAAAAGTTGTCACCGGATACTTGACAAGAGACTGAATAAAGGAGAGGAAGCCATTTTTAATACCACGAGTAAGATTTGGCAACTGGCATCGAGAAATACAATGAGTAACTGAGTAATACATAAACAAATAAGCAAATCTTGTAGGGTCCCCCTAGAACTCTAATTTGGATACTAGTGTGCAGATAATTTTTTATCTTTTATGATTGTAAGACACCAGAATTACTTTGAGATAAGATGGGTGGGCTATAAATTTTATAAACAAAATTTATAGCCCACCCATCTTACCTCAAAGTAATTCTGGTGTCTTACAATCCTAAAAGATAAAAAAATTATGTAAACTACAAACATAAATGAGTTAATAACTTTGGGACAGCTATGGCCTGGATGACTGAAGATCTCCATGAAAGAGGCGATGGGGACATTGAGTGGCTACTGATTCTCAAGAAAGCAGTAAACTTTTTTCAGAAAGTTTGGGAGGGTGAATCAGCTGTTGTATGTATTTTGGGGGATTATTACCATCTGTCTGTATGGGACCTTTCAAATAAAACATCGGAGTTCTTACCTCCAGAACTACTTTGGGATCAAACTGGAGCATACCATGTTGAAATACACATGATCCTTTGCTCCAAGGAGAGTAGAAAGATCCTATGGCAAATTTTATCCAGCTAGGATCAGAAAAACCCCACGTAATGTCCGAAGACGTCAGACCCAGCCATTCTCTGTTGATAAAGAAGCCAAGAGACATTTGGGGGGTGACATTAAGACTCATAGCAGCCGTTGTAGGGGGGTGATCATGCTTGAAAGGGGTCAAATCACAGAAGCCGTAAGATGAGTTTACTCAAACCTTTCTCTTAGAAATTGCGATGCAGGTAGTCCTTGACTTAAGACCACAATTGAGCTCAACGTTTCTGTTGCTAAGCGAGACATTTCTTAAGTGAATTTTGTCCCATTTTACCACCTTTCTTGCCACACTTGTTAAGCAAAATCACTGTAGTTAAGTTAGTACTATGGTTGTTAATTGAATCTGGCTTCCCCATTGACTTTGCTTGTCAGATGGTTGCGAAAGGGGATCCCCTGACCCGGGGACGCTACAGCTGTCATAAATATGAACCAGTTGCCAGATTTTTTAGATCACATGACCATGGGGATGCTACAACGGTCATCAGTGTGCAAAATGGTCGCCAAGTCGCTTTTTCCAGTGCTGTAACTTCAAATGGTCACTAAATGAATTGTTGTAAGTTGAGGACTGCCTGTGCATTCCACCCCAAAATCAAACCAAAGGACTGCCAATGTCTAGTTTGAACCTTGCTGGTAGAAATTGCCTTCAACGGCATCCATCCATGTATACGTGCATTCAAAAAGCAAGATGGCGGACAGGGTTACTACACAAGCCTGTCTTCTTTAGTACATGTCCAAAGGACTTACAGCTTCTGTTTTGGCCTCACCTTTGCCCTCCTGCCTTTTTTTTAAACCTCCCTGCAGGGGCCCCTGACTACTTGAAATGAGATTTCCTGATTTTATCAAAGAGAAATAAAATCACAGCTATGAAAGGACCCATTATCTCAGTATTACTAGATAACAGCAGATAGCTTCTATGAAAGCAAAAAGGGATCACGTGACCCCGGGACATTTATGCAACCGTCATAAATGTGAGACAGTTGTCAAGGGTCTGATTTTTAATCACGTGACCCTGGGGATGCTGCAACGGTCATAAGTGTGAAATACAGCCATAAGTCACTTCTTTCAGTGCCGTTGTAAGTTTGAATTGTCACTAAGCGAACTGCTGTAAGTTGAGGACTTCCTATCTATTTTTTTGGTCCTCTCTGCAGCTAATCCTGCAGCGATCCATCTTCTAATATCTTACAGATCAGGATACTGCAATGAGTCACCGGAAGGCTGCGATTGAAAATGGTCCAGAATAGTACAGACAGCAAAAAAATATATATCAAAAGTTGTGATCGTGTGACCACAGGATGCTACAACTGGTCTTATATGCAAGCTGGTTGCAAAGTGCCCAAATTGCACTCACGTGACCACGGAGCTGGTACTACGACAGCCGTAAGTGCGAGTACAGTCTTTTTTTGAGGCTGTTGTAACTTTGAACCCATGCAACTTTGAACCGAGGAATAGTTATAAGTCAAGGACCACCTGTAATCAATCAATTAATCAACGAAGAAATAGGTAGAGAGGGGTCAAATGCAGGCTCGCAGAACTACCTTGCAACCTTGGCCAGCCCAAACCCCAAACTGCCATGGGAATGTTGCACCATTTTGGGGTAGCCCATGGTCCCACTGGTAAAGTAGATTGTCAATGGATCGAGGCTCTTCGTCTGAACGGGTTGATGCTGGTCAAAGGCAGCTCTGCAAAACAGAAGCAAGGTGTCAAGTATGGATTTAGCAGCTAAACAGCTTATGTAATGTAAGATGTAAGATGTAATGATGGGAATGACTCAGCAGGGTCTGTGTCTCTTTAGGAGCCTTTGTATAAAGGGAAGGCTCTGCTGATGTGTTCTCTCTCTTCCGTTTCCTGCTGTAATTGTGGTTTGTTGGAGCCTGCTGTATTAGCACGTGTACGTATATTGTTCCTGGTGTATGATATTGTAGATAGTGTAAGTTAAACCATGATTTAATACAAACCACTGTAAATGTGTTTACTCCTGGGTTATCTCAGCACAATAAGACTGTGCACGCTCTGACACAGGGAAGGCCAGAAGGGCCAAGCAACATATGGAGCTTAGCCCGAGAAATCTCTAAATTATAGTAGAAAGGGACACATGTGGGGTGTCACACATTTGTTCTTCTGAACAAGATGCCAGATGTTGCCCCAAAGTCACGCTTCGGCAGCTTTAACGCAAAATTCAGGTAGTCCTCGACTTACGACCAAAATTGAGCCCAAAACGTCTGGTGAATTAACAGTTGTTAAGTGAATTTTGCCCCATTTTACAACCTTCCTTGCCGTAGCTGTTAAGTAATCACTGCAGTTATTAAGTTAGTAAGTGAATCTGGCTTCCCCATTGACTTTGCTGGTCAAGGCCACAAAAAGTGATCACATGATGCTGGCACACAGCATAAGTACAAGCCAGTTGCCAAGCCTCTGAATTTTGATCATGTGGCCATGAGGATACTTCAAGGGTTGTAAGTGACAAAAGTGGTCATAAGTCACTTTTTTTCAGTGCTGTTGTAACTTCGGACAATCGCTAAATGAATTGTTGTAAGTTGAGGACTACCTGTACAATATAAAGCTTGTGGGTTTAGATATTACTTATAATAATAATAATAATAATAATAATAATAATAATAATAATAATAATAATAATAATAATAATAATAATAATAATAATAATAATAATAATAATAATAATAATAATTAATAATAATAATAATAATAATAATAATAATAATAATAATAATAATAATAATAATAATAATGTTGGAAGGGACCTTGGAGGTCATCTAGTCCAACCCCCTGCTCAGGCAGGAAACCCTATCCTTGGCAGAAATTCCAGCATTTTCATCATCTATATATGATATTTACGGATGATATCTCTTGGACCTTGAAGCGTCAGGAAAGATACTCACTGTAGTAGATCATGGAAGTTCAGCCAACCTTCCCTTTTGCTGCTCTTAGAAACCAGGATCCGAGTTTTCAGCCAGCTGCATTCAGACCCCACGGCATCTACTAAGGGTGCAATAGCCTCATTGACAACAATGCAACTGACTTTGGATTGCTGGAGTCTGTATAATATGTCTCGAGCAGTCAAGAGAATAGTAGCTGGAATGAAGACAACACCTGCCAAAGCAGAACAAAGGACTGTGAGAAGAAAGGAAGAGAGGGGAAACGGTCTGCATTTCTCAGGTTTACTACGTCGACTCGATAGGAAATAACAATCAGAGGAGCTAATTCTACTTTCAGGGGTCCGTGGTGCTCTCTGAGCTTGGTGGTTTTCTTTACCTAGTCTGGTAATGAAACGTCTGCAAGAAAGCCACCGAGCTCAGAGAGCACCAAGGATCCCTCATTTCAACCCTGAGCTGCAGATGTTCTCCTTTTGTTCTCCTTTGTTGTAAAGCTACGTTAACACAATCTTGTAAATTTCCCCTTGCCTCCTTCACAGCCTGAGAAACTAGGGTGGGTCTCTTCCGAGCCTTTTGCTCCCTCCCATGGTGCAGCTTCAGGCTATTAGCTGACCATGCCCTTAGGCAGCCTCTCTTTGCCTCATCTCCCAAGGTCTTCTCCATAGACTATTACAAGATCTTTGATACATGAACACTCTTTGGACTGACCTGTTCGGATGCAAGCCAAGCTGATCAGCCACCACTCGGGGACCCTTGGAAGTATAATGAGGAGTCGATCTCCCTTGCTTAGGTTACAGGCCTCCGAGAGCACGTTGGCAGCTTTCCTAGATAAGTAGCTCAGCTCCTCAAAGGTCCATTGCACCTCTTCACCATTCTCTTTAACCCACCAGAGGGCTGGATTGGAAGGCTTCTTCCCCTCCTGGCAGACAATTTAGAAGAAATGATATCAATAAAGGGGAATATTTATAGCTGAGGGTTGAAAGGAGGGGTCCTTGGTGCTCTCTGAGCTTGCTTGTTTTCTTGCAGACGTTTCATGAGCCTAACTAGGTAACAGCATCAGTGCTAGAAGGGCTGGCTGAGGAATTCTGGGAGTTGAAGTCCACAAGTCTTAAAGTTGCCAAGTTTGAAGGCCGCTGTTGTAGTCCCTTGCGAATGGTGATCATGTGACCCCGGGATGCTACCACTGTTGTAAATACATGCAAATCTTGCTCATGTAACCATGGGGATGCTACAACATTGCAAGTGCAAGAAACCATCATCAATCCCTTTTTCAGTGCCACTGTAATTTCAAACGGTTGCTAAATAAATGGTTGTAAGTCAAGGGCTACCTGTATAAATGATTAAATTAACAGCCTGAATTAACCAAGATTAATTGCCAGAGTCACCTGTAAAGTTGATTTCTTTCTTTTTATACTACCAGAGAATTAATAGAAACTCTTGGGAAATTCTCAAGAAATGTCCTGCTATCTTACCTTTTCTCTTTGACTCCATTTATCAAGAACATCACTTGCAAAATTAAAATATTCTGGCACGTCTTTGTCTTGAGGCTCAGTATCCATGGTAGCCAGAGATGAAAACCCATGAGGGGTCTGAATGTTGAATCTACACAGGAACGTAGGAACGCTGGCAGACTGGAACCCAGGAAGCCTGGAGAGAAACTTCATAGCACCAGCCATGGGTAATGTCTCCGTCTAGGTAAAGTAAAAAGGGAGTAAGTTGAGGGAGCTAGTTGTGATGAAGGATAAAGAAGGAAGCCAACGAGCTTGTAGGCTCCATGCTGCCTAATGGGCAAGCAAAATTTTACTTTTATAGCCTTGGGTCCCAGGCTATAATAGTAGGGATGATCTTGATAGACCTCAGTAGATCTTGATAGCCGTGAAGATTCTGAAAAATGTTGGGATGTGTCTACATCTACAGGGATAAGAATCGTCCAATCATGGTATTCCCTGCGGTATTCTATGGAAGCAAAAAGTTTTTGAAGACGCAGGCTAGGAAAAGGATTGATACTTTTTGAACAGTGCTGTTGGAGAAGGCTCCTGAGACTACCATGGACAGCCAAGAAGACGTACAAATGAGGGGTCCTTGGTGCTCTCTGAGCTTGGTTGTTTTCTTGCAGACATGCCAAACAAGCTAACAGTAAACAGCCTAATCAAGGAACCTCCAAAACCATTCCCACCAACGCCGACAGGGCAAGCCATTAGAATATACTGTACATTGACAGCAAATCCCTTCTAGCACTGATGATGTTCCCTAGTTGGGTGATGAAACGTCTGAAATAAAACAACCAAGCTCAGAGAGCACCAAGGACCCCACAGTCCTCCTTCTCCTCCTCCTCAACCCCACATTCCCTTCTAGCATGGATGATCTTACCTAGTTGGGTGATGAAATGTCTGCAAGGAAACCAACAAGCTCAGAGAACAGCAAAGATCCCACACAAATATTCTCCTCTAGATGTACAAATGGATCATCTGAGAACCCAGAGGCACAAATGACCAGAGAAATGATGCAAAGACTTAACACTTGAGAGAAGTGGAAGGAAAAAGAAGAGAAGGATAATCAGCAGTAGGGTGGATGGATTCAGATATAATGCTGATGAGTTTATCGTTGAAAGAACAGATCAGGAGATCATGATGGGAAACAACCTATCTAGAAGGTTGCTAAGAATCAACAATTACTTGGTGGCACGTAATCAATCAATCCAAAAATTAATGTGAGAGGTCCTTCTCTAGAGAAAATAATTTTTTAAAGCATAGTTTAACTTATATCTGCTGGGATGGAGCAAAAAGTATGCATTAAATCTCAGAATACTTGGGAAATGTAGCCATTAAACCCACAATTTCTGTCTCCTTCCTTGTGACCATCTTCAGCAAGATATATGTTCTATATATATTTGGATATACATATTTTCACCCTTAGACACACACATCTAGACCAAATCCACATTAATCTCTCTCAGATGCTCACTTAAAAAAAAAAAAAAAAACTCTCAATCTGGAGTTTGCAAATGTTTTCAGACTATATGAATTAAAAAAAAAAAGAATATATACCTGTGCAGATGATTTAAAGGTCTCCTCATTAGAAAGTGAGTTCCCCAAAAGAAAGGCACCTGAAAAAATTGGATGTTTTAATACTTAAGAGATAAATTATTGTTAAAGTTAATGTTTAACTTTGAATCAGAACATCATACTGTGCAGGTTAAAGGTGGTTACATTTCCCCCGAACTATTTTGTAATTAAATGTTAATCTTAGACTATGTCACTCATGTGAAAAGTTTCTTTTTATTTCTACAGGCTGTGTCAATCAAAGGATATCAAGATTTTTATTCTCCGCCTCCGCAATCTTCCTACCAACATCTCCAAAAGCGTGTTCCATCCAATCCCACAAAAATAAATATTTTAAAACAAAGATGATTGAGACTCTGGAAAGAGTACAGAGAAGAGCAACAAAGATGATTAGGGGACTGGAGGCTAAAACATATAAGGAACGGCTGCTGGAATTGGGTATGTCTGGTTTAATGAAGAGAACGACGAGGGGGGACATGATAGCAGTGTTCCAGTATCTCAGGGGCTGCCACAAAGAAGAGGGAGTCAAGCTATTCTCCAAAGCGCCTGAAGGCAGGACAAGAAGCAACGGATGGAAACTAACCAAGGAGAGGAGCAACCTGGAACTAAGGAGAAACTTCCTGACAGTCAGAACAATTAACCGGTGGAACAACCTGCCTCCAGAAGCCGTGAATGCTCCAACACTGGAAGTTTTTAAGAAGAGTCTGGACAGCCATTTGTCTGAAATGGTATAGGGTTTCCTGCCTTAGCAGGGGTTGGACTAGATGACTTCCAAGGTCCCTTCCAACTTTATTATTATTATTATTATTGTTATTATAAAATGATAATAAAAAAATCATTTGAACTTTGGCAACTTTGATCCCATTGAACTTTGGAGAAGTTGAAGAAGACCACAGATAATCCCCAACTTACGACCACAGTTGAACCCAAAATTTCTGTTGCTAAGTGAAACATTTGTTAAATGAATTTTGCCCCATTTTACGAATTTTCTTGCCGCAGTTGTTAAATGAATCGCTGCAGTTATTACATTAAGTAAATCTGGCTTCCCCATTGACTGCTTGTAGGATGGTCGCAAAAGGGGATCACCCGACCCTGGGACACTGCAACCGTCATAAATACGAGTGTTGCCAAGCATTCGAATTTTGGTCACATGCCGAAATGGTCGTAAGTGTGAAAAATGGCCGTAAGTTACTTTTTTGGTGCCGTTGTAACTTTGAACGGTCACTAAATGAACTGCTTTAAGTCGAGGACCACCTGTACTCAATCACTACTTACATCTCTCGTTTAGGTGGAGGCTTAGCAGTCATCGGCAATGTTTTGCTGTTGCTTAAATTGCTTATTCACTATTTGAGTTGAGCTTTATTGCAGTTGCAGACATCATTTGGGATGTCTCCTATTCGTGATGGTGGCGTACAATTGTGATAAACCTTAATTGAAATTGACTCGGGATGTAGTAGAAAGAAACTAAGGTCAAATCAGTGTCACCTTTCTTTTCCTGACCTGTTTTTCAAGCGGGACCCTTTGCATCTCATGAATATTCCAGGCTTGGCATCGTATTAGCCTGATGAACACCTTATGAGTCACCAGCCTCTACGCTGCGGAAGGAGAAATCAGACTGTCTTAAACGGTGCCGGAGTTGATTTACCTTTCGAATAAGCGAGCTCTGGGCCAATTCTAAGAGAATAGGGTCCCTTTAAACTCGTTCACTCCAGAGCCCATAAAAATTATATAACCGAAGAGTCTGTGCAAGGAGCAAAAGGGAAGTGAAAACGGGATCTCCATATTGCAATTCTGTGTTGCAATTCTTGCCCTTTGGTTTTCATCGAACCATTCATTCCATTGTACATTTAACGTATTGGTTAAATAATACCTCCTAAACTCAATTAATTTAGGACCAAGATAGGATGGGCGCCTTCTTTGGAAAGCTGGAATGGGGCCAGAAAAAATGTGGAGGAGCCAAAAAGAAAAAATTAGCAGAGTTTGATTGTAGGAATGCAGTAAATGCTTTAAATCGGGGTGGACAATCTTGGTTTTCTCCTCTCTGTGGTTGAATGCCCTATGGTTAAATATTTTTAGAGACAGTTGAGTGACAGGCACAGCCATTGCAGGAGGTTAAAAAAAAGTATGGTAGTTGTGACAGGTGATTAAAGCTCCACCCCTTTTACAGGTGATGACACAAGCAACAAGGACTGGTTTTCAGTCACACGTTTGAGGGCACTATCTTGATTTTTCCTCCTTGGGCAGGGGTAGGCAACCTTGGCTCTTTTATGACTCGTGGACTTCAACTCCCAGAATTCCTGAGCCAGCCATTCTGGGAGTTGAAGTCCACGAGTCATAAAAGAGCCAAGGTTGCCTACCCCTGGCCTATACGGATGCGGCTGTTCTGTCTAGTGACCACACTACAACTTGTATTGTATTCATTTAGTCCCTCTAAACTCCATGGAAAAATTATAATTACAGGAAGTCCTCAACTTACAACATTCCGCTTAGCGACTGTTCAAAGTTACAACAGCACTGAATTCTTTTTTTTTCACACTTATAACCGTTGTAGCTTCCCTATGGTCATGTGATCAAAATTCAGACGCTTCGCAATTAACTCGTACTTATGACGGCTGCAGTGTCCCAGAGTGATGTGATCAACTTTTGCAAACTTCTGGCAAGTCAAGTCAATGGGGAAACCAGATTCACTTAACATCTGCGACAAGGAAGGTTGTTAAATGGGGCAAAACCCACGTAACAACTGTCTCGCTTAGCTAGGGAAATTTGGGGCGCAATTGTCGTAAGTCGAGAACCACCGATAGCGGCAAGGTTTGGAAAGATCCTCAAGGAGAGATTGAGCTAGAAAGGCAGGCAATTATCCTATCGCTGCTAGACTGGAATGCAGAATTAGATAGCAACTGTTTTGGCTGCAAATTAATCTCTAGACTTGCTTGTAGAGTTAATCGCTTTGTCAGACTGCGAACTGTCTGGAAAGGGGCTTTAAGGAGCACCGCTGATGGCACTGAATTTTACTTCATTTAATTCTATTTTTCTCTCAGCTGTGGCAGACACTCAGCTGTCCAGCATAACCCAGGGCTGAACCTTGCATAGATCTTTGCATAGGGAGGGTTGATTTTGCTGAGTTCACCTTTTTCCAATCCTTCACATTATAACCTTTGTTAATACTTAAACACGTGAGTCAGCATTTCATTTGAACCCATCTTTTCCGTCTATGAACCCGTCTGTAGCATGATTATTAAGCCTGTCTTGTCCACGTGTGGGGCAGGTGGTGTCCAACCATCAGCCCCAATGGTTTAATCATTTGTGATTCGAGTATTAATGTGTAGATCTAGTATGACTCCCGGCCTGGAGGAACGTTGTCCATGGGGTCGCGATGGGTCGGACACGACTTCGCAACTAACAACAACAAAAGTATGACTCCCAATCAGTTGACCTCTTGTGTAAAAAGGCAGAACAGTTAGCCACAGAATAGAAAGGATGGGAGTTTTGTGAATCAGGATATAAACATCTTGGTGGTTTCAGAGCACAAGAAAGCGAGTTCTGTTAGTTATGCTTCCTGCTAACTAACTTTCAGGGTTAATAAATCGGGAGGAATTTGGTAGCACCTTTTCAGGAGCTCCAGCTTAGGTTTTGGAATAAGCTTTGTTAGCTTAGTTTGTTAGTGTGTTAGTGCTACGACTCCTACTTTTTAGCTAACGTGGACTAACACGGTTGTCCTCTTACAATTTCATGGTTAACCTAATTCCGACTAACTTTGAATGACGGTAAACGGGAATACCGCAGGTGCAAAGTGAAGATAGCCCAGATGCCCACAGGGTCAACATTCTTACAGTGAGATAATTTTCTATTCATGTAGTTGTCTGGTTGGGCTGTATTCCTTCTTGAAACAATGTACTATCAGACACATTGGGGGAAATAGATCTTGAACTGGGAGAAATGTTGATATGTTTAGATTTATCTCCTGCCTTTTCTCTAGGACCTCAGAGTAACTTACATAGGGATCTGTTGTGTATCTCGACAATAACCAGCATCTCGCGAGAGTCTCAAGGCTGAGCAAGCGGAACCTAGAGAATTTCTAGGACTGAGGGTGATTTGAACCTCGTTCTCCCCAGTCAGAAAGTCCAGGATCTTAACCATCCCACCCCATTCCACTTGTCCTCTAGATTTCGCTTTCATTTTGACATCAACAACATTTTCTTGCTACATGGTTTTGAGGAAGACCACTTTTAATGTATGGCATCTATAGGTTTCAGTGGAGATAAAGCAAGCTTTCTATAGATTTAAACTCGGCCCCATTCTTGGTCTCTTAATTCCTTTCGTCGGATCTTCCCTGTTGGGGATTTTGGTAGCTGCTGGACAAATTCCACCTATTAAAGACAGAAAAGTGCAAAACAAGGGCCATGTAGATCTTGATGAGATTGTCTTCGCAGTCTTGATTACTCATCAGTGATGAATACTCTGGAATCCATTTTTTTTTTCATTTCAGTGCCTCTCTCAAATCAGTTGGAACATCAACGCTGAAATTTCGATTGCTAAAAGAAGGGGATCCTACTCTTCCAGTAGAGAATGCAATGGCCAACATTTTCTATTGTGAAGACCTGGACAGCCTCATTTCTTTTTTGAAGACAGTCATCAAACCAGGAAATATATCAGGTGACTAGGTTTTCCAAGAAGGGACAACATTTTGTCATTGGATTTTGAAAAGATCACTAGTAGAGAATTGTTTAAGGAGAGACAACTCTTGACCTTTTTATTCATTGTCATTCATAATGTCGGTTATAAATGAATGGACATGTATAATGTCAATATTTATTGACATCGTTATTGAGGGAACTAGGGTTGTCTTGTCCAACAAAGAAAAGGAGTAGGGGGTGATAGGATACCAGCTTCCAGTACTTGAAGGGATTGATTTATTTTCCAAAGTGCTAAAGGTTAGGACAAGTCATAGATAGAAGTCATGGATAGAAGATTAGAAGATTAGAGAGATTCAGTCTAGAACTAAGGAGAACATTCCTGAAAGTGAGAACAATTAATCAGTGGAATGACTTACCTCCGGAAGTTATGAGTGCTCCATCACTGGAGCTTTTCAAGAAGAGATTGGACAATCATTTGTCTGGAATTTTATAGGGTCTCCTGTTCAAGCAGGAGATTGGACTAGAAGAACTCCAGGGTCCCTTCTAACCCTATTTTTCTACTATTCTATTTTCAATTCTGTGTCATTGGGAGCTACAAGGATTCTCAGATTCATATTCATACCTTCAGGTGTCTTTCAACACATTTCCAATATAGGAATAAATATTTACCTTTCTTGGGTATTTGTATGGAGCAGTCATTTTTTTGACATGTTCCTGAAGTTCCATGGTTAATTTCTCCTTGCTGTATGTTGAGTAGCCCGTAGACAACACCACAAATGCCTTTACCACCTAAAAAGCAGAGATGGAAAATGCCCAAGTACCTCAAAAGAAGGACTTATTGTTTTGAATGTTTCCTGTCTCTCCTGAAACTTTCTCAAATTCTCAGAAACTAAATTCCAGAGTGCATTTATAGAAGAATATAACAGAATAACAGATATAAGGAATAATAACATAACATAACATAACATAACATAACATAACATAACATAACATAACATAACATAACATAACATAACATAACATAACATAACATACGATAACACAAGGTCATTGTAGGCCATGACTTCTATTTAGGCCATCTTTCTTCCCAAGGTGAAAGATTGAAAGGTTCATGTTTTTATTTCAGAGCAATCTTACACAATGGTGGGATTCAAATATGTGAACAACCGGTTCTCTGCATGGATGCCGCTTCCGGAAGTCCATTCTGGGCCTCGGCAACAAAAAAGTAGCTACTGATTCTGCCAAACTGGTGCAAACCGGCTGAATCCCACCACTGTATCTATCTATCTATCTATCTATCTATCTATCTATCCATCCATCCATCCATCCATCCATCCATCCATCCATCCATCCATCCATCCATCCATCCATCCATCCATCCATCCATCCATCCATCCATCCAGTCAGTGGTGGGATTCAAATATGTGAACAACCGGTTCTCTGCATGGATGCCGCTTCCGGAAGTCCATTCTGGGCCTGGGCAACCAAAAAGTAGCTACCGGTTCTGCCGAACTGGTGCGAACCGGCTGGTGTAGAGATTATTGCTGGGGTGGGGTCTTCTTACCTCTCCTCTGACTGGATCTGGACTATTGACCACTGCAACTTCTGCTACCGCTGGGTGTTTCAAGAGCACACTTTCTACTTCAAATGGTCCGATACGATACCTAAGAAAAAGGGATCCCAATCAATCAATACTGGGGAAATTTATACATTTATAAACCAGGAGGCAAATGGTTCTAACATCTACTGTGGATGGGCCATTTTTTGGGAACATAAAGTGCGTAGTGGCTCTTCAATCCGTACACAATACTGCCTTATAGATTAACCCAGTAGAATTACAAGCCTGTAGAATTACAGGTAATTGTCGACTTACAATCAGAACTGGGCCCAAAATTTCCATTGCTAAGTGAGGCAGTTGTTAAGCGAGTTTTGCCCCATTTTACTGTCTTTTTTTTTGTGCCACAGTTGCTAAGTGAATTATTAGATTTGCTAACTGATTTTGATTTTGCCTGTTGGAAGCCAGATGGGAAGGTTACAAATGGGGATCACATGACCTCAGGACACTGCAACCATCATACATGCATGCCAGTTGCCCAGTGCCCAAATTTTTATCACGTGAACATGGAGATACTGCATTGGTCATAAGTGTGAAACATGGTCATAAGTCACTTTTTCAGTGCCATTGTAAATTCGAATGGTAACTAAGCAAACGGCTGTAAGTCCAAGGACTGTCCATATTTCCTATCCTGCTGAGAAAGTTGTTGTGCTTTCTTCTCACAAGCTCAAATTATGGGGGCAGAAGACCACGGGTGTGGGCTAATGAGCCACAAGTCTATCCCAACTTTTCATCTCAATTCAGATCAGCCGTTCAAATTCTAACCCAGTGTCTGATCTCAGTGGAAACCCCAAAGGAAAGTACAGATGGAAGAAAAATATGGTAGACCTCACCAGTTGACTTTGGCACCAAAAGGGGACCGAGGTTCAGCTCTCTTTTTTTTTTTTAAGAGAGCTTTGATTTGTAAGTGACATTTTGATGTTTGCCTTAGTGCTCAATGTTTGCAAAATTGGAAGGTTCTCTCAACTCTGGAGGGCTATAAACAACCCACAGGAAGGCAACTGACCCAGATGATTTGATGATATCGTCAGCTCGTCCTATAAACCTAAAGTAGCCATCTTCATCCATCACTCCTCTGTCTCCAGTGTGGAAAAAATCCCCGTGTTCTGTGGCGGCTGTTTTTTGTGGCGCATCCTGATGAGAACATTTCAGAAGGACACAATCAGCCATATAACTACCACTTCAATGGAAGTCTGTAGGGAGAGTTTGGCAACTGTGATGGGTCAGTAAAGATGTATTCTCCCATACAAAGAAAAGGACACAATCTAATTTACTCTCTAGACCAAGGGTGTCCAACCTTGGCAACTTTAAGACATGTGGACTTCAACTCCCAGAATTCCTCAATCAGCTGTTGTAGACCAGGAGTATCCATCCTTGGCAACTTTAAAACTTGTGGACTTCAATTCCCAGAATCCCTCAGTCAGCTCTTGTATCTTTAGACCAGGAGTATCTACCCTTGGCAACTTTAAGACTTGTGGACTTCAACTCCCAGAATTCCTCAGTGAGCTATTGTATCTTTAGACCAGGAGTATCCATCCTTGGCAACTTTAAGACCTGTGGACTTCAACTCCCAGAATTCCCCAACTAGCCATGGCTGGCTGGGGAATTCTGGGAGTTGAAGTCCACAGGTCTTAAAGTTGCCAAGGATGGACACCCAGTTTTTAGACATATCTGGTTTTTTTTTCACAGGAAGAGATTAAGAACTCTAAAAACTTTGAGTACAATTAAGGAAGATTGTGACACATTTTCCTATTAAATAAAGGAGTTTCCCGAGCCTTAGAGAATTACTGGGATTTTCCAAGGCGACAAGAGAGTTTACTTACAACGTACTGAGTGAACAAACCAAGGGGTCTTTCGGGTTTTATTCTGATCGCTATTTCACCTTCTTTTCCAGGAGGTAAAATATTTGCTTCTTGGTCTACAATCTAGAAAAGAAATAAACGACTCAATCACTGGCCTTTATCTGGATAGACAAGTAGTCCCCGAGTTACAACCACTAATTTAGTGACTGTTTGAAATTACGACAGCACTGGAAAAAAGTGTCTTATGGCTGCTGCAGCACCCCCCTGGTCACATGATCAAAATTCAGATGCTTGGAAACTGGCATGTATTTGCCAGTTTGGGCTCGATCGTGGTCATAAGTCAAGGACTCCCTGTGATCTATTTTGATAGCTCGAATGCATTTAATTTGAAAATTAATACGAAGAAGAAGATTGAAAATACCAACCTGGACATCGTAAGGAGAAAGGGCTTTTCCAATGGTGCCAGGCTTAATTTTCATTCCTTCGGGAACCGAACAAATTGATCCCTATATGAAAAAAAATTACTTTATTCAGAAATAAACCCACATACACGTACACCCAAACACACCCAGCCTCCTCATTTTTTTCCATGGTTTTAGAAACACATACAATTTGGCCCACCCATATTCACGGAGAAATCTGTTTCAATAGGCTTACTCACAAAGACGTATGTAGAGGACTGTAATTTCACTTCCATTATGCTTCTTCTTGACAGTTATTTTGCGTTATCAATAAATTATTATAGAACTGGATTCCTCATCACCTTGTCTATTTTTTTCCTCAGTAGTGTCTAAAGTTTAGTGTCCCCAAACATAAAATATTTGCTCAGGAGGAAACATTTGAAATATTAGAAGCCAACATCTACCAAACTATGTCAATTATAATTTTTTTTTCTTTACTCTTCTTCTAAAGGTAAAACAATATTCCATCCTCTGGAGCAGTATTTCTCAAACTCAGCAATGTTAAAATCGATGGATTTCAATTCCCAGAATTCCCCAGCCATCCGTGAGGAATTCTGGGAGTTGAAGTCCGCACACCTTAAAAGTTGTTGAGGTTGAAGAACCCTGCTCTAGACGTATCTGGGAGTCCTGCAATGTTTTAAAATAATTGTGAGAAAGTCACTATGAATTAAATAGAACTTACGGCTTCTGTCTGTCCGTATAATTCATAGATGTCCAGTCCTGTCTTGTTCTTCCATTGTTCCGTCACTTCAAGGTTTATTGGTTCTCCTCCACTTATACAGTATTGGAGGCTCTTGAACTTGTAACTTAATGAGAGTGTACACAAGATTTTTATATCCAAGATGTTTATATCCTGGGGCAGGTTATAAACAAAGCATCAAAATAATTCTGCTAGAAGTATTATTGAGAGTGAGGTTCATTTTAGGAACCGTTAACTGTAGAAGAGTAAGCAGAAGAAAGGGAGGTGGAGTTAAGTGTGTTATCAGCTTAGAATCATTGCGTTCTCACAAATGATCCAAGGTTAACTTCTGAATTCCATTGATCTTTATCTGGCACCAATTTAGTGTTGAACTTTAGTTGACTAGATTCTTAAATATAAGCCTTGAACAAATCTTCCATGGTGCAATGAATGGATGGTCCTGATTCTTGGTCACTGAGATTAACAAGGTTAAGGAGGAGACTTCTGTATCAATGGGAGCTTCAATATAGAACCTTCACATCTCCTTACTGGGCTTCTCTTGAGTTCACTTTGGACATTACACCAAACTCGGTTGGTGTTAAATCATTAAACCATTACTGTTTATTACATAAATCCTAACCGAGTTTCCACCTCATGCTCTACTAGAAAACATGGTTTATAAGCAATTACAGCTGAGTTTGTAAAATACCCTGAGCCAAAACCAAGAAAACCAATCTGCAGCTGAACACAAAGTATAACCTAGATCAGGGGTAGGTAACCTTGGCTCTTTTATGACTCGTGGACTTCATCTCCCAGAATTCCTGAGCCAGCATGGCTCAGCTTGGAAACCTCTCCCTTTCCCCTCAGCATGGCTGCCTCAGGAATTCTGGGAGTTGAAGTCCATGAGTCATGAAGGGGGCCATAGTTCCCCCATGCTGGCTCAGGAATTCTGGGAGTTGAAGTCCATGAGTCATAAAAGTGCCAAGGTTACCTACCTCTGGCCTAGGCCTAGGCCGCTTTATGACTCGTGGACTTCAACTCCCAGAATTCCTGAGCCAGCATGGCTCAGCTTGGAAACCTCTCCCTTTCCCCTCAGCATGGCTGGCTCAGGAATTCTGGGAGTTGAAGTCCACGAATCATAAAAGAGCCAAGGTTGCCTACCCCTGACCTAGATCATGGTTGGCTGGAGAATTCTGGGAGTTGAAGTCCACAGGTCTGAAAGTTGCCAAAGTGGGACACCCCTGACCTAAGTTTGATCTTTCTGAGACCCTCAGGAGCAGGTTAGAATGATAAACGTCAAAATGGGTTCTGAAAGGAGGCACATGCTTAACAAAAATAACACATTTTTTTTAAAAATTGCTTTCCACCATACCTGGTGAAATCTTCCCCCAAGATCATGCGAAAGAAGGTGGGAGGACTCACGAAAGCGGTGATTGGAAATTGGGAGATAGTCTAAAAAGAATCCATGTGTATAATAAGAAGCCAAGCAAAGGTTGTGCACGAATTAGACACTGAACTAATCCAAGGGTTGATAAATTCAGTCTTAGGCTAATTGTGTTGAGTTCTAACACAAATGAGCTGATACAGAGAAATAATCAGACACAAAGGTGAGGTTCAAGACTCTTCACCTACTCATACTGGAAGATGTAGGTTGGAGAATAATACTTGTGAGGGTAGCTTGTCTCCTGGGACATGCAGGTTTCGTGGGTTGCTATTATTGAACAATATAAAAATTTGCAAATTTGCAATTTTATAATCTTCTAAAATTTTAATTTTGAATTTCAACTCTTAATAGTTTCACGCTACTGTTTTCTATTTTGATGCTGTACTGCACACCACCCAGAGTCCCACTTTGAGGGAGATGGATGGTCCGGAAATGCAAAATGTAAATAAATACATTCATCGCTAGGTATACGGTATCAAGCAACTCATCAAGAATTGAGCTGGGTTAGATCTTGATAAACAGTCTTCAAATCTCGGTTGCGAGACAGTTAGGATTGTTAAGTGAAGTAGGGGGCCATATAGGTTCTGTCAATGAATAAAGAAGCATGAGCGTCCCAGAAATGTCAACGTACGTTTAGGATGGTCGTTTTCTCCAACATTGGTAGGTTATGGATGAAGACGCAGGATCCCAAAACCCATGGATCAAAAAATGAACCCAGGGCAGCCACTACCCAGCTTGTATCTGCTGTGCTCCATACAATGTCTGAAGGGGTTGTATACAACCAGGATCTGGTAAAACAAAGAAAACCATGTTGTGAGGAGCAATTTGATGGACTCACAAAGCCAACCACTGAATGGAAATTGATGGAATGGAAGCGACTGATGAAATTGATGGAATGGAATTGACCTCTTATCATTTGGCATTAAAGCCAACTAAATAGTTGACAGGCATTCGATGTGATGAGTTTGACTCAATGATGGACAAGTCGTATTCAAGGATATGGCTGGTTGGCATCTTACCTACTTGCATGTTGTTGTTGTTTTTTTTCATGCGTTACGCTTTTCTCCAGAAGGACTTTTGAAGAACTCAATGTTAGCTTCCTCAGCTTAATCATCACAATAACCATGTATGCTAGGTTAGGCTGAAGGTTAGTGAGCAGCCCATGTGTGCTCATTAGATTTCATTCCTCTTGGGCTTGTGGGTGCTCCATCACAGGAGGTTTTCAAACATAGACTGCTCAACCATTTGACTGGAATGGTATAGGTCTCCTGCTTGAGCAGGGGGTTGGACTACAAGACCTCCAAAACCCCTTCCAGCCTACAATTCTATGATATTCTTATATCTAAAATTGTTGCACTTGTTTCTTAAGCAGCCATGTTTAAAATCAGCTAACACACAGCCTCTGAGCATAACAGTATTACTTAATTATAAAGAAGAGTACACTGATCATATATTTGTCTATTAATATTAATATGCAATATATCTAACAATGAATTCACTATTATGAATTTTCACTGAGATTTTGAGGGAGTTTCTTTCAGACCTTTGACTAATGATGGGTCTGAGCCCCAGACTTCCTTGCGTGTGTTCAACCATCTTGGGAGCGCCTGTGGTTCCACTGGTGAAATAAACCAACATGGGATCATTCATCCTGGTTTTCGCACAAGTGTGGCTGGCAGGTGCCTCTCTGTATAATAAACATCCCAGCAATTGAAAACGTTAGAAACACAGACTATTGAAGCAGTCACATTCAACCCCCCTATGATATTATTATTGCTGATTAGCAGATCACAATATTTATTCCTCTATCCTTCTGTTCATATTCTGGCTTGAAGAAACTCTTCGTTTTTAAACACATTCACACTTTTAATGAAGTTTTACTGATCCTTATTTAGAATTGCTGTGGAACCAATTTTGAACTCTCTTCAGGGAAAACAGGGGTTCCAGTTTTGGATTCCTCCTCCCATTTTCAGTATATTTCTTGTTTGAGAATATTGCTCTTGATATACAACCTCGACTTACAACCATTTGTTTAGCGATGCGTTTGGCAACTGACTTGTATTTATGACTGTTGAGGTGTCCCAGGGTCACGTGATCACCTTTTGCCACCTTCCGACAAGCAAAATCAAAGGGCGAAACCAGATCTGCTTAATGACCCCTCTATCCACTTGGTCTTAATTCAAGGACTGCCTGCCCTCCAGTGTAAATCTAGACTGATCTCAGCATCTTGAATCAAACTCGGGGGGGGGGGGAATAATTTAGACAGTCAGGCTAAAACCAAACTGTTTCTTTCAGGTTCCACCAAGGGAAGACCACCCGGGAGGAAGGATTATAGCTCATAAATTCACGCTGGTGCATCCTGAGAAATAAATTATCCAAGAAGCTCACCTGAGCAGTTCATCAAAGTTCAGCCAACCTTCTCGCTTGCCTTCAGAAGACACCAACAGCTTGGTTTTCAGAGAGGTGCCCTGTGGGGCAACAGAATCCACTACAGATCCTAAGGCCTCTGTAGTGATGAGGCATTTGGCTCCTGAAGCTTGGAGTCGGTACTCGATGTCCTTAGCAGTTAGTTGCAACGTTGCGGGGATGGCCACAATTCCTGCAAGGTTGATAATAGATCGGTAATAGTCCTTGATTGATGATCACAATCCGGGCCCAAAACTTCTGTTGCTAAGCAAGGCAGTTGTTCAATGAGTTGCGTCCTGTTTTATGACCTTTCCCCCCCGGGGTGATTAAGTGAATCATGCGGGCATTAAGCGAATCCCCCATTGACTTTGCTTGTCAGAAGACAGCTTGGGAAGGCTACAAATGGTGATCCAAGGTCCCTGGGACAGCGCAACTGTCACAAACCACATGCCAGTTGCCAAGCCCCTGAATTTTGATCCCGTGACCAGGGGATGCTGCAATAGTCATCAGTGTGAAAGCCAGTCCTAAGTTACTATTTTCAGGGGGGTTGTAACTCTGAACAGTCACTAAATAAATGGCTGTAAGTCGAGGACTGCATTTATTGTTTTAGAAGTTCTACATTTTTTGTTTGGTAAGTTCTCTTGAAGGGAGGAAACCTGGCCAGATCAAGATCTGATTAAGATCTGAAAGCTGCTTTCAAGAGTTGGCTTGATCACAGTTCTCTACTTGGGTCCTTTTCTATCCTAGTCTGTTGATTGTAATGGATTGGATTGTGATAGATTGACAGCAGACTCCACCTTCCCCTTTCCTCTCTGCTCTCTACTGTCTGTCTTTTTTTATCATATTGATATATTCGCTCTCCTTCCTTCCTTCCTTCCTTCCTTCCTTCCTTCCTTCCTTCCTTCCTTCCTTCCTTCCTTCCTTCCTTCCTTCCTCTCTTTCTTCTCTTTCCCATCTCCTTCCCTCCCTCCCTCTCTCCTTTCCTTCCTGCCTGCCTTCCTCCCTCCCTCCCTCTTTGAATTAGTTTACCAATTTTTATGTTTTCTCTAAAACCTATCCTTTTTCATTGTTTATTTTATTCTTCTGTTATATTACTTCTCTTTTGTTTACACTCTTCTCATTTCTTCCTTCTTACTGTTGCAAGCCACCTAGGACAGCCCCACGGCAAGACAGGCGGCAAATAAATTAAACAAATAAAATATATAAAAAATAATGTCATTTTTTAAATTGACCTGTTCTAATGCAAGCCGTGGTCACCAGCCACCATTCCGGAATTCGGGAGAGAATGAGGAGGATTTTGTCGCCTTTGCGTAGTCCACATTGGTCAGTGAGGATATTGGCCACTTTCCTGGAGTAAAGCCCAAGTTCTTCAAAGCTCCACCTGACCTCACCTCCTCTTCCATTGATCCACCACAGGGCTGGGTTGGATGGTCTTTTTCCAGCCTACAAAATGGATCCCCGCAAAAGAAGAGAGGGTCAACTTATTTTTCCAAAATACCAGAAGGCAACGGATGGAAACTAATCAAGGAGAGAAATAGGGAGAAATTTCCTGACAGTGAGAATAATCAACCAGTGGAACAACCTGCCCCCAGAAGTTGTGGGTGCTCCAACACTGGAGATATTTAAGAAGAGATTGGACAGCCATTTGTGTGAAATGGCACTATAGGGTCTCCTGCTTGAGCAGGGGGTTGGACTAGAAGACCTCCAAGGTCCCATCCAACTTTGTTAATGTTTATTCTTAAAACAGAGAGAGAAATAGTTCTTGTCTTAAAACGTCATTAAATTAAATGTTTCTCTGTGAGCACAGCTTGATGGACAAAAACTTGTTTTGCAGCTGACTTTGGTCTACTACTTTGGTTCATTCAATGTCCCCTATTCCTTTTCCAAATGGGAATGTGATTCCTGGTGGCTGCTACAGGCAGTCCTTGACTTACGATCACAACAAAATTTCCATTGCTAAGCAAAGCGGTTGTTAAGTAAGTCATGCCCAGTTTTTATGACCATTATGACCTATGATTGTTAAGCAAATCAGGCAGTTAAGTGCATCATGTGGTCATTAAATGAATCCAGCTTCCCTCATTGTCAGAAGCCAACTGGGAAGATCATAAATAGTGATCCCATCGATCGATCGATTGATTGACTGACTGAGTGATAAAATTTACTTGCCGCCCATCTTGTATCCAATTACTCTGAATCGCGTGAACGAGAGGCTGCAATTATGGTAAAATACATGTAAAACGACTTAGCAGTCCTCACATTTAATGAGGATCACAGCATCCCCATGTTCCTGTGACCAAAATCCCAGTGCTTGGTTGCCAAGCGCCCAAATTTTGACCACATGAACATGGGGATGCTGTGATGGTCGCTATTGCGAGGACCGGTTGCAAGTCATTTTATTCAGCGCTGTTGTAACTTCAAACAGTTGCTAAATGAAAGTCGAGGACCACTTGTAGTTGATCCCAGCTAACTGGAGAAATCACACAGGTAGGATAGGATAGATTCATAGGATAGAGTGAAGTGTCTGTGTCAAAAAGTCTGTTCTGAGTGATGGCAATACTTTAGAAATAAAGAAAGACTTTACTCAAATAGAAAAATATTTACCTTTTCTACTTGTGTCCATTTATCCAGCACATCACTTGCAAAGTTGAAATACTCTGGCAATTGGTCCTGTCCTTGGCTTACAGCTTCGTACTGTGCAGATATAGGATTGCTGATGCATCTGGAATATCTCGGAAATAATCTAGGGATCTTTTTCCATATCGTGTAGAAAGAAAGTGAAGTCCTCATGGCTGGGAGAGAAAAAAATTCAATGGTGTTAGCAAATATTAGCCCCTACAGACTTAACCTACAAGATGAGAGAGATTAAAAAGGACAAAATAATAAACAAACAAACAAATAAATAAATAATAGATCAGCAGGGAAATAAAAGTTCTTCCCAAGTATTTATTGTTGCAGTTTTTATAACCACCCTTTCAGCTAAATGTGTGCACCATTGTAAGAGTTGAAGGAACCACAGCATAAAGGGACACTTTATCATGTCTGGCAGACGTGTAAAAGAGCCAAAAATAAAATCAGACACAAATACATATATTAATTCAGAAGATTTGGGAGATTTAAAGTACAACTGAATCTTGTCTTTTGGGACGAATAGGCAGGCAATTTAGGAAAAGTTATGGAACTTTGCTTTTGTAGGTGACAACTGCAGCAAGATTATTTTAGGCTAAAAAAATGGGAAGAATCCACAATGGAAGAATGGTTGGTGAAGACGATGGAACTTGCAGGGATGACTAAAAGAACAGCATCTACTTTTATGGCTGGCTAGAAACCTCTTACAGACTTTGGCATGAAATAGGAAAAAAAATGCACCTATGACTTGTGGTTTTGATAATTAGGGGGAAAAAATGATAATAGAGAAAGTGACCTCATCGAGTAAAAGATAATTTTGCAATTGTATTATATTTGCTGCAGAGAAAATTGGAACTTTCTTTTCTTTCTTCTCTCATCCATTTATTTCTCTCCCTCCCTCCTTCTTTTCTTCCTTGCTTCCTTCTTTCCTTATTCTCCCTCCCTCTTTGAGTTAATTTATTACTTTTTAATGTTTTCTGTAAAACTTTTAATAAGGTTTATATATATAAAAAAAGGGAAGAGCTGAAGGATCAACTTAAGGACAGACCTTCCTGGAGAAAAATCTATCTACGTGGTCTCTTAAGAGTCAACAGAAATTGGATAACACAATTTCAACTAATGTTCTCAATGCCCTGTTGAAGATTTGGGAGCAGTTTTGGAAAAGACTGACCTGCAAGTTGTGCTAGAGAAGAAACTGGTCGGAGAACCCAAAACTTGCGAAAGAAGAACTTCTTGGTTGTCTTTCCAAGTTCTCTGATGGTTTACAAATGGAACTCAGCTTTCCTTGGAGAAACTGGACAATGTACCCCTTACATATAATTCCATAGTTGCGGGACACAGTGCAATTCAGAACAGCTCACTGCGTCTCTCCTTTAATAACTGACATGCTTGTAAAATATTATCCCAAAATTGACTTTGAATTCCTCCTTTAAAAGGAGGAAACTGTGAACTCTGGCCTAAAAGTAAGCATGGCAAACAACACACGGAGTTCAGTTATCTTGATTTTTTTTTCCTTAGTCCATCCCCTACGTTCAAGGATCAGATGTCTTGGGGATTTGAGTTTGTCCCATTAGTCCTGGACAGCCATCTTTCTTTGAAGCTTGATTTCTCCTACTTAACAATGTAATTAAGTCTTTTGGGATCTTGGATCGCAGTCCTTCCACAAATCTTTTTCTTCCCGCCTGCCCCTTCGGTGCTTTTCCCCAATGGCTACTGACAGAACACAATGATCTTAATCCAGACGCTTCAAGGTTATGTCTTCCATACGACTGATAACCTGGGTGGCCTGGCAAGATTGCTCAGATCTTTATTGCAGCTTCTTCTGACACGAGTGTAGCCAATCCTTGTTAAAAGGTTAAATTTTTGCAGACAAGACAATAAAGAAAGGGTAGGAATGATGAAAGACAGGATGGAAGGTATACAAGGATCCGGTCGGTTGGTCAAACCATATGCTTAGTAGGAGTAATAGCAGCTGCTTAATTTTTTTTAAAAATGTGCTAAATATTTACTTAGTTCTAGAGCTGCATTTCAACACGTTCATTTATTCAACTTTGGCACGCTATGGCCAAAAGCCTGATGGCTGTTTGCCTAAATATGGAATTATACTAAAACAAGCCATTAAAAATCAGAGGGGAAAAAAAGAAAAATAAAGTTAAAACTAGCATATAACCCAATACAGTGAAATTAACCCAAACAAAAAAATGTGGATGATGATATTCATGATTCAAAAACAATTGAACAGGAGATAAAGTTGACGGGAGAAATTCATGATGAATGCAATTAAATGTACCAGATGTTTAGACTGGGTTTGACACTGGGTTATTAATTAAAAAAATCATTTTAAATGTGGAAACTTAGACGTTTGTTGAGCTGGGCTTGTACCTAATACTTGTCCAACTTGTTGCATCATCTCCAGGTTCTCCAAGAACGTTCGTTTTGAATGTTTATGCTACGGTTTGGGATATCCAGCTTGGCGCTCTTAATCAAGGTAGTTTCATTGTTTATTTTTTTATTGGCTATTAAGCCTTCGCTCATCAAATTATTCAGGAAATAGACTTCACATTAGAAAAAAAGAGTGCCAAAAATGAATGTAGGTAGTCCTCAACTTACGACCTCAACTGAGCCCAAAATTTCTCTGGCTAAGCGAGACATTTGTTAACTGAGCTTCGCCCCATTTTGCGACTTTTTTTTGCCACAGTTGTTAAATGAATCACTGCAGTTGTTAAGCTAGTAACACGGTTGTTAAGTGAATCTGGCTTCCCCATTGACTTGGCTTGTCAGAAGGTCGCAAAAGAGGATCATGTGACTCCGGGACATGGCGACCGTCGTAAATATGAACCAGTTGCCAAGCATCTGAATTTCGAACACGTGACCCTGGGGATGCTGCAACGGTCGGAAGTGTGAAAAACGGTCATGGGTCACTTTTTTTTGGTGCCATTTGAACGGTCACTAAACAAACTCTTGTAAGTTGAGGGCTACACGTAATTAAACCCATGACTGAAAGATGATGGTCTCAATTACTGCTGTTCTTCTCTGTCATGAAAATCAATCAGTCAATCAATCATATCATATCTTTCCGTATCAACCCGTAATTATAAGAACAACTCATTCTTTTGAGTGCCACCCACCAAGGACCCCCAAATTTGACTCAAAACATTCTAGCATGGAATCAGTTGGCTTGGAATAATAGAATGAATGAAAACGGGACAGCACAGAATGGGAAAAAAAAATATTTTATTTGGGACGGTTGAGCTGACGCTTGACTTGGCTCCATTCTTGTTTCCGCAAGATACTCCGTTGAATTTTTCCAGCTGCCGTTTTGGGAAGCTCCTGGGCAAATTCTATCTGTTTGGGGGAAATTAAAAAAGAAAGATCTTTTTTTTTTTCTTCGCCCCTTCGTGGCAGCACTGAACTCAGTGGATTTTGGAGGGAGAGGGAAATCCTAGGACTGTTGGCCAGGCAAGGAAATAAAATTTAATAAAATAAAATAAAGAAGGCAAAGGGAAATTGCTTTGGCAACCCTGCCAAGAATCAGCCTACATTTCAGTCCCCATTAATCATCCTCAACTTGATTGCATGTTTGCTTAACAATTCAGACACGTGGCTAGATTGCAAGAGCGATCTTTCACTCGTAGAGAAAAGCTTATAAATCAGCCTCTCAAATCCTATAACTTACCTGCTGCACCAATATAATCCTTATATAATCCTATGCTGCAAGAGCATCCACAGGGTATAGTTTAAAAAAAAAAAGCCAGGGTAGCATGCCACAACAGTGCAACACAATAGTGTGAATCGCCTTGGCTTCGGTTGCAGCATTGTGGACCACCATCTTGACTTTTTCGACCACCTGTAAAGGGCAGAAGGAATAGTCTGAAGGAATAGGAGAAAGAGCTACACATAAGACTAGAGTCAGATAAAAGAAGGCAGAGTCCAGGACAGAAGTGTAATTTGAGAAAGCACCTCAAATGGAATGGATGGGGGGGAAATGATGGAGCTTGCAGAGATGGCAAAATTAACTGTTCTAATCAGAGAAAAGAGTGTATCTATTATTATTATTTTCCTACTTGGAAACCACTTCCGGACTTTGCGCTTGAGACAAGAAAAAAAAGTGAAACCTTAATGTTGACTTTAGCTGATTAAATTAGCTGTCGTTATAAAAACAGTAAAAAGTTGAGTCTGTAATGTTAGTATATACTTTACTCCACCGAAAAATATTGGAAGCCAATGCTTTTTCCCCCTTCCCTCTTGCTCCTCAATATTCTTTCCCCCCTTTCATTTCCCCATTTTTCTATTACCTTTATTTTCATTTGCATTTTATATATGATAATCTTAATAAATAATTTACAGGTGGTCCTCAATTCACAATGAAGCAACAGAGATTTTGGGCTCAAAGCCAAAGTCAAGGACTACTGTAATAAAAGTGGAATTGGTATGTGTGACTGGCTTCCTAGTCTGATCTACCTTGAAGGGCTGGTGGACACCTCACCTATGCTGCATTTTCCAAAGCCACCAAACATCAATTCATCAACCCAGAGGTAAATAGCCCTCAATTATTCCTCACTCCCATCATTCTCTTCTGCAACTTTCCTACTCAGACTTGCCTTCCTGGGATATTTATATGGAGCTGTAGATTTCTTCACGTGGTCCTGGAGTTCTTGGATTAACGCCTCTGGATTGTGGGACAGGAAAGCAGGAGACAAGATGATGAACGCTTTGACCACCTGTATGGGCACAAACATACCTGGGAGTGAACGCCTTGAGAAACAGGTTATAAAGCTGGTCCATGAATTATCTCCATCGTGGTTCAGATTAGCCAATGCAGGCGGGCCCACAATTCAAGTCTGCTCTTGTAGGACATTTTTCCAGGACATTTATTTTCTACTGTACCTATTTTCTATT
Organism: Azemiops feae; assembly: GCA_023970755.1. NCBI lineage: Eukaryota > Metazoa > Chordata > Lepidosauria > Squamata > Viperidae > Azemiops > Azemiops feae. The sequence continues at coordinate 297,006 of JALGBA010000399.1, read as the reverse complement.
TTTCCCCCCAAGAGCTGGCTTCTGTCCATTCAGCCTGTACACTGTTCTTTCTTGCCGTTGTTTCTCTCATATTGGTTGAGAAACAGTTCCTGGGGAGTGGCTAATTACAGGTAGTGTTCAATTTACATTCATTTGCTCACATTACATTAGTATTTCTTTGTATGTGTAATATGATTTGTTGAGCTCTTGATGCTCTTGTTGGCTTGCAAACGTGTTGTTGCCCAACTGGATGCCAGAACATCATCAGGGGGAGTGAGTGATGCTACCTAGTCAGGTTTCCTACAGTAGTTGAGCTGATGATATTACTTAGTTGGGTAATGAAATGTCTGCAAGAAAGCTACAAAGCTCAGAGGGCACCAACAACCCCTCAGTCTTCCTCCTCTTCCTCCTCCACTCCACAAACTCCTCTCCCTTCTAGTACCAATGATATTACCTAGCTGGGTCATGAAACGTCTACAAGAAAACAATCAAGCTCAGAGAGCACCAAGGACCCTACAGTCCTCCTCCTCCTCCTCTCAGCAACCCCCCCTCTTCTAGCACTGATGATGTTACCTAGTTGGGTCATAAAACATCTGCAAGAAAACCCCCAAGCTCAGAGAGCACCAAGGACCCCAGTCCTCCTCCTCCTCCTCTCAGCAACCCCCCCTCTTCTAGCACTGATGATGTTACCTAGTTGGGTCATAAAACGTCTACAAGAAAACCCCCAAGCTCAGAGAGCACCAAGGACCCCACAGCTCAACCCTGAGCTACAAACATTCTCTTCTGAGGGATAATTTGTGGTATTTGGGCCTAGTTTACCTCTCCTCTAATAGGATCCGGACTGCTGACAACAGCCGATTCGACCACTGCTGGGTGTTCGATCAAAGCGCTCTCCACTTCAAAAGGACCAATGCGATACCTAAGACAGAAGTTGTGGTTTTTAACTCTTCTGCAAACGGTCAAGGAAAGAAACCAACTTAGGTCTGGAGAAGGTAGCCTACCCTGAAGAATTGATGATGTCATCTGCCCGGCCAACAAACCAAAAATAGCCTTCTTCATCTTTGACTGCTCTGTCTCCGGTGATATAAAAATCCCCACGTTCAGTGGCTGCCGTTTTCTCAGGGGTATCCTGGAAAGAACCAAGCAATGACACTAGTACACTATAAAGCGGTATGAACACTTCACGTGGTCTTGATGCCCTCTCTCTGTTGATGCAGCCTAGGACTGCGTTGGCTTTTTTGGCAGCTGCAGCACACAGCTGGCTCATACTTAAGTGATTGTCCACTAGGACTCCAAGATCCCTCTCTCACAGTTACTGCTGTTGAGCCAGGCACCACGTATTCTATACCCGTGCATTTAGTTTTTCTTGCCTAAGTGCAGTATAAACTATAAAACCTGGAATAAATGTATAGTAATCCCATTTATTGACGTGTACGTTTAAAAAAAATCATACTTACTGCGTACTTCAAGAAAAGACAAAATGGTCGTTTGGGTTTGATTCTGATGGCCAAATTTCCTTCTGTCCCAGGGGGCTCAATATTTCCTTCCTCATCAACAACCTTCAGAAATAAAAACAAAGAGTCCCTTGGGTGAGGTGGGCAGTGTAGAAATATGGTAAATAAATAAAGTATTGCTCTGATTGCATTTATTGTTAGAGATCTTCTAGTCCAGGGGTCTTCAAACTTGGCCCTTTTATGACTTGTGGACTTCAACTCCCAAAATTCCTCAGCCAGCGTGCCTGGCTCAGGAATTCTGGGAGTTGAAGTCCACAAGTCATTAAAGGGCCAAGTTTGAAGACCCCTGGACTTGTGGACTTCAACTCCCAGAATTCCTCAGCCAGCATGCCTGGCTGAGGAATTCTGGGAGTTGAAGTCCACAAGTCATAAAAGGGCCAAGTTTGAAGACCCCTGGACTTGTGGACTTCAACTCCCAGAATTCCTCAGCCAGCGTGCCTGGCTGAGGAATTCTGGGAGTTGAAGTCCACAAGTCATAAAAGGGCCAAGTTTGAAGTCCCCTGTTCTAGTCCAACTCCCTGCCCAAGTCAAGAGTCCTTATACCATCCCGGTCAAATGTCCAATCGCCGTTTGTGACCTTCCCAGATGGCTTCCGACAAGCAAACTCAATGAGGGAAACCAGACTCACTTAATGACACGATTCAGTTAACAGCTGCAGCAATTTGCTTAACAACAACCTTGGGGGGGGAAAGGTTGCAAAATCGGGCGCCATTCGCTTAAACAACCACCTTGCTTTGGTCCCAATTGTTAAGTGTTAAGTCAAGGACTACCTGTACAGTACATTATTTTTCTTTTAGAGGTGACCAGCAAAAGGAAAGCCATAAAGAGGATGACATCAATGACCACAACATAAAAACAGCCTTTAAAAATTGTATTGTACCGAATAGCAAAATTGGTCCTTCTTACCTGGACATCATAGGGTGGAGATGCTTTCCCCAATGAGCCTGGGTTGATTTTCATCCCTTGGACATTAGCACAGATTGTTACCTGCAAGGAAGAGGAGGAGGGAACACCAGGTGTCAGGACCCATGTTCAGAATGAGGGGATGGGATCAGACCCAACTTTGAAGGAAATGAAAATGAATATACAGTCGAGTCCTTAGTGCTCTTTGAGGTTGGCATGCAGACATTTCATTACCTGACTAGCTAACCCCATCAGTTCTAGAGAGCGTGGGGTTTGCTCCCTGTTTACACACAACAGCTTGCCCTGTGAAGTGTTGGTGTGGAGACAAATAGAAATGATTCATAAACTGTTCAAAAGAGACAATAAAAAAAGCTAAGAAACGAAAAGAAGGTCCTAAGAAGAAAATACATTCTCTCTAGCAATCACTACCCAGATAAGCAGGGATTAACATCAGACAAACTATCATCATCATCAACAACAACAACAACAACAATAATAATAAAGTTGGAAGGTACCTTGGAGGTCATTGAGTCCAACCCCCTGCTCAGGCAGGAAACCCTATACCATTTCGGACAAATGGCTGTCCAGTCTCTTCTTGAAAACTTCCAGTGTTGGAGCATTCACCGCTTCTGGAGGCAGGTTGTTCCACTGGTTAATTGTTCTAACTGTCAGGAAGTTTCTCCTTAGTTCTAGGTTGCTTCTCTCCTTGGTTAGTTTTCATCCGTTGCTTCTTGTCCTGCCTTCAGGCGCTTTGGAGAATAGCTTGACTCCCTCTTCTTTGGGGCAGCCCCTGAGATATTGGAACACTGCTATCATGTCCCCCCTCATCCTTCTCTTCATTAAACTGGACCTACCCAATTCCAGCAACCGTTCTTGATATGTTTTAGCCTCCAGTCCCCTGATCATCTTGGTTGCTCTTCTCTGCACTCTTTCTAGAGTCTCAACATCTTTTTTACATTGTGGTGACCAAAACTGGAGGCCGTATTCCAAGTGTGGCCTTACCAAGGCATTGTAAAGTGGTATTAACACTTCACGTGATCTTGATTCTATCCCTCTGTTAATCTAGTAGTAAGCAATACCCTAATTAAGGAACATTGACAGGACAAGATGCTGTATATAAACAGGCCACGCTCACTAGCACTAATGATGTTAGCTAGTTGGGTAATGAAACGTCCGACAGCAAGCAACCAAGCTTATAAAGCACCAAAGTTTCACAGTTGAAGTACAGATATTCTCTATCGAAATGAATATACCGTTTCAGTTTGTCCGTATGCTTCGTGGATATCCAACCCAGTCTGAATTTTCCACTGCTCAAACACCTCCGGATTGAGTGGTTCCCCACCAGTCACACAGTGCTTCAAGCTCCTGAATTTATAGCTTGAAAAGAAACAAGAGTCAATAAATAATTCACTTTTTCTTCGGCCAGTTGATTTTGCATACGTTTGGAAGGAAATGTGACTTTTGCTGCCCAAGGAAGACAATCATTAATCTCCATCCCGCTGCTCCATCACCAAGAATGGAGCTCAACCTGAAGATCTACAGTTATTTGAGGTCATCTTAGCAGCTCAGGATAGCGTGAATATTGCCTATTTATCTGGCTTTGAAATCCCAGGTGAAAGGGGTCCAAAGAATGGAACCCTCAAATTCACACCTCCTTCATAATGTAAGACACATTCACTATATGGGCTACACCTTCAGTTGTGCAAGAAGGCAATCTTAGGAAATTATATTACCCCAATTTTAAGAGGGCCATCCTTCCAAATTGAGCATTAATGAGAAAATAAGGACAAGTTCATAATAATAGCAACAAAGCAAAAACAAACAAACAAAAAGAAAACCTAGACAATTCCATTAAATTTCTAGGCTTTCCATTTTCATGTTGTCTTCATTTTTCAAGTTTTGTGACAAAAAGTACCTGGTGGCATTATGCTGAACCATCATCCTGTATGCAGTAGGAGCCGTACAGAAAGTTGTTATTGGATACTTTACCAGAGTCTAGATGGAGGAAAGGCAAATGCAATCAACATGAAGAAAATGAATACGCAATCAGACTTGACCTGGGATTTCCCTAAGATGGAAAAGACCCAGCCTGAAGTTTAAGACAGGCAGGGCTGCACTCATACAACATGCTAAATCCGAAAGTCGAGTTTAGGAACAGTTGTTGCATCTGCCTAAAATTCTACACTCAACAATGTTGGCCTGTGGGGTCTTTGGTGCTCTCTGAGCTTGGCTGTTTTCCTTGCAGACGTTTCATTACCAAACCAGGTACCATCATTAGTGCATCCTTACATTTAATATGACTGTAGGTTCAAACCGGGGCAGTTGATGCACAAAGACACAAGACCCATGGATCCACGGGGCGAATACGTTGCTCCAAACAGTCTTCACCCATCCTGGATCTGAAGTATTCCAGAAAATAGTTGAAGGAGACAGATTCATCCAGTGCCTGCTCGAAAAAAAATAATAATGTACAAGTAGCCCTTGAATTATGACCACTTTGGGACCAGAATGTTCATTGTTCAGCAAGGCAATTGTTAAGTGAGACAAACCCAAAGTTTTGACCTTTTTTGCCATAGTTGTCATGGGAATCACGTGCCTCTTCATTGACTTTGCTTGTTGGAAGCTGGCTGGGAAGGTTGCCAAGGAAGATGATGTGACCTGGGATGCTAACAGCCATGGTGAATGCATACCGGTTGCCAAGCGCCCGAATTTTGATCACGTGACTATGAGGATGCTCCGAGGGTCATAAGTGGGAAGACTGGTGGTGAGAGCCTTTATTTCAGTGCCATTGCAACTTGGAATAGTTGCTAAGCAAATGGTTGTAATTTGAAGATTACTTGTTATTTGGCATCCTCCCAGTTTGTCGCTAAGCAGAGCAACTGTGCAATTCAAGCCTTGTTATGGAATCATAATGTTGATAATCAGTAATGCTGTAAGCTGCCCAGAGTCGCCTTGTAGTGAGATGGGCAGCAATCAAGTTAAGTTAAATCAAGTTATGTCACGTCACATGAAGTGAAGTGAAGTGAAGAAGTGAAGTGAAGTGAAGTGAAGTGAAGTGAAGTGAAGTCAAGTCAAGTCAAGTCAAGTCAAGTCAAGTCAAGTCAAGTCAAGTCAAGTCAAGTCAAGTCAAGTCAAGTCAAGTCAAAAGTCAAGTCAAAAGTCAAGTCAAAAGTCAAGTCAAGTCAAGTCAAGTCAAGTCAAGTCATAGCTAAATAAATAATCCAGGACTTCAAAAGCATGCCATGATACTACCTGCCACTGGATGCAAATCCAATGCCATAACTACGTCACGTCACATGAAGTGAAGTGAAGTGAAGTGAAGTGAAGTGAAGTGAAGTGAAGTCAAGTCAAGTCAAGTCAAGTCAAGTCAAGTCAAATCAAGTCAAGTCAAAAGTCAAGTCAAAAGTCAAGTCAAAAGTCAAGTCAAGTCAAGTCAAGTCAAGTCAAGTCAAGTCAAGTCAAGTCATAGCTAAATAAATAATCCAGGACTTCAAAAGCATGCCATGATACTACCTGCCACTGGATGCAAATCCAATGCCATAACTACGTCACGTCACATGAAGTGAAGTGAAGTGAAGTGAAGTGAAGTCAAGAAGTCAAGTCAAGTCAAGTCAAGTCAAGTCAAGTCAAGTCAAGTCAAGTCAAGTCAAGTCAAGTCATAGCTAAATAAATAATCCAGGACTTCAAAAGCATGCCATGATACTACCTGCCACTGGATGCAAATCCAATGCCATAACTACAGTGGGAATGTTCCACCATTTTGGGAGATCCAGTGCTTCCGCTTGTAAAGTAGATCAGCATTAACTCTTCACTTCTCAACTTTACACAATCGTGGTCACCAGAGGCTGCTCTGGAAAACAAGCAGATTATTATTATTGATATGTAATTAGATTGGAAAGGGACATTTTGGGGTGGGTGACTGGGAAGTGTCTTTCATAATTGGGATTTACATAGATCACTTACGGAATTTTGGGAAGTTTCTGCACGTCTGGAAGGCAACATCTGTAACTCTTCCAAGAAATTCAGAGCATCTTAGTCAAGTATGCGATACAGATATATTTACAACCAGAACTTAAGGAATGTGGGACAGCTGATAGTTAAAAGAACCAACCTTGATTCCTACTTATTTAATTTATATCCCACCTTTATAATTTTTATAAACAGCCCAAGGTGGCGAAAACCTATCTAATACTCCTTTTCCCCTCCTATTTTCATCACCACATTTGCAAGATGGGTTGGGCTGAGAGAGAATGACTTGTCCAAAGTCACCCAGCCGGTATTCAAGCCTAAAGCAGGACTAGAACTCACTGTCTCCTAATGATTGGTCCAAGGTCACCCAGCTGGCTTTCTTGGCTAAGGCTAGACTTGAACTCCCGATCTCCCGCTTACTAGCCTGGCGCCTTAACCACTAGACCAAACTGGCTTCTTATATTGCCCAATTAAAAAAAAACTCATAAAATAATATTCCAGCCCAGAAGATGGTGATGTAGTTCTGACTTTTATTGGAATACGTACTGCAATAAGTCCCTGAAGTTCAGCCAGCCCTCTCGACTTCTATTGGACACAACAAGCTTGGTTTTCAGAAGCTTGCATTCAGCCATAATTGAATCCACTGCAAGCACAGACTGATCGGCCACCACAATGCCTTTGGCTTTGGAAGCTTGAATTCTATAGGAAATGTCTTTAGCTGTTAACTGAGGTGTTCCAGGAATAAAAATAATCCCTAGGAAAAAAAGCAGGGAAGGAAGTGCTTCAGAGAAGAGCAACTAAGATGATCCAAGGCCTGAAGACTAAAACATACGAAGAACGGTTGCAGGACTTGGGCTTGGCTAGTCTAAAGAAAAGAAGCAATAGGGGAGACATGATAGCAGTCTTCCAGTATCTGAGGGGCTGCCACAAAGAAGAGGGGGTCACGTTATTCACCAGAGCACCAGAGGGAAGGACGAGAAACAATGGATGGAAACTGATCAAAGAGAGAAGCAACCTGGAATTAAGGAGAAATTTCCTGACAGTGAGGACAATCAACCAGTGGAACAGCTTGCCTTCAGAAATAGTGGGCGCTCCATCACTGGAGTTTTTTAAGAAGAGGCTAGACAGTCACCTGTCTGAGACGGTATAGGTTCTCCTGCTTGAGCAGGGGGCTGGACTAGAAGACCTCCAAGGTCCCTTCCAGCTCTATTCTATTCTGATGAGAGAAACCAACATGAAGGATCCATTCCATGGATAAAGTGAAGCTAGTGTAGGGTTCCTCTATCTGGGGCCAGTGACAGTTGATGGATTTTCCAACATGGCCACATTGACCAAGGATAATAAGAGTTTGGTCTAACATATCTAGAGGACTGGGCCTTTCTCAGGTTGGAAAATGGTGATTAAAACAAAAAAAAATATCCTTCATTGCTAAGTTCATGAGATGAAATTGAGCCTCCCAGTGTCGCTCAGCCTACCCTACCCTACAGAATCCTTGGGAGATGGATAGGTAAGGACATTCACTGGCACTCTTAGGAAGAGTGTCCACTGGGTCACTTCTTAGGAATGTCCACCGGCACTCTTCCTAAGAGTGCTGATCACTGGGACACCTCTTAGGAAAGTCCACTGGCACTCTTGGGAAGAGTGCCCATTGGCATTCTTAGGAACAATGTCCACTGAGGCACCTCTTAGGAAAGTCCACTGGCACTCTTGGGAAGCACATGCAGAGGGTTGTCTTCCCTATAACATTGACTAACCTGTTCGCATACAAGCCAGAACGAGTAGCCACCACTCTGGAATACGAGGCAGAACGATCATAACTTTGTCCCCTCTTTGGAAGCCACAAGGACCGGTGAGGACATTGGCAGCTTTTCGGGACAAGAAAGCCAGCTCCTTGAAGCTCCACTTCACCTCTTCATCCTGACTGCTGACCCACCAGAAGGCTGGGTTGTGGACTCTCTTTCCATCCTAGTGGGCAACTCAAGAAGTTAACATTCAAGAAGGGGTAGCTGAAACCTGTCCTAATCCAAACAAGGTCTCATGGTCAACTGCAAAAGAAAAGAAAAGCTAACCAGGAAGCGAAGAAACGGACACATCCTCCCCTCTCTGACCCAAAGAGGACATCAAAGCTTGCATGCTTCCAGTAATAACTTTGTGGGAAGAATCCAGAGAAAGAAATATTTTGGGAAATATTAAAAAGGCAGAATATATTTCCCCAAAGGATCTTAAAGGCAGAAACCAACCCCCCCCCTGCCCCAAACAGAAACCAGGTCTGCAGAAATGCAAATTCGATAATCTTGTCAGAAAGATTGGAGTCAGGAAACTGGGATTAGAAAGATAAAGATCGCTAGAATCAACAATCCCTTACACCAAAAAAAAAGTCCAACAGTCATCAGCCACAGCCCCAGAGAAGCAGGACATGACCTTTGGGACATAATAGGATTAACCCACCACCATCAGAATACCAGAAAGACACACTCAGACTCAAGTCAAAGTTCATGCCACAGGAACAACTCCAGACAAAAGCCCAAGAAGGTATAAAAACCCACCACTCCCTACTACATGTGGTCAGTTTTTCCCAGAGCCATCTTTCTGTCTGGCTCTCCTCTTCAATAAACTACAACCTTCTTTCTAAAGCAGTCTCCATGTTGTTTATTCCAGGCTTGGACTGGACCCTGATGAAGATTTTTCTTTTAACAACTTCATACCCTACTTAGCTGTGGTCCTTTCCCCCAAAAGGAGTGCAAAATGTTACCTTTTCTTCTTGGGTCCATTTGTCCACCACATCGCTTGCAAAGTTGAAGTACTCGGGCACTTCCTGTTCGCCCCGATTAACAGCTTCATAATATGAGGGGATCAAAGAAGCTGAGCATCTCTTTGCTTGTTGAAGGAACACCCAAGGAGACCGCAGATGCCCAAAGCACTTGACTAGGACTTTCATGACGCCAGCTTGGGATCAGCAATCAATGGTTTGATTTCCTGCAAAAACAGGGGAGGGGAAGGAAAGGAAAGGAAGGTGAAGAAGGGATGGAGAAGGGAAGGCAATAACCCTGAGATTTTTTTTATAAAGCTACAGGAGCAGCTGAGGAATTCTGGGAGTTGAAGTCCAAAGTCATAAAAGGGCCAAGTTTGAAAATCCCTGTAACAGAGCAAAGATGCTGTGTGGCTCTCCAACATACTGACTTATTGCTTGTCTGAAAAATGCTCCTGACAAAGGGTATAAAAAAACCAATTTCTTGATCTACACCTCACCATACACAAAATAGCTTATTTTGCTATAAGTGCCTCATCTTGGCCACTTATAGGTTGATACTGGTCTCTCTGGAGGCTGATCCCTACTCATACATTTTGCCCAACAGACCTGGTCAAAATTTAAGAGGTGTGGATTTCAGCTCCCAGAATCCCCCAGCCATCCCCATGGAATTCTGGGAGCTGAAGTCCCCTCATCGGACAACCTGCTGAGGTTGAGAAACACTGCCCTACTGGAACAGGGAAAGAGACAGTTATCAGATCTGGTCTACCTTGTAGGACTGGCACTTGAGCTGGGAACCACCATGAAGTTCTCCAGCAGTTTGGGATCTGAGGCCTCTAACCTCTAACAAAAAAGCAATTTTACCATTCCTGTTTTCTTAAAGTGGGAAACAGATGCCAATTGCACCATACACCCCCAATGCATCCTAGTTAAAATGCAAAGGGGAAAAATAAACTCCCCAGAAATAGGAATGTACACTTAGTGGTCCTTATCCCTTTCCACACGTTCTCTCTGTAGCTTTTAGCCACCCAAAGTTAGCCTGCTTCAAATTCAGAGTAATGGTTGAAAAGTCAAGCTATTTCCTAAAGACACCACTAGATGGCGCTTTGCCACACAGGACCGTACTAAACTCTGGTGGGGACCATTTTTTCTCTCTCTCCTTTATCTGAATTTCCTTCTATTTATTCCTTTAAGATTAGAAAAAACCAGCTGTCCCTTGAAGGATCTGGAAGAACAAAGGAACAAGAAGTCTTTGAATGACGGATGACGTGCAAGAACTGTTACGCACAGGGTTAGGGACAGTCCATATTAGGGAAAGTTTCAGTTTGGTTCCCATCTCCAGGTTGAGTTTTAAAAAAAAAACACTCTGAAATACTGTGGCGATGCTTTCCATCTTCCTAGGAAGGACCCATTTTTTTTAGAGCGCATTTCTTTGCTGACTTAATCTCCCACTTCTACATCACTTTGCATCTTTTCGTAGCTATTTCTGCAATTCCAGAAACATTCAGCTCCACGCAAGACAGGGTGGGTGTGGACACGAAATTCATACGCACCTTTATTCTGCCTCCCACTGGCTCTTACAGGTAGTCCTCGACTTACCACCTTTCGTTTAGCGACCGTTCAAAGTTATAACGGCATTGAAAAAAGTGACTGATGACCGTTTTTCACACTTATGACCGTTGCAGCTTCCCTGTGGTCACGTGATCAAAATTCAGACGCTTGGCAACTGGCATGTACTTACGACGGATGCCGTGTGTCCCAGGGGTCACGTGATCCCCTTTTGCGGCCTCCTGACAAGCAAAGTCAATGGGGAAAGCCAGATTTACTTAACGACTTAACAACCGCGGTGATTCCCTTAACAACTGTGGCAAAAGAGGTTGTAAAGTAGGGCAAAACTCACTTAACAGGTGTCTCGCTTAATGACAGAAATTTTGGGCTTCCTTGTGGCCGTAAGTCGAGGACTCCCTGTACTCAGTTGCATAAACAGAACTGGCTTCTGACATTTCTTTCCAAGGAGCAGTCAGCGTTGTCGTGGGTGGATTGCATTTCTCTGTCGGTGGTCTTAACTCATTTGCCCAAGTAGCCCACAAAAATCTGGGAGGGTTATAACACTGGACGTGTTCATTTACTGCAGGATTGCTGAATTAAAGAAAAGTGGATTTCTGTTGCTGTAAAAGAGGACCTTCCCACCAGCTTCTAACTGATCTTATTATACGGAGATACCAGGAACTGAATTTGGAGGCCTTTCTGCTTGAAAAACACAGATTATCTCTGAATTCTAGTCCCTTTTTTTTAAAGGAAGTTTGAGGGGGAAAAATCCAGATATTATATTAATCCATTTATGCTTGCGAATGTTCGTGATCTGAGGACAAAGAGGAAGTTGGCCTGACCTCTGGGCTTTGTTTTGAAGAATATCCTGGATTTACCGCAAATCTAGAACGCTGTCTTGAACTTACCAACTTCCAGACTTCTAGAAGTGGAAGGGAAGGCTTGGCTGAGTAGACTTCTCGCAGTAGCTGCCCAAGGTGTCAAGCTGTGCTCTGTTCATCCTGATCTGTGTCTCAGGGATGGAGCTTTTTAAAGGGGAAAATCGGAAAGACTGAACTGACCGTCAAGTGAATGGGGCAAAGTCCTGTTTGTCTTCAGAGCAATGACCGAGGTGGAATTGACTGTCTCCTCCATCTTATCTGCTGAGGACACAGATAACAGTTGAATGGGAGGAAGAGAGAGGGGAAGGAAGAAGAAGAAGAAGAAGGAGGAGGAGGAGGAGGAGGAGGAGGAGGAGGAGGAATAATAATAACAACAACAACAACAACAACAACAACAACAATAATAATAATAATAAACTTATATCACCTTATACGTGACACATTGGGGGCAACCTTCACTCCCAAAACTTCATGTCACTTTCAAGCTTTCCTCTCCAGAATCTTCCATAATTACACTGCTAAAAATCAGCTTGTTCCCTTCTGCCCTTGTCTGAATAATATAGCATTGGGGTGGGGTGGGGGAATCAATTTAGCAGTCAAAGCCAAGGAATTCAGCCAGAAACTTGCAATTCTCAATGACTCCGTTTTAACACCTCCGGCCCTCTTTTTCAATTCTCTCTAGTAGACTTTTTATTTTATTGTCCCAATCTATTTCCTAGAGAAACACCCCCATTGACATCTCGTTTAATCCCTGAATATTTCACTTGCCGATTTCAAAACTTGCAAGTCTTGGTTTGCTGCGGGAATGAAAATTGAATTTTTTTCCTCTGTGGGAAGAATTTTTCAGAGGAGATAATTAAATGTGAAAAGGAGGTTTGGGATATTATTTTTAAGCAGTTGGTGGCCGAGTCCGGCCAACGGATGATTAATGGCGAGCTCCCAATAATTAGGATGAAATTCAGTGATTCATGGATAGGGCACTGATCAGCATGAGAAGATTAAAAATCTCCCATTTATCAACCGTTTCTCAGAAAAATCTCATTGGGGAAACAACGGTGTCCCCATTTAACAGTGAAGAGGTTAACATTCAAGCTCCTTTGAAGATCCATGAACACCATGAATGGGGCTTTCACAGCTTCTCAGAAATTGCCACAGTCCTGTTCCTACTCAGTTTGACAGAGGGAAAAACAACGAACGACAGGCAGTCCTGGATTTAGGACCTCGACTGAGCCCAAATCTTCTGTCGTTAAGCAAAACAGTCCCTCACAATGTCTCACTTAGCAAAAGAAATGTTGGGTTTAATTGTGGTCATAAGTTGTGAGGACTACCTGCACACTTTTTTTTAAAGAAAGGAGATTCACCAAATAAGAATAGTGTGTGTGAAGAAGTTGAGAAAAGGGAAACTAAACCGGTCAGTCCTAGAGGAGATCAACCCTGACTGCTCTTTAGAAGGCCAGATCCTGAAGTTGAAACTCAAGTACTTTGGCCACCTAATGAGAAGGAAGGACTCACTGGAGAAGAGCCCGATGCTGGGAAAGATGGAGGGCAATAGAAGAAGGGGACGACAGAGAACGAGGTGGCTGGATGGAGTCACTGAAGCAGTAGGCGTGAGCTTAAAGGGACTCCAGAAGATGGTGGAGGACAGGAAGGCCTGGAGCAACATTGTCCGTGGGGTCGCGATGGGTCGGACACAACTTCGCAACTAACAACAACAAAACATCAAATACTTGGAAATCATAAATAATAGCGTTACTTTGAATATTGATGGGAAACTAAAGCCTGAAAAAAAAAACCCCAAACAATAACAGGACATTGGTTGTATACAAGGATTAAGTGCGAACGCAATTAAGATATGTATAAGCCAAAAATGATTGATAACTGTAACAAAGATGTTTTTCTTTAGTTCATAACAATAAGAATTGTACTAGCCCAATACGAGATAACAGATATTAATGGAAAAAGAGAGGAAATATTTGATGTTGTAACATGAGATTTATACTAAAGATTTATGTACACTATTGAACTATTGATTAACCCAGTCGTCACATTGCTTTTTAAATATCCAATTGTAAAATGAGAAAATCAATAAAATATTATTAAAAAAAAAAAAGAATAGTGTGTGTGGGGGGGAGAGAGATCACCGCCCACCACTTGGAAGACCGAGCAACCTGAAGCAAGAACATCACCTCCAGAGCCAAATAATTCCATTCAATAGTAGGTTTTCATAATTAAGACGCGTCTCAGGTTTACATCCCCTGCCAGTCCCCATACGCGCATTATATTCAGAGACATCTCCCTTTATTTAATCTCCTTAAGCAAGCCCTCTGGGTATACATATGGATGTACGTATGTACCCAGATGCTACAAAGCCAGCAATTATCTCTTGCCTTTAGGTGGCATGAAAAAGCACAGCTGACTCAATTCTCTGCTCTTTTCTTTTCGGATGGAAGGGTTTTGTTCTTATTGATTGCTTTGGGTATATTTTCAGTTTCTAGATAGCTTAATTGCGAGGACAATTTAAGGCTGGGGTTTGTGTTGTTGCTGTTGTTTTTTTAGCTTACCCGGGTCTCGCTCATTATACAAGTAGTCTCCGGTTTACAACAGTTCATTTAGTTCATTCAAACTTACAGCGGCACTGGGAAAAAAGTGACGTACAGCTGTTTCTCACACTTACAACCGCTGCAGAATCCCCCAGGGTCATGTGACCAAATTCGGCCACTTGGCAACCGGTTCATAGTTATGACAATGGGGTCACGTGATCACCTTTTGCGAACGTCTGACAAGCAAAGTCAACGGGGTTAGTAAAACCTAACCACTAGCAGAGTTAGTAACATTTAATAACCGTGTTACTAACTTCACAATTGCCGTGATTCACCTGACTAACTTAAAAGGGGCAAAATTCACTTAACAACCGTCTCGCTTAGCAACAGAAATGTTGGGCTCCATTGTGGTCGTAAGTCAAGGCCTAACTGTAGCGAGGAGAGGAATTAAAGAGACACGGAAGGTATCCCTGGAACAACCACAGATGGTACCATAGGTCAGGGATCTCCAACCTTGGTAACTTTAAGACTTGTGAACTTCAACTCCCAGAATTCCTCAGCCAGCACTAAATTGGTGCTAGATAAGAGTCAATGGAATTCACGAGGGATTGGGCTTAGACCATTTATGACTCCAGGCTGATTCCTCTCTTGACTCTATCCCCAGATTTTGCCTGTCCTTCTCCTTCCTACACCCTCTTGACCAATGATACATGCGTTTGTATTCAAGCATGCTTGCATGAGATAATAATATGAAGGGCCAGAATTCATCTCCAAAATTTCACAAGGTGGCAGAGAAGAAGAGCAAAAAAGATGATTAGAGGACTGGAGGCTAAAACATATAAGGAACGGTTGCTGGAATTGGCTATGTCTAGTTTAATGAAGAGAAGGATGGGGGGGGGGACATGATAGCAGTGTTCCAATATCTCAGGGGCTGCCCCAAAGAAGAGGCAGTCAAGCTATTCTCCAAAGCGCCTGAAGGCAGGACAAGAAGCAACGGATGGAAACTAATCAAGGAGAGAAGCAACCTAGAACTAAGGAGAAACTTCCTGACAGTTAGAAAAATTAGACAGTTAGAAAAACAACCTGCCTCCAGAAGCGGTGAATGCTCCAACACTGGAAGTTTTTAAGAAGAGACTGGACAGCCATTTGTCTGAAATGGTATAGGGTTTCCTGCCTGAGCAGGGGGTTGGACTAGATGACCTCCAAGGTCCCTTCCAACTTTATTATTAATTATTATTATTATTATTATTATTATTATTATTATTATTATTATTATTATTATTATTATTATTATTATTATTATTATTATTATTATTATTATTATTATTATTACTACTACTACTACTACTACTACTACTACTACTACTACTATTATGAAAAGATGTAAAGAGGAGGTAAAAGGGCCCCTGTGTATCTACAAATAGGCCTCCGCTTGCGACCATTCCTTTAATAATGGCTCAAAGTTCAGTCGACCTCTAGATGTCAGCAAAGAGTCAGCCATTTGCTTGTGTCTATTTACTGCCCCTCAGTGGCCATTTGGAATTTTGCAGCTCTAGAATTGGGGGTCAATGTTTTTACCTTTTATTAAAATCAAATTGTTCCTATAATGTGGTGCCTCTGAACAGGTCACGGAATGCGTTAATTCTTTGGCAATGCAAAGTACGTGCTACGGATAAGATAATTGGGGAACGAGACATTTGCAAAACTTCTGAGTCTCATTAAGATTCAGAGACCCTCAATTATGCAGCTGTTTGGACAGATGGATTTTCTGAATGAATTACTCTTGAGGGAGCCACAAAAGGTCCCTGAAAATACCATTTGGATTCAAATTCAAACTCTCTGGATTTTCCTACCTGTCAGTTTTGGATTATTTCTGTTCCTCCTTTTATGGTGGAGAAGGACTTGAAGGGTACTGCTGATACCGCTATGTTCTCGGTTGATCCTCCCTATAATTGTTCAACAGAACACCATATTCACTCACTTTATTGAAGAGATAACACCTGTAAGCTGATGAAGAATTTCAGAAAACAAGGGAGAAAAATCTAATTATACGGAATAAGATGTGCTATGAATTTACGATTGAACATAAATACTTATTAGAGGGGGAAAAAGCTAGATTCCTGATCTTATCTGCAGTTCTTACGATTATAAATGGAACTAGTATAATCAATTTTTCTTGCTCTACAGCTTCCAAAACTGTATGACGTCCATACTCCCTCTTCCACATTATATTCGTGTAGGTTTATCATTAGGTCTAGATTAGAAGAGAAAATCTTCTTCAACTAAAACCCAATTCACGGATATTGCTTGGAAACCATACAGAAACACTTCCTTTTAAGATGCTTTTTCACTGTCCATGTCTAGTACAGTGTTCCAGGCATTTCTTTGTGGTCTTCCATCCACATCCTAACCTGGTTGGACCCTACCTTGCATTTTCAAGCACAACTACTGGTATGTGTTGCCACCTAGTGGCAAGGCTAAAGATTACAGACAGCCTTTCACTTGCAAACCATTCCTTTTAACAATCATTCAAAGTCATAAAAAAGTGAAACTTACAACTGGTCCTTAAACAGGTAGTCCTTGACTTACGACCACAATTGAGCCCAAAATTTATGTTGATAAGTGAAACATTTGTTAAGCGAGTTTTGCCCCACTTTATGACTTTTCTTGCCACATTCATTAAGTGAATCACTGCAGTTGTTAAATTAGGAACACGGTTGTGAAGTGAATCTGGCTTCCCCTCATTGACTTTGCTAGAAGAATAGAATAGAATAGAATAGAAAACAGAAGGAGAATAGAATAGAATAATGGAATGGAATGGAATGGAATGGAATGGAATAGAATAGAATAGAATAGAATAGAAAACAGAAGGAGAATAGAATAATGGAATGGAATGGAATGGAATAGAATAGAATAGAATAGAATAGAATAGAATAGAATAGAATAGAGCTGGAAGGGACCTGGGAGGTCTTCTAGTCCAGCCCCCTGCTTAAGCAGGAGAACCTATACCATCTCAGACAAGTGACTGTCTACCCTCTTCTTAAAAATCTCCAGTGATGGAGTGCCTCACTGTCAGGAAGTTTCTCCTTAATAAATAAACATTATTATTATTATTATTATTATTATTGTTGTTGTTGTTGTTGTTGTTGTTGTTAAATCAAGTGGCCCTGGGGATGCTGCAGCAGTCACAAATGTGAAAAACGGTCCTAAGTCACTTTTTTCAGTGCCGTTGTAACTTCGAACAGTCACTAAGCGAACGGTTGTAAGTCGAGGGCTACCTGTATTTAAAACCGTCACGGCCCTCCTATGGTCACATTATCAGGATTTGGGCGCTTGGCAACTGGCATGTACTTATGCCGGTTGCAGCATCCCAGGGTCCTGCGAGGGTCCTCTGCAACCTTCCCAGCTGGCTTTCAATTTTGCTTCACGGCTGCATGATTCCCTGCAGCGACTCGCTTTACAACCCTGGCCAAAAAGGTTGTAAAATCAGGCGTACCTCAATTAACAACCGCCTTGCTTAGCAACTGTGGCCTTAAGTCAAGGACCACCTGTACATGGTGGGACTTAGTTGCTAACTGCTGAATAAGCCTCAGCAAACCTGCTGTTGCTAGGCTTTTTCATGCTGAGTTCCCTTTGGTTAGCTGGCGGAGTAGCTTTCCATAAACCTCCGATAAATATTAATGAAGTTTTGAGAGGGAACTTTATTGAAATGCGGGTGGATTTGCAATATTCTCAAACAAATGTCATTTGCTTGGCAAGGAGACTAAAGTAAGCAGAATCCTAATTAGTCGGGCAACAGAATGTGTGTGTGTGTGTGTGTGTGTGTGTGTGTGTTCAAGAGCCAGAGATAAAGCCACATGCCTTTATTAAAGGACAATTTCTTCAGTTTGGCATGCATTCCCCTTTGCTTTCCAACCCACATCCCCGGCAGGTGTACCGATTGATTTCGAGGATGGAGGTCTACTAAATAATTGGCTTCACAATCTGGCCTTGTCAAACGCTCCTTGCTCATATAATTGCAACCACAAGAACTATACAAATTCCAGACCTTGCCTGCCTGCCAAGCCCAGAATGCTATCACAGGGGACCTGGATTGTGTGTGTGTGTGTGTGTGTGTGCTGTGCTTTGAAAATGCTGGGGAGGGAAAAATGCTTTGAATTTTTTGCGCACGGGAGCCCTGGGCTTCTTTTGCTGTTTTATTGGCCGACCTCAAAGAATGAGGAATTGGGACTCCTGCTTTTGGAGAAAATTGCCTCCTGGCATCGCACCCTCCGATTTTGCAGGAATGCAAGTAGGATTGTGTGTTGCTCTCCTGAATGGACTCTTGGGTAAATAAGCACAGCTTTATTTCTTTACTATTTGTTTATGAAATCTTTCCTCCCTCCCCAAAGTTCCCTGGGTTAATTAGCTGCCTTTAGCGAATGTGCGCTCACGACATTGGAAGCCCGATAAGGCAGCCAGCATTCTTGAAAATATTTTCCTTGCAGGAAAAGTGGGGCTTCCTTCCGATTTCTTACATTGGAATATCCCTCGGAATATCGCGGTGTGATCTGTTGGTTGGGATGTCGTAACAAATGCCCCGGTCTTTGCATGACGAGACAGAAGGGGAATTTCTGGTTCTGCTCAGACTTAGCAAACACAAGACTTGCGTTATAAATCAAGAGCATTCACAGCTTTCACAGCTTCTGGAGGCAGGTTGTTCCACTGATTAATTGTTCTCCCTGTCAGGAAATTTCTCCTTAGTTCTAGGTTGCTTCTCTTTGGTTAGTTTCCATCCGTTGCTTCTTGCCCTGCCTTCGAGTGCTTTGGAGAATAGCTTGACTCCCTCTTCTTTGGGGCAGTCCCTGAGATATTCTATTCTATTCTATTCTATTCTATTCTATTCTATTCTATTCTATTCATTTCTAGTCTAGTCTAGTCTAGTCTAGTCTAGCCTAGTCTTGTCTGTTCCATTCCATTCCATTATCTGTTATTCTATTCTATTCTATTCTATTCTATTCTATTCTATTCTATTCTATTCTATTCTATTCTATTCTATTCTATTCCATTCCATTCCGTATTCTATTCTATTCTATTCTATTCTATTCTATTCTATTCTATTCTATTCTATTCTATTCTATTCTATTCCATTCCGTATTCTATTCTATTCTATTCTATTCTATTCTATTCTATTCTATTCTATTCTATTCTATTCTATTCCGTATTCTATTCTATTCTATTCTATTCTATTCTATTCTATTCTATTCTATTCTATTCTATTCTATTCCATTCCGTATTCTATTCTATTCTATTCTATTCTATTCTATTCCATTCCATTATTCTATTCTATTCTATTCTATTCTATTCTATTCTATTCTATTCTATTCTATTCTATTCTATTCTATTCTATTCTATTCTATTCCATTCCGTATTCTATTCTATTCTATTCTATTCTATTCTATTCTATTCTATTCTATTCTATTCATTTCTAGTCTAGTCTAGTCTTGTCTTGTCTGTTCCATTCCATTCCATTCCATTCCATTCCATTCCATTCCATTCCATTATCTGTTATTCTATTCTATTCTATTCTATTCTATTCTATTCTATTCTATTCTATTCTATTCTATTCTATTCTATTCTATTCTTCTAGTTTGTGCGTTGAGTACCAAACGATGAGTATCGGGACAAAATTTTCACACTGAAATGCACTGAGTACCAAAACGGATGAGTTTCAAAGCCGTTGAGTACCAAGGTAGCCCCAAACCAGCAAACCGTTTATCTGCAGAACAGTGTTTCGCAACCTTGCCCACTTTAAGGATGCTTGGACTTCAACTGCCAGAATTCCCCCAGCCAAGCATGCTATGCTATTCCCTAGGCTGGGGAATTCTGGGAATTGAAGTCCACCCCTCTGAAAGTGGCCAAGGTTGAGAAACACTGTTCTGCAGAGTGTTGATCAAACTGTTTCCTATTCTTATGGTTTTTTGAAAAAAGGAACAACCTGTACAATAAGGAGAAGAACAAAGGAAGTTTTGTTCCAAGATGATACCTTTGTAGAATTTCTGATGAAGTCAATTGCACTGATTTTGTTCTGCAGGTTATTAGCATTAAAGGGAAATCAGGAAGACTTAGGAAGGGAGGGGGGGGGGGAAACCATGTTAGTCTTTGGCCACAAAACAGAGGAGTCCAGTAACAGGGCCAAAGCTAACCAACTTTACCATGTTTCTCCCAAAACAAGACCCAACTGGAAAATAAGCCCTAGCACAGGGGTCTTCAAACTTGGCCCTCTTATGACTTGTGGACTTCAACTCCCAGAATTCCTCAGCCAGGCATGCCTGGCTGAGGAATTCTGGGAGTTGAAGTCCACCAGTTATGAAGGGGCCATAGTTCCCCCATGCTGGCTCAGGAATTCTGGGAGTTGAAGTCCACAAGTCATAAAAGGGCCACGTTTGAAGACCCCCTGCCCTGGCATGATTTTTCAGGGTGCTCATAATATAAGCCCTATCCCAAAAATAAGCCCCAGTTAAGATTGTCAGCCCTACAGACACATTGAGTACTGTATTTCTCCGAATATAAGCCCCAACCGGAAAATAAGCCCTAATGCTTCTTTTGGAGCAAAAATTAATATAAGACCTGGTCTTATTTTTTTGGGAAATGCAGTATTAAGGCCTCGGCTTGCCTCCTAAAGAAGCTTTACTCCAAGCTTTACAGCCAAATTTCATTGCAACTTTAGCTACCCGACTTACAATCTTTCATTTAGTGACTGAAGTTACAACGGAAATGAAAAAAGGGACTTGCGGCTATTTTTCACGCTTATGATCGTTGCAGCGTCCCTACAGTCACACAATCAAAATTGGGATGTTCGGCAACTGGCTCATATTTATGACGGTTTGCAGTGTCCCGGGGTCAAGGGATCCCCTCTTGCAACCTTCCGACAAGCAAAATCAACGGGGAAGCTGGATTCACTTTGCAACCGTGTTACTAGCTTAACAGCTGCAGTGACTCACTTAACAATTGTGACAAGAAAGGTTGTAAAATGAGGCAAAACTCACTTAACAACGGTCTCAGCCTCAGAAACTTTGAGCTGAACTGTGGTCATACAAGTCGAGGACTACCTGTACTACAGTGGAGAACCTGCTAAACACTTTATAGTAGTTTTGAGAAATAGGATTGCAGGTAAAAAAAAACTCAAGATGAGTAATAAAAAAAAAACAATGAACCTTAACTTCCACTTCACCAAAACTCAGTTGTGATTTGATGGATTTGGGCTGAGGGAGGGGAGAGTGAGCAAGAGAATGAGAATTCGGGAATTCTCAAGAAAAAAAAAGGGGACTTTGGAGACATTTCTACCCTTGATTTGGCTGATAATCTGTTGGGAACATGACTGTCAAAAGAGAATTGAGAGTTTTTGCTTGTTGCAGTCACCCGATAAGGACGCCTGCTCTTCAAACCTAACGGGGAAAGTAGGGAGAATGATCTACGAAAAAAAAAAAAGATATAATCACAAATAGCTTTGTATTTTGCTCGTTTATAACCCCGATAACACCGGCTTGTCTGTCCTTGGCTCCCTTTCCCCCAGATGAAATGCAAACGAGTCTCAAACATCTTTCACCCTCCGATACCGTGATGCTTGAGATGGCAAAGGACATCACATCCAGCATAATAATATTTTCAGACTTGCAAGATTCTGTTGACGCAGCTTTACAATAAAGTAGAATTAGCTCCTCTAGTCGTGATTCCGATCTGCTTTACCCTGTGAGGCCAGCATCAATCTTGCAAGTATGAAAGTACAATTCTCTTTCCTGACTATCTGTCCTGACCACATACTATGTACTACCTGTATTGACTACCTGTACTGACTTACTCCCCCCCCCCCACGATTTCCTTTCCAGCCTGAGAAACTAGGGGAGGTCACTTTTTTGAGCCTTTTGCCCCAAATACAAACCCTACACCATTTCAGACAAATGGTTGTCCAGTCTCTTCTTAAAAACTTCCAGTGTTGGAGCATTCACCACTTCTGGAGGCAGGTTGTTCCACTGGTTAATTGTTCTCACTGTCAGGAAGTTTCTCCTTAGTTCCAAGTTGCTTCTCTCTTTGGTTAGTTTCCATTCGTTGCTTCTTGTCCTGCCTTCGGGTGCTTTGGAGAATAGCTTGACTCCCTCTTCCTTGTGGCAGCTCCTGAGATATTGGAACACTGAACAGAATAAGAGAGTTGGAAGTGACCTTAGAGATCTTCTAGTCCAACCCCCTACTCAAGGAGGAAACTGTTACTGTTTCAGACAAATGGCTGTCCAGTCTCTTCTTAAAAACTTCCAGTGTTGGAGCATTCACAGCTTCTGGAGGCAAGCTGTTCCACGGCTTAATTGTCCTCACTGTTAGGAAATCCCTCCTTAGTTCTAGGTTGCTTCTCTCCTTGATTAGTTTCCATCCGTTGCTTCTTGTCCTGCCTTCGGGTGCTTTGGGGAATAGCTTGACTCCCTCTTCTTTGTGGCAGCCCCTGAGATATTGGAGCACTGCTATCATGTCCCCCCTTGTCCTTCTCTTCATATAACTGGACCTACCCAATTCCAGCCGCCGTTCCTTATATGTTTTAGCCTCCAGCCCCCTAATCATCTTGGTTGCTCTTCTCTGTACTCTTTCTAGAGTCTCAACCTCTTTTTTTTTTTTTTACATCGTGGTGACCAAAACTGGATGCAGTATTCCAAGTGTGGCCTTCCCAAGGCATTTTGCAAAGGAAGAAAACCTTGAGTAAATTGCTTCAGCGCAACATGAATTCTCCCTTTTGCCCCTTGGTGTTGAATCAAGCTAATAACGACACCTCAAGGAAATATTCCACGAACGTTCCTCCCTTTGGCCATGCCTTCAGCTGGGGATGTTCTATCAGCAGCTTATTAAAACAGAGACCTGCAGCCAGAGAAAGGAAACATGCTAAACCAAACAAAACACAACCCAGCCATCTGTAGCCGGATTGTCTATTAAGCAGGAGGCGATTAAGATGCCGTGTTGTGTCTGCAGGAAGATGCTAGCTGGAGCTGCAAACTGAGCCGAGATGTTGGCCGAGGGAATCACGGCGTTACCAAACATATAAACAGGCGTCAAGCTGGTAGAGCCACACAAAGGTCAGGCAGCAAACAACAGAGAGATTCCCAGGCTTCTAAAACACAGCTGCTATAACAAAGCTACTCTCAAGTTACTCTGAGCCTCTGCTCAGTTGCAGGGCTGGGCAAGCCCTGATTGGGCTGTTGGAAGATGGCCAGCAATGGCTTAAAGTCCTTATGCTTCCCTTGTTAGAAGGGTGTGTGTGTGTGTGTGTGAAATAGTGATCACAGGATCCCGGGACACTGCAACCGTCATAAAGTACAAGCCAGTTGCCACGCATCCAGATTTTGACCATCGGAAATGCTGCAACAGTCACTTAAGCGTCAAAAATGGCCGTAAGTCGCTTTTTCCGGGGCTGTTGTAACTTCCAACACTCACTAAATGAACTGTTGTAAGTTGAGGACTATCTGTGCAGGGGAATGAGCAGAGGAGAGATGTACCCCTTCAGCTCATGAGGATGAAGGCGAGGGCTCTGGACCTCATCCTCCTTCCCAGACTATTCACGTAAGTAGTTCTCTGAACCCAAACGGGTCATGTGCTGGTATGTGAGAAAGACATACTGCTATGAGACACAGCAAAGATATTCTGCCTAGGAACTAAGCAGATAAGAGACAGGGCAGCCCTCAGCTGCACAATGGATGGAAAAAGAGACTCGTTTCTCAGCTATAAAGGAAACAACAGGAGAATTGTACTTTTAGTCTTAAAAAAAATAATTACTGCTCAATACGCATCCTGGCCTCACCAACAGCAGTGCTTATTTGGATTGTAGTAAAGCTATCAGACTTATCTGAAAAATTGTGTATCAGGTTTCCTACTCAGCCCAGCAGATACACACGGCAGGCAATAGGCAGATGTTCTAAGATACACACGGCAGGCAACAAGCAGATGTTCTATCTAAACCCCAAAGATGCTTTTCAAGAGGCAACTGGACTTTCTTGTTTTTTTTCCCTTGAAAACGTTGCGCTTCTCATCCAAGCAGCTTCTTCACTTCTGGCTGAATGGTGGGGAACAGAAAGATTTATATCCCATAGTAGTCACCCGGTCATTAGCACTCTGAAGGTCAGAACTGAAGAAGGTTGTTGGATGAGAAGTGCAGTGTTTTCAAGAGAAAAAAAACACAAAGAAGTCCAGTTATCTTTTGAAAAGCATCTTTGGGACAAGCATGACCTGGATGATGGAGAATCTTCACAGACATTCGCTCTATCTAAAGAGAAAACAGTGTCCTCAAAGGTTGAATGATGGCAGACATTTGAGACACAGCCTGCTGGATCTAGGGCAGGAATGAGGGCCTGATTGCTCAGTTGTGGCCTATCAGCCTGGGTTCTGATCCTTTTCCAGGCGTTTCTGGGGTGGGGACTGAACCTTGCCAAAATGACGGAAAACCACACCAGAGATATTCAACTATTTTGCTGCTGAAATCCAGTAGTAGGATCAAGAAAGCCTTGGGCTCCATAGAAGGGCCGTTTGGAGTACGGCTGCGCCCTCCCTTTGAGTGGCTTGCCTTGCATTATTTCCTTTAGAAATTGATTCATTGATCCACGGGTCTTTAATTCTGCTTTCCATTTTATGACGAGGTCAGGTGATCCCAGCTTGATCAGACCAACCCAAAAGTCCATTTAGTTCAGGCCGTAAATGGTTTTGCATGAATTCTTCTGGTACCCTGAAACGAGCGGGAGTTGAAGGTCAGACACGATTAAAACTCCTACGGGATATTTTTTTTTTTCCAACGGTGGATTGAAAACGTTCGTGAGTCATCAATTAGGGAGCGAAGCAATGAGGCTTTGTAAGCAAGCAAACAATACTTCAAATGAATGATGGTTGCACAGGGCAGGAGCTTATGACAAATATCCTCTGGTGGGTCATCACCATTTTATTTAATCTTTCTTGGCATTCTTCCCTCTTCATCCCAATCATCGCAAGAGCCAAGAAAGATAATTGACACATCATACTCAGCTCTCCAGGGTAGGGACACTCGTCCTTTTGCTTCCTAATCATTTCATCGCAAGTTGCCAACAAAGCCGGAGTTTAGCATCCATGTGATGTGGAGATGGATGCGTTGGGTTTCCATAATCCATCAAGAAAAGCACCGGGTCCAAGGCAGCGTTCGACAAGCCAACTATCCAATTAAGTCCTTACACAAATGAGGCTGTGCAATGTCAACAATCTTGGATGACCGCCTGATCCAACAGGTGGTCCGTTCTTCAACTCAATTTCTGAAGGAAGAAAGGCGGGGGAGAAAAGACAGAGATTGTTCGGAAACCAAACCACTGGGGTATCTTGGAGAGATTTATTTGCAGCAAAAACTAGGATGTGTCAGGCTGGGAGAATCAGGACCACACATTAAGATCCAGCAGTTGAGAATAGAATAGAATAGAATAGAATAGAATAGAATAGAATAGAATAGAATAGAATAGAATAGAATAGAATAGGAGGCTGAAGGGACCTTGGAGGTCTTCTAGTCCAGCCCCCTGCTCAAGCAGGAGAACCTATATCGTCTCAGACAGGTGAGTGTCCAGTCTCCTCTTAAAAACCTCCAGTGATGGAGCGTCCACGATTTCTGGGGATAAGCTGTTCCACCGGTTGATTGTCCTCACTGTCAGGAAGTTTCTCCTCAATTCCAAGTTGTTTCTCTCTTTGATCAGTTTCCAACCATTGTTTCTTGTCCTTCCCTCTGGTGCTTTGGTGAACAACCTGGCCCCCTCTGCCTTGTGGCAGCCCCTCAGATACTGGAACACTGCTATCATGTCTCCCCTATTTCTTCTTTTCTTTAGACTGGCCAAACCCAAGTCCTGTAGCCCTTCTTTGTATGTTTTAGTCTCCAGGCCCCTGATCATCTTAGTTGCTCTTCTCTGAATTTTTTTCCCAAACTCTCAACATCTTTTTTGTGATATGGTGACCAAAATTGGCTGCAGTATTCCAGGTGTGGTCTTATAGCTCATAGCTCACGCCTATACCCAAGAATCTAGTCAACTAACGGTCAGCACTAAATTGGCGCTAAATAAGAGTCAACAGAATCCAAGAGGGGCTGGACTTAAACTATTTGTGGGAACGTAACAATTCCAGGCTGATTCCTCTTTTGACTCCACCCCCCCCCCAGGCTCTGCCTGTCCTTCTCCTACAAGTGTAGACTAAATGTCATCCTTTGAAGGAAGGAGTCGCTAGATCTTGAATGGATGGTAATAACAGGTGACTCTATTTGCCGTATCAAAGTCACCCAGCTGGCTAAGGCAAGACTTGAACTCGTGGTCTTTGGCTTTCTAGCTTGGTGTCTTAACTATTACAATAAAAGCTCATGCATTTTAGCAATTCTGGTTCATTATTTCTACACAATTTTATTTCAGACTCAATCTTACAATGTTTGAAGCCATAAATTAGCTTGTTTTAAATTTAATAATTGTAAATAAGAGAACCATCGACAATGATGATCCCTCTGCTGTCAGTTCTTCTCTTGATTTTATTTTACGTCCCACTTGACAAAATTCCAGCATCTCACGATCAGTTTTGACAATTAATGCAACATTTAAACAGCGTGGCAGAAGGCTCTATCTAAATTTGTGTGGTGGCAGGAGGAATAAAAACATGAGTTAAATACAAGTTATTACAAAATGCACAGGAGAGGGGGAGGATTGTATTTACCTGACTTGAAATTGTACTGCATTTTATAGCTTGCTGTTTGGTTTTGAATGAAAGAGTGGGCGTTTCTGAGAAAAATAAGGTTTAAAGCTAGAAGGACACGACCTGAGATTTGGAATAGCATCAGTATTTGTGCTACGATACGGTTAAGGTTAATGTGGATTTTGAAAATCCAGGATGGTTGTTATGTCACAGCGAGAAAACAGAAGAGATGCGAACCCAGATTGGGCTTGAAAACACATTTGTGACTCCCGGCCCAGGAAGCCTTTTGTAGATGAGACATAATAGGCAAAGATAAATGGATAATTTCACTTCCCAGAGTTAAAGTTCCTGGAATGTTGGCCTGACATAACAAATTATTACAGGCGGAGGCTGGTTTTAACCTGAAAAAAATATGGGAGGAAATCTTTCAAAGCTATCTGGAAACAAAAGTCAGATAGCAAGATGAAAGAAGGGGAAAAGCACCAGTAAGAAGTCACAAAGCTTCCTTTAAATTCTGAAACAAATGTGAATTGGCCAACGTGAGCTAACCCACTGTCCCTAGTTCTTTATCCAACCTTACTGCTCTTAATAAGGTTCAAATGATTAAGATACAATTCTGCAGTAACTGTGAGAGGGATCTAGATGTCCTAGCCTAGAGCAGGCGTCCCCAACCTGTGAGCTGCGGCCCATTACCGGGCCGTGGCCTGTTGGCCCACTTGTGCTAGTGCTGCCACTGCTACGAAAACAGGGTGCCGTGTGTGCTTGCAGCCGTTTGTGTGTGTGCTTGCGTGCGGAAAATGCTTCCCCCTCCCTTTCCCTCCGGTCCACCAACAGAGAAAGGTTGGGGACCTCTGCCTAGGCCTAGAGGACCACCACTCAAGTATGGGCCAGCAATACTTGCTGTCAAAAAAGCCAATGAAACTTGAGATTGCATCAACAGTATCAAGGTCCCAGGAAGGATTAGTACCGCTTCATACTGCTTTGGTAGGACCGTCCTTAGAAAGCATAATACTTCCTGACATTCGTTTGCCCCACCCCACCCCCCAAAGAAAACCCCACAACGGAAGAGGATTCACACATTCACACAGTCTTTGCCTTCAGAAATGCTCTTTGCTTTGTTTCTTTGGCCCAACAAGTCAAGAGAAGCAGGCTGCTGAGCCCATCTGTCAAGAAATGCACCAGGGATCTCTAAAACGAGATAGACTCAGCCAAGGGGTGAGGAAGGCTGATTCTTCCCCAAATGAGATTCTTAGGAGTTACGAGGGATTCCGAAAGAGCTCATTAAGAAGCCTGTCCACCACTTCTTGCATGTTCAACCTTAAAAAACAACAACTCTGTTTAGATCTCCTATTTTCTCTTCATCCTTTACTGACTTTGAAAGACAAATTGCTGCCCCAGACGGCATCGTTAGCTTAAAGCATCGGCTTGTGAACAAGACCAGTTGGGCCGGGGAGAGCCCTGAAGGTAGCAGCAGGCGGAGAGGGAAGCAATTCAAGGTCAGTTTGCTCTAGTGGTGAAGGCACCCGGCTAGAAATCAAGAAACTGTGAGTTCTAGTCTCACCGTAGGCACAAAAGCCAGCTGGGGGACTTTGGGCCAATCACCAGGCCACGGTGAGTTCTAGTCCTGCCTTAGGAATGAAAGCTGGGTAAGTGACTGTGGGCCAATCACCAGGCCACGGTGAGTTCTAGTCCCGCTTAGGAATGAAAGCCGGCTGGGTGACTTTGGGCCAATCACCAGGCAACTGTGAGTTCTAGTCCCGCCTTAGGAATGAAAGCTGGCTAGATGATTTTGGGCCAATCACCAGACAACTGTGAGTTCTAGTCCCATTTTAGGAATGAAAGCCAGAAGAGTGACTTTGGGCCAATCACCAGGCGACTGTGAGTTCTAATCCCATTTTAGGAATGAAAGCCAGCTGGGTGACTTTGGGCCAATCACCAGGCGACTGTGAGTTCTAGTCCCACCTTAGGCATGAAATCTGGCTGGGGCCAGTCACTAGGAGACAGTGAGTTCTAGTCCCACCTTAGTCCATGTTCCTGTTTTCAAAATGACAGAGGGCAACCAGTGACAAATTGGCCAGCGTGGCAAGCCACTGGATTGCAAATGGAAGCATCCTCCTATTAAGGTTAATGGCTGGGATCCTCCTACACAGAATATAATATGCTGTTGATTGAACAGCAACATCTTGTTGAGCTCTAGGACGTTCCAGTGTCTGAATTCCTGCCTTGATTTTTGCCTCCTAGTTTGTGCCTTGTTCCCGTGGTTCAATCCTGGCTACTAGCCGGTCCAGCAGTTCCTTCTTTCATCAGGAGGCTGCCCAGTTTTGACAAGCACGAACTACATCTGCTTTTGAGCCTGACATTTTCTGCAGAGCTCTTCAAATAAACGGAGGAACCTTTATCAGCCTGACTATTTGCCTATCTTCTTCATTGCTCTATTCACCTTTTTAAACGGCTGGATAATAGGACAGTGTGTTAAATTATTAGAAACGCAGGGGAGGCTGACAAAGCATCGTAATGATGCAGTTAGGATCTGACATTTACTAGCTCAAAGTTTGGCTGCCTTTACATCCTTGTATATAAAAGAGAGAGAAGGACTGTATATACAGCTAGACCCTGGCTTACAACCACAATTAAGAACAGAATTTCTGTTGCTAAGCAAGGTGGTGGTTAAGTGGGTTTTAATGACCTTTTTTTTGCCATGCTGGTTTAGCAAATCACTGCAGCTCTTAAGCGAATGACCTCATTGTTAAGGGAATTCAACTTCCCCCGTTGACTTTGATGTCAGAAGCCGGCTTGTGGGGGTCACAGTGGTGTTCACATGACCCTGGGACACTGCAATCGTAAATACGTGCCAAGTGCCCACATTTTGATCATGCAACCGTGGGGATGCTGCAGTGGTCATAAGTGTGAGGACTGGTTATAAGTCACCTTTTTTTAGTGCCATTGTAACAGTTACTAAATGAGTCAAGGATTATCTCTAATACAACATGAACTACAACATTGGTGCAAATGCCTGGAAGCACTCATGATTGTAAGGTTGAATGGGTTGAACCCAGACATAGCAAGACCAAGATCAGACTTGTGGGAACCAGCTAAACAAGGTGATCTTGGACTACAATTCTCACAAAACCAAGAAATACTATTATTATTTGTTAATAATGATGTTCAACGTACTCTCTAGTTATCCTTTCATTTGGAGCAATTTCTCTTGCTTAGCTTCAGCTACTAGGTCAAGTGAGAGAACAAGTTGGAAAAGACATCAAATATCCAGCTCTGGATCTGAATAAAACTTTTATTTTCTGGGAATTTCATGAGAACTTGGCTTCCTTTGGTCTTTCTAACCCAGTGTTTCTCAACCTTGGCGGTTTGAAAATGCGTGGACTTCAACTCCCAGAATTCTTCACCCAGCAAAGCTGGCTGGGGAATTCTGGGAGCTGAAAGGTCCACACATCTTCCAACCGCCAAGGTTGAGAAACACGCTATTCTAATCCAAAAAGCTCCATTACCATTTTAGGTAATGCCTGCCAAATGATGCTGTATCCATCTCACTGAAAAAGCTGTTTGATTTCCACTGGAGGTGATTTATGAATATATGAAAAAAAAGGAATACAGGACAGGAAATTGGAAGCATGGGGAAAACTAACAAAGAGAGAGAGAGAGAGAGAGAGAGAGAGAGAGAGAGAGAGAGAGAGAGAACACTTGCCAGTGTTGAGTTTGACTTTTCATGCGGATATTGTAGCCTGCAGGAGTAAAAAAAACGAAACTAATTACATTTAATAATTCAGGGAGACTTGATAAGCTTCATTGTTACTCAGAAACTAATTACTTCTCTTCATCCCAAAGCCTTCCTTCGCAGTATAAATAAAAATGGGTGGAGACAATATCGTTCCAAATGAAATGCAGGGATTTACGGATGAAGGCCCTTCTGAAGCTCTGGGTTTAGAGAGAGGGGGCAATTCCCCCCCCCAATGACGGTCATATTATCTTGGGGTTGGGGTATGGAACCGTACAGTGGGGTGGGTTAAAGCACATCATAAATGGAGATACCTGCTTTCTTTCTAGTGGCATTTTCTCTTCCCCAAGCGAGCTGCAAGTCCAGTGGTAGATCATTTCCACCAACAGAAGTCAACATTTGTAGCTCAAAGTTGAACTGTGGGGTCCTCAATGCTCTCTGAGCTTGGGTCTTTTTTTCCTTGCAGACGTTTCCTTACCCAACTAAGTAACATCATCACTGCTTGAAAGGAGTGGAGTTTGCAGAGTAGAGGAGAAAGAGGATTGTGGGGTCCTTGGTGCTCTCTGAGCTTGGTTGTTCTCTTGCAGATGTTTCATGACCCAACTAGGTAACATCATCATTGCTAGAAGAGTGTGGGGTTTGCAGAATGGAAGAGGAAGATTGTGGAGTCCTCGGTGCTCTCTGAGCTTGGTTGTTCTCTGGCAGACATTTCATGACCCAACTAGGTAGCATCATCAGTGCTAGGTTGAGTTCTAACTAGTTCTCATCCTGCTTAGCCTTTTTGAAATCAGACATAGTTAGCTAGGTGCACGAGCTTTTTTTAAAAAAAAATATATTAAAAATATGAACTGGGGGATGAGAACCTAACACTTCTGCCAAGAACTTCATTCAATCTATATCACGTTAACTTCCGCCCCACAGCCAATGATCATTTGGGTCCTTTCTGGACTAGATGCAAGGCCTGTCACCCATCCAAAGTCATGAATAAATGGCAATTTCTTAATAGAAAAATTCTTTTAATGCTTATTAACTGTGTTTATTCAATTGAATTCCATTAAAATCCAAATTAAAGCAGACTGAGCTGTTGCTATGGCCCCTTCGATTCTTTTTAGGTTCTGGACCGGTCCACTTCTGGCTGTTACAGAGCAGCTGTATATAACCAGGATGACTCTGATGATGATGATGAGTCTGTTGATGATGATATCCATTCGGTCATGTCCAACGTTTGGTGATTCTATGGGCAGGTCTCTCCACATCTTCCAATCTGGCTGGTGTCAGTTTTGATGGTGTCCAGCCACCGTATTCTTTGACGGCCTGGTTTCCTTTTATCACTAACTCTTCCAAACACAATTGCTTTCTCCAGTAAATTTTCCTGCGTGACATGGGCCAAAATAAGCGAGATGCAGATTTGTGATTTTTGCCTTTCAATGACAGTCTGGTATTATGTGCTTCAGTGCTTGCTGCCCAAGCAACATGCAGGAGACTTCTCCAGCACCACAGTCAGTTTTGAGTCGATTTTCTTCCTGTCTTGCTTTTTGAAGGTCCAACTTTCACAACCATAGATAGCTACGGGTTGAGCCCAAAGGCGGAGTTAAAAGAGTCATTAGTTTGGAATCCTTACACAGCCATAAGGGACTCAAGTCCAGCCTCCTATGAATTCTGTTGACTCTTAGCTAGTGCCTTGACTGTTAGAAGTTCAGATTCTTGTGTACAGGGAGCATAAAATAAAACAAGTAGTACTTTTGAACTCCATCCTGGCTCTTGGCTTCCTCTTCCTGACAGCAGCTCTGCTTTAGAGACTGCAGAAGCTGGTCAAATTGTCCATCAAATTGTTTCCTAAAAAGAAGTCTTTACATTTAATTTCTGCACTGGGGGAAAAAAAAAACCACACTGATGAAGAATGACTTATCTTTATATTTTCCTCTAGCTTTCCTTAATTTCTCTTTGCTTATTAAGGTCATTGACAAGAGAGCAATTTTTCTAATAAACCTTTATTGCTCCAACTTTCAAAGGAGGCTGGAATGGATTGTTATTGCACAAAGGAGAGATTGTGCCAAAGAATATAAATTGGAACCATACTTTGAAAAGCAAAGAAAAACCTGATTTCTTTCTTTCTTTCTTTTTAAAAAATCACTTTGGAAAAATGCCAGAATAGCCTGTTTCATTTGTGTTATAACATTGGCTCTGCTAGAACTGTATAAGGACAAAAAAAAGGTGAGTTTTCTAACAGCCAGTCTGAACAGGTAGATGAAGGATGGATTTCTTTTAGTTGTCTGACCGAAGTACATCAGCAGATTGCTAATTCAGTACCCAAACGAATAAGAAAGTAACAACAGGGTTTTATAAGTGGGTCTTACATAAAATCTTTCAGATAATAATCTAGGGCAGGGGTAGGCAACCTTGGCTCTTTTATGACTCGGGGACTTCAACCCCCAGAATTCCTGAGCCAGATGACTGTTTTGCCTCTGTGCTGTGCCCTGGATTATCACAATTTGCTTCTAAATGGGATTTCCCCAGTTATTTTAGAGGGAGATACTGATAAGGCAGGCTTGAAAAATCAACACCCTCCTAAGCATACAAATGCTTGGGCTACAAATCCGTTGCCGATGTCCATTTTGCTCTTTCAATTCATGAAGACCTAACTCTAACCCTAAGTGGATTTGCCCCACAAAGGGATTTCCCCATGTATTTTACCCTGAAGTGATTATAAGGCAGGCTCAAAAATCAGCGCCCTCCTAAGCATATCCAAGTGATAGGAATCCCTTGGCAATGTCTACTTTCTTCTCTGAATTCATGTGGCTCTATCCCTAACTTTAACACTAAGTGGATTTGTAGCCCAATGGGATAGGACATGGGTCGGCCATCCGAAACGTCGGATGAGCCGCACGGACCCATTTAGCTTAAAAAAAAAAAACGCTGGGAGCCGTGCGTTCGCGCATGCGCGCGCGCCCCGCGCATGCGCGCAACCCTGTTCGCGCATGCGCGCGCGCCCCACGCACCCGCGCATGCGCACCCGCGCGCGCCGTCCGCACACCCGCGTGCGCCGTTCGCGCATGCGCGCCTGCGTGCGCGCACCCCCCGCACCCGCCCGTGCATGCGCGCATGCGTGCGCGCACCCCCCGCACCCGCCCGCGCATGCGCGCATGCGCTCGCCAAAATGGCGGAGGAGGCTCCGGAGCCGCAGGTAAGGCCTCAAAGAGCCGCATGCGGCTCCGGAGCCGCGGGTTGCCGACCCGTGGGATAGGACGTACAATTTAGAGCAGGGGTAGGCAACCTTGGCTCTTTTATGACTCGTGGACTTCAACTCCCAGAATTCCTGAGCCAGCATGGCTCAGCTTGGAAACCTCTCCCTTTCCCCTCAGCGTGGCTGGCTCAGGAATTCTGGGAGTTGAAGTCCACAAGTCATAAAAGAGCCAAGGTTGCCTACCCCTGAAATTATAGAGTAATAGCTTTGGAAGGGAAAGCTTATGTTTTTTCTTGCCGAGTGGGGAAAAAAATCACTGCATTTTTTTTTCTCTTAGCGGCTCTTATTTATCTAGAAAAATGTGATAAATCCACAGCTGTCATGGGCCCAAGCGTAGACTGGCTGTCTTCCATGTTCAGCCTCACTGCATCCTTAAACATTACTGTCCCTGGGATTTCCAACTTGCTAACAAGGATGGAGGAAAAGTAGCTTGCGCAGCTGAGAGATGAATTGCTCCATCATTTTTGTTTTTGCTACTTTGAGTTGCAGAGACATCAAGTTCAGAAATGAACTTGGTATCCTAGGGATCCATAACTCTTCTCGGCTGGGCTAAGGGGCCATAATTATCATTATTTAGATGGCTGTCAGCAGCAGTCTAATGAGATCCAGCATAAAGTTCTTTCAGAAAAGGCGAGAGGGAATTGGCAGTCTGGTTAGAGTTGAACAACTCACAAATTCTCTCCCAGTGGTTGGTTTCTTAAAATTATAGAAATAACCGCAATGAGAAAGTAACTCCCCATAGCTGTGGTGGTGGGGAGATTCAGCCTTTTGTGGGTCACTCTAAATCAAGGGTCTTCTAAATCAAGGGTCACTCTAAATCAAGGGTCTTCAAACTTGGCAACTTTAGGACTTGTGGACTTCAACTCCCGGAATTCCTCAGCCAGCCCTCAGCCAGCTGGCTGAGGAATTCTGGGAGTTGAAGTCCACAAGTTTTAAAGTTGCCAAGTTTGAAGACCCCTGCTCTATTGGGTGCAGAACTGTAGTGAAAATCATGAAGGGTTGTGTCAGTTGTGTCATTTGCATGACGTGACAATTGCAGGTGAAATTTCCTTGGATTTGGGTAGGGGTGGTGGGATGTATTGATTTATTTCCTGCCTTGGATTATTTTTGCAAATAATGTAAATGCTCATTTTAAGGTGTCCATTTAAGGTGTCCGTTCCATTCCATTCCACAGGTACATTATTTTACTCATGTATTAAACAGATTTATAGGGGTAACGTGGTGGCCTAGTGGTAAAGGCACTCGCCTCCCACTTGGAAGGTTGAGAGTTCAATCTTAGGTAGCGGCAGATATTTCTCTCCTAGCCTGCAAAGAAAAAATATCTGCTGTGAATTCCATGTAGGTGTCAGGAAGGGCATCCAGCCAGTAAACGCTCAGCTCCATCCAGTTGCCCTGACTGTACGGGACTGTAAGGGTTCACAGGGTGATAAAAAAAGGAAGGATTTTTTTTTAATTAAACAGATTTATATGACTGCCCAACTCATAAAATGAAAAAAATGAGGACTTGGGATACGAATGTTCTGCTTAATCAAGGTGATCCTCTCCATCGTTGCACATGCCGCGCAATATATGGAACTGAGTGAAGAGGATCACTCTTGATTGCACAGAATATTCATAACTCAAGACCTTGTCATTTCCTTCAAGAACAGCTGGGTGTGTTTTGCTGGCGTTTCCGTTTGGGCCCCGTCTTTTTTGTCCTCCTCAGATGTCCTTAAATGGATTCAAAACGGGCATTTTCTTGTGTGGCACGTGCACCAAAAAAAAAAAAGAGAGTAGGAAAACACATCTATCGATCTTCGAAAGTGCTTAAGCATAAGGTAAAAAATATGACAAGGTTCAGCAAAATCAATACGTATAAATTAAAGCTCCTCTATGGAAAACAAAGAGGACTACTGACCTGAAGAGGTTTTAAATGGACATTTAAAAACCTCAGCACAGCAGAGGACCAAAATAGTTTGAATAGGAATAATTTTCATATGTGGAGTAAAGGCATCCATTATGCATTTCTAAATTTTGAAAGGCACGGGATCTTACCTTTGCAAAAAAAAAAAAGCAGACATACAGTAGGATGCCTGCTTTGCCCTCCACTTCAAAGACTGTTTGTCCTCCATAATTCCTCTCATGTATCAACTTTTCTATGCCTAAATGAAGAAATCTTTTGGATGTCCTTTTCTAAACAAACCATTCATCATTTCTGCCATTTACTGTCAACGATATGACAAGCCCTTGCTGAGAGGGCTTTAGAAGAGAATGAGACATATTCATCAAGACTGGAGTTTCTTGGTAAGCAATCAAGTGCCAAAATGATTCGTTCGTCTTGAGAAGCCCATCAGTTGTTAGTGGGCAACAGAAGAAGGAGGGACATCTTCAATGAGTCAGAGATGGACTTCTCTGGAGTATCTCATGACCTCTTTTGAGAAACAAGAGGTTGAGTGGTAGAGACTCCCATCCTTGAAGCTGTTTGGTTCTTTCCTTATGAAAGGACCATTTCAGATCATCAGTTTTCAGCAGGTGTGATTTGGAGCATCCACAGATAAGCTGGTTTGGGAAAATCGGTTTATGTTGATCCTACATGAACCCTTGAATCCTATGGAAGAAGATTAGGAGATCAGCCAATTTTGGTCACCATATCACAAAAAAGATGTTGAGAGTTTGGGAAAAAAATTCAGAGAAGAGCAACTAAGAGGATCAGGGGCCTGGAGTCTAAAGCATACGAAGAACGGCTGCGGGACTTGGGTTTGGATAGTCTAAAGAAAAGAAGAAGTAGGGGAGACATGAAAGCAGTGTTCCAGTATCTGAGGGGCTGCCACAAGGCAGAGGGGGCCAGGTTGTTCACCAAAGCACCAGAGGGAAGGACGAAAAACAATGGCTGGAAACTGATCAAGGAGAGAAGCAACCTGGAATTAAGGAGAAACTTCCTGACAGTGAGGACAATCAACCAGTGGAACAGCTTGCCTCCAGAAATCGTGGGCGCTCCATCACTGGAGATTTTTAAGAAAAGACTAGACAATCACCTGTCCGAGATGGTGTAGGTTCTCCTGCTTGAGCAGGGGGCTGGACTAGAAGACGTCCAGGATCCCTTCCAGCTCTATTCTATTCTATTCTATTCTATTCTATTCTATTCTATTCTATTCTATTCTATTCTATTCTATTCTATTCTATTCTATTCTATTCTATTCTATTCTATTCTATTCTATGGTCTAGCTATGATTTGCAGAGGCTGTGTTGGAATCCCATAGTCTTTGTTACTGTGTTTTCATACTTGCAAGGTTCTGTCAATGTAGCTTTAGAATATAGTAGATGTAGCTCACCAAGTTATAGTTCCTATCTGGTTTATCGCACAAGAATGACCTCAGTCTAGCAGGCATGAAAGTACAATTCTTCGCTGCTATCTCCTTTACAGCCTGAGAAACTAGGGAGGGGTCTCTTCTGGGCATCTTATCCCACTCATTATCTGTGCTGTCCCTTACCTGACCATTCCTTTGGTAGTGTCTCTTCACCCAGTTTCCCAAGGTCTTGTTCACACACCATTACATTTCTGCAGGTGTGCCCAGATCCTTTCCTCATAGAGTTGCATCAATGGTCCCCTTCTGAATTTATTCCAGTTTGGCACTGTCCTCTTTCAACTCTGGTGCCAAAAAGAGGACACAGTACTGATTCCAATTGGGGTGTGACCGGTGCAGAGTTGAACAATCAACTTCCTGAGATCTGGACTTGTATGCTGGCCAGTTCCCTTGGAGAAACCGAAAAGGGTTCTAGGGGACACCGAAAGATTTGGGGACGCGTGCCAGCCGTGAAGAGCCGAGTCTTGTTTTTTTGCAAGTTGTTTTCAGTAAATAGATTCTCTCTCAGACATGATCTCAACCTTCTCGGGGCCTTACAACTGATGTGTTATTAGTGGAAACAATTGCAACAGGAAACATTCAAAATTCTCGCCTTTCTCTGACATTATTACCAGCTTCATATTTCCATCTAACTGTATTACACACTTCCCCGGTATCACACCATTGTATTCCAGTCTTTGCAATCTTCCTGGCAAACCAGACGGGAGGCAAAAATGCACGAAGATTAAAATAAGACAGAAGCAGCGTTGAAAGTCGTTCTCGACTTATGATCACGATTGGGGAATGGCACTTCCGTCGCTAAGCGAGGCAGTTATGAAGTGAGTTACACCGGATTCTACGACCTTTTTTGTTGTTGTTGTTGAGGTCAGCTTTCTACATAAGTGCAAGGACTGGTCATTAACTGCAAGGATTGGCATTTTTCAGCCCCCTTGTAACTTTGAATGGTCACTAAACAACTCGTCGTAAGTTGAGGACTACCTGTATTATCTATCCCTTGTTACCTCCAGAATGGAGAACTTCTGTCTCTTCGTGGTTAGTTCCCCTTCCCTTCAGAGTGGAGAAGAGAGAAACATGAATTGAATTCTTTTCCTGATTAGTGTGAAATATAGATTAAGGAAAACAAATTAACAACTTTCTTCTGGGTGATCAAAATCCCCCCACCCACCCCCGAATTAAGGTTGACTTCACCCAACTCTAATTGGCAAAGAGAATCCATAAACGTAGCAACAGGCCTACATTAAACTATAGGAGAGCTCAGTCCTGCAGCTGTCAATAATTATTATTATTTTGGCATTGCAGTCTGAAAATGTTGGCAGCTGTGCTGAAATAGCACACAATTGGGTTTTAAAAATAAAAATAAAAAAATAAAGCAGCTGCATTTGATATGTTGTAACAGACAAAGCAATGATGTCGTTCCTTGCCAGGAAGTCTAAAACATGCAATTTTTAAAAGTCTGCATGGCTTTGGGCATGCAAGTGTCTCTCTCTGAAGGGTGTACACAAGTAGAATTTAAAGAGGCTCCGAATATTTTGCCTCTGAGTTCAGCTGGTTATTTACTTGGGATGAACACACAGGAACTGGGAACAGGCAGGTTAGATTGAGATAATTTTGTAGAAAGTCTCCTTGATCATTTAATTAAATGCAACTGGGTGGCTGTTCGGGAAACCTTTTGCCAATTATCTGCACCATCCCCCCCCCAATAAAAATGCTTATTAGGGAATTAAATATTTGTCTTGCAAAACAATTGCCTAATTGTGTTAGGGGATTTGTAGCTGCCATGGACCTCCATTTCTATCAGAAAGCATAACTTTGGCATTGATGCTATTTTTTTTTCCTGTTCGAAATCAGCTCTAGAAAAACCTCATCTCTGATATTGTATTGGGGGAGGAACAGAGCCGAGATTTGTTGTGAACATGTTCTCTTTTTACCTTCCCCCACTTTCATAGAAGCTATCTGCCGTTATCTAGTAATACTGAGATAATGGGTCCTTTCATAGCTGTGATTTTATTTTTCTTTGTCAGGTTATTATACCCAGAACTGCTTTAATAAAATCAGGAAATCTCATTTCAAGTAGTCAGGGGCCCCTGCAGGGAGGTTAAAAAAAAAAGGCAAGAGGGCAAAGGTGAGGCCAAAGCAGAAGCTGTAGGTCTTTTGGACATGTACTAAAGAAGACTGGCTTGCGTAGTAACCCTGTCCGCCATCTTGCTTTTTGAATGCACGTATACATAGATGGATGCCGTTGAAGGCAATTTCTACCAGCAAGGTTCAAACTAGACATTGGCAGTCCTTTGGTTTGATTCTGGGGTGGAATGTACAGGCAGTCCTCAACTTACAACAATTCATTTAGTGACCGTTTGAAGTTACAGCACTGGAAAAAGCGACTTGGCGACCATTTTGCACACTTACGACCATTGTAGCATCCCCACGGTCATGTGATCAAAACATCTGGCAACTGGTTCATATTTATGACAGCTGTAGCGTCCCGGGGTCAGGTGATCCCCTTTTGTGACCATCTGACAAGCAAAGTCAATGGGGAAGCCAGATTCAATTAACAACCGGGTTACTAACTTAACAACTGCAGTGATTTTGCTTAACAAATGTGGTAAGAAAGGTGGTAAAATGGGACAAAACTCACTTAGCAACAGAAATGTTGGGTTAAATTGTCCTCATAAGTCAAGGACTACCTGTAGTAGTCCTACTCTTGGGAGGGAGGGGCTGCATAGCAGAGAACCAAGAGACAGGGAATTTGAAATAGTTTGGGTGAGTGGAAGAGAGTTAAAATGGCTCCTCCTTAGCATATCTCAGAATATCTCTTTAACAATGCAAGCAGTTGGCTTTAATTTGGCAAGATGTCTGTCTTTGGGTGAGGAGCAATAAAGAATACTGTCCAGAAGAGTCTGTCTTGGTTTTTGCAGCCTGTCAGAATGACATAATACAGTCATAAAAAGTGTAATACCTTTTCAATAAATGGATGCCCATGGTCTGCACCCAGGAGATTTGGGGATGTGATTGGTGATCTTCCCTCAAACTTAAAGGGCAAGTGTTGTGTTGGTAGGAGTCAATCAAAGACTGGGTGCCTTCCGTATCCCCCCTTCTCTCATTTCCATTCATTTATTCCAGGTTTCCCCCAGCTGCAAGGCTGACATCATCCCCGCCTGCATTTCTTTCGAATAAAAGCAATGCTCGGAATATGTAATTGTTATGTGAGCTAAATTACATTGATTCTGACAGCTTTATAGTAGTTTGAAGATTAGAATTGGCAAACGTTCCGATTATTGATGGAATAAATCCAAGCAAATGGATTCCTGACAACAGGAAGTTAAGAAAATGAATGTCTTCGATAGAATATAACCTATGTGGAGCATCTTCACTTTTGGAATTGAGTTAGTGGCTTTGATTGTTTTCGTAGTCTGGAAATCCAGGAGATATTTATTATATTGGTTTAGAGAGCCTGTTCATTAGTTGCTTTCCTCATGACTGTGTTCAAGCAGCCCATCAATCTCTAAACTAACAGCAGATTTATGCATCTGTGGTCAGTTTCTAAATTATTGACTTAAGAGAAAGGGCTAATCAGATTCATGGAATGAAAAGAGGAAAGTTTGAGAGAGATTCTGTAATAAAATAAGCCAGTTTGGTGTAGTAGTTAAAGTGCTGGCCTTGAAACCAGGAGACTGCGAGTTCTGGTCCTGACTTAGGCATGAAAGCTGACTGGCTGACTTTGGGCCAATCACCCAGAGACTGCGAGTTCTAGTCCCACTTAAGGCATGAAAGTTGGCTGAGTGATTTTGGGCCAATTACCAGGAGACTGAATTCTAGAGCTACCTTGGACATGAAAGCCGACTGGATGACTTTGGACCAGTCACTCTCTATTAGCCCAACCCTCACTCCCAGGGTTCAGTTGCATGTTTACTTGGGATGAACATGCATGAACTGGGAACACGCAGGTTAGATAATGAGATGATTTTGTAGAAAGTCTCCTTGATCATTTACTTAAATGCAGGTGGGTGGCTGCATGGGAAACCTTTTGCCAATTATCTGCACCATTTTTTTTTCATAAGCAACCTGAATTTCTTGCCTGAGCAGGGGGTTGGACTAGATGACCTCCAAGGTCCCTTCCAGCTCTGTTTATTCTATTTCTATTCTATTAATTTCCCTACAAGCTGTTCCCAGTTGACATTAGTCCAAAGCATCTCCTGTACTCTGTGTTTGTGTATGTATCACAATTTTATTTATTTATTTATTATTACATTTTCAGATTTTCTTTAAACAGTGAATACTGTATTTTAAGGAGGGGGGGGCAACCTTTTCAACTTCTTGCTCTCTGTTGCAAGAAGACCATCCCCTATCAGGTGGCTGATGGGACTTACAATCCAAAGCATCCCCAAGTCTTCCTCTGATCTCTCAGCGCTCAAAGCACCTCTGCATAGTTAATAAGAGATAATTTAGAAACTGGACCTTTGTAGCGGAAGGCAAGCCTCCACCCAAAGAAAAGCTAAAGCTACCCCGGCCTCTCGTGCAAAAGGGGCGATCGATATGTGGGTGTGTGGGTGGTTGGCGGATGGGATTTGTAGTCCAAAAGGTCCCCCGGTGGGGCAAAGGGTCCCCAGGTGGGGCGAAGCCTGGAGAAGGAGGCATTAACACACTCACAGACACGTGCACAGACCGCGTGCCTCTGCCTCCAATCGCCCTCACCACCTGTGCGGCCGCGGCACACCTGTCCATGATGAGCTGCCGCGCGCAGCTTCCCGCCGTCTCCGTAGCAACCCCGGCCCGGGCGAGATGGCACAGCTGCAATGTGTGATTTTCCCGCCGCGGCTTTCGGACCGCCTTCTCCACACCCACCTCGCCTGGGATTGGCTGCTTTGGAAACTCCTTCCCTCGGATTGGCTGACTGGCCTCTCCCTCCACCTCCGAAGGGTGGGGACAGTTTAAAAAGTCGGCGGGTTCCTCAGACTTGAGGCAAAGGCAGCGAGAGAGCTGCAAGAGTAGCAGACTCCGCTGTCGCGTCTCTCGTTCCTCGAAAGAGACGCTGCTGCGCGGCGCGAGAGAGTAAAAAAAACCTCCGTTCGGGAGAGCAAAAGAATAAAGGCGCTGAAGGTGTTACCTAGCCGGGTAACGAAACCTTCAGAAACCCACCCACAGGCTCGGAGAACGAACTTTAATTCTCATCCTATACCCGAGCTAAAGCCATTCGCCACTATGGCAAGCAAAGCCTCTCTTCCCAATTGCGCCGCCGCAGCCGAAGCCTGGGCACCTTGGACCGCGCCTCCTGAGGTAATTATAACTGAAACTCTTAAGACTTTATGGGGTACGGAGGGCAGGTAATTAATAGCCTATTCTCGGGGGAGTAAAGATAGCATTTGTGGTCCTTTTTAGCACGGCGTATATTCTTAGGAGTAAAACGCCAGTGGTGGCTGAGGTAATATTCCAAGGGCGTCTTATTTAAAGGACTCCAATGCCACAGCTCACCTATGGTGAGTTACCTCAGTCCCACGAAGGGCTTTTCCTGGGGGAATAAGGCAAACACCTGGGTCCTGAATAATTTTAGCCAAGGCTCAAGTTTTTAGGAGTAAAATGGTGGTGGAATTGAGTTAATCTCAGCCATGTCCTCTTAAAAAGGGCCAAACCACCATAGGCAAGTCAATTTAAAATAGCTTTAAGGGTAAAAATCACCTCAGGAGCTGACCTGGCTCTCAAGAATTAATGAATTCTTGGGACCTGAGGCAATTTTAGCCAAGGCTCCAGTTCTTTAATTCCTTGGCCAAATAAAGTGTTCTATTCTAAAGTTAACTACAATTACCTCAGGTTCAGGAGTGGACCTTGTTCTCAGAAATAAAGTCAGTTTTGGGGACCTGAGGTAGGTAATTCTAGCCAAGGCTCAAGTTCTTAAAGTAAAATATGGGCTGAGGTAATTTCAGCCATGCCCTGTGAAAAAGAAGCAAACCACCACAGGTGGTGAATAAAGAGTTAAAATTAGCCTGGGAGGAATAAAGACACTTTTAGCCAGGTGTATTGAGAAGGGCTAAATTAGCACAGGTGAAAAAGTGTTAAAGTTAGCTTAAAGGCAAAATTGCTTCAGTCCCTGCCTTTCTTGAATAAAGTCAACTCTTGGGACTTGAGGTAATTTTAGCTAAGGTTCAAGTTCTCAAAAGAAGCAAAATAGGTAAAGGACTAGCTACTTCAAGTAACTAAAGGCAAATGTTACTTTAAAAGACATGACTTGACCTTACTTTCTTGAAATAAAGTTAACTCTTGAGGTTTGAGGTAATTTTAGCCAAAGTCTAAGTTCTTAGAGTAAAAGACTGGTAGAACCTGAGGTAAACTCGGGCATGTCCTGTTAAAAAGGGGCAAGTGAGTTAGATTTAAAAATAGCTTCAAAGGTAAAAATCACCTCAGGAGCTGACCTTGCTGATGTTGATTTTTTTTTATTTCATAGGAACTCACTGCGTGGCATCAGTGAAAACTGAAGACATCAAAGGTAAGTCAGTTTTATTATACACACATTTAGCCAAGAAGCCTGACAGGTACTGTTGGCAACATGTGGTTTATTACTACAAAAACCTTTCGGCCTTGCTAAGCTTACCCTAAGGCTTGCTTTAGCAAAGTTTTGCAAAAAAAACCAAAAAACTAATGAGAAGGCCCCACAAGCATTCTCCATACCAACACAGCATGGAGATGGGGGTGATGCCCCTACATTGGAGGTTGTTCAATCCCTGAGCTTCCAGTCTCTCACACACTGAATGAGCGTGGGAGTCAGCCGCTCCGTCTCATTCAATCCCTGCACACACCCACA
Source organism: Azemiops feae (assembly GCA_023970755.1). NCBI lineage: Eukaryota > Metazoa > Chordata > Lepidosauria > Squamata > Viperidae > Azemiops > Azemiops feae. Next base: position 253,119 of record JALGBA010000399.1, on the reverse strand, counting down.
CCCTGGGAGACTCACACTGGACGACCTCTCTGGGGCTCCACTGGGTGACCCTTTCAGTCCCTGAGCGAGCAGTGAGGGCGAATCAGCCTGGAGGAGTCAAGAGCACTCAGCTACAAGCCTCCTCCAGTACCTGAGTACCCTCACTACTCCGACTGGAAGGGAGTCCTTTTGGATGACCTCCCTCCCTCCATCGTTGCCAGTACAGTACCAGTCAGACTTCTTAGCACCAAAACGTGATGCATTTCACTACAACGCCATACACAGTAAAGGAGAAGATTTGTGGCACTCGCTGCGTGGCATCAATCAAGATTGAAGACATCAGGGGTAAGTCAGTTTTATTTACTATACACACCTCATGTGGCACTCGCTGCGTGGCATCAATCAAGACTGAAGACCTCCGGGAGAAGTCGGCTTATACTCACCTTATGTGGCACTCGCTGCGTGGCATCAATCAAGACTGAAGACATCAGGGGTAAGTCAGTTTCATTAAATATACACACCTCATTTAGCTAAGAAGCCTGACAGGTACTGTTGGCAACATGTGGTTTATTACTACAAAAACCTTTGGGCCTTGCTAAGCTTACCCTAAGGCTTGCTTTAGCGAAGTTTTGGAAAAAAAAAAACCCAAAAAACTAATGAGAAGGCCCCACAAGCATTCTCCATACCAACACAGCGTGGAGATGGAGGTGATGCCCCTACATTGGAGGTTGTTCAATCCCTGAGCTTCCAGTCTCTCACACACTGAATGAGCGTGGGAGTCAGCCGCTCCCTGTCTCATTCAATCCCTGCACACACACACACCCTGTGAGACTCACACTGGACGACCTCTCTGGGGCTCCACTGGGTGACCCTTTCAGTCCCTGAGCGAGCAGTGAGGGCGAATCAGCCTGGAGGAGTCAAGAGCACTCGGCTACAAGACTCCTCCAGTACCTGACTACCCTCACTACTCCGACTGGAAGGGAGTCCTTTTGGATGACCTCCCTCCCACCATCGTTGCCACTACAGTACCAGCCAGACTTCTTAGCACCAAAAGTAAATGTGATGCATTTTAACATGACGCCATAACAGTAAAGGAGACTAATAGATTTTATAGTTTCCTTGCCTGGCGTAACTTTGGCCATGGCGATGGTTCTTAGAACCAGAAAGAAGAGCTCAACGGCCCAATTTAATGCTAGGTGAGGCTGTTGACTCACTAGATTTTATAGTTTGCTTGCCTGGCTTCAATTTGACCATGGCGATGGTTCTTAGAACCAGAAAGTAGAGCTCAACGGCCCAATTTAATGCTAGGTGTGGCTGTTGACTCATACTAGATTTTATAGTTTACTTGCCTGGCGTAACTTTGGCCATGGCGATGGTTCTTAGAACCGGAAAGTAGAGCTCAATGGCCCAATTTAATGCTAGGTGTGGCTGTTGACTCATACTAGATTTTATAGTTTACTTGCCTGGCGTAACTTTGGCCATGGCGATGGTTCTTAGAACCGGAAAGTAGAGCTCAACGGCCCAATTTAATGCTAGGTGTGGCTGTTGACTCATACTAGATTTTATAGTTTACTTGCCTGGCGTAACTTTGGCCATGGCGATGGTTCTTAGAACCGGAAAGTAGAGCTCAATGGCCCAATTTAATGCTAGGTGTGGCTGTTGACTCATACTAGATTTTATAGTTTGCTTGCCTGGCGTAACTATGGCCATGGCGATGGTTCTTAGAACCGGAAAGTAGAGCTCAACGGCCCAATTTAATGCTAGGTGTGGCTGTTGACTCATACTAGATTTTATAGTTTGCTTGCCTGGCGTAACTTTGGCCATGGTGATGGTTCTTAGAACCGGAAAGTAGAGCTCAACGGCCCATTTTAATGCTAGGTGTGGCTGTTGACTCATACTAGATTTTATAGTTTGCTTGCCTGGTGTAACTTTGGCCATGGCGATGGTTCTTAGAACTGGAAAGTAGAGCTCAACGGCCCAATTTAATGCTAGGTGTGGCTGTTGACTCATACTAGATTTTATAGTTTGCTTGCCTGGTGTAACTTTGGCCATGGCGATGGTTCTTAGAACCGGAAAGTAGAGCTCAACGGCCCAATTTAATGCTAGGTGTGGCTGTTGACTCATACTAGATTTTATAGTTTGCTTGCCTGGTGTAACTTTGGCCATGGCGATGGTTCTTAGAACCGGAAAGAAGAGCTCAACGGCCCAATTTAATGCTAGGTGTGGCTGTTGACTCATACTAGATTTTATAGTTTGCTTGCCTGGTGTAACTTTGGCCATGGCGATGGTTCTTAGAACCGGAAAGTAGAGCTCAACGGCCCAATTTAATGCTAGGTGTGGCTGTTGACTCATACTAGATTTTATAGTTTGCCTGCCTGGCGTAACTTTGGCCATGGCGATGGTTCTTAGAACCGGAAAGTAGAGCTCAACGGCCCATTTTAATGCTAGGTGTGGCTGTTGACTCACTAGATTTTATAGTTTGCTTGCCTGGTGTAACTTTGGCCATGGCGATGGTTCTTAGAACCGGAAAGTAGAGCTCAACGGCCCAATTTAATGCTAGGTGTGGCTGTTGACTCATTCTAGATTTTATAGTTTGCTTGCCTGGCGTAGCTTTGGCCATGGCGATGGTTCTTAGAACCGGAAAGTAGAGCTCAACGGCCCAATTTAATGCTAGGTGTGGCTGTTGACTCATACTAGATTTTATAGTTTGCTTGCCTGGCGTAGCTTTGGCCATGGCGTTGGTTCTTAGAACCGGAAAGTAGAGCTCAACGGCCCAATTTAATGCTAGGTGTGGCTGTTGACTCATTCTAGATTTTATAGTTTGCTTGCCTGGTGTAACTTTGGCCATGGCGATGGTTCTTAGAACCGGAAAGTAGAGCTCAACGGCCCAATTTAATGCTAGGTGTGGCTGTTGACTCATACTAGATTTTATAGTTTGCCTGCCTGGCGTAACTTTGGCCATGGCGATGGTTCTTAGAACCGGAAAGTAGAGCTCAACGGCCCATTTTAATGCTAGGTGTGGCTGTTGACTCATACTAGATTTTATAGTTTGCTTGCCTGGCGTAGCTTTGGCCATGGCGATGGTTCTTAGAACCGGAAAGAGGAGCTCAACAGCCGAATTTAATGCTAGGTGTGGCTGTTGACTCATACTAGACTTTATAGTTTGCTTGCCTGGCGTAGCTTTGGCCATGGCGATGGTTCTTAGAACTAGGTTCTTCTCCTGCAAAGAGGGTGTCTCTCCCAACTCGGGAGAGCAAAACAATAAAGGCACTGAAGATGTTACCTAGCATGGTAACGAAACGTTCAGAAACCAACCCACAAGCTCGGAGAACGAACTTTCATTCCCATCCTATACCCGAGCTAAAGCCATTCACCACTATTGCAAGGAAAACATCTCTTCCGAACTGCACCATCTGTCCCAATTGCGCCTCTGCAGCCGAAGACTGGGCACCTTGGACCGCGCCTCCTGAGGTAATTCTAGCTGAAACTCTTAAGACTTTGTGGGCTACGGAGGGCAGGTAAATAATAGCCTATTCTCGGGGGAGTAAAGATAGCATTTGTGGTCCTTTTTAGCACGGCGTATATTCTTAGGAGTAAAACGCCAGTTGTGGCTGAGGTAATATTCCAAGGGCGTCTTATTTAAAGGACTCCAATACCACAGCTCACCTATGGTGAGTTACCTCAGTCCCACGAAGAGCTTTACCTGGGGGAATAAGGCAAACATCTGGGTCCTGAATAATTTTAGCCCGGGCTCAAGCTTTTAGGAGTAAAACATGGGTGGAATCTGAGTTAATCTCAGCCATGTCCTCTTAAAAAGGGCCAAACCACCATAGGCAAGTAAATTAATAATAGCTTTAAGGGTAAAATCACCTCAGGAGCGGATCTTGCTCTCTGGAATAAAGTGAATTCTTGGGACCTGATGTAAGTTTAGCCAACGCTCAAGTTCTTAAAACAAATTTCTTGTGTGGCTGATCACACTTGGCTAATAAAGCCTATGCTAATGGTATGCTATGCCCATACTATTCTCCCCTGCCTTCCATTGTCTGTTCTACTCTAAAAAAAAGCAAATATGTAGAGGACTAGCTACTTCAGCTAAACCAAAAATTACTTCAAGTCCAGGAACTGACCTTGCGCTGGGGAATAAAGTCTATCCTTGGGACCTGAGGTAGTTCCAGCCAAGGCTCAAGTCCTTAAAGCAAAACATGTAGGAGACTAGCTACATCAAGGAAATAAAGGCAAATGTTAACTAAGGTTGCTTCAGGTCCAGGAGCTGATCTGACTTTATTGCAGGAAAGTAAATTCTCAGGGCCTGAGGCAATTTTAGGGATGCCTTCCTGTTCCTGGAGAGTAAGAGAGACTCCTGGGGCTGGAGGCCATATCTTTGGGAACAGAAGCAACCTGTAGTCCGAGGGGATTCTCAAGGGTATAACATTTTGATTCATGGAATCTTGCTTCTTTCACTCCTAGGATAAAGCACATAAAAGCCCTTTCATAAAATTGCTGAACTGGTTTTCTAGTCTTTGAACAACAGGTGCACATTTGGTGATGTTGATTTTTTTTATTTCATAGGAACTCGCTGCGTGGCATCAGTGAAAACTGAAGACATCAAAGGTAAGTCAGTTTTATTATACACACATTTAGCCAAGAAGCCTGACAGGTACTGTTGGCAACATGTGGTTTATTACTACAAAAACCTTTCGGCCTTGCTAAGCTTGCCCTAAGGCTTGCTTTAGCAACGTTTTGCAAAAAAACCCAAAAAACTAATGAGAAGGCCCCACAAGCATTCTCCATACCAACACAGCGTGGAGATGGGGGTGATGCCCCTACACTGGAGGTTGTTCAATCCCTGAGCTTCCAGTCTCTCACACACTGAATGAGCGTGGGAGTCAGCCACTCCGTCTCATTCAATCCCTGCACACACCCACACCCTGGGAGACTCACACTGGACGACCTCTCTGGGGCTCCACTGGGTGACCCTTTCAGTCCCTGAGCGAGCAGTGAGGGCGAATCAGCCTGGAGGAGTCAAGAGCACTCAGCTACAAGACTCCTCCAGTACCTGACTACCCTCACTACTCCGACTGGAAGGGAGTCCTTTTGGATGACCTCCCTCCCTCCATCGTTGCCAGTACAGTACCAGTCAGACTTCTTAGCACCAAAATGTGATGCATTTCACTACAACGCCATACACAGTAAAGGAGAAGATTTGTGGCACTCGCTGCGTGGCATCAATCAAGATTGAAGACATCAGGGGTAAGTCAGTTTTATTTACTATACACACCTCATGTGGCACTCGCTGCGTGGCATCAAGACTGAAGACCTCAGGGAGAAGTCAGCTTATACTCACCTTATGTGGCACTCGCTGCGTGGCATCAATCAAGACTGAAGACATCAGGGGTAAGTCAGTTTCATTAAATATACACACCTCATTTAGCTAAGAAGCCTGACAGGTACTGTTGGCAACATGTGGTTTATTACTACAAAAACCTTTGGGCCTTGCTAAGCTTACCCTAAGGCTTGCTTTAGCGAAGTTTTGGAAAAAAAAAAAAAAAAAAAAACGAGAAGGCCCCACAAGCATTCTCCATACCAACACAGCGTGGAGATGGAGGTGATGCCCCTACATTGGAGGTTGTTCAATCCCTGAGCTTCCAGTCTCTCACACACTGAATGAGCGTGGGAGTCAGCCGCTCCCTGTCTCATTCAATCCCTGCACACACCCACACCCTGGGAGACTCATACTGGACGACCTCTCTGGGGCTCCACTGGGTGACCCTTTCAGTCCCTGAGCGAGCAGTGAGGGCGAATCAGCCTGGAGGAGTCAAGAGCACTCGGCTACAAGACTCCTCCAGTACCTGACTACCCTCACTACTCCGACTGGAAGGGAGTCCTTTTGGATGACCTCCCTCCCACCATCGTTGCCACTACAGTACCAGCCAGACTTCTTAGCACCAAAAGTAAATGTGATGCATTTTAACATGACGCCATAACAGTAAAGGAGACTAATAGATTTTATAGTTTCCTTGCCTGGCGTAACTTTGGCCATGGCGATGGTTCTTAGAACCAGAAAGAAGAGCTCAACGGCCCAATTTAATGCTAGGTGAGGCTGTTGACTCACTAGATTTTATAGTTTGCTTGCCTGGCATAGCTTTGGCCATGGCGATGGTTCTTAGAACCGGAAAGTAGAGCTCAACAGCCCAATTTAATGCCAGGTGTGGCTGTTGACTCATACTAGATTTTATAGTTTGCTTGCCTGGCGTAACTTTGGCCATGGCGATGGTTCTTAGAACCGGAAAGTAGAGCTCAACAGCCCAATTTAATGCTAGGTGTGGCTGTTGACTCATACTAGACTTTATAGTTTGCTTGCCAGGCGTAGCTTTGGCCATGGCGATGGTTCTTAGAACCGGAAGGTAGAGCTCAACGTCCCATTTTAATGCTAGGTGTGGCTGTTGACTCATACTAGATTTTATAGTTTGCTTGCCTGGCATAACTTTGGCCATGGCGATGGTTCTTAGAACCAAAATGTAAAGCTCAACGGCCCAATTTAATGCTAGGTGTGGCTGTTGACTCATACTAGATTTCATAGTTTGCTTGCCTGGCTTCAATTTGGCCATGGCGATGGTTCTTAGAACCGGAAAGTAGAGCTCAACGTCCCAATTTAATGCTAGGTGTGGCTGTTGACTCATACCAAATTTTATAGTTTGCTTGCCTGGCGTAGCTTTGGCCATGGCGATGGTTCTTAGAACCGGAAAGTAGAGCTCAACGTCCCATTTTAATGCTAGGTGCGGCTGTTGACTCATACTAGATTTTATAGTTTGCTTGCCTGGCGTAACTTTGGCCATGGCGATGGTTCTTAGAACCGGAAGGTAGAGCTCAATGGCCCAATTTAATGCTAGGTGTGGCTGTTGACTCATACTAGATTTTATAGTTTGCTTGCCTGGCGTAACTTTGGCCATGGCGATGGTTCTTAGAACCACAATGTAAAGCTCAATGGCCCAATTTAATGCTAGGTGTGGCTGTTGACTCATACTAGACTTTATAGTTTGCTTGCCTGGCGTAGCTTTGGCCATGGCGATGGTTCTTAGAACCGGAAGGTAGAGCTCAACGGCCCATTTTAACGCTAGGTGTGGCTGTTGACTCATACTAGATTTTATAGTTTGTTGCTTGCCTGCGTAGCTTTGGGCCCATGGCGATTGGTTCTTAGATCCGAAAGTAGCTCAACGGCCCAATTTACTCTAGGTTGGCTGTTGACTCATACTAAGATTTTCTAGTTTGCTTGCTCCTGGCGTAACTTTGGCCATGGCCGATTGGGTTCTAGACCGAAGTAGAGCTCAAACGCCCAATTTAAATGCTAGGTGTGGCTGTTGACATCATACTAGATTTTATATTGGCAATGGTTCTTAGAACCAAAATGTAGAGCTCAACGGCCCAATTTAATGCTAGGTGTGGCTGTTGACTCATACTAGATTTTATAGTTTGCTTGCCTGGCGTAACTTTGGCCATGGCGATGGTTCTTAGAACCAAAATGTAAATCTCAATGGCCCAATTTAATGCTAGGTGTGGCTGTTGACTCATACTAGATTTGATAGTTTGCTTGCCTGGCGTAACTCTGGCCATGGCGATGGTTCTTAGAACCAGAAAGAAGAGATCAATGGCCCAATTTAATGCTAGGTGTGGCTGTTGACTCATACTAGATTTTATAGTTTGCTTGCCTGGCGTAACTTTGGCCATGGCGATGGTTCTTAGAACCAGAAAGAAGAGCTCAACGGCCCAATTTAATGCTAGGTGTCCCTGTTGACTCATACTAGATTTTATAGTTTGCTTGCCTGGCATAACTTTGGCCATGGCGATGGTTCTTAGAACCAGAAAGAAGAGATCAATGGCCCAATTTAATGTTAGGTGTGGCTGTTGACTCATACTAGATTTTATAGTTTGCTTGCCTGGCATAACTTTGGCCATGGCGATGGTTCTTAGAACCAAAATGTAGAGCTCAATGGCCCAATTTAATGCTAGGTGTGGCTGTTGACTCTTACTAGATTTCATAGTTTGCATGCCTGGCGTACCTTTGGCCTTGGCAATGGTTCTTAGAACCAAAACGTAGAGCTCAACGGCCCAATTTAATGCTAGGTGTGGCTGTTGACTCATATTAGAATTTATAGTTTGCTTGCCTGGCGTAACTTTGGCCATGGCGATGGTTCTTAGAACCAAAATGTAGAGCTCAACGGCCAAATTTAATGCTAGGTGTGGCTGTTGACTCATACTAGATTTTATAGTTTGCATGCCTGGCGTAACTTTGGCCATGGCGATGTTCTTAGAACCAGAAAGAAGAGCTCAACTGCCCAATTTAATGCTAGGTGTGGCTGTTGACTCATACTAGATTTTATAGTTTGCTTGCCTGGCGTATATTTGGCCGTGGCAATGGTTCTTAGAACCAAAATGTAGAGCTCAACGGCCCAATTTAATGCTAGGTGTGGCTGTTGACTCATACTAGATTTGATAGTTTGCATGCCTGGTGTAACTTTGGCCATGGCGATGGTTCTTAGAACCAGAAAGTAGAGCTCAACGGCCCAATTTAATGCTAGGTGTGCCTGTTGACACATACTAGATTTTATAGTTTGCTTGCCTGGCGTAACTCTGGCCATGGCGATGGTTCTTAGAACCAGAAAGAAGAGCTCAACGGCCCAATTTAATGCTAGGTGTGGCTGCTGACTCATACTAGATTTTATAGTTTGCTTGCCTGGCGTATATTTGGCCGTGGCAATGGTTCTTAGAACCAAAATGTAGAGCTCAACGGCCCAATTTAATGCTAGGTGTCGCTGTTGACTCTTACTAGATTTCATAGTTTGCATGCCTGGCGTACCTTTGGCCATGGCAATGGTTCTTAGAACCAAAAAGTAGAGCTCAATGGCCCAATTTAATGCTAGGTGTGGCTGTTGACTCATACTAGATTTTATAGTTTGCTTGCCTGGTGTAACTTTGGCCATGGCGATGGTTCTTAGAACCAGAAAGAAGAGCTCAACGGCCCAATTTAATGCTAGGTGTGACTGTTGACTCATACTAGATTTTATAGTTTGCTTGCCTGGCGTATATTTGGCCGTGGCAATGGTTCTTAGAACCAAAATGTAGAGGTCAACGGCCCAATTTAATGCTAGGTGTGGCTGTTGACTCATACTAGATTTGATAGTTTGCTTGCCTGGCATAACTTTGGCCATGGCGATGGTTCTTAGAACCAAAATGTAGAGCTCAATGGCCCAATTTAATGCTAGGTGTGGCTCTTGACTCATACTAGATTTTATAGTTTGCTTGCCTGGCGTAACTTTGGCCATGGCGATGGTTCTTAGAACCAAAATGTAGAGCTCAATGGCCTAATTTAATGCTAGGTGTGGCTGTTGACTCATACTAGATTTCATAGTTTGCATGCCTGGCGTACCTTTGGCCATGGCAATGGTTCTTAGAACCAAAATGTAGAGCTCAATGGCCCAATTTAATGCTAGGTGTGGCTGTTGACTCATACTAGATTTTATAGTTTGCTTGCCTGGCATAACTTTGGCCATGGCGATGGTTCTTAGAACCAAAAAGTGGAGCTCAACGGCCCAATTTAATGCTAGGTGTGGCTGTTGACTCATAGTAGATTTTAAAGTTTGCTTGCCTGGTGTAACTTTGGCCATGGCGATGGTTCTTAGAACCAGAAAGAAGAGCTCAACGGCCCAATTTAATGCTAGGTGTGGCTGTTGACTCATACTAGATTTGATAGTTTGCTTGCCTGGCGTAACTTTGGCCATGGCAATGGTTCTTAGAACCAAAATGTAGAGCTCAACGGCCCAATTTAATGCTAGGTGTGGCTGTTGACTCATACTAGATCTTATTGTTTGCTTGCCTGGCGTAACTTTGGCCATGGCGATGGTTCTTAGAACCAAAATGTAGAGCTCAACGGCCCAATTTAATGCTAGGTGTGGCTGTTGACTCATACTAGATTTGATAGTTTGCTTGCCTGGCGTAACTTTGGCCATGGCAATGGTTCTTAGAACCAGAAAGAAGAGCTCAACGGCCCAATTTAATGCTAGGTGTGGCTGTTGACTCATACTAGATTTTATAGTTTGCTTGCCTGGCGTAACTTTGGCCATGGCAATGGTTCTTAGAACCAAAATGTAGAGCTCAACGGCCCAATTTAATGCTAGGTGTGGCTGTTGACTCATACTAGATCTTATTGTTTGCTTGCCTGGCGTAACTTTGGCCATGGCGATGGTTCTTAGAACCAAAATGTAGAGCTCAACGGCCCAATTTAATGCTAGGTGTGGCTGTTGACTCATACTATATTTGATAGTTTGCATGCCTGGTGTAACTTTGGCCATGGCGATGGGTCTTAGAACCAGAAAGAAGAGCTCAAAGGCCCAATTTAATGCTAGGTGTGGCTATTGACTCATACTAGATTTTATAGTTTGCTTGCCTGGCGTAACTCTGGCCATGGCAATGGTTCTTAGAACCAAAATGTAGAGCTCAATGGCCCAATTTATTGCTAGGTGTGGCTGTTGACTCATACTAGATTTGATAGTTTGCATGCCTGGTGTAACTTTGGCCATGGCGATGGGTCTTAGAACCAGAAAGAAGAGCTCAACGGCCCAATTTAATGCTAGGTGTGGCTATTGACTCATACTAGATTTTATAGTTTGCTTGCCTGGCGTAACTCTGGCCATGGCAATGGTTCTTAGAACCAAAATGTAGAGCTCAATGGCCCAATTTAATGCTAGGTGTGGCTGTTGACTCATACTAGATTTGATAGTTTGCATGCCTGGTGTAACTTTGGCCATGGCGATGGGTCTTAGAACCAGAAAGAAGAGCTCAAAGGCCCAATTTAATGCTAGGTGTGGCTATTGACTCATACTAGATTTTATAGTTTGCTTGCCTGGCGTAACTCTGGCCATGGCGATGGTTCTTAGAACCAGAAAGAAGAGCTCAACGGCCCAATTTAATGCTAGGTGTGGCTGTTGACTCATACTAGATTTGATAGTTTGCTTGCCTGGTGTACCTTTGGCCATGGCAATCGTTCTTAGAACCAGAAAGAAGAGCTCAACGGCCCAATTTAATGCTAGGTGTGGCTGTTGACTCATTTCTAGATTTATAGTTTTTACTTGCCTGGCGTAACTTTGGCCTGGTCGTGGTTCTTAGCCGAAGTAGAGCTCACGGCCCGCTTTTAACGCAGGTGTGCTGTTTGACTCATACTTATTTTATAGTTTGCTGCCTGCGACTTTGGCCATGGCGATCGTTCTTAGAACCTGAAGTAAGCTCAACGGCCCAGTTTAATTGCTAGGTGTGGCTGTTGACTCATTCTAGATTTTATAGTTTACTTGCCTGGCTTCAATTTGGCCATGGTGATGGTTCTTAGAACCACAATGTAAAGCTCAATGGCCCAATTTAATGCTAGGTGTGGCTGTTGACTCATACTAGATTTTATAGTTTACTTGCCTGGCGTAACTTTGGCCATGGCGATGGTTCTTAGAACCGGAAAGTAGAGCTCAACGGCCCATTTTAACGCTAGGTGTGGCTGTTGACTCATACTAGATTTTATAGTTTACTTGCCTGGCTTCAATTTGGCCATGGCGATGGTTCTTAGAACCACAATGTAAAGCTCAATGGCCCAATTTAATGCTAGGTGTGGCTGTTGACTCATACTAGATTTTATAGTTTGCTTGCCTGGCATAGCTTTGGCCATGGCGATGGTTCTTAGAACCACAATGTAAAGCTCAATGGCCCAATTTAATGCTAGGTGTGGCTGTTGACTCATACTAGACTTTATAGTTTGCTTGCCTGGCGTAGCTTTGGCCATGGCGATGGTTCTTAGAACCGGAAGGTAGAGCTCAACGGCCCATTTTAACGCTAGGTGTGGCTGTTGACTCATACTAGATTTTATAGTTTGCTTGCCTGGCGTAGCTTTGGCCATGGCGATGGTTCTTAGAACCGGAAAGTAGAGCTCAACGGCCCAGTGTAAAAACCGCTAGGTGTGGCTGTTGCGTGATATTAGATTTTATAGTTTGCTTGCCTGGCGTAACTTTGGCCATGGCGATGGTTCTTAGAACCAGAAAGTAGAGCTCAATGGCCCAATTTAATGCTAGGTGTGGCTGTTGAGTGATACTAGATTTTATAGTTTGCTTGCCTGGCATAACTTTGGCCATGGCGATGGTTCTTAGAACCAGAAACGAGACTCAATGGCCCAATTTTAATGCTAGGTGTGGCTGTTGACTCATCTAGATTTTATAATTTGCTTGCCTGGCGTAACTTTGGCCATGGCGATGGTTCTTAGAACCGGAAAGTAGAGCTCAACGGCCCAATTTAATGCTAGGTGTGGCTGTTGACTCATTCTAGATTTTATAGTTTACTTGCCTGGCTTCAATTTGGCCATGGTGATGGTTCTTAGAACCACAATGTAAAGCTCAATGGCCCAATTTAATGCTAGGTGTGGCTGTTGACTCATTCTAGATTTTATAGTTTGCTTGCCTGGCGTAGCTTTGGCCATGGCGATGGTTCTTAGAACCACAATGTAAAGCTCAATGGCCCAATTTAATGCTAGGTGTGGCTGTTGACTCATACTAGACTTTATAGTTTGCTTGCCTGGCGTAGCTTTGGCCATGGCGATGGTTCTTAGAACCGGAAGGTAGAGCTCAACGGCCCATTTTAATGCTAGGTGTGGCTGTTGACTCATACTAGATTTTATAGTTTGCTTGCCTGGCGTAACTTTGGCCATGGCGATGGTTCTTAGAACCGGAAAGTAGAGCTCAACGGCCCAATTTAATGCTAGGTGTGGCTGTTGACTCATTCTAGATTTTATAGTTTACTTGCCTGGCTTCAATTTGGCCATGGTGATGGTTCTTAGAACCACAATGTAAAGCTCAATGGCCCAATTTAATGCTAGGTGTGGCTGTTGACTCATTCTAGATTTTATAGTTTGCTTGCCTGGCGTAACTTTGGCCATGGTGATGGTTCTTAGAACCGGAAAGTAGAGCTCAACGGCCCAATTTAATGCTAGGTGTGGCTGTTGACTCATTCTAGATTTTATAGTTTACTTGCCTGGCTTCAATTTGGCCATGGCGATGGTTCTTAGAACCGGAAAGTAGAGCTCAACGGCCCAATTTAATGCTAGGTGTGGCTGTTGACTCATTCTAGATTTTATAGTTTGCCTGGTGTAACTTTGGCCATGGCGATGGTTCTTAGAACCGGAAAGTAGAGCTCAACGGCCCAATTTAATGCTAGGTGTGGCTGTTGACTCATACTAGATTTTATAGTTTGCTTGCCTGGTGTAACTTTGGCCATGGCGATGGTTCTTAGAACCGGAAAGTAGAGCTCAATGGCCCAATTTAATGCTAGGTGTGGCTGTTGACTCATTCTAGATTTTATAGTTTGCTTGCCTGGCGTAACTTTGGCCATGGCGATGGTTCTTAGAACCACAATGTAAAGCTCAATGGCCCAATTTAATGCTAGGTGTGGCTGTTGACTCATACTAGATTTTATAGTTTGCTTGTCTGGCTTCAATTTGGCCATGGCGATGGTTCTTAGAACTAGGTTCTCCTCATGCAAAGAGGGTGTCTTGCAGCCCTCCAAGGTGTTTTGGTTCGCACAGGTGGCCCTTGAGTGGTGCAGTCCGGCGGTTCTGCTGTTTTTACTGCAGTTTGCATGAGCTCTGAAATACCTCCAAACTGGGGCAGGAGAGTTTGGGGGGATGGGGCTGGAAGTGGAGTTTGGGGCTCATGCAAAGTGCAGGGCAGCAGCATAGTGTGGGTCTGCCCCCCTGCAGACCCTTCCAGACCCCACCACTCTGACCCTCACCTCGCTGGTGCCCAAGGCTGCTGCCATCCACTTTGAAGTGAGTCCGAAAATGGTGATCAGTTGTCCCATTCCACTTTTTATATAATGTCAAAGTGAACATTAATCTGCACATTATTAAGTGAACAACTAGGAGGAACAACTGAATGACAAATGCAAGCTAATCTGAGCTATGCAATCCCCCCACCCCATGATTCCTGCAACTGTATAACCTGTCTTTGAGCCCACTAAAATATTCAAGCACAAAATACTGTTGAGAAACTCATGCTGGCTCTGCCAGCTGATCATTAGTTATCTTTGGTTCGACACTTCATAAATTATTTGCAGTGGGTCCCTGGTTTTACGAATGATGATAAAATAGTCTGTCACTAAGAATGAGCCTCAAATGGAGTTTCAGGATAAGAAATGTGAAATATGCCTGATTTAGTAATCTGGGGGAGCCAGATTAAAAGCAGCAGCCAAGTTCAAAGATGATGTAAAAGTGTGTGATTTATCAAAGAAAGAACAGGCACCCGGTTTTTCCTTATCTCCAGGACAGAGAGTGGAACTGCTCAGAATGGAATGATTCCAAAGACCAAATTGCCCAGAAAAGTTGGGATTTTTTTAAAGAACATTGACTCTATCGATGCATTGGCTAAGAGAATTGTTCCGTGCTGGTAAAAGCAGAACAATGTTCACCATCTCAGGGAGAGGATTGTAGAGATAATCCATTGTCATTTTTTTTTTAGATGTGTAGGTGGTCCTCAACTTACAACTGTAATGGAGCCTGCCCATCGCGGTCGTAAGTTGTGATAGTTGTAAAACAGGTGAGGGTTCATTCTCTGATCTTGTGGGTTGGTTTCTGAACATTTCGTCAGCAGGCTAGGTAACACCTTCAGCGGAGTTTAGGGGGGATGTCCATGTTCTTCTGTTGATGAGGGCTTCGGATGTGGGTGTGCCAAGTGAGGGTCTTGTGATGGGTTCAGGTGTGAATCATCAGTGAGAGGCTTGTGATGGGGAGGATACATCAAGTCAGAGTCATTGAGAGGTGAACTGGTGTGGGGAGGGAGGGGGTTGTGTGGGTTGGTTAGGGGTCAGTGCTGTCTCTGGTTGGCTGTGCAGTTGATTTGGATTCTGAAGGGTTCGTAGGCTGGTTGTAGGTCAAAGTGTGTATTGACGGAATTGCTTGTGGAGTGCCAGGTTTCAATGAACTCAGGAGTGTGGTGGCTGGTAGCCTGGCCAATGAGTTTAGTGTTGCTCCGATCGAATTGGTGGTGTTGTGGGTAGAGATGAAGGATTTGGGATCATGGTGTTTGACTGATAGCTAGTGTTCGTGGATCCTGGTTTTTAACTGATGTGATGTTTGTCCGACGTAGAATTGATTGCAGTCGTTAGAGTTGATTTTGTAGATTATGTTGTTTCATCCTTCTGTATCTTGTCTTTGGTTTTGGACAGCACTGACCCCCAACCAACCCACGCAACCCCCCTCCTCCCCACACCAGTTCACCTCTCAATGACTCTGACTTGATGTATCCTCCCCATCACAAGCCTCTCACTGATGACTCACACCTGACCCATCACAAGACCCTCACTTGACACACCCGCCTGACCCATCACAAGACCCTCAATTGACACACCCACATCTGAAGCCCTTATAAACAGAACACTGGCATCCTCTAAACTCTGCTGAAGATGTTACCTAGCTTGGTAATGAAACGTTCGGAAACCAACCCACAAGCTCAGAGAACGAACCCTCGCCTTCATCCTACACCCGAGCTACAGTTATTCGCCACTATTGTTTTTTTCTGTGTAGACCCAAAAGTAACAAACTGGAGAGAACACCCCTCCTCCATGCTATAAAGCATCTGGTTTATATACTGATTGGCTTTACTGTTTCTAATCTGTGAAGAAGGGATAAGAAAAGACAATAACCAAATATAAAATGAAGCGATAACACAAAAACCAAAACAAAACCAGAAAGACAGGAAATTAAAAAAAATAGCAAAGAACACGAACAAGTAATACCCATCAGAGTAAATCTCTGTAGAGCAAAATTCGGGGCCTATGAGAACTATCGGCTCTGCCATTTTTGCTATGTTTCACTAGGCTTGCTGGTATCCTGCCCTAAACGTGGGGTGGGGGGGTGAGGTGGGGGTAGAGGAAATTGGGGAAGATGGGTGTTAGTGGGGGGAACAGAGTGGACAATGATGATGCCCCGCAGCTGTGCAACTTCAACTTCCACGGCAGCACTCCAAAAGAGATTTGAAAATCCCCTCACTGGTCGTAAAGCCAGAAAGTGAATAAAGACTATCTGCCAGGGCTGGAGACCTGTGGTTGCCGACACCCAAGAATTTGGCTGGCTGACTGGCCATAGGACATGTTTATCCAGTGTTTCCAAGACAGGCTGAGCAACAACGTCTACAACCACCTGCATCTCCCAGGGCACTGAAAAAGAAAAAAGCCTTGAAGCCAAAGGCAAGCAAAGCCCGTGGCGACGCTCCACTGCTTGTTTTAAGTGCGGAAAAGAGCGGCACTGAGCACCGACTGCTGAACCGCGGGACCAGTCCCAAAACCAGCCCGAGGAACCGGGGAAGCCAGCCGCGAGGACCTGAGAAACGGCGCTGGAGGGAGTTGACGCCGTTGCGTTCACCCTATCAACTAACGATGGTGCGCGAAGTCTAACCATCCCAGTGGAAGACCCGGTGGAGAGCGACACCGACTCGGACAACTACCTCTCGGTAAGTCACCCCATAATCCCAGTAACCATCCCCATAGAGTTGGTGGTGCCATCCTTTGAAAAACTCAAATGCCTATTTGTGGTGCAGCCTCACCCTAACACCCCATTTATTACCCAAGCAGACACTAGTGGTGTGGCTGTGGGCACAATGCTGTTGCAGAAAAATGATCAAGGGACTCTGCAGCCATATAGGTACACATCCAAAAAACTGAGCGAAACAGAGCGTAGGTGGGCAGTATAGGAAAAGGAAGCCTGTGCAGTGCGCTGGGCACTACTGACATGGAGGCATTTTCTAGAAGGGAACAAAATTCCTTTCGAGATCTGGACAGACCATAAGAACCTAGAAGTGCTCCCCCCCCAGAAAACTGACCCCCAAGCAAGTGCAATGGGCTCAATACTTTAATAGTTTTAATTTCACTTTATAGTACCTCCCAGACGGCTGGAACGTCTTGGCGAATGGCCTCTCACGGCTGCCCCAATACAACAGCTCTAAAGGTAAGATTATTAGACCAGTCATTCCATCCAAGTCATTGGCAGCACCAGTCACTTTGAAATCAAGGAAATTCTGGATTCCCGAAAGCATAAGGGAAAAATCCAGTACCTAGTTGCATGGAAGCATTTCCCCTCATCTCAAACTGAACGAGTTTGACATGTTTAAGGCCTTGAAACTCCTCCATGCATTCCATAGAGAATGCCTAGATAAATCCCAATGAACCCAATCTAATTGTTCTTTTCCTACTTCCTTTTTCCAGGACTAACATCCCTGTCAAGGTGGCCCAAGGAGAGAAGCAACCTAGAACTAAGAAACTTCCTGACAGAACAATTAACCAGCAGAACAACCTGCCTCCAGAAGTTGTGAATGCTCCAACACTGGAAGTTTTTAAGAAGAGACTGGACAGCCACTTGTCTGACATGGTATAGGGCAGGGGTCTTCAAACTCGGTCCTTTTATGACTCATGGACTTCAACTCCCAGAATTCCTCAGCCAGCGTGCCTGGCTGAGGAATTCTGGGAGTTGAAGTCCATGAGTCATAAAAGGACCGAGTTTGAAGACCCCTAGTATAGGGCTTCCAATTTTATTGTTGTTACAGTTGTTAATATTATTATTGTTATTGTTAATATTGTTATTAATGTTAATGTTATTAATATTGTTATTGTTAATGTTATTGTTAATATTGTTAATAATATTATTGTTAATAATAATATTATTGTTAATATTGTTATTAATGTTAATGTTATTAATATTGTTATTGTTAATATTGTTAATATTAATAATATTATTGTTAATATTGTTAATGTTAATGTTGTTATTATTATTATTATTGTTAATATTGTTATTATTAAATGTCAGCTCTGCCATCTTCATTATGCTTCACTGGGCTTGCTGGCATCATGTCATAAATGGAGGGGTGGTGGTAGAGAAAATTGGAGAAGCTGTGCAGGGGGGAGGGTGAACATTGACAGGAACCTGAGGTGCTAAGCAGCTAGCTAGCGTCCACCACTTCAAGATGCCTGGCCTGGGAAAGAACGTGAAACCTGCTCAAGATGCACCTACAGTCAAAGTGATTCTCAAAACATCAAGCCGGGATCTATTGAACACTGATGTTCTGGTCAGGGGAGACGCCCGTGAACCTGGGAAAAATCTGTAACTTTGCGCGGGAATACTCAGACCTTGCCTTGCTTTTACTGCAATCTTTAATCCTTAATAAAAGAACCTATTGCTTCAGCCAAATGGAGTTGAGGGTCTTTCTTTCCTATGGACTTAGCTTGGGCAGGTTTGGCAATAACCCCAAACGGCAAAATATATTTTTGTAAAATAAAATGGGAAAGAAAAGTTAAAATATGAACTCTCCAAATCTCTTTGAGAAAATCTCATACAATCGGGGGGGGGGGGGGGAAACCCAAATGGTTTTTGATACTCTTGAGCAAGATTTCAGATTCCAGGGACTGGATTAGTCTGTTCTGGGTTAGTTGGTTGTATGAACCTGTCCTTTAAGAAGTCAACAAAGATTAGGTTGACTAGAAAAATGCTGAGGGAAGAGAGGGGAGGTTGTCACATCAACCTTTGGAAAACTGAAGCTGTTCCTTTGCTTCCATTCAAGCTGTACATGTCAGGCACACAGGATCAGGACCATCTGTTAAGTTGTAGTTCAGAAGATTTGTCATGCCTAAACACAAGAATCTAATCAATTAAAGTTCAACACTAAACTGGTGGCAGATAAGATGGATGGATTTCAAGATTTGAGTCGTACTCTTTGCAGGAACGTAACAACTCTAGGCTGATGCCTCGCTTAATTCCGCCCCCAGCTCTGCCTGCTCTTCTCCTACATCACACATAGAAACAAAGACAACTACAGGTTATCCTAGCTTAAGGATCACTCGCTCATCAGCTGTTCAAAGTTGCAAAGGATCTCTTCAGAGCTACTTATAACCCATTTTTGAAGGTCCAATGTCTGTTCCCTTCTCCCCCTGCAGTCACACGATTGCATTTTGGATGCTTGGCAATTGAGCTTGCATTGTGCAATGTCCCGCAGCAGCTGACCACAGTTTTCATCGTTTTTTGCTGTGTTTATGTGTTTCCTTTTGGTTTACTGCCCATTAAGAAAAAGGGGTTCATTTAACAACAACCACCTTTGTTTAATGACCGCAGCATTCCCTTTACAGCCGTCGTAAAAAGGTCGGCCATGGGCACATGGTTATCTGTTTATCAACCACCACAACTTAACAACTGTATTCTGGTTGTGCGTTGGGGTATTTGTATTTGTGTGTGGGTCTGCGTGTACACAAACACACACAAATATAACCAAGTATCAATGATCTTCAAGTGATTTCCTTCCAAAGGGAACCTCAAGCACAAAGTCTTAAGTGCCCTTGAAATCATTTGCTGCTCACAGGCATGATGTCATCTTGTGTCATTTGTCTGAATTTCCACAAATGGGGGTTTAATAAGAGAAGGGGATTACCCCAGATTTTATGAGGAAGCTTAGACGTATTTGCTTTCTCCATTTATCCCTTGGGTCATAAATCACAGCAGGCCCTTCAAAATAATGCACCTGATTTACAGGATATTAGTAACCTCAGACTATTCACTGCACTTTCATGCACGCACACTTTTATCGTTCCTTTTACAACACTGAGCTATTCAGCAAAAAGGCCCAAAGCAGAAACAAACAACAAAAGTGCTTAATGCACAGAAAATAGGATTCCGATCAACAGCCGACGTCATCATTTTTAATGGACAACTTTAATAGTCAAGTGACTATAAATCAAAAGTACAACAGATGAGCCTTAGGTTTTGCAAGGAGGGCTTCATTTCCCCCCCCCTCCAGGTATTGGACTGACAGGTTTCACCGTGACTGCCCTCCCCACCCCAAGGAATCAAGGGGGG
The DNA here is from genome assembly GCA_023970755.1 of Azemiops feae. Classification (NCBI taxonomy): domain Eukaryota; kingdom Metazoa; phylum Chordata; class Lepidosauria; order Squamata; family Viperidae; genus Azemiops; species Azemiops feae. Next base: position 233,228 of record JALGBA010000399.1, on the reverse strand, counting down.
GGATGAGATAAACCTTGGGATGAATTGCAGCAAAACAGGTAGAATCTAGAGCAGGGTTTCTCAGTAACTTTAATATTGGGACTGCAAATCCCAGAATTCCTTCAGTACTTTAATAGTTTTAAACTTTCAAGCCTAAGCATCAAAGACGGCTGGGTGACTCAACCAATCACCAGGGACAGAGAGTTCTAGTCCCACCTTTGGCATGAAGACCAGCTGGATGACCTTGGGACAATCATCAGGAGACGGTGAATTCTACTTGTGCCCTAGGTAGGAAATCCGGCTGGGTGACTTTGAGCCAGTCCTTCTCTCAGCCCCAACCCACCTCACAGGGTTGTTGTTATTGTGGAGGAAGGAGGAAGGAATATTAGGAATTGAATTATTTATAAAAATAAAATAAAAATAAAAGCAGGAATAAATAAATAAATATTGGTTTTTTCTCTTGAAGAGAAACAAGACTTTCTATTCCAATGGGAAATTGAGGTTAGGTAGGTCACCAGAAATGACCTTCAAGTGGAAAAAGTATGTATCTGCGTGAGGTGTGAAAGCAGAACTCCCCAAGTCCATCCCCTTTCAGCCTTGTGTGAATCATCTGTAAACATTACCCTGTTCTGAGCCTTAAGGAAACTAACCATTAATGATTTTGGAGATTCCTTAATTACTCGGTAACTTGATATTTTGTTTTCTCCCCGGCCGGCTGCAGCCGATTGGGCGCTGGGAGTTTTGTGTTTCAAAATACAATTATGAGGCTTGCGCCGTTGCCAATTCTTTGTGTGTCAGAGGTGAGCAAATTTGGTTAATGTGACATTTGGTACACTCCCATGCCCTAACTGCTATCAAAGAAACAAGCTCAAAACAAAAACCCTTGAAAATGCCCTTAAGGCTCAACTTGATACATTTCCCTATCTAAAAAAAAAAAAAAAACCTTGAAGAAATGGCCCCACTGGGCATGTAGTTAGCTGGGATGGCTTCATGTTCTCTACATTTAAAAAAAAATCACAAAAAAGAGATTTTCAGCAACTTAAAAGTATAAAACTCAGCTTCAGAGACAGCCAAAGAATAAGTTAGAGCTATTTTGTGGAAGGTTAGAATCCAAGGGACAGTACATGATTGATTAAGGCAGGGTGAAGGAAAGTCTGATCAAAACCAGAGGAGAACCAAGGTGTGTATCAAAGTCTTCCCTAATGGAGTCTTCTCCATTTGTCATAATTGGTCATAATTCCGAGCTGGCATAACCAAAGATCACTCCATCTTGAAAACACAACATTAGAAAGATCCGCCAGGATGGTTAATACATTCAGGACCTTGGAGAGCTCAAGTGTGACCAGTTGAGCTGTACGCAAAATCCTATATTAACGGGAATACACACATCCTTATTAAGCCACATTGTGGTTTCTTTAGGTTTGGCCTAGAAATAGGTGAGAATCTACTGTCATGAGGTGTAAACCAGGTAGTCCTTGACTTATGACTGGAATGGAGCCCGCCAGTTATGGCCATTAAGTCACGGCATCATTAAAGCAGGTCACCATATGACTGAGCTGGTTTTTACAACCTTTTTTGCAGAGATCGTGAAGCGAATGTCACCGTGATTAAGTGAATGTCACTGTCATTAAGTGAATTCATTGTTTGCCAGAAATTTTTTTTTTTTTGCCGGAAACTGAAAGTGAATGCTGGTTTCCAGCCAAAACATTGTAAATCATGGTTATTTGACTTTGAGACACTGTAAACAACCATAAATGTTGGTCAGTTGCCAAGTGCCCAAAATGCAGTCATGTGATTGTGGGGATGATGTCATAATGTCAAAACTGGATCCTAAAATCCTTTTGGGGGGGGACGAGTCCTTCGTAATTTGGTATGGTTGCTAAGTGACCAGTCGTAAGTCAAGGATCACTTGTAGCTCTGTATGTTCTGTAAATACCATCAACCATGGCTTATTTGTAGTAAAACATACCATAATAGCACATAGTGTAGGTCAACCCAGGTTTTGGGTGCTTGATATTAAGTTACGGCTTCTTTTAACCAATGCTTGTTGAACAGGCCACAATGGCTATGTGTGATGGTTTCTTTGACTGAGAAGGCTGGGTGGGAAGGAAGACTGGTAGGGAAACCATTTTTAATCATATTTAATGTTGTGCCTAGGCTTTTATAGAAACAGAAATCAATATTTGACAGTATAGATCAGCACTTCCAAAACTAGATTTTTTTCCGAAGTGGGGAACTGAGCTGCATTAAAAAAAAAAAAAAAACCCAATCAGAGGCTACCAATCCATGATGGCGTTTTACAGAATGAAAAAACATTTCATAGATAAGTTGAAGCGATTTTTGCTTACTCGACTGCTCGAATTCATTCCTGCAAATGTACACTGGCAATCTCCAATGGATCTCCCTGGCTTTATTAATTATGAGGAGACTTTTTACCCTATTCAGATGCCACATCCAGCTGTCCCTTCACCACCACCCTTTCTATTTCTTTGCAGCAGGGCCCACCCCCAAAGGCTGAACACTTCCAGAAATGTCAAAGGGAAACATATGCTAACAAAGCTGTAGACTGAAGCTCCCGAAGCAGGCAGCACAACACTCTGCCACTAAACAAATAAATAGCAGGCAAATGTCAGCAGAGACCCAGATTCAGGGAAGGAAATGGAAGAAAACGAATTCCATACGTGGAGATATCAAAGAAATCCAGTATTTTTTTCCCCCACACAAATAAAATGACTTGACCTAGCCGGTGCCCTCGTGACTTATCGCAGGGGAACACAACCTCGCATCCTCACGAAACTGGAGAAAACTATACAGGTAGTTCCTTGACTTACAACTATTCTTTTAGTGATTGTTCAAAGTTACAACAGCATTGAAAAAAGAGACTAACCAGTCTTCGTACTTACCACTATTGCAGCATCCTCGCAGTCACACAATTTGGGCACTTGGCAAGCGGCATGCATTTACCAAGTATACATGTATTTATGTATTCACTAATATGTATTTATGTATTCCCTAAGAAGAAATTTCCTGACAGAGCAATTAACCAGTGGAACAGCTTGTCTTCAGATGTGAGTGCTCCATCACCGGAGGCTTTTAAGAAGATACTGGACAGCCACTTGTCTGGAATGGTACAGGGGGTTGGACTAGAAGACCTCCAAGGTCCCTTTCAACTCTGTTGTTCTGTTTTTTTCTGTTTTTCTTCTGTTATATTCATGACAGCATCCTGTGGTTGCCATTTGTGACCACCTCAGCCTAGTCTCACAAGCAGATCAGTAGGGGAAGCCAGACTGACTCAGCCATTTTAACTTCAAACAGTCATTAAATGAACAGTTGTAAATTGAAGATGACCTGTATTGCAAACATAGACATTAGGTGCAAACCTCTAAGCTTCAGTTTTGTTTTTTCTGGGAAACAATAAAATACGGACCTCCCTCTCATCCAGGTTCTGAATGAAAGCAGAAGACCCAACGTTGCGTGGGTGCTGCCTTTTTTCTGCTTTCCCACAAACTCTTCCAGATTTGCAAGATCCGATCTGGGTTGGTCACCGGGGCCAGAGGTTTAGCTGTCCCAGCTTTTGGACTCGTGCTAGAGCCCATCCTCAGGGATCTTCTCTCTACTGGAATGTGGGCTTTGAGCTATTCTATGTGTTGTATTTATGTGGTGCCTTCCTATTGGTTGAGTGGTACGTTGATGGCTGGCAATTGGCTGTTGTTTCCTTGTGCTGCCAAGCCCTCGGCGCCTAACTACCTGATAAGCTGGTGGTAAACCAGCCCTCCTGTTGACTGACAAGGGGCCCGTTTCCCAGGCTTCAATCATTTCCCTGGCTGTTTTTGTACCTGCTCGGCCGACAATCTTAGTAGCTGTGAGATGGAACGTATGTCCTTGTTCATTGCAATGTTTGGGTCTCCTGGCCTGTCTGCTGGCTTGAAATCCTCCCAATTTCCCCACAACCAGACTTCGATGTTACCACTTGGAAAACGAGGCCGGTTCTCTTATGCCACAGATCTCATGGAAAGCTGTATTTATGAGGTGTGCTAAAGCATGGAAATGCCTCGGAGAAAAATGACTTCATTAAAAGGAAGGCTGGGCGATGAGGGGAAAGAGGGGAAATGTGTCCTCACATGAACTTGGAGAACGCTGCCGAGGGACTTAAGGATTAATGTCGGCGTCTCGTTCACCTTGAATCATGATTCTCCGAGTTGAACGCCTCTTATTAGCATCTTAGCTTCTTCGCCCGGTAATCATAATTTAAAGGGGGGGGGGGAAATTGGTACATCAGATTATATTCCTCAGGTTATTTTCTCTTGGGTTACAGGTAGTCCTCGATTTACGACCGCAAATGAGCCCAACATTTCTGTTGCTAAGCGAGACAGTCGTTAAATGACTTTTGCCTCATTTTATGACCTTTCTTGCCACAGTTATTAAGTGGATCACTGCAGTTGTTAATTTAGTACCAGGCTTGTTAAGTGAATGCGGCTTCCCCCACTGTCACAAAATGAGTCAGTGGCCAAAGGGTCTGAATTTTGATTACGTGACCGTGGGGATCCTGAAATGGTCGTAAGTGTGAAAAATGGTTATGTCACTTTTTCCCCCCAATGCTGTTGTTACTTTGAACAGTCACTAAATGAATGGTTGTAAGTCGAGGTACCTGTACATCTGAAAATCCAACGTGGTGTAAATAGGTTGCTTGGGAAACTCGGAGTGACTTTGGGCCACAATCACATTATCTCAGTCCAGCCTACCTCACAGGGTTGTCGTCCCTGTGGGAATAACATCAATGGAGGGAATGCCTTGTACACTATTTGTGTTAAGAAGAGACAGGATGGTCATGAAAAGAATAAATACAATGGAAAAGAAGAGTCAAGAATCTTGAAACAAGAATGATCAAAAACTTGACCAAGCCATAATTTGGGGGGGGGGGCTGGGCTGTGTAAGATGTTTCACTCTGAACCCTGTAATCTCTGTTTTAGGGGGCTCCAAATGTGGCTAGGTGGGAAAACAAATTATAAAGCATTTAGAAGCCTCTGAAACAGCCATTAAAGTAATGATTAATTCAAACCTCAAGGAGCACGATTCAAATTTGAAATTTCAGGCAAGCATGCTCCAGAGCTTGCAAGCAACACAGCAAAAAGCTTTATTTTTTTTTTCTTCCAGACCCAGGAAATGATTCTCTCAAAGCAAAAATTGATATGGAAGGAGGTTGTGGGTATCAAAGAAGGGTTGCAATTGGTAGGGGCAGCAGAGTTGCAAATAATAGTAATGCAACGTTTCATTTCTCACCCAAGAAGCTTCTTCAGTTCTGAACGGTGGGAAGTCAGCCCCCTCCCCCCACAGAGAAGGAAATATTAAAAGGGCAGAATCTTATATTTCCTCAAAGGATCTTAAAGAGGCAGAAAAACATGCCCAGTTTTTCTTAATAGCCCCAAGTCTCCCTCCCCCAAGCAGAAACCCGTTCTGTAGAAATGCAGAGGTGATAATCTTGTCAGAAAGATTGGAGTCAGGAAGCCGGGATTAGAAAGACAAAGATCCCTAGAATCAACAATCCCTCACACCAAAAAATCCAACAGTCATCAGCCACAGCCCCAGGGAAGCAGGATATGACCTTTGGGACATAATAGGATTAACCCACCACCATCAGAATACCAGAAAGGACAACCAGACTCAGGGCAAAGTTCACGCCACAGGAACAACTTCAAACAAAAGCCCAAGAGGGTATAAAACCCACTCCCTACTACATCTGCTCTCTCTTTTCTGCCAGAGTCAGCTCTCTGTCTGGCTCTCCTCTTCAATAAACTGCAATCTTCTTTCTAAAGCAGTCGCCATGTTGTTTATTCCCGGCTTGGACTGGACCCTGATGAAGACTTTTCCTTCTACAGAACCAAACTGAAGAAGCTTCTTGGATGAGAAGCGAAATGTCTTCAAAGAAAAGAAAAAGAAAATACAGTTGCCTCTTGAAAAGCACCTTTGGGAGAAGAACTGGAGAAAACCACACAAAAAACACAAAGAGCTGCAAGTAGAAGTAGAATGAGTGTGGCAAAGGAAAACAAAGATAATATCAATTTTGGTGCCATTGCAAAATAGGCGGGGGCACTAGTTGAACACCATCAGCACTGACCCCAATCCCCATCGGTCAATTGCAAAAGGCTGCTTTACTTGGAACAGCTTGCATCCCGCAACAATACCTTTAACACCACCAAACAACCACATCTGCCTCTCCCAGGTCCTTGGGAAGGACTCGATGGGTGGACAAAAATGCCAAATCCAGTCTAAACATCTGGCTGACTATAAAACAGACCATAATAGTCATAATCCCAAGGACGCTGATCCGTGGATTTCCTGAATGCTTCTTTGCTCTCTTCCTATAAGAAGTGAATAGACCCACGGCCTCCTGTGCTAGGCAGTTGAGCACAGACAAAAGGATTGTAACAATCAAACCGTTTGTGTGTGCTGTCATCCTGATCTATAACACAAAGCAGAGAAATTTTCCTGCTTTCTCTCTCTCTCTCTCTCTCTCACACACACACACACACACACACCAGCTCACAAGCACTTTGATTGGAAGAGAATTTGCTCTAAAGCCTCTTTCAAAGCTGAAGGGAATTTTGGAGGCTTCCCTGGAGGGATGTGATGTGATTTGTGCCGTTGCCGCACAGATTCCATTCCCAAGTAGCTGAGGGAAATATGCAAACATCTAGCTGTTGGTTGTAAAGCCTCCTGTCTTGGGGTTTCAAGGCCTCCCTGCTTTCTACACCTCTATTAACCCCCCCACACACACACTGAAAAACACGAGGAGTCTGTTCTCAAGAGACTTCTTCCATTTTCCTCTCAAATCCAAGGGGGAATCCTGACCTTGAGAAATTGTTAAAAAAATCCCTACTCCCCTTGGAGAAATTGGGGGAAGCCCACTATAGGTGGTCCTCCTTTAGCGACCACACCTGGGACTGGAAACCTGGTTGTTAAGCAAAGCAGTCGCTGAGTGAAATGGGAATGGTGCTGTGGGAAGAATCCAGAGAAAGAAAGATTTTGGGAAATATTAAAAAGGCAGAATATATTTCCCCAAAGGATTTTAGAGGCAGAAGCCAACCCCTCCCCCCTTCCCAGTCTCTCTGCCCCAAACAGAAACCAGGTCTGCAGAAATACAGATGTGATAATCTTGTCAGAAAGATTGGAGTCGGGAAGCTGGGATTAGAAAGACAAAAGATCCCTAGAATCAACAATCCCTCACACCAAAAAAGTCCAACAGCCCCAGCCCCAGGGAAGCAGGATATGACCTTTGGGACATAATAGGATTAACCCACCACCATCAGAATACCAGAAAGGCACACTCAGACTCAGGTCAAAGTTCATGCCACAGGAACAACTCCAAACAAAAGCCCAAGAGAGTATAAAAACCCACCATTCCCTATTACATGTGGTCACTTTTTTTTCCAGAGCCATCTTTCTGTCTGGCTCTTCTCTTCAATAAACGATAACCTTCTTTCTAAAGCAGTCTCTGTGTTGTTTATTCCCGGCTTGGACTGGACTCTGATGAAGATTTTTCTTTCAACGGTGCTTATTGTCTGACTTCAGCTTTCTTTTGCTTGACAGACCTGTGAAGTCAGGGATGCAGGAACTGGTCATAAAGTTACTTTTTCATCACCTTCAAATGGTCGTTAAATGAGGCAGTTGCTAAACGAGGATTGGCTGTACTATGGTGGGGAATGTTCAAGGCCCGCTGATGGCCAAGAATACATTAAGAGAAGGAAGAGGAGAATTTTGTCCTTCCTTCCCCAAAAACACTTACAATCTTAAACATTGAATAAGGAAGAGAATCCGTGCTACACTGGAACAGGGTTGTGCACCTATGGCCCTTTTATGACCTGTGGACTTCAATGCCCAGAATTCCTCAGCCAGCTGGACGAAGAATTCTGGGAGTTGAAGTCCATAAGTCATAAAGGGGCCATAGCTGCCCACCCCTGCACTGGAATGGTACCGTTCTCCCCCCCCCACCCCTCCATATGATTATATATATATATATATTTTACAATTAGAAGGCTCTGAGCACCCAGCAAATTATCCCCTGATTTTTTCTTTATTTCCCTTTCATTTCAAAGTGGAGTTTTCCTTGGCTTACATCCCCCAGGCGTATTTCTCCAACCGGTTTCTCCTGCGCCGAGGGAGAAAAAAAAATCAAAAGAGCAACGCCATAAAATAACCCAGAAACATTTCTTTGTCTCTTCCCTTCTCGAACTCCAATATTGTCAGATGTGGCTTTGCACGATTCCGCAGCCGGCTGGGTTCTGAGCTGCAGAAGTCTTGACAGAATGGAGAAGAGAGAGAGAGAGAGAGAGAGAGAGAGAGAGAGAGAGAGAGAGAGAGAGAGAAAGCTGGCAATTTAAACCAGCTTTCCCGGAAGGTGTTCAGAAGAGGAATGACTGTGTACATTTTAAAAGAGCATGTTAGAGGAATCACCGACACAAAGCACAGGGGAAGTAGGTCTGCCATGCCATTGCTTAGCAACCGCCTGTTAACCCCCTGCCAGAGAAGCAGCCAGAGGTGTCCCAGCTAAAGCAGAGAATATGGGGGCATTCGAGACAGACAGCAGACGCCATAGATAGAAGCCGAGATCTTAAGAGGCGGAGAGTCGCTCTTTCATCCATCCTATCTCCATTGTTGTAACAAGCACATCTTGACTGTATCCGATAATAATCTTTCTTCCGGCACAGAGGCACCCAGAGATCTTCAGCATCCCTTCCAAGCAATTGGGGGGGGGGGAATCCTGATTCTGAAATGTCTTGGAAGAGAAACCAAAGAAACTCGGAAAGTAGGATTAATTGGCCGGGTATCTAACAGGTAGTCCTCGACTTACAATTGTTCCTTTAGTGACCGGTCGAAGCTACAGTGGCACTGAAAAAAAGCGAGTTAGGGCCACACATTTCGCACGCACAACTGCGGCAGCCTCCCCGGGGGTCAGGTAAGCAGAATCGGGATGGTTGGCAGCAGGTTCGTATTTACGACGGACATGCAACGTCCCAGGGTCACGTGTCCAGCTTTTGCGACCTTCTGGCAAGCAAAGTCAACGGGAAAGCTGGATTCACTTAACAACTGTGTTGCTAGCTTAACAACTGCAGTGATTCCCTTAACAGCCATGGCCAGACAGATCGTAGAAATGGGACAAAGCTCACTTAGCAACTGCTTTGCTTAGCAACAGAAATGCTGGGCTCAACTGCGGTCGTAACTTGAGGACTACCTGTATTAACAATAACAATAATAGAGTTGGAAGGGACCTTGGAGGTAATCTAGTCCAACCCCCTGCTCAGGCAGGAAACCCTATACCATTTCAGACAAATGGCTGTCCAGTCTCTTCTTCAAAACCTCCAGTGTTGGAGCATTCACCGCTTCTGGAGGCAGGTTGTTCCACCGGTTAATTGTTCTAACTGTCAGGAAGTTTCTCCTTAGTTCCAGGTTGCTTCTCTCCTTGATTAGCTTCCATCCGTTGCTTCTTGTCCTGCCTTCAGGCGCTTTGGAGAGTAGCTTGACTCCCTCTTCTTTGGGGCAGCCCCTGAGATATTGGAACACTGCTATCATGTCTCCCCTCGTCCTTCTCTTCGTTAAACTAGACATACCCAATTCCAGCAACCGTTCTTCGTATGTTTCAGCCTCCAGTCCCCTGATCATCTTTGTTGCTCTTCTCTGCTCTCTTTCCAGAGTCTCAACATCTTTTTTACATCGTGGTGACCAAAACTGGATGCAGTATTCCAAGTGTGGCCTTACTACACTTGTTGTTGTTGTTAGTTGCGAAGTCGTGTCCGACCCATCGCGACCCCATGGACAACGTTCCTCCAGGCCTTCCTGAATACCGTGACCCCCCTCCCCAAAACCCCTCCTCATTGAAGAACATTCAGATTTCAAGATGCCAATGTTGAAAGCACGATGCTTCTGTTCTTGTAACACTGGGCTTGTGAGAATTCCTCACCTTGAGAAGTGTTTGGGTTCTCCTGGTGAATTTTCCTGCTGCAGAATTGTGGGGATGGGGAAACTTTCATTGCCACTTCAAACTGAGGAGCATGTCACAAAGTCAACAGAATGCTATTTAGCACAATGATTTCTGAGGTGCTCGTCAGGCGGAACAGCTGTTGCTGCTAATTAAAGACAAGTCAAGGAATAACCTCTTCAGAATGACATTGGTGTCCGAACGGGCATTGGAAAGAAAGCTTTTTTTTTTTTTTAAAAAGGATAGCAATTAGCAAGGTAAGAGTCCAATGCAGTCCTTGATTATTATTTTTTAGCAGCTGGTGCACCTTCCAACTACAGTTGCTGAACGTACGAAAATCTCAAATATACGAAAGTCGCTACTTGTTTAAAAAAAAAAACCCTTTAAATGCAATAAAAGTTCTTCCAATGTAGGAGAAGGAGAGAGAGCCTGAGGGCGGAGTCAAACAAGTAATCAGCCTGGAGTCGTTGCGTTCCCACAAACTATCTAAATCCAACCCCTCTTGAATTTTGTTAACTCTTATCTAGCACCAGTTTAGTGCTGATTGATAGTGGACTAGATCCTTGCGTACACGTAGTCCCTGACTTACAACCACAACTGCTAAGCAAGGCAGTTGTCCAGAGAGTCATGCCCAATATTACAACCTTTTTTTTTGCCCCAGTTGTTAAGCAAATCACCGCGATTGGTTAAGTGAATTATATAATAGTTATTAAGCGAATCTGGCTTCCCCTGTTCGTTTTGCTTGTTGGAAACCAGCTAGTAAGGTCGTGGTTACCACATGACCCCTGAACACTGGAACCATTGTAAGTACCTGCCAGTCACCAAATGCCTGAATTTTGTTCATGTGACTATGAGGATGCTACGACGGTTGTATGAAAACCGGTTGTAAGTCACTTTTCCCAGTGCTGTTGTAACTTCGAGCAGTTGCTAAATGAATTAAGTGGAAGGCTACTTGTGTACACATGAGCAATAAATCAGCTTAATTGGAACTTAACGCGTGGTCCTAATTCTTCCTAGCCGACAGTCGCCCAAAGTCACTTGACCGTGAGATAAAAATTTAATAAATAAAATCTTGTGCATCTCTACAAGTTGTTTATGCTTCCGTGTTCTGTGCAGATAAGAAGCTAAGTCAGCAAATCAAGTGAGATAAAAATTTAATAAATAAAATACAACCTTGTTTAGTTTGTGCATCTCTGCAAGGTGTTTACTGTTCAGTGTCAGAGAAGAAGCTAAGTCAGGAACAAAGTAAAGGAAAAGTTGGGTTGAGCAACCTGGGCCCTTGATCTGCATCCAAGCATCCTTGGGTTGGCTTGTTGCTGATTCTGCATCAGCACCAAAGATAGGATTCTGTCCAACAGGCACCTGTCCAGAGATGTTAGACAAAAGGTCACTGTGTGCTGATTGTTGGCAAGTAAAACCCGGGCACTTCACAGCCAGCTTTGCGGTTGGCACAAAACAGTATTCCATTTAATACCTTTTCTTTAACAGCAGCACAAGCTGTGCAGGCATTGCCAGCGTGGCATAAAAGGCGGGCACCTCTCAGATCCTCGCTGAATTCCATTATTGCAGCAGCATGTTGCAGAATTATAAGAAGGGTCTGGGGAAGTCATCTAGTCCAGCCCTACTGGCTCAGTGCAACGTGCCAACAGAGACGAGGGGGTGCAGTCGAGCTAAGTGCCCATTACAATGAACAGGTTGGGGTCGCCTGTAAAGGTGACGTATTTACATGAATGTGGAACAGCTTACCCCCAGAAATCGTGGGCGCTCCATTGCTGGAAGTTTTTAAAAAGAGACTGGACAATCACCTGTCTGAGATGGTGGTCTAGGTCCTCCTGCTTGAGCAGGGGGCTGGACTAGAAGACCTCCAAGGTCCCTTCCAGCTCTATTCTATTCGATTCCGTTCTTTGTATTTATCACATCTGTATTTTATCACCGTATCTTCTGTTGATTTACCCCAGAATTAGATCCTGTATTATATATATATATTTATATGTTGTAAGACTAATCAGTTAATAATTTATTCACCCATCCACCCGCCTACATATCAATCTACATCTCTGTTCATCCATGTCTGTGTCTGTCCATCCATCCATCCATCCACTTACGTATTTACCTACCTATTTATATATCTATATCTCCATCTCTCTCACTCTCTCCATTCATCCATCCATCTACATATCCATATATCCATACATACTTATCTATCTTCCTACGTATCTATCATCCATCCATCCATCCACTTCTCTCTCTTTCTCTCTCTCTTTTAAAAGGGAGATCATACCCCACTTCCTGCAAACCCAGCCTGTGGCTTTCTGTTCCAGGGTCTGAAAATGAAACTGCATTCCCTCAAAGTTTCCTCCACTCCTTGTCTTCTCTTCCATCCATTCTCAGATTTGATGGCTTCCCCTGAAGCTTTTCCTTTCCAGATGGAACACATCCCACCCTTTCTTTTCTCCAAGTCTTGCCTTCCAGCAACTTATTGTTCTGACTCACAACTAGACGGAGGATGTGCAAATTGTTCAAAAGCCACTTTATAGGCCTCATTAGCAGGACAGGCAGGAGTCCAATGTGGGTTTCTCTCCCCCCCCCGCCCCCTCCTGTTCTTTATTCTTTCTCTCTTCTTCCATTCGTACTAATAAGCCTGTTGATAACTTTCTGGAACTGAACACAGTTATCCGTAAGAAGCCTAGTCCAGTCCTTCAGGCCACCATGAACTGAATTAACATCATTAAAGTCCATTGGCACAGATCAGCCCAGCCACAAATGCACACCCAGGAAAATATACATAGACTCCCTGTTCTTTTCTGCAAGAGAGACTGCTTGATGTGCATAGAAAGGTGACAGAGGCAGAGATGAGGAGGAGAAAAATTAGGATGGGTGGACACGAACAAGAGCAGACGTGATGGCTGGAGACCCAGAAGGATGTCTTCTCTTCCCCCTGTTGGGAAGGAAGTTTCTAGAGTCAAAATCAGGTTACATCTCTGCCAAAGCGCCTGAAGGCAGGACAAGAAGTAACGGATGGAAACTAACCAAGGAGAGAAGCAACCTGGAATTAAGGAGAAACTTCCTGACAGTTAGAACAATTAACCAGTGGAACAACCTGCCTCCAGAAGCGGTGAATGCTCCAACACTGGAAGTTTTTAAGAAGAGACTGGACAGCCATTTGTCTGAAATGGTATAGGGTTTCCTGCCTGAGCAGGGGGTTGGACTAGATGACCTCCAAGGTCCCTTCCAACTTTATTATTATTATTATTGGTTGGAGAAGATTTGTCCCATGAGAAGACATTAAAACTAAGGCAAAGTAAGGTGAGGAGAAGCGTGGAAAAGGTGTATCACGTGTTCCCTGATGGTGAGGAAGTGGTTCTAAAGCAGGGGTCTTCAAACTTGTCCCTTTTATGACTTGTGGACTTCAACTTCCAGAATTCCTCAGTCAGGCACGCAAGGAATTCTGGGAGTTGAAGTCCACAAGTCATAAAAGGGCCAAGTTTGAAGACCACTGTCCTAGATCATCTATTCCACCACTGAACTGCTTTTACTGTTGATTATCTACCATCAAATTGGCATTGACTCTTGGTAGTCACAGAGATAAATCTTCTCCAAGATGATCTGGAGAACTTGACCCTTTAGATCTCCGGGCAGTCTATCTACTACCACTCTAAACAAGTCCATCAACCTTGCTACAGGTCATTCTCTTCTCTTTCCTTCTAGCTTTTCCATCAACATCAGCGTCTCAAACAAGCTAGTAGTTCTTACTGTTAGCAGTTTTTCTTTCATATTCATCAGGAATCCGTCGTCTTGTACTTTAAGGCCATTATGCAGTGCTCTGTACTCAACAAGAAAGAACAGCATGTGTCTTGTTGTGTGCTTGAAAAATACAATTATATCCCCTCTCAGACTTCTCAAGGCTAAACAGATCCAGCGCTCTTGGTCTCTTAAAGCCCTTGTTAAAATTGGCCCCAGGAAAGGATTCAGGATGTGAAGAGTCTTATCTAAGCAGAGTTCACGACCAGACAACCTCTAGAAAATCCCTTTCAAACCAAGTTTAAAATGTCATCATTTTCTTCGTACGCTCTCCATCCGACATCTACAGGTACTTGATGACGCTCAAGAGATGCTGGTATCCTGACCTGATATGGTCCAAGGTGATTAAAATGCTGGACCAGGAGTGCTAAAACTAGTCTTGCCTTATGCACGAACACCACCTGGTGACTTTGGACCAATCCCTCCTCCTCGATGCTAGGAAGAAGACCGGTACAAACCACTTCCATCATGCTAGCTAGAAAACCTTCGTGTCAAGGAATTTGAAGGGTCCAAATGGAAAGACTGAGGCGAGAAAGGTCTAAGCAGTGTTGCCCCACTTTTGCAGGCAAAGGTGATTCTCTTGGATCACTGTAACCCTGCTTCTTTCTTTGTTGTGTTTTTATGCATTTCTCTTTACTGATTAAGTTGGTTTGGTGACTCATGTTCTTTGTTCCTCCTGAGCTACTATCTGGACAAGGGATAATTGCAGGAACCTCTTTTTCACATTCAGAGAAAGCACCGTCACCCTCCGTTGATTCCACTGCTAGACCTCACAAAGCAATTTAAGGCTTCTGAAGGGAAATAGGTTTAAATGATTACATCCCTGCGTGATTAAAAAAAAAAAAAAATATGGAGGCCACATTTTGTGTAAGTTGGCTGCCAAATGTATGATTCACAGAGGGCACGGCAGGCTGGGCCGAAGACTGTTTCCAGAATGCTCCCGGATGTTCAGGGCAATTAAATCTCATCTCCGTGTTCTGCAAATATATAAAAATGGGTATCAAATGCAAAAGAGGAGAGGGATGGACGGAGAGAGAGAGAGAGAGAGAGAAAGACCAGTCTAGCTACAAATAGACCCTCCATGGCTGACTTCTCGCATCCTATTAAGCCAAGATACTGACTTTTTAGCTTGGCATCTTTTGCAAACCTAGATTATGGTTGAGCAAGATCTAAGGCTTAGCCCATTCTTTGAATCCAGTCAGCTGCAAGAAACCACAACTGAAGACCTCCTGTGATCCTTGACTTACGGCCACAATTGAGCCCAAAATGTATGTTGCTAAACAAGACAGCTATTAAGTGAGTTTTGCCCTGTTTTACGACCTTTCTTGGCACGATTGTTAAGTGAACCACTAATAACACGGCCGTTAAGTGACTCTGGCTTCCTGATTGACTTTGCTTGTCAGAAGTCACAAAAGGTATCACACGACCTCAGGGCACGGCAACCGTCATAAATATGAGCTGGTTGCCAAGCATATGAATTCTGATCACATGACCCTGGGGATGCTGCAATGGCCGTGCGAAAACTGGTCATGTTTACCCTTTTTCAGCGTTGTTGTATCTTCGGTCACTAAACGGATGGTTATAAGTCAAGGGCTACCTGTAATGATTGTTGTGCCTGTGTTTTCTCAGCAAGGAGGCGCTCTCTAGACCAGGGGTCCCCAACCCCCGGTCAGTGGCCCAGTACAGGTCCACAGCATGCCAGCAACCGGTCCGCACAAACAAGCAAAGCCCCATCCGCGAGATGCAGGCAGCACACAAAACCATGCACCCTCCAGTCCGCGGAAAAACCTCTCTCCATGGAACCGGTCCCTGGTGCCCAAAATGTTGGGCAATGCTGGTCTACAGCAGGGGTCCCCAGCCCCCGGTCTGCACAAACAATCAAAACCTCATCTGTGGGATGCAGGCATCACACAAAACCACGCAGCCTTCGGGCCGCAAAAAAACCTCTCTCCACAGAACCGGTCCCTGGTGCCCAAAAGGTTGGGGACCTCTGCTCTAGACAGTTTACAAGCAAATCAGATGTGAAGGAAACGTTTTCTTTTGAGCTGACAGTAACCATCATTGGCAGCATGTTCTCCTGCTGAATTCGGACTTCAAGGAAGAAAGCTTGAAGTAAACTTGGTGTTCTGCCTTTTCACACCGCTCTAGTACGGACAGCAAATGTCTCAGCTAGAACATGCTCAAAGGCACACTCTGACTGAATTCTAACTATATATCTTTGACTCCGGTGGCCGACAGCCAAGACCTGGTCTGCTTAAAAAACCCAAAACTGAGAGATTAAAACACACCTGTCTTAAAGTAGTTGAAAGCTCCTTTTCAGCTTACAGAGATAGGAGAAGGGACTGTTTCTTTTTGATAAGTTGGCAGTCGAGAGTTTCCTTGCTTTTTTTTTTTTTTTTTTTGGTTGGTGGCTGTACATGGATCCCGTTCACACGTGCATCTTTTCCCAGCAGCCAAAGGATAACTAAGGTTCTACAAATGCAGATAAAGCTTCTGTCAAAGAAAAAACAACAACAACACCTGGATTTTGCAAAGAAGAAAAGAAACTCAAGGTTGCAGTTTTTAATGGAGCTGGAAAAGAAAGATATTGCCTACATAGGCTGTGATGATCTTGAGAGCTATTAGCTCAGTTTTGTCCAATTTAAATTAAATTTGAATAAAAGCCAGGGTGGTAGAGTGGTGAAAGTGTAAGATTGATCAGGCACAGCCAGACTCCAGTTCAGCATCAGCCGTGCAAACTTCCTGGATCACTTACCTAGTTGCGATTTGAGCTCTAAAATACGTTGCAGAGGAATTTTGCAAAAAGAGTGATCTGTATCAATACCGATACATGTAGGAAGCTAGTCAGGCTACTTATTTTGGAAGGCCAGTAGGTTATTTATTATTATTATTATTATTGTTGTTGTTGTTAAATTTATTTGCTGCCTACCTCGCCATGGCGCTACTCTACGGAGCTTACAACAATAAAGAGGAAGAAATGAAGAGTGTAAACAGAAGTAAACTCACAAAACAATAAAATAATGAAAAAGAACACAAAGAGAATTACATCGATATGATAACCAAAAGATGGATGGGGAGAGAACAGGTGTAGCAGTTATAGCGGTTAAGTCGCGAGACTAGAAATAGAAAGATTCTGATTCAGATCAACCATCGGCCATGTAGGACTGGAGCCAGATACACCTAGTCCAGTGAAAAGGAAAAAGGGTAGGATTCAAACCCTGAGCCGGTCATCTCTCCCATCCCCTCTAGCAACCAAGAGGGGAGCAATTCATCAGATGATAACTTGACTGGCTGACACCAGATCCTTGTTAACTGCTCATCTCTCAGCAGTGGAAGGACAAGTGTTACCTTGCTCTGTGACCTGTGAATTATCACCGCCACTTTCAACACTTGGCAGAAAATTAGGCCATCCTAGCTGTATTTCATCCTGCTTAAGGCCTGGTGCTGCTGCTTATTCTGGGAATTCCTTTGGGGATTATTTATCCACCCTCAAAATGCCTTGGAAACACTAATGAAGAGAAGGACGAGGGGGGACATGATAGCAGTGCTCCAATATCTCAGGGGTTGCCACAAAGAAGAGGGAGTCAAGCTATTCTCCAAAGCACCTGAAGGCAGGACAAGAAGCAACGGATGGAAACTCATCAAGGAGAGAAGCAACCTGGAACTAAGGAGAAACTTCCTGACAGTGAGAACAATTAACCAGTGGAACAACCTGCCTCCAGAAGCGGTGAATGCTCCAACACTGGAAGTTTTTAAGAAGAGACTGGACAGCCATTTGTCTGAAATGGTATAGGGTTTCCTGCCTGAGCAGGGGGTTGGACTAGATGACCTCCAAGGTCCCTTCCAACTTTATTATTATTATTACTGAAGCAAGGAGGGCATGGAGCGAGCTTCAAATTTAAGCCTCAGGTTCACATCTTTAAAGCAGGGGTGTCCAACCTTGGCAACTTTAAGACCCGTGGACTTCAACTCCCAGAATTCCCCAGTTCCACGCCCCCATCTCACCACACACACACCAAGTGTGGTTGGATCAAGTACTGATAGACAGTTAACACATACACACACACACACACACACACACACACACAATCAAAACTCACCTTTTCCCCCGGGAAGCCTCACCACATTAGAGACAATGACTAAATTGTGCTTTAAAATAAAAAATAATTTTAAAAAAGCAGAAAATCCACCCCAGTTGCTTTCCTCTACTCGTCCCAAGATAGAAGAGCAATTGGCGGTTGGGATAAAGCGAATGATATCACCAAATTTTGGTGCCAGGCTGAGCTTCTCAGCCGGAGGGCTGAGAGCCCAGTTCGAGACTCCACTTAGCAGTTCAAAAGCAAAGGCAAGTAAATAAATAGGTACCATTTGGATGGGAAGGTATCAGCATTCTGTGTGCCTTTGGCCACATACAGTACCACAGAAATTGCCTTCGGATAACACTGGCTCCCTCAGCTAGAAAACAGAGATGCTTAGAGTCGGACATGACTGGAGAGGGGAAACTTTTACCTTTATCTTTATTTTGGTGCCGCCTTAAAGCCTGGAAAAAAACAAAACACATTGAAGGAACTGTTTGGATCAACCCAGAGCAAAACAGCAGTGGCTCCTCAGACTGCTACATAATTGTATTTTTTGTCCAGTTTTATACGATCATAAAATTTAACCGGGCTTGGGCGTCCTTCCAAGTGTTGGCCCCAATATCGTGGTTGCTATTTTTCAATTAAATACACACACACACACACACACTATCCATTAATTATGGATGTATCTTTGCTCTTCGCTATTGTAGGGCATTCTATATTAGGCAGAGTTGGTTCTATTTGATTTTATTTGAAAATAATTGGTTTCGTCGTGTTGGTGGTTACGTTGTGAATTAATTTTGTTGGTTGGAATTCTGGGATTGTTACGTTCTCCTTTGGGACTAGACCTCAGAAGATTTATTATTATTGTTGTTCCTTGTGAGTAGTCCTAACTAACCATTTCTGTCCTCTTGTTAGTTCCTATCCTGTTTGGTTGAGTTCTTGTAACCAAATCCCAACAAACGCATAGCTCTCCAAAAACCAGTAAGTCTTCAAGAACCAAATTAAAATGAGAAATCAGAACTGTCCAAAAGGGACTTATTACAGGGCAGGACCCCAATCAGCTCTCCCTGCCAACTGTCAAGTTTCAACTGCAAAACTCATCTCGAATTTCATCCTCAAAAGATTTGGAAAATCCAGCATGTGATAATTGATAGTTCCCATTGAACTCCTCCTAATTTGAAAAGTATGGAAGCACGTTTCTATTGCGTTCCCCAACAGTTTTTGCTAAACAAGGCTTTACAGACCACAGTGGGTCTATTCTCACATGCCACTCCACTATCAAACGTACGACCAACTGCTCAGTCCCTTGTCTGAAGCTAGCCATAAATACAATGTGAAGGCAAAACAGACAGATAAAAAAAAAATATTCCAATCTAGCCTAATGTGGCGGGGATTTCTGAGTGGTCTCCAGCCCAGTGTTAACCAGGCCCTGTTGAGCTTTCTGGGGAACAGGATCAGCTCCATGCTGGGGACTTCCTGTGAGCCGGTCCTACAGCCGGCTCCCCTGATAGCCCTCCAAAGAAGGGTACATTATTGAAAATGAGGGGTGCTAGGACCCAGAAGGAAGAGCGGGAAAGAATATGTGTGTGTGTGTGTGTGGTATACATTGGTGTGGGTGTGTGTGTGTGTGTATTCGAAGGTGGGCGCCGCGCCTCCAGTCGGGAAGAGGCATTAACCCTTTGCCTAACCGCTGGCTGGAATTGCCTCCTCCCTCCCTCCCTCCCTCCTTCTTCCCTCCCTCCTTCCTCCTTCCCTTCTTCTTCTTCTGCCTCCATCTCCGCCTCCTCTTTCTCCCTCCTACCACCCTCAGCCAGACCGGCTGGAAGGTCCATGTGCTGCCGGGGCTGAGTTCCTCCCTCTCCAGTGACAAGTGCCCAGCCGTCTCCAGGGGCAGAGGCTGGGATGTGGAACAGCCGATCCCGGAGCCCGACTCTGCCTCCCCACCTCCTAACCCGGCTCAGCTCGGCAACCCAGAAGGAGCAGGTCAATGGAGCAGGATTACATTCACATGTATAATGCTTCCTTGCGTGGCTGCGGCTTAGGATACGCACCAATCATTTACTACAGTCTCCTGCTGTGCTTGGGGCTCCCGGGTAAGATATTTCTCTCTCTCTCCTTCCTCCTTCCTCCTATCTTTCCTTTTTCCTTCCTTCCTCTTTCTCCTTCCCTTCCTTCCTTCCTTCTCTCTCCTTCCTTCCTTCCAGCCTCATCTTCCTTCTCCTTCCTTCCTTCCTTCCTCTTTCTTTTCTTTCTTTCTTTCTTTTTCTCCCTCCCTCTTAAAACTTATAGACAACCTTTCCCCACCCATTTAGAGCTTCTGCCTACTCTAGCCTTCACAAAGAAGGTGGATGAGCGTGGAAATGAGTTTGTTGTCCCTGAGAAGGTGACAGGGGACAAGCTGCCAGCTCAGGCACCTGACAGAGAATTCTAGGCTATCTTTTCCGACTTGAGGTGGGTTTGCCTCAAGAAATTCTTTTTAGGATCAATGGCCACTGTCGGGGTTACCCCGCTCAGCACTGCTTGATTAATATTTTTTTAAGGAGGGTTTAAGGGCTAGAGGAAGGAGCAGGGGATGGTCCTTGTCCTCAAGGTTGGAACTGGGGCTGAGGGGTCTGCATGAGGAGGGTTTTACTCCAACTTGGGCAAAACTTGGGCAGTTTTGGATTGGAGGAACGTGTTGCTGTTATTGGAGGGGGGGAGGGGACATTAATAACTCATGATATCAAGCAAAGATTACTCTCGTTCAGCCTTCTTCAAGTGCCCCTTGAAGTTTCAGGACAGAGGACTCACATTTAATTAGGTTCTGGGGGGGGGGGGCTAAACCCAAATTCGCCCTTTTGGATAGTCTGGAAGTCACATTCAGACAGTCAAGATTGGGGAAGAGGAAGGGCTTGGACAATCCCTTACTAAACCAGCAAGTTCACTTTGCCGGTAGACTGCCTCGATTCTTGGAGGGTTTGCTGTCGCCTTGCTGTTTTAAGCCATCGCTGTTACGACACTCGTCCTCTCTGTGAATCGGTCAAACCTCGTTCCCTTCTTTCATTCTTCCTTCCTTTTTCTTTTTTCTTTTTTCTAAAAAAAAAATTGTTCCGACGTCTCCAAATCTCTAACCTGATGGAGAGAGGAGAACGCAAATCGCAAAATGTCACATACACACATACACACACCCACTAGACGAGCCCATTGACGGCTCTCTCATCCTCCTTTTCCCCAGCTCGCCTGGCTGGGGAGGATGGGAGTTGTGATCCGGACTACCTGGACGGGGATCTCGAGCTGAAGAAGGCAAGGGGTGCGATTCCTGGAAGTCCGGGGCTAAGGGAAGATGACAGGCGGGCGGGGGGGGGCTTAGCCAGCCCCTGCAGTCACAGGGATGTCTCTCTCTCTCTCTCTCTCTCTCCCCCCCCATCAAAATAAATAAATAAACCGGGTGAGCTGTCCGTGGTGCTGACACAGCAGGAGCCGCTCCGAGAACGCTCCGCAGCTCACGTTCAAATGTACTAAGAGTTTTTGAAAACCAAAAAAAAAAAAAAAAAAAGATAAAGAAAAACGCCTCTCTTGGCAACGCCGAGCGAGGAAGAGATTTATCGGCTGGTTGATTTATTTATTTATTTATTCATTTATTTATTTTATTTATTTGCTCGGCTTTCCTTGCCCCTCCAATCGCAGCCGGCGCTGCGAAACATGGGCTGTCCTTGTTATTAATGATATTTAGAGACAAAACCTAGAAAGGAGAGCTTGGGGGTGGGGGTGGGGGGAGGGAAAATTTCCGGCAATGTGGATTTTTATTTTTTATTATTTATTTATTTTTTTGGGGGGGGGGAAGAAAGGATTGGAAGGGGGCCGTGCCATGCAGCCAGTCCTTCAAAAGGCAAGTCCTTCAAGAAGAGCTGGGGTGAGGGTCCCTGGTCTGTACTACGGAACCCCACCGGGCAAACCTCTGCAGATGAGAAATGGTGTTTAGGAAGATCGGGAGAGGACCATCGTTTATTTTATTTATTGAGATCTCGCCTTATTTTTTTTATATATATATAAACAATTCAAGGTGGTGAATATATCCAATGCTCCTGCCTCCTCCTGTTTTCCCAACAGGGACAACCTTGTGAGATGGGTTGGGCTGCAAGAGAGGGACTGGCTGAAAGACACCCAGCTGGCTTTCATGCTTAAGGCAGGACTAGAACTCAGTGTCTCCTGGTGATTGGCCCAAAGTTACCCAGCTGGCTTTCATGCCTAAGGTAGGACTAGAACTCACCGTCTCCTGGTGATTGGCCCAAAGTCACCTATCTGGCTTTCATGCTTAAGGCAGGACTAGAATTCACCATCTGCTGGTGATTGGCCCAAGTCACTATCTGGCTTTCATGCTTAAGGCAGGACTAGGACTCACCGTCTCCTGGTGATTGGCCCAAAGTCACTATCTGGCTTTCATGCTTGAGGCAGGACTAGAACTCACCATCTCCTGGTGATTGGCCCAAAGTCACCCAGCCAGATTTCACGCTTAAGGTTGGACTAGAACTCATAATCTCCTGGTTTTTAGCCTGGTGCCATAACCATTAGACCCGATTGGGTCTGGTGTATTTTGGTTTGGGGAGTTAAACTTAGCCCTTGCCCCTGGCTCAAACCTGCTCCCTTACTCTTGAGTAAGTCTTCGGGCTCCTTGTTCAAATCTCTTGTTCACTTTCTTAATAGAAACCTCCAATTTGGTGACACCTCGGGGCCTATCTAGACTGACCCCTGTCATCTCTCTTCCAGATGCACTGATTGGAATGTGGTTTTCAGAACCGAAAGGAAGCAGTTGGGAAAAAAATTGAGAGTGAGGATATATATATATATACCCATGGACATCAATTTGCTCTTTTGGTCTGTATTTTTAGCCCACCCCTCCTCCAGCTTCATCAGGCCAGCATTCATAAATCATGTCTTTGTCCTTTCAAACAAGGCTCCCAATTAAATGAGGCTAAGAGGACAAATGCAATGTAAGGCAGCAAATTTTGTGTCTAAATGGAGTTTAAAGCTGGACTCACCGCCATTCGTTTCCTGAGCCACTTTGCTGTATATCTAACCGGTCAGCAATTCTTTTTAAAGTGATGGTATCTGAAAGACTATACAACAGGCTTTCTTCTTTTTTGGAGAGGACGTAGTGCAGAAATAACTATAGAAAGGAAGTCGGGAAATTATATTGGTTTGACCTTGAGGGAGCTGGGAAAAAAGATGGGTTTGGTTAACTCGTTCAGCAGATATCAAAGTGATAATCTTTCCCGTAGGTCCATCAGTTGCTGAAAGTTGAACCAAACTTATCAGCCGGCCTCCTTCCTCGGTTTTCTGCCCTGCAATTAAATCCTGAAGTCCAACAGGTCAGGATTATGCCAATCTGGCAAAGCTGAGCTCTGCTCATCTCCAGGAAACATAATTATGTACTTCCCTCTGGAAGTTGGTGGGTAGTCAAGGTCATCAGAAACGTATCTGTATTTCTCCCACGGTTGGTGATCCTTCATCAAATCCTGCGGATCACATTCAATAGCTGAAGTGTTTGGTATTGAAATACTTTTTCTTGACCAAAGATGAAGGCTCCATCTTGAGCTATGGAAGCAAAGTTATAATAATAATAATAATAATAATAATAATAATAATAATAATAATAATAATAATAATAATAATAATAATAATAATAAAGTTGGAAGGGACCTTGGAGGTCATCGAGTCCAACCCCCTGCTCAGGCAGGAAACCCTATACCATTTCAGACAAATGGCTGTCCAGTCTCTTCTTAAAAACTTCCAGTGTTGGAGCATTCACTGCTTCTGGAGGCAGGTTGTTCCACTGGTTAATTGTTCTAACTGTCAGGAAGTTTCTGACAGTTAGAACAATTAAGTTCTGGAAATGAAATTGTGTGTAATCTGCATGTGTGTCTGTCGTGCATGACACACACATACCTATGTACTGTACAGCTGTAGAACCTGGACCAAGCCAAGTTCAAGTGTAGACTCAACAAGGAAAGCTCAGTGGGTGACTTTGAGAAAGTCACTCAACCTAATGCAGGTAGTCCTCGACTTATAACCATTTGTTTAGTGACCATTTGAATTACAACACGGAAAAAAGTGACTTATGGCTGGCACAATAATAATAATAATATAATAATAATAAAAAAGTTGGAAGGAACCTTGGAGGTCATCTAGTCCAACCCCCTACTCAGGCAGGAAGCCCTATACCATTTCAGACAAGCGGCTGTCCAGTCTCTTCTTAAAAACTTCCAGTGTTGGAGCATTCACCGCTTCTGGAGGCAGGTTGTTCCACTGGTTAATTGTCCTCACTGTCAGGAAGTTTCTCCTTAGTTCTAGGTTGCTTCTCTCCTTGATTAGTTTCCATCCGTTGCTTCTTGTCCTGCCTTCAGGCGCTTTGGAGAATAGCTTGACTCCCTCTTCTTTGGGGCAGCCCCTGAGATATTGGAACACTGCTATCATGTCACCCTTAGTCCTTCTCTTTCACACTCATGACAGCATCCTGTGGTCATAGGATCAAAACTCAGGCACTTGAATAACTGGTATTTATTTATGACAGTTGCAATGTCCCAAGGTCACCTGATCATCATTCCTAAATTCCCAGCCGGCTTTTCACAAGCAACGTCAATGGGGGAAGCCAGCTTTGCTTAATGACCACACGATTCATTTAACGACTGTAGTGACCCGCTTAACAATTGTGGCAAAAAAAAGTCATAAAGTGAAGCAAAAGCCACTTAGCAACTACCTTACTTAGCAATGGAAATTTGGGGTTGAAATGTCATCAGTCAAGGATTACCTCTAAATGCAAACAACCGAGAGATAAGCTTATTTCTCCCTTTTGTAGCATCCTCCAAATGCAATTAACTTGGGGGGGGGAGGAAGGTATTAATGTTCAAATTTTTCATTTATCCTGGCATTTGGGCAAGGAGAGTATGCAAAACCCTTTTTTTTTTTTTGGGCGCTTTGTATCAGCCGGAAAAAGTTATTACCAGTGCTGTGTTGCTAAACACTTAATCAGTCCATTGTTTCTCTGCTTCTGTAGGGTGAAATATTAAGTTTGTCCTCTCTCCTCCTTCCCCTCCTCCCTCGCCCGGGAATTCTATGCCAAGAATTCAAATCAGGTTCTCCCTGAAAGGAGAGAAAAAGGCTGGACCCAGCAAGGATCAACAGCTGCTTTCTTCCCAATGATTGGGATTTTGAAATATAATAATAATAATAATAATAATAATAATAATAATAATAATAATAATAATAATAATAATAATAATAATAATAATAATAATAATAATGATGATGATAATAATGATGATGATAATGATGATGATAATAATAATAATGATAATAATGATAATAATAATAATAATAATAATGATAATAATAATGATAATAATTATAATAATGATAATAATAATAATAATAATAATAATAATAATAATAATAATAATAATAATAATAATAATAATAATAATTAAAAAAAAAATCTGTAATACCATCAAACATCCACATCTGCCTATCCCAGGTCCTTGGTAAGGACTTGATAGGTAGACAAAAATGCCAAATCCAGTCTGAACATCTGATCAATAATAATAATAGAGTTGGAAGGGACCTTGGAGGTCTTCTAGTCCAACCCCCTGCTCAGGCAGGAAACCCTATACCATTTCGGACAAATGGCCGTCCAGTCTCTTCTTGAAAACTTCCAGTGTTGGAGCATTCACAGCTTCTGGAGGCAGATTGTTCCACTGGTTAATTGTTCTCACTGTCAGGAAGTTCCAGGTTGCTTCTCTCCTTGGTTAGTTTCCATCCGTTGCTTCTTGTCCTGCCTTTAGGTGCTTTGGGGAATAGCTTGACTCCCTCTTCTTTGTGGCAGCCCCTGAGATACTGGAACACTGCTATCATGTCCCCCCTCGTCCTTCTCTTCATTAAACTAGACATACCCAATTCCAGCAACCGTTCCTTATATGTTTTAGCCTCCAGTCCTGGACAAGACCCCCTTAAAAGTCTGGCAAGGGAGTTTTTCAGGACATCCTCCCAGACCAGGGATGTCCAACCTTGTCAACTTTAAGACCTGTGGCCTTAAACTGCCAGAATTCCCCAGCCAGAATGGGGAGGTTGCAAGTGGCAATCATGTGGCCCAGGGATGCTGCACCCGTCATAGAGGCATGCTGGTTGCCAAGATCCAAAATTTTGAGCACATGACTGTGGGGATGCTAGAGCAATCCTAAGTGCAAGGAGTCACTTTGTTTCAGGGCCACTGTAACTGTGGGCAATCATTAAACAAATGGCTGTAAGTCAAGGACTTAGCTGTATAAACAAGGATTCCCCCCCCCCCCCGTTTAACGTTTAAACAAAACCTATTTATTCTCTTTTTAATTTAAGCCCACTTGATCTGGGAAAGCTCTAACCAGGGAGTTGGGTTCCCGATTGCAAAGTATTGGAAAGCTAATATCTGAACTTTGCCCAAAGGAAGAGAGTTTTCAGTTCTATTCTTCTGATGTAAGGATGAAATAAATGCTGCAGCAACTGACCTTTAAACTCTAAATGCTAAGCGTGGGGTAGAGTTTGGAGACGACTTTGAGGTCTCAGTTGATCTTATTTAGATTCAAAGGGGTGTCTTCTCACTTGCTTACATCAGAAATTCCTCTCTAAACTACGTTTCTGAATTTATAGCCCAAGGGCAATGAAACAGCTTGTGAAAAGAGTGCAAGACGACAGGCTGATGTCAGACAAGGGGGAAAAAAAAAACACAAAATATTTACCCTGATGGTTATTGTCTATTTTTGTGACGGAGGGAAAAAGAGTCATCCCAACAGCTCAGAGGAAGAGGAAGGAAGATAAAATGCCAGGGCAGGTGTCCATAAAGAAATATGCATTAAAAACACTTAGCATTGGTCAATAGGACGCCTGGGGAAAGGGTCTGCTTAATAGTCCCTGCCTGAAAATATAATTTCCAGAAAGGATGGGAGAATATGACGGCAGATGCTCTCTCATTGCCCAAGACAGGGGAACGATGGTGCTGCGTGCATATCTTGGAATGAAGCGGGGAGCATTGAGATTCCACAAGCAGGAAGCATCAGCT
Organism: Azemiops feae; assembly: GCA_023970755.1. Lineage (NCBI taxonomy): Eukaryota > Metazoa > Chordata > Lepidosauria > Squamata > Viperidae > Azemiops > Azemiops feae. The sequence continues at coordinate 206,326 of JALGBA010000399.1, read as the reverse complement.
GGCAGTTGGTCTGAAGTCAAGGTCAGAGCTGTAACACATCAGCTGCTGAAACAAAGTGGAGGCTGGAAGATTAGCCGTTTGCAGAAAAGCAACAGGGAGAAAGATTTATGGCAAAGGAATGGGGTCTCAACGCAATCAGCCCCAGATATCTATGGGGCCGGATTAATGGACACTCCATTATGGCTAAACTGCACAATGAACGATTGAGGTAACAAGGTATGTCTAGTCTAATGAAGGGTTAGGGTTAGGGCTAGGGTGGAATAGAGTAGAGTAGAGTAGAGTAGAATAGAAATATAGAATAGAATAGAATAGAAATACAGAATAGAATAGAATAGAAATACAGAATAGAATAGAATAGAAATACAGAATAGAATAGAATAGAAATACAGAATAGAATAGAAATACAGAATAGAATAGAAATACAGAATAGAAATACAGAGTAGAATAGAAATACAGAATAGAATAGAATAGAAATACAGAATAGAATAAAATAGAAATACAGAATAGAATAAAATAGAAATACAGAATAGAATAGAATAGAAATACAGAATAGAATAGAATAGAAATACAGAATAGAATAGAATAGAATAGAATAGAATAGAATAGAATAGAATAGAAGCTGGAAGGGACCATGGAGGTCTTCTAGTCCAGCCCCCTGCTCAAGCAGGAGAACCTATATCATCTCAGACAGGTAAATGTCCAGTCTCTTCTTAAAAACCTCCAGTGATGTAGCGCCCATGATTTCTGGAGGCAAGCTGTTCCGCCGGTTAATTGTCCTCACTGTTAGGAAGTTTCTCCTTCTAGGACTAGGGTTGATGTGGAAACAGTCTTCCAATATTGAGGGGCTGTCACAGAGAAGAGAGGGTCGACTTATTCTCCAAAGCACCTGAGAGCAGGACAAGAAGTAAGGGATGGATGGAAGCTTATCAAAGAGACAACCAACCTGAAACTAAGGAGAAATCTGACAATTAGAACAATGAATCAGTGGAACAGCTTTGTCTTCAGAAGTTATGGGTGCTCCATCCGCGGAGGCTTTTAAGAAGAAACTGGACAGCCATTTGCCTGGAATGGTATAAAGTCTCCTGCTAGAGCAGGGAGTGGAACTACAAAACCTCCAAGGTCCAGCCCTATTGTTCTATGTTCCTGAGAAAAGACTGAGATTCCACCTGGATAGCAGAAAGGAATGACAGTGACTAACATTCAGTACCAATGAGCAGAATGTCACTGGCAACCATCTCTTCCTGGTAAAATATGCCCACACTCAACTCTCTGGAGAAATGCACGGTGGTGAAGTGTGCTAATAGAAAAGTCGTTATATAATTGCTGCCTTGATGTAACTTGGCACAAGTGGTGTTAAAAGCAAACCTAAGGGAAAATTGGTAACAAAGAAGGCGATCAAGGATATTAGCATAAATGACCTGGGGGGGGGGATCACTCTTTAGGGAGATTTTACATGCACATTTTGTGTAAGTGGCTGTATATGTGTGTGTGTGTGTGCATGCACACACCGAGACACTGATCTGCTAAGGTCAATATTGCAAGAAGCGAGATTTCTATTGATCCACTCGATTTTTAAGTGCCTTAGCAAGTGGCAGAAAACTGGCTGTCTTGAAAAAGCTAAGCTGGTAAGGGTCTGGGTGGGGTGGGGTGGGGGGGTCACTGGGGAACCGTAAGTGGCTGCTTAGGCCACTTGTGTGGCGAAAACAGAAATCCTAGAAGTGGGCAATGGAAATCTATTTTCTGTAATCGTGCAAGGAAAAATGCATGGCGGTTGAGTTTGATGTAACTCTGAGTGGTCGCTAAACGAACAGCGGTAGGTGGAGGACTATCTGTACAAGGGGGGTTTAGGCACTGAGCCGAGGGCATGATTTCCATAGGCAGACACGTCAAGGCAATACCGGGGGTGCTCGACTTACAACAGTTCATTTAGTGACTGTTTGAAGTTACGACGGCACTGGAAAAAGTGGCTTAGGATCGTTTTTCACACTTACCACCCTTGCAACATCCCCATGGTCAGGTGATCAAAATTCAGACAGTTGGCAACTGGCATGTACTTATGACTGTTGCAATGTCCCGGGGGTCACGTGATATCCCCTTTTGCGACCTTCTGCCAGGCAAAGTCAGATTCACTTAACTGTGTTACTAGCTTAATAACTGCAATGATTCACTCAACAACGTTACTAGCTTAATAATTGCAATAACTTAACGCTGGCGAGGAAGCTTGCAACTGGGGCAAAATCCACTTAACAACTGCCTCGCTTAGCAACAAATTTTTGCCTCAACTGTGGCCACACACCGAGGACCAACCTTGTATGTATTGACTCCTTTTTATCCTTCTGTACAGGAGGACAGAAGGATATTTGGGGGCAGGGGGGGGTAGCAGTGTTCTCCCCCCGAGCCCCCCCTGCCGATTCCCATCTCCCTACTTCCCACCTGTATGGTTAAGAGCTACGTGGCGATCGGAGCAAGAACAAAACTGCCGTCCCACCGTTCAAATTTGTAGCCCTTCCAGAAAGTCACGTCAATATTAGCCTCCGAGCAGGAGTCAACTCTCCTAGAAACTCGGGGTGAGGAGGCGGTTGGGTCGCCTCGTTTGGTCGAAGCTGCAGCCTCAAAGTGGATCATGAAAAATCAATAGCTGCTTCGGAGAACAAGACAGAGAGCCGTGTCTGCCTATGGATCTTGCTACATTAATAGCTAGGAAGCTCCTTGGCAGCGGGACAGGCTTTTTGTGCAGCTAGCCCAGGGTTATCTACACCAGGAACAGAAAACGTGCAGTTCTCCACATCTTGCTGAGCTTCAATTCCCAGCGGACCGAGACGGGACAACAGTTGGCTTGCCGGCTTTGGGCGTTGGCCTCCAGTCAGGCTCCTGTATTTGGCCTGCAAAGCCCAGAGAACCGTTAGAAGGTATCAAATAATTAGCACGTCCTGTCTCTCCCGTGCTGGCCCCAATGAGTGATTATTCAGATTTTTGCAAGCTCAGTTTTGGTAGCTTTAGAGCAGGGGTCTTCAAACTTGGCCCTTTTATGACTTGTGGACTTCAACTCCCAGAGTAGGGGTCTTCAAACTTGGCCCTTTTATGACTTGTGGACTTCAACTCCCAGAATTCCGCAGCCAGGCACATGTGCCTGGCTGAGGAATTCTGTGAGTTGAAGCCCACAAGTCATAAAAAGGCCAAGTTTGAAGACCCTTGCTTTGGATAGTTCCTATTCCACAGATCCTCTAAAGCAGGGATCTTCAAACTTGGCCCTTTTATGACTTGTGGACTTCAATGCCCAAAATTCCTCAGCCAGACACGCTGGCTGAGGAATTCTGGGCGTTGAAGCCCACAAGTCATAAAAGGGCCAAGTTGGAAGACCCCTGCTTTAGAGTATTGTTTCTCAACTTTAGCAACTGTAAAGTGGCTGGCTGGGGAATTCTGGGAATTGCAGTCCACACATCTGAGACTTGCCGAGGTTGAGAAACACGGCTCCGGAGCCTCCAAAAGGTTCAAAGCTTGGGGTGACCTAATGTTTAAAAAAATCAAATTAAAAAAAACAATGGCCTTTTGATTAAGGACAAATTGTATTGATAAGTAAAGGGCTCATTTGTCTCAAAATGCTTGTACAGAATCTGAACTTTGGACAAAAACAATCCATACATGGATTTGCATCCGGGTGCTACGAACTGTCCTTGCAGCAGTTGCGCTAACACAATGAAAGTAGCTGTCAAAACAAGTTAAACAGACCTCTTTAGTAGCTGGATGGAAGACATCTATAAACATCAAGAGTTGAAAGACAGGTTTGGAGGTCCAACCTACTTCACAGAAGTAGACACTGATAAGCCACTTCCATATTATTATTGAGAAAACGTTATGGGTCTGTTCACGTAGACTCAAGAACTTAAGCTTGACTAAGGTCCAACCTATTTCCCATTGGAAGACACTTCCGTATTATTGTTGGGAGAACTTTATGGATCAGGTAGTCTCAAGGACTTAAGTTGGAGTCAAAGGAGTCACTGGAAGCTAGACTTGGAGGCCTAACCTACTTCCCAGCAGAAGACAAAGGTAAAGCACCTCCCTATTATTGTTGGGAGAACTTTATGGATCACTTCACATAATCTCAAGGATCTCAGCTTGACTCCAAGCAGCCCTTCCCATCTAACTATGAACCATCATCTTGGCAACCATGCAATCTGCTCAGGGATCTTATGCCCCTCCTGAGACATCCCCGCTCTAAGGCTTCACCCACCAGTGCTCCATAGTCAGCTTTGAAGAAGGGAAAGCACTGGGAACGAAGCCCCCCTGTTCTCAAAATACAGGTGGCTGAGTAACAATCCTCTTTGGCACTTAGCAAAACAGAAATTAACTTGAGAGCTTGAAGATGCAATTCTTTTTAAAAAAAACAAAAACAACCCCCCCCCCCGATGAAACAAAATGCCAGCAGCAGCTTCCCCACCCCCATGCTGTCACTGTTTTGAGTTTCTTTCTTTTTTTCCTTCCTGGAAAATCAAGTTTCCGCAAGATGCACTCAAGAGATTGTTCATAAATATTTGGCAGTTAAGCGGCAAATAATATGCGCTTGAGTTCGGATGTGCAGCATGCATCCAAGGGAACCATCTTCATCCTGTCTTTTTGTCCCACCTTTCTCCTCAGTTCTTAGCTAGAGGAATCCGTGTCATTATTCTTGATCGGCCTTGGAAAAGAAATCGGCACGCTCAAAAGTCCAACGTTAAATGTGCTGCGTTAGCTCCACACACACAAAAAAAGAGAGTAATTACTTGAATGCATATGAAATTTAAATACTTGGCAACTCACCCTCTGGGTGAACCAAACCTCCGTACTTTGTGAATTAATTAAATAGGTTGATGGTGTAGCAACTGTTGGGAAATGTTTGTGTGCCTTTGAGCCAGAATGTCTTGCAGCCAGAGTGGAATTAAATCAGGGTCCAGTTAAAGAGAATCAATGATGACCCATATTCTAAAAAAGATTATCCTGCATTTAAGAGGCATCTCCTCATTTGCACTTGTCTGGCCTACGGTTTCTCAACCTTAGCAACTTTTAAGATGTGTGTCTAGAGCAGGGGTCTTCAAACCTGGCCCTTTTATGACTTGTGGACTTCAACTCCCAGAATTCCTCAGCCAGGCATGCCTGGCTGAGGAATTCTGGGAGTTGAAGTCCACCAGTTATGAAGGAGCCATATTTCCCCCATGCTGGCTCAGGAATTCTGGGAGTTGAAGTCCACCAGTTATGAAGGGGCCATAGTTCCCCCATGCTGGCTCAGGAATTCTGGGAGTTGAAGTCCACAAGTCATAAAAGGGCCAAGTTTGAAGACCCCCTGGTCTATAGAGATTCTCAGTCATCCAGATCATGGTTGTCCCAAAGGTGCTTTTTCAAGAGGAAATTGGACTTTCTGTGTGTTTTTTCTATTGAAGTTGTTTTGCTTCTCATCCAAGAAGCATCTTCAGTTCTGACTGATTGGTGGGGAGTGGAAAGATTTATATTCCTTGCAGTCATCTGGCGATTAGCACTTTGAAGGTTGATCGTTGAGGCCACTTGGGGTTTATCTGTGCCCTCAGGGTCACCTGAATCAGAGTGCAAACGGGTGTGGGACCCTCTTGGAACTGCTGAAAGGACTGGGCTGTAAACAGGAGAGAGATGGTGTCGCATCCCTCCCGCTTTGTTGAGAGAGGGGCTGTTCAATTTTAAGATAGATGGTCTCTTTTACCTCTCTTTCAAGCAGTGGTCCTCTTTGTCCAGAATGTGGACTTTGCTGTCTTCAAAAGAGTAACTTTCATCTTTCAAATGCAGATGGACTGCTGAATCTTGTCCCAGAATTCCCCAGCCAGCGTGCCGGGAGTTAAAGTCCACACATCTTAAACTGTGGGGTCCTTGGTGCTCGCTGATTTTGGTTGTTTTCTTGCAGACATTTTATGACCCAACTAGGTAACATCATCAGTAGGAGAGGAATTTGCTCTCTGTTTATATACAAGTAATTTGTCTTGTCAGAGTTAGTGGGAGTGTTCTTGAGGGTTCCTTGTTATTTACGGTTTGACTGTTTGTCTGAATTCGTAGTTCCCTGATCGGGGAGTTGTGTACAGCTTGATTCTTCGATTATTTTTCCAACGTTAATCCTCATTTTCAGTTGATGTTGATTCCATTTTCATTACTATTCTCAGAAACCCAAATAAGGTGCGTTAAATGTATTCTGGTTTTCTTTTAAAATTCTCTTAAGTAGCTCCAATTGTCGTTTTTGGCTCTTGGGGCCTAATAGTAATTGCTAATCTTCTAAAGTTAACTTCATTTTTTTCTCTCTCTCTCTTTTCTCTCTCCTGCTACAGCTAACATTTTGACGGTAATCATTCTGTCACAGCTGGTGGCTCGGCGTCAAAAGTCCTCCTATAACTACCTTTTAGCTCTTGCAGTGGCTGATTTGCTAGTCCTTTTCTTCATCGTCTTTGTCGACTTCCTATTGGAAGACTTCATCTTGAAGAAGAAGATGCCTGAAGTCCTGGACAAAATTATTGAGGTGTTAGAGTTCTCCTCCATCCATACTTCCATCTGGATTACTGTCCCTCTCACGATCGACCGATACATTGCCGTCTGCCATCCCCTCAAATACCACATGGTTTCCTACCCAGCTCGCACCCGCAAAGTCATTGTGAGTGTTTATATTATTTGCTTTCTAACCAGCATCCCATACTATTGGTGGCCAAACATCTGGAAGGAAGACTACACAAGTACTCTTGTTCACCACATCCTCATCTGGATCCACTGCTTCACCATCTATTTGGTCCCCTGCTCCATTTTCTTCATCTTGAACTCCATCATCGTTTACAAGCTTCGGCAGAAGTGCAACTTCCGCCTGCGAGGCTATTCCACTGGGAAAACCACCGCCATCTTGTTTACCATCACCTCCATTTTCGCCATCCTCTGGGCCCCGAGGATCATCATGATCCTTTACCACCTTTACGTCTCTCCAATCAACAACAGCTGGTCTGTCCACATTGTCTCCGACGTGGCCAACATGCTAGCCTTGCTCAACACTGCCATCAACTTCTTCCTGTACTGTTTCATCAGCAAGCGGTTCCGCTCAATGGCGGCCGTAACGCTGAAGGCGTTCTTCCGGTGTCAGAAGCAACCCGTTCAGTTCTATACAAACCATAACTTTTCAATAACTAGCAGCCCATGGATATCCCCAGCCAACTCCCACTGCATCAAAATGCTTGTCTACCAGTATGATAGAAATGGGAAGCCTATAAAGATCTCTCCGTGACAGACCCATGACGGATGGTCCATGGAAGCACATTCTTTTTAAGCTGTTCCATCGATGACATGGAAGAGCCAGGGATAATCGCTGCAAATAGCAGCCATTGGATTTTGTTCCTCTCCGAGCGTCAGAAGGTAATGGGCTACAATCGTTTATAGGCGTCTTTGACACCTCAGGAGAACAAAGGAGAGGGAGAAAGCTTCCCGGCTTCATCTCTTGCAAGGCTTAATCAATAGTCTTGGATCAAAAGACCTACAGGACTGAGAAACGTTCGTTTACTTGTGTAAGACTTTGGGTGAAAAGCATACAGTGCAACTTTCCATTAAGCGTCCCTCTATCATCCTACCAAACACTTCAGAAGATGTAGAAATCTGAATATTTATATATTTCATAAGACTTTGATGGGAGACTTTGATGGATTTTAAGTTGTCGCTTGCTCCCTTTCCAGTTTTGGTTGATATATTTTCATTCTGGCATGGAATCTTATGACCTGGATGTTTGGACACGACAGAAAGGAAGTTAGCCACCTTTAGGATATTTGTATGGTGCACAGGCTAATTTTTGGAGGTTTCCTTGGAAGAACTACTCATACTTAGAAGGATGGGGATCACTTTCTCTTTGGGTTGTTTCCCCCCCCCCATCTTGGCTTGGAAACCTATATAACGGATGGTGGGAACGCTGAGTCAATAAGACAGCCATCCTTAGAATATTTGTACGGTGCATAAGCTGATCATTGCAACTTCATTGGAAGAAGGATTAATGCTTAGAAGGACTCACTTTCTTAACAGTAGCATGTGAAAAAACATAAAAACTCTGAGTCTTACCCTATTTACATTCTGAGCAATGTCCAAGATAGATTTAAAAACAAAAAGGATTTTTTTTCTGAGCAGAGAATAAGAACAATCACATTTATTATTTGTACACATTTTTGTTTTGCTTATTTTTTTTTTAAAAAAAACTATCACTCACTAGCCCTGCCGGGCATTTTGTTCCTTTTAAGGCACCCAAATCATTGGTGATTTTTTATGGACTCCATGACGTTCTCAAGAGTTAGTCAAAGTTTTCAAGGGTGACTTAGGGCTGATCTGCATACATTGGAAATGGCCGAGAATGTATACACAATGGAATACAATGGGTTTGTGTGTGTCCATGTTTGGGAATTCAAGTATTTAACTATTCATCTTCACAAGCATAGGCACAAAAAAAAATCTGTTTATGGAAATGGCTTCTTAAGAGTCCTTTTAGTTTTGCATCACTGAGATTTTGTTAGTTGGATAAAAGACTTCCAGCTACCGTTAAGAAGTCTTCACGAAGATCGCAATTTTGGGACAAGCTGAAGAAAGTGCGTCATCGGTGACACCAAAGTTGTTGAATATTTGCAAAATGCAGAGGAAAATCTGTGCCAAGTCTCTTGTCCCCGAAGAATTATTTTGGACTCTTAATGCCTGACTTAGAAAATATGAAAAATAATATTTGGGATGACACGCACCACCTTTTATATGGTTGGGATCTTGGGGAAATAGCGATTGCTGGATTGCATCATTTTAAGCGCATGTTTCCAATCAAGTTATCGATTATCAGTCCAGATCTGCAATTTAGAACTTTTAGGAATAGCACAGGTAATCCTTGACTTATGACCACAATTAGGAGTGAATTTCCGTTGCTAGACAAGGTGAGTCATGTCCAGTTTTATGATCTTTTATGGCAGTGGCCCCCCAACCTCTTGGGAACCAGGGACCGGCTCCATGGAAGAGAGGTTTTTTCCATGGACCGGTGGGGACGTGGTTTCGCGTGCTGCCTGCATCCTGCAGATGGGGCTTCGCTTGTTTGCATGGACCGTTTCCTGGCATGCCGCGGACTGCTGCTGGTCCGCAGATCAGGGTTGGGGACCTCTGTTTTATGGCAATTAAGCAATTCAGTATCTAAGAAATTAAATTTAAGAGCACACTCCCCCTTTCTGGAAAGAATTATGTCCATTTGAATAGGGAAGGACATTTATTGGTTCAGTTGAGGCTGGCTTCTATAAGTATAAAATCGTAGAAACAGTTGGAAAACTAACCAACCAATTCCAAGGCAGAAACTCTTCAGATAAGCAGCTCTGTAATAAAATTCTGCAATAATGGAGACCCCGTGTCTCCAGAGGCACGGGGTTGCTAGCGTTGGAGAGAGACACACACAAAAATGTGCTATTGATCCCAGTTAATTAGAGGTTTTTGAGGAACAGCGTCTCCTCCCGTTTAGCTTCTACGAGCAGCTGCTGATTGTGCAGGGGTTGTGTGCAGCTGTTTAGGTATGGGCATGTATCAGATAGCACGGTTCCTCTCCGATTGTTCCTCACACATATACACACATGCCAGCATGAAATGGTTTCTTAACATTTTCTTTCCAAATAAAACACCCTTGGTTCCTTTGCCCTGAAAAATCTCATTAAAAAGAAGAAATCTAAGCATGAAAAAAAAAATGTTTCTTTTCTTTTTCCTCGACTGGTTTAGCTTCACAAAGGGACAGTTGCACGGAATGACACCCTTCCTGTTTTGTTTTGTTTTTAACAAGGTTGCTTTGAAAAGAAGACCCTTTCACGGCGCACAATTGAATAAAATGAGCAACTGGAGGCATAATCTGGTTTTTCTGTAAAATTGTCACTTTCGTTGGGGCTAAACAACTGCTTTCATTAGGGATGCTCTCAGCAAGGAGCAGAAGAGGCAGTCAACGTTGTCCAGCTGTGGCAGCCATTTCTGAGGGTGGCAATCATTTTAAATGTCCAACCTGGTAAAAAAAAACACACACACACAAATGAAATATTTTAAAAAAAAAACACTTTAGAACAAAGACAATGTTGGACAACAGAATTATAGGTTGCGTTATGGAAGCATGAAATATATGTGTAATTTTTTAAAGGAAAGGGCATCTGATAACTCAGATGTTATAAAAAAAAAGAAGTTGCGATTCTGGAAAGAGTGCAGAGAAGAGCAACAAAGAGGATCAGGGGACTGGAGGCTAAAGCATATAAGGAACGGTTGCTGGAATTGGGTATGTCTAGTTTAATGAAGAGAAGGACGAGGGGGGACATGATAGCAGCGTTCCAGTATCTCAGGGGCTGCCCCAAAGAAGAGGGAGTCAAGCTATTCTCCAAGGCGCCTGAAGACAGGACAAGAAGCAACGGATGGAAACTAACCAAGGAGAGAAGCAACCTGGAACTGAGGAGAAACTTCCTGACAGTTAGAACAATCAACCAGTGGAACAACCTGCCTCCAGAAGCGGTGAATGCTCCAACACTGGAAGTTTTTAAGAAGAGACTGGACAGCCACTTGTCTGGAATGATATAGGATCTCCTGTTTGAGCAGGGGGTTGGACTAGATGACCTCCGAGGTCCCATCCAATTCTGTTATGCTGTTATTAACTTGGGATGGAAGGGATAAACTCTTTATATGTGGCATTCCATATTCACAACTACTAGAAGCAATTGCACATTTCAGTTAAGAAGAAGATGTAAACTTTCCGTATGTCCCTTCAACAGCATAATGAGGAGATCAATTAGCCAGTTGCAAATCAGGAAGTCCACGCTATTTGTGCTCATTTAGCCACAAATTCTGCTCTAGCTTTTGTTCAGGGTTGTGTGTGTGTGTGTGTGTGTGTCAGGCCAATTAGTTTTCAAGTCAATCTGAGAATCGGCATGCTCAGAGTATAGAAATCAGATTGCACAAGGGGAATCCATTGCTGTTGGCAAAATGTGTTTTCCAGCGATATATTTGGACCGTTGAGAGCCCGTGGTGGGTACACTCACAAAATGGAGGCCAGCGGACCCTTGCCAATTCTTAAAAGGGCTGGAATGGTGGTTTGGCTAGACCCCAACCTCCATTGACCAAAAGCAGCCCTTGGAGATGTGCTCAAGCAATTCACAGGGACTTTCAGAGATGGCCGAAGACAGCTGGAACACGTCCCACACGAAAGAAAGGGCTTTTGATTTTCACCAAAGCAGTTTTCTATTTCGTATCTTTATTCAAAGAATTCGTTAAAAAAATAAAGGAGGTCAGGCAGCCCAACAACAGCAACCCAACTAAAAAAAATCCCTGAGCTGTTCGTTTGTGGTATGATTGACAACTTTGTCATCTATCCACTCATTTAGAAGTAATGGGGAGCCAGTTTGGTTTAGAGGCGAGTTCTAGTCCTGCCTGAAGCACGAAAGCCAGCTGGGTGAGTTTGAGCCAATCACCAGGAGACGGTGAGTTCTAGTCCCTTCTTAGCCATGAAAGCCAAGCAGCTGGGAGACCTTGGGCCAGTCAGTCACCCTCTCTTAGCCCAACCTACCTGACAGGGCTGTTGTGAGGAAAATAAGAGGAAAAAGGTGTATTAGACATGTTTGCTGCCTTGTGTTGTTCGTAAAAATGATAAAGGCGGGATAGAAATAAATAAAACAGCGTCATGCACTGAAAAGGAGACTTGACCATTTTACTCTGGGATGGCCTTTTCTCGGAGTTTCTCCGTTTCCTTTCTTCCTGTTTTAAGCCTCACGTTAAATCCCACCAAAACGAAGAGCCGGCTTAGCAAACGCCACCAGTTAAATAATAATCAAGCTATTAGCTCTCTCGGCCTGGATCTGAGGACTCAGCCACTGTAACGAAAGCAATTAATGCGATTACTTTCCAGGGAAAAAGAATGAGTCTTCCAGGCCTCAGGAACGCAGAGAGATGGGAATCCATTTGCAATGAGATGGCTTCAAATCCACCGGGCACGCATATTTTAAAACTATTAAACAAACGTTGAAGCCATGGAGAACGGCTGTGTGGTTAATATTGGTTGTTGTTGTTTTTTTCAAGAGGTGGAGCCAAACTTCCATTGTGGTTTTTTTACAGAGGGAAGAGCTTTAGTTTTTTTCTAAAAAAACAACAACAAGAGGGCACATTAAAGGAATGGATGGTATAGGTTCTCCTACTTCAGCAGGGGGCTGGACTAGAAGACCTCCAAGGTCCCTTCCAGCTCTATTCTATAAAGGTCACAGAAGGGGATCACATGATCTGGGGACATTGCAACCGTCATAAATACACGCCTGTGGGCCAAGCATCCAAATTTCGATCAGGTGACCCTGGGGGGGGGTGCTGCAGTGGTCACAAGTGTGAAAAACAGTCACTTTTCCCAGTGTTTTTGTAACTTTGAACGGTCACTAAACAAACGGTTTGTAAGTCCATTTGTAAATGGTTGCCCTAAGGTGTGGCCCAGATTACTTTGTTTTGAAATAGGATAAATCTTTTTTGCTTTCAAGAAAAAAGTTTGGGAGGTTGTGGGGGTCGGAGGGGTGGGTCCATGTAGGAAGAAGTGCCAAAATCCGCCTTGCAAGGTCTGCCTTGAAGAAAGAGGCTTCCGTTTTTCTGCTTTATTCTCAAGGTGTGTGAGAATTTCTTTTTGAGTTTTCTCTCCGGCACAGTTTTGAGCTGGCTGAAGGTGGCAATGTTTCCTCGGATGCTTTTGGTCCCTCTTTCTAGGGGTTCCCTGCTTCCCAATCGGAAAAATAAAACTAAATAAAACGAAACCCATACTAGTTCCCTTCTGACAACGGATGGAGACTAATCAAGGAGAGAAGTAACCTAGAACTAAGGAGAAACTTCCTGACAGTTAGAACAATTAACCAGTGGAACAACCTGCCTCCAGAAGCGGTGAATGCTCCAACACTGGAAGTTTTTAAGAAGAGACTGGACAGCCATTTGTCTGAAGGTATAGGGCAGTGGTGGCGAACCTATGGCACGGGTGCCAGAGGCGGCACTCAGAGCCCTCTCTGTGGGCACATGCGCCGTCGCCCCAGTCCTAGGCCTTCAGCTGGGTTTTATAAAACCTTTTCGCTTTAGGCCTCTGCCGCCGTGTGCAAAAAAAAAAAAAAAAAAAAAAAGATTCAATCAGTCAATTTCAACTTCTCACGGGAAAAAAAGATCTTGCAAAGTTGGAATTGATTGATTGAACTTTTTAGTCCCACCCAGTCTGCCGTTACCACCGCAGCCATGCCCACCCAATGGGCCATGCCCACCCAATTGGCCACACCTAGCCAATGGGCCACACCCACCCGGCACTCGACGATGCATAAGTGGGTTTGGGGTTGCAGTTTGGGCACTCGGTCTCTAAAAGGTTCGCCATCACTGGTATAGGGTTTCCTGCCTGAGCACGGGGTTGGACTAGATGACCTCCAAGGTCCCTTCCAACTTTTTATTATTATTATTATTATCATTATCATCATCATCATCATTATTATTATTATTATTATTATTATTATTATTATTATTATTATTATTATTATGCCTCCCCCCACAGGACTGGGGTGTTTTTCGCTTCCTCTACCTTCCCCGTCCCTTTTCCTTTTGAGCATACGTGTGACAGCAGGAACGAGAGTTTTAACTGTAGGTAAGAGCTCTGGACCTGTTTTGGCTAAACACGGGGAGGACGAAGATGCAATCATGTTAAAATAAAGAGAAAAAGAAAGAGAGGGGTTTTTCTTCTTCCTGGAATCGCCTCCTCTCCTAGGTGAAAACACCAGCCCTTTTTTTTTTTTTTTGAAGATCACAAAAGATCAGCTCAATTTTTTCACAGCCGCCTGAAAGAGGCAGGGTTGCTTACAGTCATAATAACATAATAGCTCTGAGCAAGGCTCTCTAATTCATCCCTGGGGTGTGTGTAGTGTGTGTGTGCGTGTGTGTAGGGCTGGAATGCCTCCTCTTCGGCCTCCCCCTGCTACGAATCGGTCGGTTTTCCAAAGGAAGCGTCCCACCTCCTCCCACACCCTTGTGGCAGCGCCGAAGGCCTCAATCCCAAAAAATTAATCTGTGTAATTATAATAAGCTCCTGAGTTTAAGCAGACACCCCAGAGATCAACCATGTGGTTTGCTGCTCTTGTTCTTTGATGTGTCTGGCATGCGCGCGTATAACCACGCACCCTGCATTTTAATGGAAAATAGCCCCTTCTTATATGCCTCTTCTTCCATCACTCCTCCTCCTCCTCCTCCTCCTCCTTGCTTCAAAGAAATAAAAACAAAGAACAGAAATGCAGGGAAACGAGAAAAGAGACCCACTGGATCACTCCCGGCTAGCCAGCGTTCTGTCTTAGGACGTGACACACCAGATGCATCGAAGAAGGCCACAACTACAGCTAGTTCTTGACTTGCAACCCATTGTGACCATTCGAAGTTACAACGGCACCGGAAAAAAGGGACCTGTGACTGTTTTCCCACGCTTAACGACCGTCGCAGCCTCCGCCAGGCTCACGTGACCAAAATTCAGGCCCTTGGCAACTGGTTCATATTTACGACGGTTGCGGTGTCCCCCGGGTCATGTGGTCCCCCTTTTGCGGCCTTCTGACAAGCAAAGTCCATGGGGAAGCCAGATTCACTTCACCACTTAACAACTGAAGCGATTCACAAAACCGCTGTGGCAAAAAAGGTCGTCAAATGGGGCAAAACTCACTTAAGCACCGTCTCACTTAGCAACATAAATTTTGGTCGTAATTCGAGGACTACCAGGAGGAGATCACATCAGCTTGTCTCCCTCTACTATGGCTCCCGGGCGCCTGGGATAGAGACTGGCCGTGGTTCAAGCGGCATATGGAATACCTAAAGGCTGGTTTTCAAATGGCATCTGCTAGCCACGGGATGGCAGCCGGTAAGATGCCAATCAACGTGGCTTAAAGCAGGGGTCCCCAACCCCCGGTCCATGGACCGGTACCGGGCCGCGGCATGCCAGCAACCGGTCCGCACAAACAAGCAAAGCCCCATCCGTGGGATGCAGGCAGCACACAAAACCACGCACTCTCCGGTCCGTGGAAAAAAATCTCTCTCCACGGAATTGGTCTCTGGTGCCCAAAGGGTTGGGGACCTCTGGCTTAAAGGCAAAGGATTTCTGGGAGTTGTAGTCCCAATATATCTGTTGGAAGATTTACCCTGACAAAACTCTCATATTTTCATCCCTATTGGGAAACTCAGATAACAAAGCCCACCAAGAACTCCTTGCCCTGCCCCTGATGGGATTAACTCCCAAAATAGAAACTGGACAAAGGGAATACCTCTTAACCATTAAAATACAAAAGAAGGAACCATCAAACCCCATAGCCCTGGGGTAGGAAAAGCCTATAAAAGCCACAACTCAGGACCTGAAAACCACCTTGGCAAGGCGGGAACGCTGAAGTCATTTCTCTGTCACTTTACTGCCTTCCTGTAATAAAGACCTGCTTTGCGGTAGCTGCTGCTCTCAGTTTTCTTCATCGTCGGCTTTTCCCAGCTGGAAACGAACCGGGAAATTCTTCTGACAAATCTTCAGAAGTTTGGGTTGGAGAAGAGCCAAGGGCCCCAAGAAGGATGAACTTGAGACTTGTGTGGATTTGTTCTCTGAGACTACCTGTTGCCAGCAGTCAAGGGAAGCCGTGCAGCTGAGCCCTGTTCAAAACAGGCCGTGGCGACTGCAATTCACGGCAAAGGCGGCTGGTGCACGGCCCCCTCTCAACCTACGTGACTGTGGTCCTATCGCTCCTGTCAGGACGGCGTCTGTTCCCCCTTAAACTGGGGCATTAAAAAGCCATCCATTGTTCCTCAATGTGCTGTCACTGATTAGGAATCTAATTACCACCATACACAAGGAGAGCTTTTAATTTCTCCTGCCTTATGGGAACCCGACCGAGGCTGTGCGGCGGATAGTTGCGTGCACTGGGATTCAGGGTGACGTGATAAGACATCTTGGCTGGGCAAACTGCACGGGCCGGTCACTGGGTGGGCTTTTGTGGGGGAGGCAGGACTACACTTCCCAGCAGCCTCAAGAAAGAAGGGCCACAGTGAAGGATGCTGGGAACCGAGGGGTGCTCGCTGCTCTCTGAGCTTGCTTGTTTTCTTGCAGACGTTTCGTTACCTAGACGAGGCAACATCATCAGTGCTAGTCTTCCCTGGAGTCCTCCAGTTGCAGCAGTTCATTCAGTGACCGTTCAAAGTTACAACAGCACTGAAAAAAGGGACTTAGGACCATTTTTCACACCCTTACGATCGTTGCAGCATCCCCGCGGTCACGTGATCAAAATTCAGATGTTTTGGCAACTGACTCACATTTATGATGTGTGTTGCAGTGTCCCGGGATCATGTGATCCGCTTTTGCGACCTTCTGACCAACAAAGTCAACGGGAGAAGCCAGATTCACTTGACAAGCGTGTTTCTAACTTAAGAACTGCAGTGATTCACTTAACAACCGTAGCAAGAAAGGTCGTAAAGTGGGACAAAAATCACTTAACAACTATCTCATTTAGCGATTTAGAAATTTTGGGCTCAGGACTCAATTGTGGCCGTAAGTTGAGGGCTACCTGTAATGATCACATGGCTAGGAACAACTAAGCCAAGTTGCAACATCTCATCTACATGGTGTTCTTCAAGTAGACTCGTTCTGCATTCAGGTCAGCCTTGCTTTTATCTGTAGATAAGGATCACCCTGCCAACAAAAGTGCGTATAGTCAAGGCCATGGTTTTCCCAGTTGCAATGTATGGCTGTGAAAGTTGGACCATAAGAAAGGCTGAACGCCAAAGAATTGAGGCCTTTGAACTATGGTGCTGGAGAAGACTCCTGCGAGTCCCCTGGACTGCAAGGCGATCAAACCGGTCAGTCCTAGAGGAGATCAACCCCGACTGCTCCTTAGAAGGCCAGATCCTGAAGTTGAAACTCAAGTACTTTGGCCACCTAATGAGAAGGAAGGACTCACTGGAGAAGAGCCTGATGCTGGGAAAGATTGAGGGCAATAGAAGAAGAGGACGACAGAAAACGAGGTGGCTGGATGGAGTCACTGAAGCAGTAGGCGTGAGCTTAAATGGACTCCAGAAGATGGTGGAGGACAGGAAGGCCTGGAGGAACATTGTCCATGGGGTCGCGATGGGTTGGACACGACTTCGCAACTAACAACAACAAAGAATCAGTTCTGACCAGCTTGGAACCACTCATAAGGCTACTAAAGTTTCCTTCAGGGACTTCTCCAAGATTATCAAGTTCCTGTTAATGTCTGAGGAATCGCCTGGCTTATTTTTCCCCCTTATTAACCAAGTTCGCTCCACCCGGAATGGAAGAGATAGCAGACATAGAAACAATGAGTAAAAATGTTGACGGCACCTCAGGAACTGAGCCTAGGTGAAAAGAAGCAGAGGGAAGAAGGATTTCGACTCATTAAAAGAGTTTCTGCTTTAAATATTATTGGCCACGGTTCCGTCAAAATTAGTCGAACTTTCGTATTTGTTGAATTGTCCCCGGGCAAGTTGTCCCCTTCTGAGATGCAGCAACCTTGCCTTGATGCTTTGCGAGGCATGAGTGAAATTTGCACACAGTCTTTGCACATGATCTTTGTCACACCCACCTTGCCAATGAATGTCCCGGTGAAGGTTGGGTTTGCCAAAGACTTTGCCGATGAGCCACCTGGCCCAGGTGGTTTGGGCCACAGGCCATTTTTTCAGAAAGAGCCAGCTGAACTTGACTGGAAAGAAAGAATTCTGCTTATTAGCTCCCATGTTAATGGCTGAGAATAATTAGTGCAATTAATGCTGCCGCCTTCCCAGAGTCGAATGGAAAAGGAGCTCAACAGAAACAAACAACACAGGAGAGAGAGTTCATTGGGCTGTAATTAAAAACCATGTGCAAGTTTTCACTTTAACAGTTGTTTATGAGAGAGACAGAGAAAGATGAAAGGGTACTCTGGGGTTCTGATCTTCAGATTTAGCCCTGGAAAAATGAGAAAAAGCAGGGGCTTAGCTGGAACAGCGAGGGGGATAGGTGGGACCACCAAGGATTTGCTTTATGAGGCCATTTGAAGGAGAAGCAGAGCAATCACTGAACATTAACTCAAGCTTCCATGTATTTGATACGGGATTTTCCTTGCCTTTGAAATTACGACACACCTCAAAAATGCTGCCTTTCGATGCTTCAGGGACTGATGTGCCGGGGAAAACCATGCCATCAAAATTTGGCAGTGTGGTTGGAGGTAGCCCCAAATTTGCCCCCCAAAAATAATAATAATGAGGGTTGACTTGGCTAATGAGCGGGTTTGGCAAAGGCCCTAGAGCAGGGGTCTTCAAAACTTGGTCCTTTTATGACTTGTGGACTTCAACTCCCAGAATTCCTCAGCCAGGCGTGCCTGGCTGAGGAATTCTGGGAATTGAAGTCCACAAGTCATAAAAGTTTGAAGACCCCTGCTCTAGAGAGAGGTTATCTTATTGCCCTTCTATTGTTAGAACTCGGATTGCTTGCTTTAGTCTGCCTGTCCCATCCAAGCAGAGATGGCCGTCTGATAGTGGCCATCTGAATTTATCATAATTTGATCCAAGAGTCCCACAGTAAGGATGACCCTATTAGCATTTCAAAAAGATCTGGGCTTTGAATAATTAATTATGTTTCTTTTCAAGCACCTCCTCGTTAATTCATTACAGAAAAGACAGATGTCTTATGTAAGGCCCCTCTCTCTCTCTCTCTGTTTGGCTTGTGGATCAGGATTAACGGCATATAAGCGTTAACACTTGAGAAACGGATCGTGGTTCTTTCCACAATCTGTTGCCCTCCAGACTGGGTCATGACGATGATTCCCGGAATTTTCCCACTCCTTGCTTAAAAACTGGAGCTAAATTGGCCTTTTTTTCCTAGCCCGATTAAAACAGATGCTTATTCTAGGCAATTAGAAAACCAGCCATTTTTAGGTGCTTAGAAACTCTTCAGCAGAAGATGTCTGAATTGATTTTGTTCTCTCGTTTTGTCATCTCTGGATCACTTTTCCACACATTAAGATCACTATTACAACATTTTTGGTAATGGCTGTAGGCTTTAGCAAGCTTGTGTGTCACTTCCATAGTTTTGAGAAAGAAAGAAAGAAAAAGAAAGAAAGAAAGAAAGAAAGAAAGAAAGAAAGAAAGAGAGAGAGAGAGAGAGAGAGAGAGAGAGAGAGAAAGAAAGAGAAAGAAAAAGAAAGAAAGAAAGAAAGAAAGAATAATAATAATAATAATAATAATAATAATAATAATAATAATAATAATAATAATAATAATAATAATATAATAATAATAATAATAATAATAATAATAATAATAATAATAAAGTTGGAAGGGACCTTGGAGGTCATTGAGTCCAACCCCCTGCTCAGGCAGGAAACCCTATACCATTTCAGACAAATGGCTGTCCAGTCTCTTCTTAAAAACTTCCAGTGGTGGAGCATTCACACTTTGGAGCAGGGTTCCAATGGTTAATTGTTCTAAACTGTCAGGAAGTTTTCCTCAGTTCCAGGTTGCTTATTTCCTTGGACTAGTTCCACATCCATTACTTCTTGTCCTGCCTCAGGCGCCTTGGAGGAATAGCTTGACTCCCTCTTCTTTGTGGCAGCCCCTGAGATATTGGAATACTGCTATCATGTCACCCCTAGTCCTTCTTTTCATTAAACTAGACATACCCAATTCCAGCAAATGTTCTTGATATGCTTTAGCCTCCAGTCCCCTAATCATCTTTGTTGCCCTTCTCTGCACTCTTTCTAGAGTCTCAACATCTTTTTTACATCGTGGTGACCAAAGAAAGAAAGAAAGAAAGAAAGAAAAAGAAAGAAAGAAAGAAAGAAAGACCATCCGGTTGAACAGGAGAATAATGGAATTAATGGAAGAGGTAGAGAAGGCTGCTTTTCAAGAGGTAAGGTACTCTTCATCATCTGGAAATGGTGTAAAAAAGGGAGAACATCTGAATGTCCTTCAGGCTTCTCTCATTAAATTCAAAGTCAAGGGAAGGAAATTATATATTAGATCAATGGAAAGCAGCCCGAGGAAAGATGCATTGATTGGATGCATCTTGGTTAGGCAAGGAGGTGGAATGACACTAAATGAGAACACAAACCCTCCATTAATTAAGTGTTACCCTATGTCAACTGCAAACATTCACTGTATCTTAATCTCCCTTTTAAAATCTAAAATAGTTTACTCTAAAAGATTACATCTTTAATAAGAATTTCTGTGAAAGGAGTCAAAGCAGTGGCTGGGTTGGTCCAACACGCTGAAGACAATAAACTTGGATGACTGAATAAACCACTGTCTGCAAGGATCACTCAAACACACTAAAGTAGAATCCCTGATATACAGGCCACAATGACCAGGTATACATTAGCCACAAGTGCACACGTCTGTTTGATTTACTGTGTTATAGGAACTGGTCAGGGGTTCAATTGATTTCTTCACTTGTTGAGCTTTCCAAAAAAGGAGTTTGTGAATTTTAGATGCCAGAGGAATGTGAAGGAGATGAGACATTGTCCGTGTTTTCTGGAGCTCTCCGTGGTGCTGAACCTGACCATCTCCACGATCTGGCTCTTTTAGTAAGATTCAACTGGAAAGGGACACTTTCTGTACCCCCTTCCTGAAGTCAATGGCCCCTTTGGATGAGTGAAGCCAGCCTGTGACATTCTTCCCTGGTTCAAATGTTCATTCATGGGACTATCGCCCACAAATCCAGCAATGGAAGATCCACCTTTGCTGGATGATGTTGGCTATTGAAAGGAATGGAACATGAGGTGATGGGCAAGACAGTCCCTCTGTGAGGTACGTAGGTAGCTTAAAATTTTTTTATCAATAAATAATACATCTGTTACTGTTCCTAAAGTCATATAAGAAGTCATCAGCACATCGCATAGTATTTATTGCTAAGGTGAATAAATATTTCCTCTGCTCTGTCTTGAATTTCCAACTACTTCCGTTGACCCCAAATTCGGTTGTTATAGAGCAAGCAATATTTCTCTCTCTCCTGTCAATGACTCACCGATGATTTTTTGGGTGAGGTGCTTCTCCCAAAATGCTCTTTAAAAAAAAAAAAAGACAAAATTGTACCCCCCGAGCTAAAATGCCCCTTATTGCTTCAGTTGTCCTGCTCTGACATCAGCCTCCATGTTGCAAAAGGCAACCCAGCCATGGTACCCTGGGTTAATTGCTTCCTTGTGTCCTTGGCAGACTTTCTCGGTCTCCCGACACCAGCGGGAGCACTTGATCCCTTTAAAGAGATTGCAAATACTCATCTAGCAGCAAGAGTCAATTAACTGCATTTATTGGTTTCATCTGTCTCCCAGGCTGGGGAGGGGGGGGGGGTTTCGCTGGTGCTGATGGCTGCTGTCAAAACAGCTCCAGCTGTTTTAATAAAGCTTCAAGTTGCTATCTAAAGGTTATTTCCCTGCCTTTCCTTCTCCTTCCCCCCTCCCCTCTTCCAACCCATAATAATCTGGACTCAGAGGCATGCTTGCAGAGTTCCCTTCCCCAGCCTCTTGACTCTGCAGATGTGATCTCCATCTTTGCAATGTGAATTCAGTATGTTTAACCTGCTTGCTGAGTTAACCCTTTAGCCGGATTTTCCAATGCACTGAATGATCAACTAACCCACATGACGGTTTACACGACGCACTAAAGCCATTAAAAAGACCGGCTCAGGTTGACTGCCAGGCAAAAGAATCAGGGCCATACATTGTATGGCTTAAGCCTATGCACAAGAATCTAGTCAGCTAAATTCAGTACTAAATTGGCATCAGATAAGGATCAATGGAATTCAAGAGGGACTGGATTTAGACCATTTCTGGCAGTGTAAGGATTCTAGGCTGATGATGCACTTCACTCCGCCCCCCCCTCTGCCTGCTCTTCTCCTATATCAGGCATCTTCAAACTTGGCCCTTTTATGACTTGGGGAGTTCAACTCCCAGAGTTCCTCAGCCAGGAATGCCTGGCTGAGGAATTCTGGGAGTTGAAGTCCCCAAGTCATAAAAGGGCCAAGTTTGAAGACCCCTGTCCTATATCAACATTTTATTTAGTGTGTCATGTGAAGACACCATTAGGTTTGCAGCTGACCTGATTAAGCATGTTATAGGGACACCTATAAAAACTTGCTTATTTAAAATAACCTGGTTTTTTTTCCTAAATTCCAATTGACCTTCTGCATTAGAATTCACCTCTCTCAAATTGTCTTTAGATTTCCTCAGAAAAACTCAAGACGTGAGGGATGGGGGTTCGGCTGCAACTAACATTTTGTTTGGCTGCTTTTGGGGTGATCTACAAAACGCTGCGGTGTAGGGAGTTACTATTCTCTGTCCCTCCTCCATTTTTCTGTTCTCTGTCCAAATAATTAGCCGATGTGGCCAGTTAGCATCACCTTTGTTCCCTCTTGGTGAACGGAAGGAGACAGAATGCAGTGGAAGAGTTTTCCCCCTCCCCCTTGGTTTTGGGGCAGGGGTGTGTATTTTGCTAAGGAGTATTTATGCTAATGCAGCTGTGAAGCTTCCCTTTGCTGATATCCTTTTTTTTTTTTTTTACATACAGCTAATTTCATTTAGGCAACAGGAGCATGAGAAAGCAAAGCCTGAAATCTGGATTCGTGGCAAACATTTGCCTTCCATTCTACCTTTCTCAGCTACGCAATACTCAGACTGGCTAATGTACCTCAAAACAAGACCTTGGAAAATAAAGAATTTCCATCCTGCAAAGTATTAGGAGCCCATCACCCCATTGCGATTATGCTGGCCACTTGAAAAGTACAAGAAAGAAAAGCATGTACAAGAACTTCATTATAAACATCCAACGAGTACTGGCATAAACAGATTTCCAAAGGGTCATTTAGAACTAAAAGAGAGAAAAACCGTGGATTATAAACATGCTTTGTCACAAACTGTTTCAGAATCGTATAACATGCCTGCTTTCCCACTCCGGGGAGCCGTGAGAGTTTTCTTAAGGTCAATATGCTCCAACGGACATTTCATTGAAGATTGGAATAGTAACCAACCAGGCTTTGTAACCTTTCAAACAGGTTATTAAACACAAGTGAACGTTGAACAATGTCAACCTGGGTATAGTTACAAAGATTGCTTGCTTGCTTATTGATTAACTGAGAGCCGGTTTCTTGTTCTGGTTTAAGGCCTCCAAGCTAGAAACCAAGAGACTCTGGGTTGTAGTCCTGCCTTAGGTAGCAAAACCAGCTGGGTGATCTTGGACCGGTCACTTTCTCCCAGCGGAAGGAAGGAAGGAAGGAAGGAAGGAAGGAAGGAAGGAAGGAAGGAAGGAAGGAAGGAAGGAAGGAAGGAAGGAAGGAAGGAAGGAAGGAAGATAAAAAGGAGACAGGAAGGAAGGAAGGAAGAAGAGAGAGAAGGAAGATAAAAAGAAGGAAGGAAGGAGACAGAAGGAAGGAAGAAGAGAGAGAGAAGGAAGATAAAAAGGAGACAAGAAGGAAGGGAGGGAGGAAGGAAGGAAGGAAAAATTAGAAGGGAGGAAGGAAGAAGAAGAGAGAAGGAAGATAAAAAGGCTGGAAGGAAGGAAGGAGAAAGAAGGAAGGAAGGAAGAATGGAAGGAAGGAAGGAAGGAAGGAAGAAGAGAGAAAGAAGGAAGATTAAAAAGGAGGCAGGAAGGAAGGAAGCAAAGAAGGACGATAAAAAGGAGGGAGGATGGAAGGAAGAAAGGCGGAGGAAGGAAGGAAGGAAGGAAGGAAGGAAGATAAAAAGGAGACAGGAAGGAAGGAAGGAAGAAGAGAGAGAAGGAAGATAAAAAGAAGGAAGGAAGGAGACAGAAGGAAGGAAGAAGAGAGAGAGAAGGAAGATAAAAAGGAGACAAGAAGGAAGGGAGGGAGGGAGGGAGGAAGGAAGGAAGGAAAAATTAGAAGGGAGGAAGGAAGAAGAAGAGAGAAGGAAGATAAAAAGGCTGGAAGGAAGGAAGGAGAAGGAAGGAAGGAAGAATGGAAGAAAGGAAGGAAGGAAGGAAGGAAGAAGAGAAAGAAGGAAGATTAAAAAGGAGGCAGGAAGGAAGGAAGGAAGGAAGGACGATAAAAAGGAGGGAGGATGGAAGGAAGGAAGGAAGGAAGGAAGGAAGGAAGGAAGGAAGGAAGGAAGGACGATAAAAAGGAGGGAGGATGGAAGGAAGGAAGGAAGGAAGGAAGGAAGGAAGGATGATAAAAAGGAGGGAGGATGGAAGGAAGGAAGGAAGGAAGGAAGGAAGGAAGGAAGGAAGGAAGGAAGGACGATAAAAAGGAGGGAGGATGGAAGGAAGAAAGGCGGAGGAAGGAAGGAAGGAAGGAAGGAAGGAAGGAAGGAAGGAAGGAAGAGCCAACTGCTTCTTTAAAAAAAACCTTGCCAAGAAAATCTCAGGGACATGTTCAGGCAGTCTCCAAGAATCAGATACTGTTGAATGGGATAGATGACAGAAGGATGGATGATAGAAGGAATATGGATAGAGGGATGACAGATGGATGATAGATAATAGAGGTATAGATATTGGTAGATATATTGATAGATAATAGAAGATAGACTGACAAATAGACAGATAAGCATTTTATTGCATGAGAATGAACTTTTGAGTGCTGGCATAATGGTGCAATTCTAATTTGAGGAAGAGAAGTCATCGGAAGGATCGGAGGGGGAATTATTCATAGGCTAAGTTTTATTATCACATTTCTCTGTCCATGAATCTAATGACTCATCGCTTTACTAGCATTGTCTCCTGGCTCAGTTGTCAAAAACAAAAAGCACAAGAGAAGTGTGCTTGTCAATCCAGAGGCACAGGGGGCAGGCAGCCAAAAAGTAACTGACAGCAGTACAAATATTAGTAATACAAAGTTGAGACAATGCATAACAATGAAAAACAAGAATGTCAGTGCAACTTTTAAATCCCAAACAAGGTAGAACAGAACGTTTCCCCAATAAAATAATAAACCATAAACTAGCTTCCTTCAAGCTATTATGCTGTCCCATCCCATCCTGAGAAATGAATGAACTGTCTGGATTGCTGCAAAAATACCTGCCTGAGAAATAAATTAATCCATTGGCCTTATCCGTCTTCGCTTCACTTTCACAAACCAGGAAAAAAAGCCATCATGTTCGACTCCTCTTTACTTAATTCAATTCCTAGCACCGTAACGCGCGATTATATTGACAAATGACATGTTTTACAGGCTTGCTAGCGACTTCATAAAACCCGTTTTGGACCTATCTTGGAAACTGCATCAAGAATATTGGATAAGTGGCAGGAGAAAAGTAACTTCTGTCTTCTGGGCCTTGAAGTCCCCATTAACTCACTTTTCCCATCTGTGAAAACCTTGGCATCTATAAGCTGCTCAAGAGGTGATTTAACCCAGCAATTAGTAAATCAAATGCCTTTCTTGTTTAGTCTGATCAATGTACAGCGTGCTCGGCTGCAGTCTATGCCTGTTGCCAAAAAGGTTTCTTCTAAGATTGTTGGCACAGTCCCACTTTTAGGAATTGGGAAGTGGGAAACAGGAGACATGACTTGGTTGGTGGTAGCTTTAAGGCAGAGGTGGGGAACCATGGCCCTTTTAGGAGTTGTGAACTTCAAATTCAGGAATTCGGGGAGTTGAAGTCCACAAGTCATAAGAGGACCATAGTTCCCCACCTCTGCTCTAAGGAATGGGTGAAACCTAGCTGTTCCTCTACCCCAGGGGTCTTCAAACTTGGCCCTTTTATGACTTAATAATAATAATAATAAAGTTGGAAGGGACCTTGGAGGTCATCGAGTCCAACCCCCTGCTCAGGCAGGAAACCCTATACCATTTCAGACAAATGGCTGTCCAGTCTCTTCTTAAAAACTTCCAGTGTTGGACTTCACCATTCTAGGAGGGCGTTTGTTCCACTGGTTATTTTCTAACTGTCAGAATTTCTCCTCGTTCCGGTTGCTTTCTTTCCTTGACTAGTTTCCATCCTTACTTCTTGTCCTGCCCTCACGCCTTGGAGAATAGCTTACTCCATCTTCTTTGTGGCCCCCTGAGTATTTGGAATACTGCTATCATGTCACCCCCTCGTCCTTCTTTTCATTAAACTAGACATACCCAATTCCAGCAACTGTTCCTTATATGTTTTAGCCTCCGGTCCCCTAATCATCTTTTTTGCTCTTCTCTGTACTCTTTCTAGAGTCTCAACATCTTTTTTACATCGTGGTGACCAAAACTGGATGCAGTATTCCAAGTGTGGCCTTACAAGGCATTGTAAAGTGGTATTAACACTTCACGTGATCTTGATTCTATCCCTCTGTTAATGCAGCCTAGCACTGTGTTGGCTTTTTTGGCAGCTGCAGCACACTGCTGGCTCATGTTTAAGTGATTGTCCATTAGGACTCTGAGATCCCTCTCACAGTTGCTACTATTGAGCAAAGGTACCCCTATACTATACCTGTCATTTTGGTTTTTCTTGCCTAAATGTAGAACCTTACTTTTTTCACCATTGAATTTCTTTTTGGTAGATAGCGCCCATCTTCAAGTCCTGTCCAGGTCCTCTCCTGTAATCTTAACCTGTCTTCTGGAGTGTTGGCTATCCTGCCAGCTTGGGTCTCCCGCAATTTGATGAGTTTCCCCATCTATCCCCTCGTCCAAATCGTTGATGAAGATGTTGACGAGCAATGCCCCAGGCAAGCCTGAGGCACCCCACTGCACCACTTCCTCCATGTAGATGCGGTGTCCATGAGGACCACACGCTGAGTACGCGGTCATCCACTACGAATCCATCTGGTGGTGATGCTTTCTAACCCACATTTTTCTAGTTATCAAGTAGTACTTTGTGATCTACTTTATCAAATGCCTTACTGAAGTCCAAGTAAATTATATCCACAGCATTCCTCTGATCCACTAATTTTGTCACTTGGTCAAAGAATGCAATAAGGTTTGTCTGGCATGATCTGTTTTTGACAAACCCATGTTGGCTTTTAGTAGTGATTTTGTTTGCCTCTAGGTGTTCGCTGACGTGAGCAGGGGTCTTCAAACTTGGCCCTTTTATGACTTGTAGACGTCAACTCCCAGAATTTCTCAGCCAGCGTGCCTGGCTGATGAATTCTGGGAGTTGAAGTCCACAAGTCATAAAAGGGCCAAGTTTGAAGACCCCTGCTCTACCCCATGAGGACCAAGTGGCCCACAGAAAAACAGCCAAGAACTTATGCAGAAGTTGTATCAATGAATATGACATTGAGAATCCTTATATCCCCAGTTAAATATAAGACCAGAGGGGTAGCCAATGGCTCCTGATTCCAAATGTGATTTCATCTTGGTTCTATGTGTCAAATCAGGGGTGTCCAACCCTGGCAACTTTTAAGATTTGTGAACTTCCAACTCCCACAATCCAACCTTGGTCACTTTAAGACATGTGGACTTCAACCCCCAGAGTTCCCCAGTCAGCATGGTTGGCTGGGGAATTCTGGGAGTTGAAGTCCACAGGTCTTAAAATTGCCAAGGTTGGACAACCCTGATCTAGATGATCTCCAAGGTGCCTTCCATTCCCTGCATTCTGTGATTATCTCAGACTATAATTAATATTTTGAGGTAGTAATGGAGAAAGCTACATCCCCTTGCTAGCTGGGGAAATGTGGGAGTTGAAGTCCACATGTGCTGTCTGGGGAATTCTGGGAGTTGAAGTCCACAAATTTTAAAAGTTGCCCGGGTTGGACACCCATGATTTGACGCATAGAACCAAGCATGGGTGCGCCTTTTACAGAGGCAGAAAACTTGCAGGAAACTAAACATAAAATTAAAAAAAAATATATCCGAAGGGCAATTTTGGCCCAAGATCAATCTCTGAACTGCTACGTGCAAAGGCTGTGTTCTAACTCAGGCCTGAGTTCCTAGCAGTTGGCCTGATGTTTTGAAAAGATGCTTCCGAGTTCTTCAGCGTTTGGAGGAGAGAGGAGAACTCTCAGAACCAAAGCTTTTCCATGTGGCTATAAGAAAAAGTTCCTCAAACCTGGACGCAGACCCCAGGACTTCCAAGCAAAGGAGAAACGCAAGCCACTTTAGCAAAGAAGCTGATGACGGCTGGCCTAAATCCAGGACTGGCAAAGTGGATTTTAGGTATCGGAGCAAATTTCCCTTTCAGAAGGACAAAGTCTGACTTCACTTTCATAATTTTCATAATTTTCAATGCTCGCTCACTCTTTCTTCCCGCTCCTCCTTCCTTAAAACGGCACCCACGTCCCAGTTGCTAATACCCAAATAGTTTGGCCAACAGCGCCATCTAGCGACTTCTACATGAAATGCAGCCAGAGCAGAATTTGGAATTTGCAGCGGCTGTGATGCATATTTCACCGCACTAAATGCAGTCGTTTGCGTGAATGTATTTCGCTGCATTGCTGAGCAGGATGCAGGCCGAAAGCAACTGAACTGCAGTGGTGGCTTGCGATTTGAGTGCTGGGAAAAGCAAGTATGTTGTTGTTAGTTGCAAAGTCGTGTCTGACCCATCGCGACCCCATGGACAACGTTCCTCCAGGCCTTCCTGGAAGTATAAGGGCTTCTTTTTTTTCCTTTTGGCCTAAATATTGTTTTATATGCGTGCAAAACAAAGATCTGAGATGCCCTTTTTCTGTGTGGAAGGCTGTTGTTTGGACAGCATGAGGAACAACTCCCGACCTAATACTGTAAATATTATCCATTTTCTGTGCAACTCTCTTAAAGGTGGTTACTTGTCCAGCATTGTCTAATATCAGTGTTATTCAACCTTGGTCATTTTAAGAAGTGTGAATTTCAACTGCCAGAATTCAGCATTCCGTTCAATTCCGTGTTGGCTCTGGAATTCTGGGAGTTGAAGTCCACATGACTAAGGTTGAACAACACTGGTTTATGTCAATAAGTGAGAGTGCTTGTTCTGAAACTACCATTCCAAGAATCTTTCATCCTTGTCCGTGTGGGCAGAAGGTGCTGGATGTTGCCCTTCAGCAGTTCTAGATAGACACAATTCCTCACTGGCACAGGACATTGTTTTCTCAGTGGCCTTTTGTAGGGACTATAGAATACAGAGTTGGAAGGGACCTTGGAGGTCTTCTAGTCCAACCCCGTGCTCGATGTCTTCTTAAAAACTGCCAGTGTTGGAGCACTCACAACTTTTGAAGGCAAGCCATTCCACTGATTAATTGTTCCAATTGTCGGGAAATTCCTCCTTAGTTCTAGGTTGGTTCTCTCCTTGATTAGTTTCCATCCGTTGCTTCTTGTCCTGCCTTCAGGTGCTTTGGAAAATAGGTTGACCCCTTCGTCTTTGTGGCAGCCTCCCAAATATTGGAACACTGCTATCACATCACCCCAAGTCCTTCTTTTCACTAGATTAGCCATACCCAGTTCCTGCAACCGTTCTTCCTATGTTTTAGCCTCCAATCCCCTAATCATCTTTGTTGCTCTTCTCTGCACTCTTTCTAGAGTCTCAACATCGTTTTTGTAGATGTTTTGTAGAGGAAATATTGCTGCAGCCTGAACTATGAAGCCTACTGATGCAAGAGCGAAATTAAAGCAATCACAACAGTACATTTGATTTCAATTAGACACTGCCTCAAAGGAAGAATTACTCAGAGGAGGATCAATTAAGCCAAGAAGCCTTTTAATGTTTTTGAAAGCTAGCAGGCTTCTTCATTTTTTTTTCCTATTCATTTGTTTTCACCGGGGATAAATTATTCCTGGCAGTCTTCTTCTGGATTTATGAAGTCTCAGAGTCAGTAGTAAATTAAGAACATTTCACCCAAGGCAGGAGGTTTTGTTAGCAGCCTCTGCTGGTCTAATTTTCCAAAATATAAATAAATAAAATAGGGTGCTAGTATATTCGTCAAGGGATGAGTCTGGAGATGTCTAGCACAATTGCCAGCATCCAGAGCTTCTGAAAGATTGAGGGGTACCGTGCTAATAATTAGAATATTTTTTCTTCTCTTTCCCTCACTTTCCCCTTTAATCTTTCTCCTCCACCTCCTCCTCCTCTTTTACCACCTCTAGTGTTGAGGGAGATACAAAGTTGTGCTTTTTTGCTCTTCAGCCATTGTTAACTGACGTTGTAGTGTGTCTTTTACTAGGTAGCAATAGCATTTCGTCAAGAGTAAATGTCTCTCTTTTTAAATCAAACTTCCCTTTGCCTTTACTTAACCCTCAACTCTCTCAAAAGGGGTTGTTTTATGCATAGGGCTGTGCCAGGACAACCTTTGTATGAGTGCCGGCATCTCAAGGACGCCATCAAAATGCACGGTGGCCTTCGCAAACTGTCAGCTACAATTCTATGCACATGACTGCTCATTTCTATATCCACAGCATCTCTCTCGCGCTCCGTTCAGTGTCAGAGCGTGAAAAGACTGAAAGTTGAAATTAGCCGGGATGGGAATAAACGGAGGAGGTTGACAGCGCCGCTGCCAGGGAGCAAGGATGTCTTAACCTGGACTTCTTCAGAGCCACCAAAACCCAGTCAGATCGGCCCCTTTTCTGCTCCGATCGTGCATCCATGCACCCCGTGGTTGGAGGGATTTTTGCCTTCAGTAATAACTGGCTTCAACCTGGCATAGACCGATTCTTTCCCAGCAATGCCCTTAACCGCATCTCTAAGGGTCAAACCCACCTGTGCATTTCACCCCCCTGCCCTCTAAGCCAGGGGTCCCCAACCCCCGGTCCGTGGACCGGTACCGGGCCGGGGCATGCCAGCAACCGGTCCGCACGAACAAGCAAAGCCCCACCCGTGGGATGCAGGCAGCACACAAAACCACGCACTCTCCGGTCCGTGGAAAAACCTCTCTCCACGGAACCGGTCCCTGGTGCCCCAAAGGGTTGGGGGCCTCTGCTCTAAGCCACTGAACCAGAGCCCTTGGCCTGATCCACACCCACATCCTGAGGCTGAACCTTGAAGATTTCCCCTTGACCCCTTCCCACAACATCGGACAGTGACCTTGACCCCAGATTCTAACCATTGACCCAGGAGGCCTGCTTTTCACCTGGGCTATAGGCCTTCAGCCCAGAGGACCTGACTATTTATTTATTTACTTATTTATGAAATTTATTTGCCACCCATCTTGCATCCAACCAGACAATTGACCTGGACTCTTGGCCTTTGTCCCAGTCTTGGACCCAGGCTTTTTGATCCTTTTGACCTGTGGCCTTGACCCTTTGACCCCCAAAGTCATGACCTCTAGCCCATGTGTCCTGACCTTTTGACTTTCGATCCTGGTGGACCTTGACCTTTCAACCTCAGGTCATGACCTTTTTGATCGAGTATTCTTGGCCTTTTGAGCCAGAGTCCCAACCTTTAGAGCTGGGTCGTGACCTTTGAACCCAGGTCCTTAACCTTTGGACCCACATTTCCAATCTGTGTTCTCTATTGGAAGCTGAGAATATTGGCAGGAGTCAGTAATATTGTGTCATGGGATCTAGTGTGTCATAGGGAACTTGGGCAAGAATATCTGCCAGTGTTTTGTTGGCCAGGTGAGAAGAGGGTAAATATGCCCAGCATGCAAAGAACTGAGCTATCCATCCTGATAGAGGGTATTGTAGTGTGTGGTGTATACTGTATAGAAACATGGAGTTGTGTCGTCCATGAACTTGAAAAAGACAGGTGAGTCTATGGAAGCACGATAGGCAAGTAAGTTTACATTTATTTCTGCCTCCCATTCTCTAAGGTCTACACTTTCTACACTGATACACTCGTTTTTAAAACACATAAATGTCTAACTTGTATTCTGGCTTCAGCTAGCTGCTAACCGATGAACAAAGCTGGGGCTAAATGCTTGCTTTATCAAGAAGATGGTTATAGCTAACAGGATTGGGCCTAAGCCTGTCTTGTATAACTCCGGAATGTTCAATAATAAATAATTTGTGTTGCTCGGAGTCAAATTGTTGGGCTTTGATTGGGCTCTTCTTGCCCAACAAGCACGTGAGAATTTGAGTGCGTCATGACACAACTGAGGCAGACGTCTTTGTGTCAGACACCACATGCCCATTACTTTATGCATGAAGATGTCATGACGTGCATCTCAAGAGTTTTGACAGATTGTCTGAGACACCAGACTTGATATTGTTTGTTCTCTCCTCCCCAATATAAGCAATGATGCTTCTGACAAATTCTACAGCGGAGGAAACAAAATTAGCAAGTTTTCACCACATTCACCCACAGCTAGAATTTACTCTCAACAACTCCGAAAGGAAAAAAAAAGCAAGGGACACACTTTAAGCTGGCTTTTTAGAAGCGGGAGGCTGGAAGTGTTTTTAAATTTTATCTACTTACCTTTCCAAGCATTTCTAGGATTGTGAAATCACTCTGAGCCACCCTGCAGATTGAAAAAGAGATTGAAATTATACAAAAGCCTCTTTTCTTTCTTTCTTTCTTTCTTTCTTTCTTTCTTTCTTTCTTTCTTTCTTTCTTTCTTTCTTTCTTTCTTTCTTTCTTTCTTTCTTTCTCTTTCTTCTTTCTTTCTTTCTTTCTTTCTCTTTCTTTCTTTCTCTCTCTCTCTCTTTCTTTCTTTTTTTTTCTCTTTCACATTGGTTAAGTGAATTTTGCCCCCATTTTACGACCTTTCTTGCCGCAGTTGTTAAGTGAATCACTGCAGTTGTTAAGTCAGCAACGCGGCTGTTAAGTGAATCTGGCTTCCCCAGAGACTTAGCTTGTTTGTCTGAATTGGTAGTTCCTTACGTGGAAAACAGGGAAGCTCAAAAGCCCATGAAGGACCCCACAGTTCAACCCTGAGCTATAACATTCTCTGCTATGGATGCGAGTGAGGGTTTAGCACCCCTTAGTAAGGTCCCAAAAGCTACAGACTTTCCTCCAACTTTTATGACAGGGAAGCACACCATCCTTGCAGTGTCTACCAGGAAGATTCCAGGTTCTGCTTGCTTTCTTTTTTTCTTTTCAGAAAAAGAGAGAGAGAAAAAGATTCTCGCCCAAGAGGAAGGAAAGTGGTCTTTGTTTATATCTCCTCCCCAAGGCTGAGACCACCAGCCACGGGGAGGAGCTATTAATAGCTTGATCTATTAATCCTGACCCACTTCCTGCCATCCTGCTGACGTCCATCAATCTATTTGGAAAGATACACACACACACACCACCTCAGTTTAATGTATGTCTTGGGCTGCGTTTGTACACGACCCGTAATCTGGTTATTGGATTAACCTATTTACTGGGTTGCACACCCCCGCGAATCTCCAGCCAAATTCAGCTATCTGGATTTGCGCGCAGATTAAGGGATCCTTCCCCCCCACCCTGCAGAGAAAAATAAAATAAAATAAAGGATGGCACTGAAGAGCTTGGAATTCTGGGCAAAGGCACAGTGGTTGCGCAGCGATCCATGAGGACTTGGCACTCAGATCCAGGCAACACTACACACACACACACACACACACACACACACACCAATCACGCTCTCACGAAAGAGAGGCTGGCTGCAAAACCAGAGGGAAGTGAAAGTGTTCCGGCGCCTGAGAATAACGACAGCTTGCATTCGCACGTGCATTCTCCTTTATTAGTGGCATTCTCACGTTAGGCTTCCCTGCGCCCGAAGGCAGGACAAGAAGTAACAGACGGAAACTAATCAAGGAGAGAAGCAACCTAGAACTCCCGAGGAATTTCTTGACAATTAACCAGTGGAACAGAAGTTGCCTCCAGAAGTTGTGGGGGCTCCAGCACTGGAGGTTTTGAAGAAGAGACTGGACAACCGTTCGTCTGGAATGGTATTTCAGGGTTTCCTGCCTGAACAGGGGGTTGGACTAGATGACCTCCGAGGTCCCTTCCAACTCTCTTATTTCCCTTATTCTGGATCATTCTCGGGACTTGCAAATGTGCGGAACCTGAATGGAATGGAATGGAATAGAGAATACAGAAGGAGAATAGAATAGAATAGAATAGAATAGAATAGAATAGAATAGAATACAGAAGGAGAATAGAATAGAAAACAGAAGGAGAATAGAATAGAAAACAGAAGGAGAATAGAATAGAATAAAGGAATGGAATGGAATGGAATAGAATTATTAGAATTAGAATTATGAAATGGAATAGAGCTGGAAGGGACCTTGGAGGTCTTCTAGTCCAGCCCCCTGCTCAAGCAGGGGAACCTATACTTGATTGGGGTCAATCTGGGTTAATCTCCCAGAGGCTCAACTTGGAAAACGGCATTGATCGGGTAACCCGGGTCGCGGGGGAGGGGGCGGGGGGGGGGCTTTCCCTGTGAACGCAGCCTTGGGGATGCGTAATGTCCCTCCACCCGGCTCGGGAGCCTTTTGCTGGCCAGCCGGGGGCGCTGCCGACCGCGGCGCCCCCGAGAGGGCGGGGCAGGGAGGCGGAGGGGGGCGGGGCCTCCCCGGACAGCCCTCCCCGGCTGGGAGGGGAGGGAGCAGAGCCGAGGGGCGAGCGGGGCCGGCCGGGCACTTGGCGACGGCTCGGAGGCTGCAGCAGCGCGGCCCGGGGGCGCCGCTGGTTCCGCTCTATGAGCCCGGCCGGGGCTGCGGCGCCGAGTGCGGGTCGTCTAGTGGCGCCGAGTGTCCGGCTGCCCGCGCCCCGGGGGCCGGCCTGACCGGCGGGGGGCTGCGCAACCGCCAGCCGGCCGGGGAGAGACGGAGGCAGGCCGGGTGAGCGGAGGCCGGGGAGGGCAGGCTCGGTCCCCGGGATCGCAACTCCGGAGCCTGGGGGGGGAGGGGGGCTTGAGTCCCGCGCGCGCAG
This sequence comes from Azemiops feae, assembly GCA_023970755.1. Lineage (NCBI taxonomy): Eukaryota > Metazoa > Chordata > Lepidosauria > Squamata > Viperidae > Azemiops > Azemiops feae. The sequence continues at coordinate 171,674 of JALGBA010000399.1, read as the reverse complement.
CAGCGACGGCGGCTCCGGGAAGGCGAGGTCCGCGCGAGGGTCCCGAGTCCCACCCGGGAAGGCGGGTGAAGTGGGGAAACCCCTCTCGGGGGGGGGAGGGGAGGGACCTGTTCCCCCCCACTCCCCAGGCGCTGGATGGATGGATTTCCAGCTCTGGCGATGCCCGTCGCTTCGGCCGCGGAGGATGGAGTCTCAGAAGGGCGATGGAAGCTGGCTTCCAAGTGGGGACGATGGGTCTTGGAGTTTGGTGCAGTCGCCGGGAAGGGGGGGGAGGGAAGCTGGCTTTAAAGTGGGGATGATGGGACTTGGAGCCTGGCGCTGTCGCCGGCAAGAGGGAAGGAAGCTGGCTTTAAAGTGGGGATGATGGGTGTTGGGAGTTTGGTGCAGTCGCCGGGAAGCGGGGGGAGGGAAGCTGGCTTTAAAGTGGGGATGATGGGTCTTGGAGCCTGGCGCTGTCGCCGGCAAGAGGGAAGGAAGCTGGCTTTGAAAAAGTGGGGGTGATGGGTCCTGGAGCCTGGCACCGAAAGGGACTGCAGAATGCCTTGCAGACGCAGCCCGGGCTCTGGAGAAGCGGCGGAGGAGGAGGGGAGGAAGCCCCCCTTCCCCGCCCCGGGTCTCGGCTGGGCTTGAAGGCGACCGCTCCTGGCCTCGCTTGCCCCGAAAGACGAGCGCAGAGCTCCCGGGCGCGCTTTGCAGTCGGGCCAGCGGACGCTGAGTCCCGCGGCTTTCCTGGGACTGGCTCTCGGCTAAGAGCGCCTGGCCGTGCGGGGCAGGCAGGCAGGCAGGCTGGCGAGCCTCCGGAGCGGAGGGATCGCGCTAAAAGACTCTTTAACAATAACTTTCCACGACGGCTGCAAGTGTTGCCGAGGATCGGGGCTGGACGCTTTTCCCTCCCCGGCGCCCTACGGAGAGTGAGGACTACACCTCCCATCGTCCCCGGGCAGACAGAGAAAGAGGCACCCAGCCCGCCTGGAGTCCCGACGGCCGGGTGGATAAGGGATTGCGAATCGGAGACGCGTTGGCGCTTTGACAGTGAAGGCGGCGAGGTTTCCAGTTAGGGGGTGCCAAGAAAGAAAGAAAGAAAGAAAGAAAGAAAGAAAGAAAGAAAGAAAGAGAAAGAAAGAAAGAAAGAAGAGAGAGAGAGAGAGAGAGAGAGAGAGAGATTTCCAAGGATCTGTGGGGTTTTGGAAGGAGGGGGAGACAGTGGTCGTACTCAGAGGGGACCGGCTGTCCTCAGGAGCACCAGGGCGGGAATTTGAGATTTAAGGTGGGGTTGGAGAAGAATTCCCCACCGGTGCCAGGTCGGGCCCTCCATAAGCTGAGACTCAGAGCAAATGCTACCTCTGCCCCTAGACCAGGGGTCTGCAACCTTGACAACTTTTAAGACTGGTGGACTTCAGCTCCCAGAATTCCTCAGCCAGCTGTGCTATGCTCTGCTGGCTGAGGAATTCTGGGAGCTGAAGTCCACCAGTCTTAACATTGTCAAGGTTGCAGACCCCTGCCCTAGACCAATTCCAGCTGCTGGGGAAAACAAAACCAAGAACTGAACGACAGAGCTGGAAGGGACCTTTGGAGGTCTTCTACTCCAACCCCCTGCTCAAGCAGGAAAGAGGTTTTTCAGGTTGACTTTCAGGAAAGTCAACCTTTGGAAGGCACCACAAAAAAAATAATAATCAAGAAACTATCTTTTGCCCACCTCTTCTCTAAAGTAGCTATTGGGTTTTGACAAGAACAGCTTTGAGGACTCCTCCACCTCAATTCTAGGACTGGAGAAGATCTGCTTTCTGGTGCTATAGAAGCCAATAAATCAATGGGGGGGGGGAAAGGAACTCTCTAAATAGAGGGGGGGGGAGAGATGTAGCCATGCTGGCAGTTTTCATCCAAAGGGTCCAGAGAGGACCTCAAATTTGGAGCACATTGCTTGCAATCCTTGGGGGTTGGTTTTGACTTCCCTCCCCACCTCTATTCGAAACAAATTTGGGGAGGGGGGCATCCACCCCGAGTTTTATGCAGATTGCTCTGCCAAAAGCTTCTGGCAAAGAACGCTTAGCCCTGGAAGATGAAGGGTTCCAGGTCTGATAGCAGCAGCTGATTGACGGCGGTTGTTTTGCTTGGATTTATTCCGATTATTATTTTTTGAAAAGCAGCTTGGCAAGGAGAGGGCCCAAAAAGAACGGAACGGAGCCCTACCCTCAAGAGACTAGGACTGTAAAATAGGAGGTGGATATGTGAAACGGTTAAGAAAGAAGGTGCAACGTTTGCGGGGCGGGGGGGATGGGGGGGAAACAGCATCCTGAAGAGTTTTGCAGTCTTTCATAGCTGTGTTTGGAAACTTGCCTTGGATAAATCTTGAACTGCCCTGTCATATGTTCCACATCCAGTGGCGAAGCCTTTGAATTCCAGAGACTTCTTTTCCGGAGTTGAGCAGATTTGAGGTGTTGGTGTGTTGTTTATTCCTTCCACACCAAGGTGTCCTTGGTGAAAGGGGTAAATCAACGGGGGTTCAACCTTGGCAACTTTTAAGACTTGTGGACTTCAACTCCCAGAATTCCCCAGCCAGCTGAGTCGAAGTCCAACGAGTCTTAAAATTGCCAAGGCTGGACACCCCTGATGTAAACAAACAAGGTTGCGTAGAAATGGATTTACACGCTTCCTTGGGCCATGTTGGAAAAAACCAGAGAGTGCGTGCAAGCTCAGCCTGTAGTAGAAAACAGCTTTTTTTTTTCCTCCGACCACTCAGACAGAACTCAAACTGGGGGGGCGGGGGGGGGGCGAGGAGGAAATAAATGCAAAGCATCCCATCCTCAGCTTTCCCGAGATAATTTTGCTTTGTAAGAGAAAGAGGGTTAAATCCACAGTGTGGAGGTGGGGGAGAAGGAGGGATTTAGTCAGATATAGGACAGATGTAGAAAGGGGGGAGGTAAATATCAAGATACGTCGTGGTCAAGTGGAGAAAGCAGAAGTTGTACCTTAATGCAAAGCTGTGGGGGAGGGGGGGAGGTTAGAGATCTGGCCTGGGATATTTATTTATTTATTTAGCACATGGCATAGGACACATAGATTACGGTAATAAAATTATATAGAAGGAGCGCATAATGTTACAGTATGTGTATGATGGAAATATGTAGTAATTTGGGCAAGGTTTGAGAAATGCAAAGAAAAAAATCATCTGTTAAGTTAAAGTTTACGTTTTGAAATAACAGTTGATTCCTAAGAAGAGAGTGGGTGTTCTATATATTAATTATCTAGGCCATTTATCCAATTAAGGGTGGTATTTGCTAGTTGGAGAAAGTCTGTTTATCCTCTCTAAGATAAAGGGGGGTGAGAAGCTGAATTGCAGATAAAGGAATGGTCCCAAAGAGGTTATGGGTTTGTCCAAGCGGGAGGTGTTGTTGACATAGCCTGGAGGAGAGACGACTTATGGATTCGTTCTTAACACTCCTCAAGATCTGATCAAGAGAGACCGATCTGGAAAAGAACCTCATTCGGAGTAGAGGAGTAAACATGCCAACCCCCCCCCCCAAAAAAACAGGCATTGTTTATCAAAAACATAAGATTGACCTGACCCGCTTATGCATGAAAGTTGAGAAGCGATGATGGACTTCTGGATTGGCACTGTTGGGGGAGAATACATTAAGTAAACTCCACTGCTTTGGGTCAGGTGGTGGAGTGAGTTATGTGTTGGCAGTGTGCACTTGTACGGAGTGCGGGGTGGGGTGGGATGGGGGAGAGGAGAAGAGAGAGAAAACAAGGTTTTGGCAGGCAGAGCAGCCACAGCTGGAGGTGGCGAGTGCTGAGTTAAACTGGTTGCTTCTTCTTTGTATCAGGCTCCTAAAAACAATATTAGAAGGGACCTCGGGTGCAGAAGCTGCTTTGTTTAACCTAGAGTGGGCTGAAATTCACAAGATTGGGCCGAAGCTGCTGGCTATCTCGGCCAGTTGTTGAAGCTGCCAAAGCAATTTTACAGTTTCGTGGCTATGAGAATAAGTCCCAGATTTCCATGCAAGGACAGCTATTCGGTTCCCCAAGGCCAGGTTGGACAGTTGTGGCTTCTGATGAACTTCCGATGGTGTCCCGTTTATATCATCCTTGGATCCTGTTGACAGAAAGGCACTGCAGCCCAGAATGATGGGTTTTGCTTGTCCTTGAAAGTCCTGGGTCCAACTCTGGTTTCTCCACTCAAAAGAATCAGTGACCAGTCCAGGTAAATCCCACTGGTCTCGTTGGGGCTAAGTCTGATACAAGTTTGTTTCCTGTGATGGAGATCCAGACTGGAGAACATCTAGTTCTTCAACTGCTGAACAGTAGCCACTGCAGTATACAGTTTCCCCACCTAGTGCGAACTCCAAGTTTCCTCTATTAAAGTGGGATCTAGGAGATGCACCTTCTCTGTTGTAGCACCTGTCCAATGGGATAGACTACTTCCTTGGATTCCAAGGGCCTTGGCCTTTTAGAAGGTCACGAAGCCATGGCTCTCCCCCAGTGGTGGGATTCAAATAGGTGAACCACCGGTTCTCTGTGTGGATGCCGCTTCCGGAAGTCCATTCTGGGCCTGGGCAACCAAAAATTAACTACCGGTTCTGCCGAAGTGGTGCGAACCGGATGGATCCCGCCACTGCTCTCCCCCTAGGCAGTGGAGCAGGGCATTAAATGAGTTTATATTTCTTAACGAGGTTAGATATGGTGTCTTAAGTTATTGTGTCATGATTATTTTAATTCTGCTTTTGGTTCATTGATGGAGGTTTTATTATTATGTTGTTTTTGTGAATTCTCATTAGCTGCCCACAGTTAACATGTGAGACATTTTCTAAGCAAATAAGTCTTGCCTTCCCTCTCTGATAAGAGACCAATCCTGAAATTCATGGTTTTCCAACCAATGTCAATCAACCATAAGTAGGATGTCTTCTCTCTGTGATGGAGACCAACTCTAGAAGCCATGTTTTTCCCAACCAGTGTCCACCATCCATAAGTGGAGTAGCTTCCCTCTCTGATGGAGACCAACCCTGAGCAATTTACAGCACTCCAACCTGGTCTGCAACTCTGGATGTCTCTCTCTATACTCCTTAACATCTGGTTCGATTCCAGAGCAGGCAGGAAATTAAAAGGCTGCTGTTTGGCAACCCATGAAGTGCAGGTGGCTTCTTGATTCTTACACAATCTTTGGAATGTTCCAGTTTGATTCACAGAAGGGTGGGCCGAGATAGTTTTGTTATTCTCAGGAGTGCCAAAGGAAGCTCTTTTACATGTGACAGTTGGAGTCAGGTCTTCTAAAAATACCCCGATGGCATTTTTCATCCTACTTCTGTTCCTCTGCATTGGGTCCTCCAAGCAGCAAAGGTGCAGTCTGCAGCATTATGATGCAGGAGGAGAGAAAACAGTCTTGGCACTTATTATTATTATTATTATTTTGCACTGGCAAGCACAATGTCCTCATCAATTACAGTTCAGGAGCTGCATCTCTTCGGCAGGCTGAGCTTCGCCCGGCTCTCCTTGTGCTCTGCCATCTCCCCTGAAGCTGATTCTTTTCAAAGGAGCTGGGAAGAAACTGGGCAGAATTCCCACTCGTTGCGATATTCCCTGGGGAAGGAGGGTGGGGGGCATGTCAGAACTGCAGCAAAGGTTTCGGTTCTTGAAGTCAAAGTAGCTTTTTTTTTAAAACAAATATTTCGCAGTAGCGCTGCAGTGATCGTCCGAAGCCTTCGGTTCCTTGAGTAGCTGAAGCGTGGATGACGAAAACTCTTGATTGTGGTTGTTGTTGTTAAGGTCCAGAAAGTCAACTCAAAGTCTTGGTGACCCCAGGAACAAGTCCCTGCAGTTTACTTGGCAATCTGAAGGTTGACTCGTGGCAACTGGAGTTAGTTTTGGGTAGTTTGAGACATTTCACTGCTCAGAAATAAATATAACTTCCTGACGGTGAGGACAATCAACCAGTGGAATAGCTTGCCTCCAGAAATCGTGGGCGCTCCATCACTGGAGATTTTTAAGAGGAGACTGGACATTCACCTGTCTGAGACGATGTAGGTTCTCCTGCTTCAGCAGGGGGCTGGACTAGAAGGTCCCTCCAAGGTCCCTTCCAGATTCTATTCTATTCTATTCTATTCTATTCTATTCTATTCTATTCTATTCTATTCTATTCTATTCTATTCTATTCTATTCTATTCTATTCTATTCTATTCTATTCTATTCAAAATAAACAAGTAGCAAGTAAGTAAATTATTTATAGTTATTTATTAATTATTTTTAACTGGACTCATAAATAAGTCCAGTTGCCAGGACTCAACCTTCAGACAAGTTCTCCTGGATGACTGAGAAGCTTCATCAACATATTTTCCTTGGCCATGATTTTCCAGAAGTGGCTTGCTAATATCTTCTTCCTTGGGTTGAGAGTGAGTGACTAGCCCACCTGGTTTTTGCACCGAAGGCAAGACTAGAATTCCCAGTCTCCTGATATCTAATGTAGCACCTTTAATGGGTAGGCTAAACTGGTTCTCTCTGGAAAAACTAGGAATGTAGCATTTGCACAAATCACTGACTATTTGGAGGGAGGACCTCAATTTCCAGTTCATTGACAGCGAGCAGATAATCCAGATGTTGTGGAGGACAAAGAGTCTCTACATGGGATCTTCTACATCAGAGGTGTCCAACTTGGGCAACTTTAAGACCTGTGGAACCTCAACAACCAGAATTCCCCATGGCTGGCTGGGGAAGTTTGGGAGTTGAAGTCCACAAGTCTTAAATGTTGCCAAGGTTGGACACTCCTTTTCTAGGTATTCTATATTTAATCTCCAGATTTCAGCCAATGCAGCCATGCTGGCTTGGCCTTCTGGCAGTTCTAGCACCATCTTCTCTCAAGGAGGGGGGAGGGGAATTGCCCAGAAGTAGGAAGTAGCAGGCAAATGATCGTCTTCTTTCTTTTTCTTTTTGTTTCCAGGTAGAAAAATGTCTACTTTCCTTACAGTTGGCCTTCTCCTACTCTTTGTGGTTGAGTATGGATCCTCTGAGAACTCCAGTACTCCACGAGGATGTGGACTGGACCTCCTCCCTCAATACGTTGCCCTGTGTGACCTGGATGCTATCTGGGGGATTGTGGTTGAGGCTGTGGCAGGCGCGGGAGTCTTGACCACGCTGCTCCTCAAGTTGATCTTGCTGGCCAGGCTGCCCTTTATCAAAGGCAAAGAGAAAAGGAGCCCGCTGGGCCTCCATTTTCTCTTCTTTTTAGGGACCTTGGCGCTGTTTGGCTTGGCCTTTGCGTTCATCATCGAAGAGGACGAGGCCATCTGCTCCATCCGCAGGTTCTCCTGGGGAGTCCTCTTCGCCGTCTGCTTCTCCTGTTTGCTTGCTCAAGCCTGGCGGCTCCGGAGACTTGTCCGCCATGGCAAAAGCCCATCTGGATGGCAGCTGGCCGGAATCGCTGTCTGCGTTGCGCTGGTCCAGGTCATCATTGCCACGGAGTGGCTGATACTGACGATTGTGAGGGAAGGAAAGCCGGCTTGCAATTACGAGCCCGTGGATTTTGCAATGGCCTCCATTTACGTGATGTTCTTGATGGTGGTCACCGCCGGTTTCTCCTTCTTCACGTTGTGTGGGAAATTTAAGAAGTGGAAGAAGAACGGGGTGTGCCTTGTCCTCACCAGCTTCTTCTCGATCCTCATTTGGGTGGCGTGGCTGACTATGTACCTGTATGGTAACAAGGAACTGGGGAAAAGAGACCAGTGGCAGGATCCCACCCTTGCAGTGGCTCTGGTAGCCAATGGCTGGGTCTTCCTGATCTTCTATGCCATCCCAGAGGTTCACTGTGCCATCCTTCCATCTCAGCAAGAGAACATGCCCAACTACTTTGACACTTCACAACCACGGATGCGTGAAACTGCTTTTGAGGATGACCTCCAGCTTCCTCGGAGTTACATGGAGAATAAAGCCTTTTCAATGGATGAACATAATGCAGGTGAATGTTTATTTGTTTAATATGGGACTGAAGATGCTTGCCGTAAGTCGTAATCATGTGGGAAGTTTGACCGAATAAAAGTTTGAGAATGGAATACTTTAAAGTAGCAATGACTCAAAACAGGAGCTGCTTGTAGGAGAAAGACAGGCATAGCCTGGGGGGTGGAGTCAAGAGAGGAATCAGCCTAGAATCGTTACATTCCCACAAAGTATCTAAGGCCAAACTCTTGAATTCTGTTGACTCTTATCTAGCGCCAAGTTAGTGCTTGTTATTAGTTGATTAGAGAGCATGTTGGCTCAACGGTTAAAGACGTTGAGCTCGTCAGCTGGAAAGCTGACAGCCTGGGTTCTAGACACGTGCCACACAATGGGGTGAGATCCCATTCTTGCCCCAGCTCCTGCCCATCTAGCAGTTCGAAAGCATGCAAATGCAAGTAGATAAATAGGTACCACTTCAGTGGGAAGCTAACAGCATTCCGTGTTCTCTTGGTGTATAGCCATGACCACCGAAAATGTCTTCGGACAATGCTGGCTCCCTCGGCTGAGAAAAAAAAGATGAGCATAGCACCCTAGAGTCAAACATGACTGGACAGGGAAAACTTTACCTTGATTAGTTGACTAGATTCTTGTGTATAGGCATGAGCAATAAATCAGTTTAACTGGGACTTAATTTGTGGTCCAGATTCTTCCAGCCTGCCATTGCCCCAGAGATTGATGGTGTCATAACTTCATAACGGTGCTTTCTCTTCTGGGATCTAGAATACAGTTTCACTAAGTATCTCCTGATCTGCATAGCTATGAGATTGAAGCTGCATTTTGTTCCCAGGCCTCTTTGTGATGAATTGCAATTTCCTGTCCAGTTTTCACCTTGAGTTAGACGCCATGCGTCATTCCTGTTTGGTGTGCAATGCCTGAAATTCCGCTGGAATCCTTAATAGCCGTGTTGAGGAGGAGAACAAGGCCCTCCCTATACCGCTGAACTACGGCTTCCAGCATCCCTCAATTCTGGTCCTCTTAGTGGAATTATAGGAATTGTAGTTCAGCAACATCTGGACGGGAAACAGATCCAGCAGATTTTCTTTCAGACTAATCGCTGTTCACTGGCACCGAGAAGATTTAACAGCCATTTGACTGCTCCTGATGAGAGATCTCTACTTTCCCCCCCTTTTTTTCTTCCTTTATTGAGAAAGATGGCAGAAATGGACAAGCTATGAGACCGAGTCTAAAAGATGTATTGCTAAAAAAACAAAACAAAAACCCCTGAATGTGCATTTCCTTTTCTGCCTGCTTGAATCAATAACTTTGCACGCTCACAGTGTGCATCGTAGCAAGACGGTCTTATCTTAGTTCAATAAAGCAATACGCCATTGATTTACAATATCCTGACATTTTTCCCAGGAGAGTAGAAGGCATCAATAAAGTGGAGCAAACCTATCATTTGGTGCATCTTTGGCATTTTTAAAAATCATGCACCTTCATTTATTAATGAAGACAATTACAGCACTGTATTTTGATAAGATTCCTTTTCTTTTTAAATCTCAACTGCCGCATTGAGCACACGGCCAAAGCAGGCATCTGGAATAGTCAAAATGTATAAAAGCATCTAGGAATAAGATCAATTCGACACTGTGGGCTTGACTCTAAAGTCAGCACAAAGGACAATGCTTCAGCGCTCCAGTGAGATGTCCCAATCTAAGCATGCTTAACTCATAGGAATAATTTGGTTGTGTCGCAGAAGGGCAGGCAAAGCTGGGGGTGGAGTCAAAAGAGTAAGCAGCCTAGAGTCATTATGTTCCCACAAATTGTTTAAGTCCAACCTCTCTTGAATTCCAGTTAACTCTTTATCTAGCATCAATTTAGGGCTGTTAGTGGTTACAGTTTTGTGAATAGGCATGAGCAATAAATCAATGTCATTTTTTTCAGCACTGTTGTAACTTCAAACGGTTGTAAGTCAAGAACTTATCTGTCATCTTCTCCACTAATCTGCCTAATCAACTTTGTTTCCTAGATTAGTGGCCATCACTTAGGAAGTGCATTTCCCAGGTTAACCAGGAACAAAGAAAATAATTTCCCCAAGATTTACCTTTCTTTGGCTTCTGGTATTTTGAGAAAAGCATCTCAAACATTTCTGCCATCTGTAATTCCCTATACCATTGTCGAGCGTGCCGTCTTTTGGACTTTTTTACGATTTGGGTTTCTAATGTTAGATACATTTTCAGCTGTCTCCCGTTGTCAGTTGAACAGAAGTGTTAAATATTTAATTATGACGTGAAGCAAATTCTTTTACACCCAAGAAAAGATCTTGATAACGATTTGTGAAACCCTACATTCCTTGTGAAGTCATGGTTTAAAAACTAAACTTTAAAAAAAAAAAAAAAGTAGATTGTTTATATTTATTCCTTCACATTGGCAGATACATTGCCCTTATATTTTTTTTCCCATTCTGCTTTAGATTTCTCTGTTGTTGAAGAAATATTTCAGCTTGTGGCATATGTATAAGGCTTCACTTTGAGATGCCAGGTGGGAAAGGTCAGTCCACCCATGAAGGTCCAATTAATCTGACTTATTGCTACTTGTGCCTATGTACAGGAATATTCCCAACAACCCAAGCACCTGCTTGGAATTAGATAAGAGTCAACGGAATTAAAGGAGAAACGGACTTAGTTCACTTGTGGCTATGTAAGGATTCTAGGCTAATCCCTTGTTTAACTCCACCCACAGGTTGTGCCGTTCCTTCTCCTATAGGTGGTGATCTACAGGTAGGGTTTAATTCCAGGTAGGATCTAGGCAGTGGTGGGATTCAAATATGGGAACAACCGGTTCTCTGCGTGGATACCGCTTCCGGAAGTCCATTCTGGGCCTGGGCAACAAAGAATTAGCTACCGGTTCTGCCGAAGTGGTGCGAACCTTCGGCTGGATCCCACCACTGGATCTAGGACGCCTGCCTGGAGTTAAAAATCCTCTCTGTAGATCTCCACCTTACCTCAAAGCTGTCTATGGAGAGCTTCCATCCGCTTCTGCTTTTGTGTGTTTTCCCCCCTTAAATCACTTCTCCCTCTCCGTCTTCTTTCCCCATCTCTCTTCTCGATTCTGCACAGCGTTACGGACGGCAGGATTTCGCAACGGCAGCTTGGGAAGCCGTGCAAGCGCTCCCTTCCGCAGCAACGTCTACCAGCCCACCGAGATGGCGGTTGTCTTGAATGGTGGGACTGTAAGTATCAAAAGGGGATGCATAGAAGAAGCTACCCCTTAGGGGGAAAGGCCCCACCACTGCTTTCTACTCATAACTTCCTTCGGTTGGATGCTTGCTGATTATTGGGGAGCAGGGACAGGATGATGGGCGGGATGAGGATGGGATGCGGGAAGCTTCAACACCCAAGGATGCATGCAGGGGCGATTTTCAAATTCCACGTTGTTGAGCCAGTCAAGTTTTTCTTTGCTAAGATTGTTGTCCAGGGACTAATGCAACAATGCCATCTCGTCCCTTTTCGGGGAAGGGGGAAAACGATTTATCTTGTCCATTTCCTCCTAGTAAGTCAGTGAAAATTTTTTTCGAACGGTTCACTTGTGCAATGTTCTTCTGGTCTGAGAAACGTGAGATGATGTCTCTAGGAAAGCTTCTTCGTCCATTAGCATTGACCCATTGCTCCTTTTCCCAACAAATCACCGCCTTGTGTTGTTGTCATTTTTTAGCTGAACTACCATCCATTGGTGGTGTCTTTCCTTTAAATTGGTGTGGCTTTGCAACAAAGGGCCCTTTCTCAAAGAGTTCCTACCCACCGCGGCCAAAATCCCTGATGCCAAGTTGGGTGCTTCAAAAGATTAGGCATCCCAACGGGAATCCTTCTTATCTCCTTTGCGTCGCCTAGGGTCAGTGTTGACCAAGGAGCTGCCCAAATCGCTTGATCCTTTTTGCTCTTTACGTTCTTCCAGTTTTGTTGGCCCACCAATGATGCTCTCTCCCCTCAGCTGCTTAACTGTCATGATCTGCTGCCGTGTGGCCTGCTTCAAAATGGCACTCGTTTTTGGCTTGTGCTCCATAGAACTTGGGTTTGCATTCTTTTAAGCCAGCCCCTGACTCCATAAGGCAATTTTGCAATTTTATTTTCCCCTTTGAGACTTGTTTTTGGCGGGGGGGGGGGAGATGGGGAGAGGTTGATGTTGAAAAACATCCTGTTGGTCTCCTCCCCAGCTTGATGCAGTCTGTTCCAGACCCATATCAGGAAGGATGTTCGGTTCAGCCAACAGCAGAGGGATCTGACACGCAACTCCACGTTCAGAGGGTTTAAACCCCGAACCCTCTTCCTCTCCCACCCGTGGCGCGGTTGGGCTGATTTTATCGGCTAGCAGCTGCCTTTCTGAAACCCAGAAGCCTATTTGCAACTCTTGAGCCAAATCCCAATGGGGTTTTTTTTGGCAGGTGGGAAGTTGAAAATAGAGCAATGTAGGCAAGTTATGTGTTGCTCCCTCATGCAAGGGGTCTCATCCCTTAGTAAGATTCAGTAAGTTGAAAGTTTCTGATCAACTCAAGGCAGTAGAAGCAAGCCGTGAAAATGGGAATCCGAGGATTTGTTTCATAACTAATGGAGGAAGAAGAGGAGGAAGAAGAAAGAGTACAGGTGGTCCTTGACTTACAACAGTTCATTTAGTGGCTGTTCAAAGTTACAACCGTGCTGAGAAAAAGTGATTTGTGACTGTTTTTCTCATGACCCATCGCAGTATCTCCGTAATCAAAATTTGGATGCTGGGCTACCGAGTCATACTTATGACGGTCGCCGTGTCCCCCTTTTGCGACCTTCTGACAAGCAAAGTCAATAGGGAAGCCAGATTTATTTAACAACCAGGTTACTAACTTAACAACTGCAGTGATTCACTTAACAAGCGTGGGAAGAAAGGTCGTAAAATGGGGCAAAATCCGCTTACCCGCTGACTCGCTTAGCAACGGAAATTTTGGGCTCAGTTGTGTGGTCGTAAGTCAAGGATTAAGTGTACCAGATAAAAGTGCCACGCAGGGCTATGTAATGTAACTGTCTTAAAGCAGCGCTCAAAAAATGCTTAATCGTGGATGTATTATCCTTATTTCCAGATTCCAACTGCTCCACCGAGTTACACGGGAAGACACCTATGGTGAAAAGCTTAGAGGTCATATAGAGGAAGAGAGAGAGAGAGAGAGAATCCATTAACAAAAATTGATTGTTCCCCCCCTCCCAAAAAAGTGTGTTGTTTTCAAAGGGAGGAAATCCATCGGGGGGGGGGGGCGCCTGTGGAAGGTCCTAGAAACTGATAGCTCGGAGTTGTTTTCTCCTATTTTTTTTTTTTAATAAAACGAATAAACGAAGCAAAAAAAAACAAACCACGAGCACTGTCAAATCGATAAGCTAAACTACCAGGAGCCTCCACGATGCAATAGAAGCCGACCAAATTTAAAAGTAGACCTAGGCGCATTCTTCTTTTTTAAAAATAGAAAAGGGGAGGGGAGGAGAAAGGGATCGAGTAGCAAAATCACGAGAAAGCGTTTGGTCGTTAGAGGAAGTGGGAAGGCTTTGGAAGGGGCAGAATTATAGGAAGGCAAAGGTCTTTAATTCATGGAACCGTGCGTGGTGCATGAGTGTGTCCGTACAAGGGGTCTTGGGACTTCTTTGCTACTCTTTGAACAGCATTCATTGGGGGGGGGGTAGTCCATTTAGAGCAGGGGGGAGGTCTCCAAAGTTGGCCACTTTAAGACTGGTGGACTTCAACTCCCAGAATGCTGGCTGGGGAATTCCGGGAGTTGAAGACCACCCATCTTAAAGTGGCCAACTTTGGAGACCCCCTGATTTAGAGCAGGGTTTCTCAAGCTTGGCACCTTTAAGATGGGTGGACTTCACGTTGGCTGAGTTGAAGTCCACCCGTCTTAAAGTGGCCCAGGCTGAGAAACGCCGATTGAGAATAAGTTGTGGAGCTGCACTATGGAACCTCAAGCTATGGACAGGGTGCTTTCTCTTCACATCCAAGGTGCTGGTGGGAGCTTGTGGGATTCCAGATCAGGTGGCAACAGTGACCCAAAGTCAGTGGTGGCTTCGCAGGCACCTTCCGAGGTGCTTAAGCTCTTCTTGAAACCATAAGAGCTTTCACCCAGCTTCTCTTCTCCCAGAAGCAGAACAGAGCAGTTGACCATCAGGGTGTGCTTGGTAGGACCGAGGAAGCATCTGCCCTGCTTTCCTGATTGACCAAGGTCAAAGAGGGGCAAAGTCACACAGACTGTGTCTCCAGAGGGGAAAACAACTGGTGCCAGAGAGGTAGCTAAGGTAGCTCAAGAGAAGGACCAGGAAGGGAAAGACAATGCGTGGGAACGATCCCTCCATGCTTCCCAAGAGTTTTCACGAAAAGGAAAATGTATCTCGGTGGATCGCCAAATGTATCGTCCTCACTACGCATTTAAACTTGAGGTCCTTTGCGTGCCAGGAAATCCTCTCCACGGGGCGAGCTTAAAATCTCCCAGTCTTCGCTCCCAACCCTAGTTGAACACTGAAGCTCTCATGGACTGCAACGTTTTTTTTGCCCATTGATTACCTTTTCTCATGTGTATCTGGAACGTTGGGCTATTATTATTGTTATTATTTGATCGTTTTCATGTGGACGTGGGGAATCTCTTACCCCACCCACCCCGCTCCTTTGCCACAACTCCCTAATTCTTTCTGCCTTTTCACATTGCTATGATTTCACTGATGTTTGGCGAAGCATTCCTTTCATGGGTGAGCATTTTAAAGCGTATCAGGCAGGTAGATTTGTCATTTTTACATTCGGCTGGCTAGCTACCACCTGCTTTCTGCTTTCCTAGAGACTAAAAAAAAAAAAAAGCAAGTGTGATTTGCTTGATTAAGGTGTATGTGGGAGAGAGAGCATGTGTGAGTGTGTGTGTGTGTGTGTGAGAGAGAGATCAATAAAACCAGGACGGTATAAAATATCTCAAAGGATGGAAGGTTTGGGGTGTTTTTTGCACTTGTTCTAAAGAGATTCGCTTTGCAAATGGGCAGCTGACAGGGATAACAGAAATAAGATTGCCGAATTCTTCGGATTTGCAAAGCTGATCGCCGGTTCTTAGAAAAGAAAATGAAATGTAATTAATTGGTGTGTTTGAGGTGTCCCCGGTTTTTAATTTATCTAATTCTATCGATTCCATTCTACTCGTTAATGTACCCAACCTTGCTGTCTGGGTAATATATCTGTAGGGAATAAGGGGTTAAACTGTCTAAATGCTTTTTTATATTATATGTCAGTTCCTTGCACTCAGAACTGTCCATATTCAAAAGATGCATTCTGTCTTCTCAGGAAAGATTCTAAAAGAATCTCTCTCTGGCGTGCTAATTTTCTACATATAAATACTAGCATTAGGAATAATAATAATAATAATAATAATAATAATAATAATAATAATAATAATAATAATAATAATAATAATAATAATAATAATAATAATAATAATAATAATAATAATAATAATAAATTCTCAGTTCAGGGTATTACATAATGGCATGCCCTCACATCATCATCATCATCATCATCATATGATGATGATGATGATGTGAGGGCATGCCATTATGTAATACCCTGAACCTAGAATTATTCTGAAAATCTTAGATATTGGCTATAGCACTAGTAAAGGACCTGTTTTACCTATAAGTGGTCCTAAAGTCATTCTTTATTCAGAAATAGGGAAATAAACTCCTCGTCCCATCAAATTTGGTGCACTTTAATGTTTTGCTAACATTAAACTTTGGGGTTTTTTTCTTCCTGTTAAGAACTGCTTTCTTTCTTTATGATTTATTTGAGTCTTGTTGCTATTTGGCAGAAGGAAGGGCTAATAAAACTCTGTTATAAATTTATGTATCCGCTCTTGTCAGCTTTGAATATCCTTGTTTAGTGTGAAAAAAGCAGAGTGTGAAAAACCTTGAAATAAATGTGATGGTAGATGCCATGTTGGTGTGCGTTGTACAAGGCACAATGTTGGCATCACCTCTGTGAGAAGCTGGTTTATTTAAGAGTGTAACTGGTGCAAAACCAGACAGTGTGTGACACACATTTTTCCTTGTTCCATGAATTCTTGTCGCCATAGACATTTTAGCAAGTTTAGTCTTTTTAAAAAATTGCCAAGCAGGTAACAGCAATAATTTTTGTGGCCCACAAAGGTTTACTTAGAAGAGGGGAAAAAATGCATCGTTGTGTTCCAGGAATTTGCAAAATTTTATTTGATGAAAATCTTATTTCATCATGTAAGATTGTGGGAAAACTGGATGATTTGCTGTTCTCCTAATCTTTGTTTAAAATACAAAGCAATATTTTTAATAAGAGGGACGTTCATAAAAAAAATGTAAAATTTAACTATGTATGGCTGCTTCACACACACAGTTGGTACTTTGCTACGGATCTGTGCATGACAGAGGTTTGATACGTGTGAAAATGGGGTTTTGAAACTATTTTTGTTACCAAAATGCATATGATGAACCTGCATTAAACGGTTGGAATTAATTAATTTTCCCAGTTGAATGTGGACAATAGGAGAGAGAGAGAGAGAGAGAGAGAGAAAAAACTGTTGCTTTTAACTGGAGGAAAAGAGTATTTTGTAGAAAGTTCTGAGGTTGTCCAATTTCTGTTTATTTTTTTCTTTTAGACAAGGAAGGATTTAGCGGTCCTACTTCCCGTTAAATCAATGGCAGTTTGGGAACTTAAAGACAGGGCTGGATCTTGGAAACCCAGGACTCCCTCTAACCTCTCCTGTGAACCTGGGCCATGCCTTCTAGTGGTGGGAGGTGTACCGATAAAATTATAAGAAGGGGTTATTATTTTCTTGAGCTATTATTATTATTGTTATTGTTATTATTATTAGTCAGCCTGTGGTTTCTGATGTTCGTTGCTCCTGCAACTCTCCCCAAAAACGCCTCTGTTAGAAACCTTTTAAAAGACACCCTTGTGTTGAGTTGTATCTTTGTTAAAAACTTGTATGTTTGCTTTCGGTCAAAAGTTGTGATGAATGTAGAGCATCTGGGGAGGCACTTAACACACGGGAAGCTAAACCGCCTGGGTGTCACTGTAGCTTGCTTTGGGAAGCATCGATGTTATTCTGTGCTTTGTGATTGCCGATTAATGTAACTAGAAATATACAGCAACTCCCCCAACATAGAAAAGCAGGGCAGAACGCAATTTATATTGAAACTGGGGGAATGAGCTGGATCAAATTTCCCCCCTGGCAAATTGGAAAGGAACATTCTGAATGGCAGATGCAGTCCGAGCAATGTGCTCAGTTCCATGCTGTATTGTTTGGCACAAGTGGTGGATTTTCACTGGACTTCCAGAATCGGGCTGAAAACATCCAATCGACCACCAGATGGCAGAAGAGAGACAGAGCTTTCTGAGCTCTTTGCAGCCATCTAGAGGATGTCTTGATCCTTGCAGCCCAGATTACGGAGCTCCGGCATCAAGTAGCGAATGCCACTCAGCAAAGGGTTGAAGGAGAGAGTTGGGTAACTGTTCTGTAAGCTTGCCTGCTGGCTTAGGTGGAGGATGGAAGGCCATTCTCTCCATGGAGAAAGCATGATCTGCGACGCACGCGGTGGGAACGCCACCTTGTTCCTCCCTTCCCTCCCCTTCTGATTCTCAGGCTGCTTGCAAACTGCACCTCCTCAAAGCCGGTAGCGATCTTTCCAGTGACATTAAGCATGCTTCCGTTCTACTAATCTCGGTGCATGATCTTAACTTCCTGTCAGCTGCACCCCTTTTCCACAGCTGAATAGCTTGGAGGGTCATGCGTGAAATACATGGAGAGCAGGGCTGGCCAATCAGAAGCCAAGGAGGTTTCTGGCTTGATGTTATTGATGATCTCCATTTACATTCATCGACTGTCAATTTCCATGAAGCTTTAGTTCTGTGGGGATCAGCTGGGTAATGAGTTCTTCCTTCAAGCTCAAGCTTGGCACTCTTCCGATGAGAGCAAAATTAGGAGTCTTGGGACTCCCAGAGTTCTCAGGAACATTGACCACCCTGCTGGGGAATTCTGGGAATTAAGAGTCCATGCATCTGAAGGGTGTCCAAACTGGGGAAAGAGAGTGCCACCATCCTGGCCGATGTTTGAGAAGGCCTGGACTTCCATGTCTGTGATTGTAGAATGACTGTAGGTCCCCAGGAGACGTGATCATCTCCAGGCTGAATCCTAAATTAAGTAAGATGTCTTCCAATACTAGCTGAAATCTGCTTTTTGGGAACATCGTTTGCTTTGGCTAATTTGCTGCTCGAAGCTTCCGTTCTAACCCAAAACAGCAGAATCAGAAGCAAATGTAGCTTTGATTAGGAGATTTCAATATATATATATATTATAATTTGACTATTCTACTATCCTATCCGATAACCCAACCGGTGCTTTTTAATTAAATGACAAGTGCTCTCTTCTTCTTCTTCTTCTTTTGATAATATATGTAAATATTTATTAAATGTATTAATGTGCATTTTTATAATATTCTCCCCCCTTCCCTATCCTGTTTTGACCGTTGCGTACCATTTCATATTCTACATCTCTGGAAGGTTTTTGAGACAATCAGTTGTGTACCAATATGGACTGTACATAAAGAGATATGAAATTTAAACTAAACAAAAATGAGAGTTGTAAAGCCTGGGCAGATAGATACATTTTATTTTCAAAATGCTGTTCTTAATGAAGAAAAATAAAATAAATAAATAAAAGAATTACTATTTACTTACAATGGCCTGGTCGTTATTTGTTTTTTGTTTTATTTTGTTTGGCTTAAAAGCTTTTGTGTGTCAATGTTTGTGTGAAGGGTACAGTTCAATGAACACAGCTGCCATCGGCCGAATTGGGTCCCAAGAGATCCTTTTTTGATCCTTTCAGCTGCTAATGCTTCTAGAACTAAGGGGGGGGGAGAGAAAAGGACTTGCATATTGGTCAGCCTAAAGCTCTTAGGGTGTTTTTCATAATACGTTTGTTAATTTTTAAAGAAGACATTCTCGATGAGCGCATGAGATGGTTACCAACCAAATGGACAGACTGGCTTTGCAACACATTCTGGATGACGCTGGAATGGTTAGTAAGGAGAAGACGTTCCCTACGCAGCTACCGGTGTTTGCACTTCCCAAACATTTTGATCTCAGGACCCCCTTTGAATTCTTACAAATGCATCACTTTGGTTTATATGGGTTATATCTATTGATATTTACTGTATTAAAATGAAACCCAAATTTGGTATAGTGGTGATGGGACCAGGCTAGGAGCCAGGAGGTGGTGAGTTCTAGTCCCACCTTAGGCATGAAAGCTGGCTGGGTGACTTTGGACCAATCACCAGGAGATGGTGAATTCTAGTCCCACCTTAGGCGTGAAAGCCAGCTGGGTGACTCTGGGCCAATCACTAGGCGATCGTGAGTCCTAGTCCCATCTAAGGCGTGAAAGCCAACTAGATGACTTTGGGCCAGCTACTCTCCCTCAGCCTAACCCACCTCACAGGATTGTTTTTGTGGGGTAAACAGGAGGAAGAAGATGCGTTGGTTATGTTCACCGCCTTTTATATTTATGAAAATAATAAAAGTGGGATACAGATAAATAAAACATTTCTTGCCTATTTTGGTCAAGGACACCTCCCTCATATCCCACACCAGCAAGCAGATGATTTGGGACCCTGGACCCATTATTCTGAAGAATACGACTTTATAATTAAAAGAGACTGATGCATCCTACCTGTGATGAATTCTCTGCAGGCTTGGAACTGCTTAGCTGGTCCTCATTAATCTTTGCTTTGACCTCAGGTGTCTTTGACATTTCCGCCATTATGGTTTTTGAGAGATTTGGACTGGGCTCCTCAGAGTCTTCCAGTTTGGTTCCCACTGGAAAAAATAACACACATTTTTGGTTTATATTATTAAACAAACATTTTCGGCTGTCAAAAAACTGAAAATATTCGTTCGCAGATGTTTAAATAAATACAGAATGGGTCAAGAATGAGTAAAATGCCATTAAGGTGGGCTCAATTCTTGGCGACTCCTTAAATCAGGGATGTCCAACCTTGGCAACTTTTAAGACTTGTGGACTTCAGCTCCCAGAATTCCCCAGCAAGGCTGGCTGGACAGTTCTGGGAGTTGAAAGTCCAAAAATCTTAAAAGTTGCCAAGATGAGACACCTCTGTTTTAGAGAGTCACAGTGCTATAAAGTTTGAAAAGACTCATGCTCAGCCTTAATCAGTGGTGGGATTCAGCCGGTTCGCAGCACTTTGGCAGAACCGGTAGCTAATTTTTTATTGCCCAGGCCCAGAATGGACTTCCGGAAGCGGCAGCCACACAGAGAAACCGGTGGTCACCTATTTGAATCCCACCACTGGCCTTAATGTATCTTTGCAAGGCATTTGAACGGAATTTACTTTGCCCCGACTAAGTAAGACTTATTATAGCTTTGTATGATGCATGAATCCAGATAAATGTGGTTTTTTTTAAAAAAAAATCCCCCCAGTAAGAACTTGCATTTCAGACTTATTACGATTTTCCTGGATTTGGCTGCCTCTCCAAGCCCAACTTCAAAGACACCTACACAGGCACAAACCCACAGGGAGAGAACTTGGAGCACTGCAGCAATATCGACCCCTCTATGGGGTTGTGGCATTTGGAGTGCTGCATTCTCAGCTGTTACTGACCAGATCAAATGTCCGTGCCCTCTCTGGCACCTGAGTGGCATTGGATGCAAACACACTTTTTAACATCCAGGCTCACACAAGGCGCGGGTGGTGTGGCTTGATTTTGAAAGGATGGTTCATGATTTTGTATGCGTGTGGATGGCGGGCGGAGGCCAATCCCAAAAAACAAAAAAAAATTTAAATGAAAGGCTATCCTTTGGTATAAACCAGGCATGTCCATTCAGCCTGGCCAACTCAGATGTGTGGACTGCAATTCCCAGAATTCTCCAGCCAGCCACTTTAGAGTTGCTAAAGTTGAGAAACAATACTCTAAAGCAGGGGTCTTCAAACCTGGCCCTTTTATGACTTGTGGACTTCAACTCCCAGAATTCTCCAGCCAGCATGGCTGGCTCAGGAATTCTGGGCGTTGAAGTCCACGAGTCATAAAAGAGCCAAGGTTGCCTACCCCTGGGATAGACAAGTTATTAGACAGACTTCAGCCTCCACAGTTCCCACGCAGGATACCTCCTTTAGGGAGATACTAGTATTCGTAAACTAGGAGAAGAATTTCAAGCATTCAACCAGGAGAAAGTTGGGCACCCCTGCCAAAGCAGACACATGCCCATTGATTGGTTTCAACCCTGAACTACGAAGTTTCAGGAAAGAGAATGCTAGCTTTTGTGCACATTTTGAATGAAGGCTGCTGTTTGCAAAGGACAGATGTGCCATTGTCTGGGTGGTGTGGGGAAAAAAAAAAACCTGAATAAACAATTTTGTTATCATGTGATGGGCCCCAGAGAGGCAGGCTTTATGAAATCCCCACGAAGTTCAATCTTTGGTCTGCCAACTCATGGTGAGTAAAAAGTGCTTTTGAAAAAAGGACGGCTCTTTTAAACAAACACAGACCAAGCAAAGGGGAAATATTTTTTTCTCTTTATCTGATCATGTGAGAGGGGATTTTTTTTGCAAGTTGAGGAGGAACGGAGAACCTTTCCATCATGGCCATGACTTCAGGAAGAACCAGAGGGCTCAAATAAATGGTGAGCGAAGATATCTGGGTTTGGGACACAAGGACTAGTTGTCTTTGCATAACAACGCTGGCACACAAGGGATGGACATCAAGTGCTATCACGATGTCCTTTCTATGCCAGGGATGAAAAACACGTTTGGATAGGTCCAAAAAAAGAAAGAACAAAACATCTTCTAACCCTTTTTTTTTTCGTGCAACCCATACTGGCTTCTTTCAAGACTGCACCTTTAAATTGCAAGAAAACTTTTACAGATTCCTAGGGAAACAGATATGGAAAGATTGAGGGGGACAGGGAGGAGGGGTCTATTTCGGAGCAATGTTTTTCTCTAGTTAGATGGTGGTTATTTTTTTTCCTTCCTCTTGATTGCGAATCTTTCATTTATGCACAAGAGTTGAATTTCCTAGCGGGAACCGTCATCCGATGCCGTCTTAACACACACACCGTTGAGAAAAGCTGAACTGACTTTATCAATCAGCTTAACATTTTTCAGTTGTGACCCCGACATCTTGAGAAGAAACCATTTCAGCCCAGTTACCTTTCTTTTCTTGATTGGCCCAGAATTCCTGTACGCGTTTGTTAATGTTCTTTGTCTCCCTCAAATGTTTTTGCCACTGGCGTAATTCTTGGACTTCAGAATCGCAACGGACCTGGAAACGGGAAACATACGTGCCTGGGTAAGAAAGTCTGGAGGTATCTGTTGAGTCAATCTCAAAGGTGCTTTTTCAAAAGGCAAATGAAAAGATGAAGAAGCTTCATCAGTTCTGATCAGATGGTGGGGGGGGAGGACGTAAGGATAGCAGAACTAATCCATCCTCCCCACCATCCAGCTAAAACTGACGAAGCTTCTTGTATGAGGAAAAAACAAGGTCCAGTTGCCTTTTGACAAAGCACTTTTGGGACAACCATGACCTGGATGCCTGAGAATCTTCACAGACATGTTGAGTCGATATTAAATAGCCTTCTTGACAACATGCAGTCAACTCCCCAAACTCAGTTCTCTATTGGCGACTGTTAAGTATTGTATATAGATTTAGGAAGATGTGGAGATACTTGGCCCGTATAATTGCCAAGAGTCGGACACGACAGAATGGAAAACATCATCATCATCATTTAAGTATTTAGGAATGACCAAACGTGCTTTCTCAAAAGGCAACTGGAGTTTGTTTTCTTTCTTGAAGGCGTTTTGCTTCTCATCCAAGAAGCTTCTTCAGCCCATGAGCTCATGAGCTGAAGAAGCTTCTTGGATGAGAAGCGAAATGTCTTCAAGGAAAAAACAAGGTCCAGTTGCCTTTTGAAAAAGCACTTTTGGGATAACCATGACCTGGATGACTGAGGATCTCCACAGATATTCAGGAGTGATATTTTCTAACTGATTGGTACAAAGAAACCAGAGAAACACCCGTTTAGCTTCTGGCTATGATCTTTTGGGATCTTCCTTCATCCATCCATCCGTCCATCCATCTCTCTCTCTGATTGAGCAGAGAGTCATCAGGACAGAATAAGCTACCAATAGGATTACTTCTTACAATGGAAACTATTAGGTGTCGGCTGTGTCTGGCTTAAAATAGCCAGAGGAGTATAAGTAGCAAATCTCCAGCCGTGTCCTTTCTGTTGACCTTTAAATCTAGAATGAGAGGATGTATCTCAGACAACCCTCTCTCTACTCTCCAACCCTATGTGCTTTCCTGTGACAAAAAGACAAAAAAAAAAAGCAGGACAACCAGCAACATGCTGGGTCACAGCAATCAACCCACCAACCAACCAACCAACCATATAATTTCCCTAGTAGACCAGCAGAGAATTAGAGCAAAGGACCTTTAGTCCAGGATCATGTTTCCAGCAGAAGCTGGACAGAAAATCCCCACAAACGGAACATTGGGCTAAGTTTATCTCGCACGTTGTATGGGTTGACTCTGGAGCTGCTGCTCTTGGTCCAGCCTAATTCCTTTCCCAATTTCCCGAGCTGATTTGAGCCTCCAAACTAGAGGTCAGCTACAAGAAAATAGTCATGGCCGCCATGTTGCTGCGGCGGCCATTTTGTGGGACTGCCTTCAACATGCGTTCGAGTCTCTCAATCTTTCCAACAAGATTGATATGATTTAGGCACGTCAGGACACAAGATTTAGCATTTAGTGGGCAAGACCGCGGAGATTTTGCAAAGTTTAGCTGGCAAAAGTCAGGGGATTGGGCATGGGTGCGTGATTAAAAGGTACAGCAATTATTTAAACTCTAAAGGACTTTGGGGAAGATTTCAGGTGGTGTGGGGTGGGTTAGGGTCAAGGACAAGTTAGAAATGTAAGAAGGTTGTCGTCTCATAAACCATCTTTGTGTGTCCTCTTGTTATGATTTGTTTTCAAATTACCCTTCTTTCTTCTCTCCTACGTTCTCTTTTTCTCCTTCCTTTTCAAATGCCAAGCATCCCGTTCTTTGCTTATTCTTCTCCCCCAATTTGCTGAATCCTTCCTTCCTTCTTCAACGACACATGCGATTTCCATTAGATGATGATCTGGACCAGTGTTTCTCAATGTTGACAGCTTTAAGATAGGTGGACTTCAATTCCCAGCATGGCTGGCTGGGGAATTCTGGGAGTTGAAGTCCACAAGTCTTAAATGTTGTCCAGGTTGGAAAAACACTACTCTGGACTAAACAAGACAAGGGACAACGTGACTCGAAGACGTTCCTGGCCTCCTGACCACGTCTGCTTTTGAACATCTAGCATGGTGGGAAACAAAAGCTGAGTTTCCCCTTGTCAGCATCTTTTCTCCCACGACCAAATCTCAGCTGAGCCACACCCGCGGTTGAAGCCCTACGCAGGGGGTTCCCCTTGAGCCAAAGTCTGTTGCACAGAGGGAACATCTGGCAAAATTAATATTAGGGGGGGGGTCTTACCCGATAACCTTTCCAGAAGGTTTGGATGATATGGCCGGCTTCTTTCTCGGTGAGCAGCATAGACAAAGGAATGGGAGGTCTAGGACTAGAAGAAATATTTTTATTTTATTATGTATTTATATCCCCCTCTTTATTATTTTTCATAAATAACTCAAGGCGGCCAACGTATCCAACACACTTTCCTCCTCCTGTTTTTCCCATAATAACAAACCTGTGAGGTGAGAGAGAGAGACTGGCCCAAAGTGATCCATCTGGCCTTCATGCCTATGGCAGGACTAGAACTCGCAGTCTCCTGGAGATTGGCCCAAAGTCACTAGCTGGCCTTCATGCCTATGGCAGGACTAGAACTCGCAGTCTCCTGGAGATTGGCCCAAAGTCACTAGCTGGCCTTCATGCCTATGGCAGGACTAGAACTCACAGTCTCCTGGAGATTGGCCCAAAGTCACTAGCTGGCCTTCATGCCTATGGCAGGACTAGAACTCACAGTCTCCTGGAGATTGGCCCAAAGTCAGTAGCTGGCCTTCATGCCTATGGCAGGACTAGAACTCACAGTCTCCTGGAGATTGGCCCAAAGTCAGTAGCTGGCCTTCATGCCTATGGCAGGAGTAGAACTCACAGTCTCCTGGAGATTGGCCCAAAGTCAGTAGCCGGCCTTCACGCCTATGGCAGGACTAGAACTCACAGTCTCCTGGAGATTGGCCCAAAGTCAGTAGCTGGCCTTCATGCCTATGGCAGAAGTAGAACTCACAGTCTCCTGGAGATTGGCCCAAAGTCAGTAGCCGGCCTTCACGCCTATGGCAGGACTAGAACTCACAGTCTCCTGGAGATTGGCCCAAAGTCACTAGCTGGCCTTCATGCCTATGGCAGGACTAGAACTCACAGTCTCCTGGAGATTGGCCCAAAATCACTAGCTGGCCTTCATGCCTATGGCAGGACTAGAACTCACAGTCTCCTGGAGATTGGCCCAAAGTCACCCAGCTGACTTTCACAGCTAAAGCAACACTGGAACTCATGCTGAGGATTGTATCACAAAATTCGAGGCATGAGGCAGTCCTGAAGGACGTCGGTCGTCCTTTGTTTAGGCACTGTGAGCTGGGTTTATTTCTGCCTGTATGCAAAACAAAACTCTCCAGTATTCTGAATTCCTCAGCTTGGGCCAAAAAAATAAGATCCATCCTTTGCTTGAAGGTCGAGATGAAGCCCTACATTTCAACTGTTCAATCTCCCTTTCTTGTTTTCATAATTCAAGTTTTAATCCCCCAAGGCCATCAGGTGAACCAGCTTGGAAACGTCTCTGTCTAAAACGACTTGGTCATTTATCACAAGGAGCATCTTAGTAGCCCTCCTAATTTGAAGTTTTATCACGGAAAGAGGGAAGGGGAAAACAGTCCCAGGACGCTTCTTTCCAATCGGTACAGACAGCCGTACACTTGTGATCACAACTCAGCCCCAAATGTCTGTTACTAAGCGAGGCACTTGTGATGCAGGTTTTGCCCCATTTTACGGCCTTTCTTGCCAGTTAGGTGAATCCCTGCAGTTGTTAAGTGAATCTGGCTTTCTCCCCCCCCCTTTGACTTTGCTTGTCAGAAGGTCACAAAAGGGGATCACATGATCTGGGGACACGGCAACCGTCATAAATAGGAGTCGTCCACAGGGAAGCTGCAAGTCGTAAGGGTGAAAAATGGTCGTAAGTCCAGGACCACCTGTATCCATACAATCTTTTGGGAGAAACAGGTTTTCATTTCATTTTTTTTTCTCCCCGGGGATGTTTGCTTCCTGGCATTCTTTTCTGGAGGAAATATAAGCTTGCCCTCCCTAACACGGCAGTATGAATTCCGTCCGTGCCTGCGCCAGGCTTCGTTTTTCAAAATCACGAGGATCTGTCGGGGAAACTGATCCAAGACTAAAGTAGGAACAGAAGGTATATAACTCAAGTCCAGTGGGGAAGGGCTTTGGGTCCAGAAAGCCCATCACGGGAGACCTCACCCCTTCCAGTCTGAAGGAGCCCAAGTCAGCCCGGGTCCATTTTGCTCTGCTGGAATATTAATAATTGACTTGAGGTCGAATGAAAATAGCCTATCAGGAGGGGCAGGAGTGGACTGGGCAAGCGGGAGTAGATTTATTTGTGGCAGGAGACAGCTGGGACACCCCAAGATGAATCGGCTGACAAACCAATGTGCGGGGTGTGTTGGTTGCACAAAATTAAACGCTCCCTGCGGAGCATCTGTCAATACAGCAAAAGTGCTTGGCTTGTGTGCAAACTGGATTTCACAGACCGATCTGGCATCGCCTGGTGGATGGCTTGCTGCCTTCCTGTGTAAAGTTTTCAGCCACGGGAACAGATCAATCTAAAAATGGGAGAGCGGCTAGATTAATTACGATCGATATCAGCGGGATATCTTGTTCTTAGTGGCTTCTACCGAGGCAATTTGATCAAAATGCCCGAGGCTGGAGAACTGTTTGGGAAAGATCACCAGAACTTGTTTATTCCTTGGCGTGGTTCTGTTGCAGCTACTTTGAGATGCTAAATTCCATCCTGCATATGTTGTTGGTTTTCTGTTTTCCAGAAAAACATGTGTGCTAGGAGTTGTCTGCCTGGGCATCTCCCATCTTCTCTGGATTTAGATTAGCTCAGGTACTCGCACATAGGGTTGCATATTATTAAAAGAGACATATTTTTGGTTTGTACACTGATCCGAGAGAAACTTTTATTTCCTCTGTATCAGTTCTCCAGCCAGGCCCTTTAAATCATGCATTTGTAAACTTTCTGTTATCCAAGCCTGGATCAAATGTGACTCTGGCGGTAGCCAAATTTTTGGCAGCAATGTTTAGACGTAGGAAGAAACCATTTGCTGAACAGTTCGTTTCCTATGAAACGTCAACACAGATGCTGTTTTGTTTTTTGTTTTGCTTGTTCTTAGGTCTTTTGTCCTAAACCTCCATTCATCCAAGGACTGGTAGTCCTTGACTTACAGCCATTGGTTTAGCAAATGTTTGAAATTACAACAGCGTTGAAAAAAGGGTCTTAGAACCGGCCCTCGCACTTACAGCCTCACCACCTCCCCAGTCACACGATCAAAATTCAGAGGCTTGGCAACTGGCATGTACTTAGGACAGTTACAGTGTCCTGGGGTCACGTGATCCCTTTCTACAACTTTCCCAGCTGGCTTCTGACAAGCAAGGTCAATAGAGGAAACTGGATTTGCTTAAGGAGGGTGTGATTCCCCTTAACGGCTGCCTTGATCGCTTAACAACCGTAGCAAAAAAGGTCATAAAATCAGGCGCGAGCCACCTAACAACTGCCTTGCTTAGCAATGGAAATTCTCGTCCCAATTTCGGTCGCAACTTGAGGACTAACTTCTGTTTGGGATGCTCGTGTGCAGTGGTGATGGGGCTGGATTAAGAGAAGAACCAATTTCTAGTCATCCTTCAACCGCAGAAACATCCCAAGGGATTGCAGACTGCAGGTTGCCCTCTCCTTACAGCAGCTCGTTTAGTGACCGTTCAAAGTTACAACAGTCCTGAGAAAAGTGACTTAGGACCGTTTTTCACACGGCCGTTGCAGCGTCCCCACGGTCACGTGATCGAAATCCAGAAGCTTGGCAACTGACTCGCATTTATGACAGTCGTAGTGACTCGGGGTCACGTGACCCCCCCTCTTGCGACCCGCCAGATTCACTTAACAACCGTCTTACTAAATGAATAACTGCAGCGATTCGCTTAACGGGTAGTAGGGTAAGAAAGGTTGCCAAATGGGGCAAGATTCATTTCACAAATACCTCGCTTAGCAACGGGAACCTTGGGCTCAACTGCGGTCGTTAAGTCGAGGACCGCCTGGAGTCCCTTTCTCCCAGGCTTCACCGGGATGTTGTGGGAAAGGATGGGAAGAGGGGATGGATCACACACCGCCTTGGACTCCTGAATAAAGGGCCCGAGATAATCCTGACAAATACCTATTTCTAAACTTTGCTGGAGGAAAGAATGTCAAGGGACAGCTGCGTCGGCTATGGACGGCAGCTAGGTTAATTTACAGCCTCGGTACAGACTTCTTTGCAAAGGGCCAAAATAGAAGCATGTCAGAAGTGATCCTCAAGGCTGTTTGGCTCTCTCTCTCTCTCTCTCCAAAGAAGACATGAAATCAGGATAATTTGTTTTCTGGCCAAGTTGGCAATTGATGGTTTGGTCTGGACACGAGCAAGGGAGGAAAAAGAAGTCAGGATGTTGCCTCCAGTTGCTCCTTTGAAGACCTGCCTCTTTTTTCACATGCAAAACTCATTAAAAAATAAATAAAAAAAGGGGCCAGGGCTTCCATTATTTCTTGATTCGATTTAAAACATTTACACAACCGTCCATTTGATAACCAACTCCGGGCTGCTGCCAATCCAAAGCCGAAGCGGCATAAAAAAAAAAACATAATAAAACCGTAAAACTGGACACGTTACAAAATCAGGCCAAGCACCGTTGGCCAAAGTTAGTACAACTAGGGCTGCCGCCTTGAATTTCTGGACCTTGCCTCCCTCGGTGGAGGACTCTCTATCTGCTGCAAAATTGCCCCGAGATCTCCTTTGTACAGATCCCTTGATCTGCCAGTCACCCCGCCATCCCGGCGTGCGGATCCCCTGGTGGGTAACTCCGCTTGTTGATGCAAATCGAAGATGCCAAGCGCGGCCTGACGTTCAGTGGGGTTGACAGGCCGAATGCTGCAGCCTGCGGGATTTCTTGTGCCTCCCCGCATGTTCCCTTCCCTGAGTGAGAGGGAGACACACAGGGGAGGGGCGGGTTGACGTGGAGACACTGGGACACGGTTGGGATTTGATTATTTTGGGGGGGGGGGTTTCTGGGATCTCTTTCTGGGGTTGCTTCCCGCATCGTACGCCCAAGAGGGTCTGCTCGGCATTTATGGACAAGCTGCTTTGACAGCTTTCTGACGGGCGTGTTGAATTAAAGGAAGGGAAAACAGAGACAAAGCAGCAGCAGCAGCAGCAGCAGCAGAAGAAGAAGGAGACCTGGAAAACAGCATGCAAACTCGACAGGCCCAGATGGCAAGGGAGTTGCAGCTTCTCCGTTCTGTCGGAAAGGGGAAAGAGCAGAGGGTTTTGCACAAAAAAAAAAAAAAAGGAACAGAAAGCCTCTTTTTTAAAAAATAATCATGAGAAAGAACTGGAAAGGATAACCAAATACCAAGACCTAGAAATGTAAATAGAAATTGAGTGACTGTGGCAGAAGAAAGCAAAAGGGGAGTACCAATAGCAATAGGCGCCTTGGGTGCAATCCCAAAACATCTGAAGCACCGTTTGAGCACCGTCGGCATTGACACAATCACCATCGGTCAATTGCAAAAGCCAGCTTTACTTGGAACAGCTTACAACCTGCCACGCTACCTCTAACACCATCAAACATCCATATCTGCCTATCCCAGATCCATGGCTGGCTGGGGAATTCTAGGAGTTGAAGTCCACATATCTTAAAATTGCCCAGGCTGAGGAACACTAATATAAGCCCAAGACTTTTACTGTACTTGTAAATGCCTGCAATCCAGTGTAGACACGGCTTAAACCCCAAGCATAAATTCTCTTCTCTCCCTTGTTTCATTTCTTCAGTTTTCAATCCATTTGCCTTTCATCCATTATTTGAATACAACAATAGGTCGTTCCAAGTTGCTCTATTGGCATTTCGCTGTTAGATTGTTCATCTTTATTCCATAGTTAATTTCAAGCTGCATTTTAATTTTATTTCTTGCGGTCTGCTTGTTTTAAACCTTGTTAACCCCCTGGAGAGTTTTCTTAGAGAAGAAAGAGAGAGCATTATTCCACTATGCAAATAAATACAATTTTAGAAACAATTTTATGCATACCTTGGCTTTCTGTTTGCTTTACAGATTAAGCCCTCTTTAATAAAGTAAACGAGGAGAGAGGAATCGGTAACCATCCTTAGGATTGTGCCCTAGAAGTCGACCTGAAGTCAGGGACTTGAAAAGAAATTCTTGGGGTACACAAGCTGGTGTAGGAACAAAGAGATGGGATAATCAGAAGCAGAATAACAAAATAACAGAATTGGAAGGGACCTTGGAGGTCTTCTAGTCCAACCTCCTGTTCAAGCAGGAGACCCTATACTATTCCAGACAAATGGCTGTCCAGTCTCTTCTTAAAAACATCCAGTGATGGGAGCACCTACAACTTCTGGAGGCAGGTTGTTCCACTGATTAATTGTTCTAACTGTCAGGAAATTCCTCCTTAGTTCCAGGTTGCTTCTCTCTTTGGTTAGTTTCCATCCGTTGCTTCTTGTCCTGCCTTCAGGGGCTTTGGAGAATAGCTTGACTCCTTCTTCTTTGTGGCGGTCCCTTAGATATTGGAACAGTGAACAGAATAATAGAGTTGGAAGGTCTTCTAATCCAACCCTTGCCCAAGCAGGAGACTTTTCCGGACCCCCTGCCCTGATTAACTGTTCCCATAGTCAGGAAATTCCTCCATAGTTCTAGATTGGATCTCTCCTTGATAAGTTTCCATCGGTTGCTTCTTGTCTGCCTCCCAGGTGATTTGGGGAACAGGCTGTCCCCTTCTTCTTTGGGGCAGCCCCTCAAATACTGGAAGACTGCTATCGTCTCATGTCATTCATCAGACCAAATGAATGGCAGGAGAAAGGGCGTGCAAAGCCCACTCACCCATGCAAAGTTAGCCCCTGGAAGGTCAACTGAAAACGAGCAGTGATGGGAGCTGTAAAGGCCACTGAGACTAGCAGACTCGGGGGGGGGGGGCATTAGAATATGAAAAGGAGAAGGGATGGGGAGGGGTGGGAAAGCCGCTTGGGCGAACACTTGACATACCAGCACCCACTTTCCGAAACCTGTTAGCGAAACCAAGTAATCAGCAGCCGTGTTGGAGGATTTGGAGACGGAGGGGGTGGTGGAAGCCGGAGAGAAATTCTTTGGAGTAGAGAGAGAATGAGGAGGACATAAAAAGCTCTCGCAAGATGGCATTCCCCAAATCTTCACAATACCAGCTCACTGAAGGGCTATTGTCACCTAAGTCAGATGCCCCTGGGAACCAGCTGGCTGTGGGCAGATGGCACACAGGAAACCACACCAAATGTGGGTGATTTCCTTTCAAGGCCCAGGCGAATTTGAATGCATCTGAATATTGCACAATGTTCTTATTTATATCTTACCTCCTGCCCTCTTTCTCGGCAGCGTCCCGCAAGTCTCGTATCACCCGTGACGTGCAAAAGATACCAAGCCACGTTCTGGCTGCACTCCAACCATCTTCCCAAGGAGGATGGAGCCAGGATGGGGAAAACACAACCGGTGCTCTTAGGAGCAGCATCAAACGTGGAAACCCACCGGGGGGGGGGGGGGAAGCGTCAGCGTAAAACGGAGCCTCTCGGGTTTTTCTCCCAGAGAAAACTTTATTTGTTTATGTATTCGATTTTCATCAGGCCTTTACTATTTTATAGGTAACTCAAGGCAGTGTGAATATATAAATACTCCTTGCTCCTCTGTTTTCCCCTCAACAACAGCCCTGTGAAGTGGGTTGTGCTGAGAAGGGAGTGACTAGAATTCACCGCCTCTTGGTAATCGGCCCAAAGTCATCCAGTTGGATTTCGTGCTTAAGACAGGACTAGAACTCACCATTTCCTGGTGACTGGCCCCAAAGTCACCCAGATGGCTTTTATGCCTGTGGTGGGACTAGAACTCACCGTCTCCTGGTTTCTTGGTCTGGAGAAACTTGGTTCCTCCGGACCGAATGGCAGGGATTCCATTATCCTATGAGATTTATTCTGAGGGAAATTTCTTACAATTATAAGCCACTGAGAATCACTTAGTTTAACTGGTTAATTAAATAAATAATTAAACCGCAGTGTGTGAGTCAGTTCTACCCCTATCCAAGTCACGAAAACCCCAAGCCAGTCCCTCTCTCTCAGCCCTAGGAAGGAGGCAATGGCAAACCACGTCTGAAAAACCTTGTGAAAATTCATTTTTTTTGGCCACTCCGCCTTCCCCCGCGCAAACAAACCTAAGGAAAAAACACAACTTTGCAAGGAAGTGGTGATCAAATTATCCTGCGTGTCAAGAGGGTTGCGATTGTGACGAAGAAAGAAGAAACGGAAACTGGAAAAAAGGGACGAGTTGAGTGCATTTCACTCTCTTTCACGGGGTGAGAAGGGAAGCCAAAGATGGAACTGGTGTAAAGCACAAGTTAATACTTACTGGTCCTTTAGCCAATCCTTCACGAAAGGGATCTCGAAAAACTCTTCAAATGGTTCGCCTTTTCTCTTCGCGTTGTGGCTGGGAGGATCAGCGTGGTGGGGAAAAGCAGACACACATAAAATGGAGAGTGAAAAACCAAGCATACAGGTGGTCCTCAAATTACGACCACCACTGAGCCCAAAATTTATGTTGCTAAGCGAGACATTTGTTAAGTGAGTTTTGCCCCATTTTACGACTTTTCTTCCCACACTTGTTAAGTGTATCACTGCAGTTGTTAACTTAGTAACACGGTTGTTAAGAGAATCTGGCTTCCTCATTTTACTTCGCTTGTCAGGAGGTCGCCAAAGGGGATCATGTGACCCCGGGACACGGCAACCGTCGTAAATATGAGTTAGCGGCCAAACGTCTCAATTTTGATTACGTGATCGTTGGGATGCTGTCATGATTGTAAGTGTGAAAAATAAGTCATAAGTCTCTTTTTCAAGGCCATTATAACTTCCAACGGTCACTAAACGAAGTATTGTAAGTCAAGGAATCTCTGCATTGGTCTCTGTGAGAAGGGAGGGGGGGGGGAAAGTAACGGAATTATCTTCAAATACTTAACCCTGAGCAAGAAACTTACTTGTATAACCACTCTGTGAGGAAATCAAGGGCGATAAATCTTGTCTGTTTCCTCTGAAAGAACAGAAGAGACATTAAGTTCAGGAGAACAATGATGAGAACTGATAGGGCCTTTTTATTTTTATTCTGCTTTTTCTCCAAGGGGCAAGTTGAACGTGGAAACAGCCACGTTCAACAGACAAAAAACTGTGGGCATCCACGGGACGGCAAGGGAGGATAGGACCACGCCGGACCCTCTCTTCTCGGCCCAACCCACCTCACAGGGTTGATGTTGTGGGGAAAATAGGAGCCAGGAAGGAGTATGGGGTGTGTTTCTCATCTTGAGTTGTTGATAAAAATAATAAAGGTGGGACATAAATATTCAGGCAAATGATTATATTTATGTGCGGTCATTGCATCAATTGGAGTTATGTTATTGCGGCAATTGTACGTAGATATCCCTGCATCCCACAGAGGAGGAGTACAA
The DNA here is from genome assembly GCA_023970755.1 of Azemiops feae. NCBI lineage: Eukaryota > Metazoa > Chordata > Lepidosauria > Squamata > Viperidae > Azemiops > Azemiops feae. The sequence goes on along the minus strand of JALGBA010000399.1, from coordinate 137,876 downwards.
GGGGTCCCCGACTTGTAACCATTTGACCGTTTCGACGTTACAACGGCACTGAAAAAAGGAACTTATGACCTGGTTCTCGCGCTTACGACCTTCACACAGCATCCCCACCATCGAATGATCACAATTTGGGCACTCTGTATTTACGACGCAGGGGGCATCTCGGGGCCATGTGATGGCCACCTGCAACCTTCCCACAAGCAAAGTGAACGGGGAAGCTGGATTCGCTTAAGGACACGATTCACTTAACAACCGCAGTGGTTTGCTTAAGAAGCGTGGCGAGAAAAGGTTAACAGCCTTACAGTATTTATTTTTCAGGCTCCGACTGTCTTTAAAGAAAGCAAGGAGGCCGGTTCTGTGCACAGCTGGGCTGGGTTAAGCACCCCCGGATGTGCACAGGAAACCTCCCTAACAATGTGCATTGTTCAGTGGCAGATGGGCTGCCTGCTATTTTCCACAAGGAGAATAATCTCCCATTCTTGGCTGTGTTTGTGTTACCCTCTGGAACACAATGCAGGGCATAAGATAATTCCACCACCCTGCCTGCTTTATTTTACGGATACGCCCACCGCTGCCACAGACACTTTTACACAGTGCAGGACTTCTGATAAAACACACAACCTCACTCACACAAACGCACCCACGCTCCTTTGTTTTTATTACTCTGCCAATCCTGCTTTTATTAGCCTCGGAATATTTCACCCGAGAGGTTTTGGAAGTGGCGGATTTGCCGTGCTCTTAAAACTCAAGAACTGCCTTCTGGCTGAATAGGACTTCAAGTCCCATCATCCATGGCCAGCCTCCTGCTGGCTAAGGATGATGAGGGTTTGCAATGAAGTCCCTCCTCGGAATGGAAGAGGTTGTGAGGCGCCGTCACAACTTAAGTTTTGCAGACTTTTGATTTGCCTAGTTCAGGGGTAGACAAGCTTGGCTCTTTTATGACTCGTGGACTTCAACTCCCAGAATTCCTGAGCCAGCATGGCTCAGCTTGGAAACCTCTCTCTTTCCCCTCAGCGTGGCTGCCTCAGGAATTCTGGGAGTTGAAGTCCACCAGTCATAAAAGAGCCAAGGCTGCCTACCGCTGGCCTAGTTCATTGGCCACATCTCATAAAGATTCATTTTGTGTTAATACAATAAGATAGTCCTTGTGTTACGACCACAATTGAGCCCAAAATTTCGGTCGCTAAACGAGACAGTTATGAGTTTTGCCCCGTTTTACCACCTTTCTTACTGCAGTCGTTAAGTGAATCACTGCAGTTGTTAGTAATACGGTTGTTAAGTGAATCTGGCTTTCCTCCTTGACTTTGCTTGTCAGAAGGTCGCAAAAGGGGATCACGTGACCCCGGGACACGGCGACCGTCATAAACATGAATCAGTTGCCAAACCTCTGAATTGTGATCACATGATCGCGGGGATGCTGCAACGGTCGTAAGTATGAAAAACATATCTCCCTTTTTTCGGGGCCGCTGTAACTTCAGCTACTCAACAAACTTGAAAATCAAGGACCGCCTGTAAAAATCAAATTCTGGAAAGCCCCCGGTGCCGCTTGCTCAGCCCTTCTTAAACATGCATCGGTCTTTTTGAAATGCATCTCACAGACTAAGTGCCGATCAAGCCTTCTGCCTATACTGGTTTTTTTCTTAAAAACAAAACAAAACAAAACTTTTATATATATATATATATATAAAAGGGGGTTGGCGATGAAACTAGCGTTCATTGCTGCGTCTTAACTATGAAAAGCCAGTCCAGAAAAAACAACGAAGAAGTAAAAATGGAAACGAAGGCTTAATAAGGTTAGTTTCCCTAAAAGCCGTTATTAAACCTGCAGGGAAGCAGCGTTTCAAACCCACTAATGGGATGCTGGGAAGAACAGCTGCTCGAAAAGGCTTAAGCTGTAGGGCTGAAGGTTTCCAAATAACAAGGTAGAGGTAGTCCTTGTTTTACAATCGTCATAGAGCTTGCCCGTCATGATCGTAAGTCATAAATCGTGACAGCTGTCACATAACCGACAGGATTTTATAACTTTTCCTGTAGCCGTCTTTAAGTGAATGCTGCAGTTGTTAAGTGAACCAATGACTGGTTGAAAGTCAAGGACTACCTTTATACTACAGGTGTTTCTCAAACTCAGCAACATTGAGGTGGGGGGACTTCAACTCCCAGAATTCCCCAACCACTGTTTCTGATCCCTCCATCCGAGACCTGCAAAACCCTCAGGTGGAAGAAACCAGGAACCAGGATTGTTCAAATGAATGCCAGTTTATTGCCAGCTCTCTGCAAGAATCTGAACTACTAACGGTCAAGGCAAATTTGTGGTAGGTAAGAGTCAAAGGGATTCAAAGTGTGCTGGACTTGTGGGTGTGAAGGGACACCAGACTGATGACGCCTTTGACCCTTCCCCTCGGGCTCAGCCTGGTCGTAACAGAATAAAAGAGTTGGAAGGGTACTTGGAGGTCTTCTAGTCCATCTCCTACAAAAGGCATCGAGGTGTGGCTTTGTCAAGCTGATCCGCCAGTCTGGAAAGTCACACCCTTCCGGAAACAGTTTTGGGACTCACCTCAAAGCATCTTTCTTTCTTAGCTTGATGCAAGAGTGCTACCATCCCAGGAAGAAGCACTGGGAAAATGTAGCATTCCAAGAACTCTCTGGGACTACCTGGAAAGACCAACATTTGTTTTTACAACCGTGTAAATATTAAGTCTGTTCCATTTACATATCGTGCAAATCAGGGGTCTTCAAACTTGGCCCTTTGATGACTTGTGGACTTCAATTCCCAGAATTCCTCAGCCAGGCATGCCTGGCTGAGGAATTCTGGGAGTTGAAGTCCACAAGTCATCAAAGGGCCAAGTTTGAAGACCCCTGATGTAAATAATCAGCTCTCTGGTTCACAGTCCCGTTTCTTCCTTTCCTGGTCCCCCCAGTTGCTACTCGATCCTTTTAACTTTCTCCTCTCGTCCATTGTAAGCCATCCAGAATCACCCATCGTGAGTTGGGGGGGGGGGAGGGACTCTATAAATTTGTTAAATAAGCAAACAAATAATGACAATCTCTTCTATTCCCTCCTTCCATCTTCCAACAACCTAGGGCTTTTGACAACCACCACTTCACAGGGTTATTGTTCTGTGGAAAATAGGAGGAAGGAAGGAGTATTATTGACATATTACAGAAGGAGTATTATGGACGTTCGCTGCCTTGAGTTATTTATAAAACTAAAGGTGGAATAAAAAAATCGAATAAATAAATACAGGGAGTCCTCGGTTGAGCCCAAAATTTCTGTGGCTAAGTGAGTCAGCTGTGAAGTGAGTTTTGCCTCATTTTACGACCTTTCTTGCCACCGTTGTTAAACGAATCGCCGCAGTTTTTAAGTTAGTCACATGGTTTTGAAGGGAATCTGGTTTGCCGTTGACTTTGCTCGTCAGAATTTCACAGAAGGTGATGACTTGACCCGGGACCCTGCAACCGTCATAAATACGAGTCAGTTGCCAAGCCTCTGCATTTTGATCACGTGACCGCAGGAAGGCTGCAGTGGTCAAGTGTGAAAAATGATCGTAACTCACTTTTTTCTGTGCACTCGTAACTTCAAACAGTCACTAAACAAACTGTTGTAAGTCGAGGACTACTGTGAATGTAATTTTGTCTGCTGTTCTATCTATGTCTCTGCTTTAAAACCTGCATTAAAAATGGCTGAAAATGGGCCAACCCCACTGCCGTAGACTGCAACTATGACATGGGCAGAAAGCCTGGTTAAGACCGGATGTCCCTTCATTTCTCTCTCTTTTCTTTTTTTTTTAAAAAAGGGCTCCTGATAAAGGAAGATAAGCTGCAAGGACGACTTACATGTTTTTAGCTCAGGAAGCTCAGGAGGGACCAATTCAGAAAGAAGAGACAGGGTCTTCTGGGAGAGCACTTCGTCAGTAATCACAGATCGGCTGTCATCCCCTTTCAAATCTGGCAGTAGCCCAACGTCTGCAGGAACCTGTTAAAAAGCGAAAACAAGGAGATGAACACCCTGCTCCAATTTTAATGAGTACTTAAATACACGAGTTGAAGAACAAAAAAGGGAGGAAAGTTTGATTTCGTACCTACTCTCAGTGCAACTGGGGGTAATTCTTTAATATGTGTAGCTCAGGATTGACCTGTGGGATCCTTGGTGCTTTCTGAGCTTGGTGGTTTTCTCGCAGACTTTTCACGACCCAACTAGGTAACATCATCAGTACTAGAGAGTGTGGAGTTTGCTCTCTGTTTATATCAGTGTTGGTGGGAGCGTTTTCTTTTTGGTAGTTCCCTGATTAGACTGCTGCCTATTCTTTACTTTGTTAACCTTGATTAGTTTACTTACTTCAGCAGAACACCTCCTCAACAGCAATCAAGACCCAAATAAGCAAAGATTAATACTAAGATTAACATACTAGACCAACAATGTAGCAGTAAACAACACCCCAATCAAGGAACTACCAGCTGAGGCAAAGAAACAGAAAACAACAGCCTAATCAAGGGATCACCAAGAACGCTCCCACCAACACTGACAGGGAAGATAAAACAGAGACCAAACCCCTCTACTTTCTAGCACTGATGATGTTACCTACTTGGGTCATGAAGACAGGAAGGAAAACAATCAAGCTCAGAGAGCACCAAGGACCCTACAGCAATTCTTTAAATGATGATTTCTCTGACTGGATACCTTCTACATGTATGGTGTGTCTTAACTCCCAGAATTCCCCAGCCACCTTAGGGAATTCTGGAGGATGAAACTGTACATATGAAATGTGCCTCAGGCAAGGTTGATCGAAAGCAGGGGTGTCAAACTCGCAACGTCACGTGACGTGTCGTGGCGTATCACAACTTTTTTTCCCTATTGCCGGCAATGGGGTGGGCGCGGTTTCGGCATGACGCATCCGGCCCACGGGCCAGCAGTTTGACACCCCTGATCGAAAAGGTTAGAAATGTATCTGGAATATCCTCCCGGATTGAGTGCTTACGTTCCTTGGTTTGATCCAGGCATTAGCCAAACTTACAAGGTCAGGAATTTATAGAGCATATGTTTAAAAAGCCACATATAGGTCATCCCAAGCTTCATTGTGGGGGAAAAACAATCATTAAATGATCATTAGGAAAAACAAGAGTTCTTAATAATAAGGATTCTGGTATTATTATTTTTTTAATTTTAGATGATGGGGATAAAGGAGATTACATAACTTAGGGGGACTCGCAGTTCTTCTGATTAAGACCAGAAACTGAAATATGTAAGAACACATAAAAAACAAGAGCCGAGTGCAGCTCAAGAGGGTTGATTTGTAAGGACGAAGCTGGCTGCAGTGAACTGAGCTTGTCAGTTCATATTAAGACATATAACCTGCAAGCTGCAAAATGAGATTTGCTACATAGGGGTGGGCTGGCCCTTAGTGGCAGACATGCATGCAGAAATATCTAAATTCAGCTTCTGGCATCTCCAGGCAAAGCTGAAGAAAAACCATGGGGAGGGGTTACCAATCAGGGTTGACAAGACTGAGCTGAATTGCTCAGAAGCTCAGGACAAACCCTGGTAGGCGATTTTGGTTTGGAAAGACATCACAAGCCAGGATTCCCAATTTGGATTACCCTGACCCCCTTTAACTGACATTTGTCCAGGGGTGTCCATTCTTTAAGACTTGTAGACTTGTAGACTTCAACTCCCAGAATCCCCAGTCATGCTCATATCTTGCTTGTAGAACAGTCTCTGTTTTTTCCCCCTTGAAACTAAAACACCTCAAACACTGTAAGCTTTCAGTGTTTCTGTGCAAGTGGCCCGTGTATCTATAATAACAATCTTTTGGCAACATTGTATGGAATATTTATCCTCTTGTTTTTTTAAAAAGAGCATAAAAGAGTTCCAGAATTTTTTTTAAAGAAGAGAACCACCATCTGGATTTTTCTTTTCTTTTTTACCTGTAAGGCAAGTGGAGGTACCTCTTTCTTTCCCAAATGATCTGGATGAACAGGCTGTTGGGCTTCAAATTCTTTTGTTTCGTTTGTTTCCAAGAAAGTGAAAGAGAAAATGAAAAGGACAAAGAGAAAAGGATAAGAAATTAACTTGTGGAATCCTATTTGAAGGATTAAAGATCAAGATTTTTAATTTGTTGCTGTTTCTGGAAGCTCTTAAAGGATTTCTCTGGCTAAATTAGAATGGCCAGGCTTTAAAGATTTATTTATAGATTAGAGATAAGATAGGGAAAATATTTTTTTTCTGGTTGCACCTTTAAAGAAAATGATAAGTTACCGTGTTAAAAGGAAAACAAAGGAATGCAAAACCGATTTATTCAGTTAAGGCTAAAATATACCTGCTTTGAAATAATAGAAACACATGCTATTTCTGGTAACTCAAGACTGACTCCAAGGCAGTAATCAAATCTGAATCTGGGCACTAATTAAATCTAATCTAAGCCCGGGCATGCACAAACACTAATGCAGTGTTTCTCAAACTTGGTCGCCGGAAGACACGTGGACTTCAACTCCCAGAATTCCCCAGGCGCCTGGGGAATTCTGGGAGTTGAAGTCCACATGCCTTAAGGCGGCCAAGTTCGAAAAACACTGCATTAACCAAAGCTGAAAGGAACCAAGGCCCTTTGGGGGGGGGGTGTCTTTCCAATAAAAGCTTTGTGTGCATGGACCTCTATTTCTGCTGCCCAGTCAGCCTTTTCTCCCTAAGGAGGAACACGCCCGTTTGCACACGCGCACACGCACACCCATTTGCACGCGCATACACCCATGCACGCCCTTTGGAGGGGCGAGCTCAGTTTTGGATGCACAGCAAAAAGTCCTGCAAACTTTCCTGGGTCTCTCTGCCGCCACCTGCTGGCCGCCCACAGTTCTGCCGCCAGCATCCCTAAGTCAAAAAAACTCCCCGTTAAGGATTTGGGATACTTTCCCACCACCACCACCACCACCCCGGGGACCCCCCTCGCCCTCCCCCCACTTCGGCAAAGCCCCCCCAGAAGCCCCCCGGCTGGCGACTTCCATCTCCGCCCCTCCCCACCTGCGCAAATCTCCTCCCAGAGGCTCCACAGCGGAGCCTCCTCAGCGACGGCGGCCATGGAAGGGCGCGAGCGAGCGAGGAAGCCGTTGCTAGGCGACGGCAAGCCGCGTCTCTAGGCGACGGGGCTCCCGCCGCTTTTCCACTTCCGGGTCGAGCCGGGAAGAGCTTCTTCCCCCCCCGCCGCCGCCGCCGGCGGGAGAGGAAGTGCAGGGTCTCCCGCGTGGGAAGGGGCGAGAGGTGAGTGGGGAGGGGGCTCTGTGGTGGGTGGGGTGCGAGGGCGCCAGGTTGGAGAAGGGTTCCCCGGGCATTTTAGTCCAGGTCTTGCAGGAATGGGGCAGGACTGCTGGGGTCTGGCAGGGGATCGTGGGGTGGGTGAGTGCCTTGGGGCGTGTGCAGAGTGCCTTTGGACTCAAAACAGATCCGATCAGCGGTGCAGTTCGGGGTCTTGTGCAGCTCCCTCCGTGAATGCATCTTTACAATGCGGGTATTTTGCACCGTGGGGAGGCTGGAAAGCAGGATGGGTGACTTTGGGCCAATCACTAGGAGATGGTGAGTTCTAGTTCTGCCCTAGGCATGAAAGCCAGCTGGGTGGCTTTGGACCAATAACTAGGAGATGGTGAGTTCTAGTTCTGCCCTAGGCATGAAAGCCAGCTGGGTGGCTTTGGACCAATAACTAGGAGATGGTGAGTTCTAGTTCTGCCCTAGGCATGAAAGCCAGCTGGGTGACTTTAGGCCAACAACTAGGAGATGGTGAGTTCTAGTTCTGCCCTAGGCATGAAAGCCAGCTGGGTGGCTTTGGACCAATAACTAGGAGATGGTGAGTTCTAGTTCTGCCCTAGGCATGAAAGCCAGCTGGGTGACTTTAGGCCAATCACCAGGAGACTGGGAATTCTAGTCCTGACTTAGTAATGAAAGCCAGCTGGGTGACTTTAGGCCAATAACTAGGAGATGGTGAGTTTTAGTCCCTCCTTGCGCATAAAAGCCAGCTGGGTAACTTTGGGCCAATCACCAGGAGACGGTGAGTTCTAATCCTGCCTTAGGCATGGAAGCCAACTAGATGACTTTGGGCCAGTCCTCTCTCAGCCCAACCCACCTCATAGAGTTGTTCTTGTGGGGGAGAAGGAGGAGGAGTATTAGGTATATTCTTGGCAACTGGCATGTATTTATGACGGTTGCAGTGCCCCAGGGCCACGTGATTGCCACTTGCGATCTTCCCAGCCAGCTTCTGACAAGCAAAGCCAATGGGGGAAGCCAGTTTTGCTTAACGACTGCACGATTCACTTAACAACTGCAGTAATTTGCTTAACTGTGGCAAAAATGGTAATTCAGGTGGCCACAACTCACTTCTCAACGGTCTTGATTAGCGACAGAAATTTTGGGCTCCATTGTGGTCGTAAGTTGCCTGTACTTTGAAAAGACATTGGCCTTGTTTAGCATTCTGTTCCAAATAATTGCCTTTGCATATGTGTTGTGATAAATGTATGCTGCTTCACAAGCGGAGGTCTGTTCATCGTTTGTAGTAATCCTGTATCCTAAAACCTCTTTATCTTTTGTGTTTTTGTGCCCCCCTCCAGAGAAGTCCCCCAAAATATGAAGAATCCTGAGCAAACAGCAAGGAAAAGGAACAAAGCTAAAAATCCTAATTGTGGCCAGGTTGTTATAATTGAAAGCCCCAAAGGACGCTATTCAGATTTTGCCAAAAAAGTCAAGCCAAAGAAAATAAAATGCTTGATAAAAGAAATCAGCTCAGAACGGCCGGATCCAAAGAAGAAACAGAGAGACTCTAAATCAAAGAAGAACGTCCGTGCAAGCTCTCCCGTGGTTATAGAAAGCGGCTCGGATTCAGAATTGTTAAGAGACGCCAAGAAAAGAAATAAGGTGTTCAAAAAAGAGAAAGGCCAAAAGCTTTTCTGTACACAATTCCAAAACTCTGAGGGGGTGGATGAAGGGCAGCCCGGTATTCATTTTCACCGGAGTAAGAAATGCAACAAGAGTGTTCTTGAAGTTGACAGGCAAGATGAAGAATCGATGATGAAAAGGAAAAAGAAGAAAAAGGAAAAACGAAAAGACAAACCCACCGGACCTGAGCTTTTACATAGCAGGGACAGTGAGGTCTCAGTGAAACCGATTTCAGGAGAACTGAAACCCAGTTGCCAAGAAATGCTCTCCAGTCAGAAAAAGAGTAGGACCCTTGGCCAGAAAGTTGTGGGTGAAAAAGCCAAGAAGAAACACCTTGACTACTACAAGGGTGATCAAGAGAACAGCAACAGCGTTTTAAAAGAAGACATTGCCCAAAGTAGGGATGCTGATATGCAACAACAGGAAGATTTGGCCCGTAGATCAAAAAAAGACAGTGAAGCCATCAAGAAGAAGGAGAAGAAGCTGAAGAAGATAAGTATTGCTTCCCTTTCCTCCTTAGCCAGGATCCAGGAAAACTGCTGCAATATTATCAGTGAATATAGCCTAAAATGCGGCTCTAAGAAAGGGGTGGGGGTCTGCGAGGCCCCTAAACAAGTTAATAAAGCAGCCATGAAAGAGGCAAAAAGAGAAACTGGAGATTTTGCAGAAGCTGGCCAAGATAACGTATCGAAGGTGGGAGCACCAGGAGGGAAGGAAAAGAGAAAGAAAGCGAAGAAGCACAAAGTGGAACGAGATTGCGTGGTGAGGGATGACCGTGGCGGATTTGAGGGCAGCCAAGAACAGATCAAGAAGAAGAAGAAAAACAAAAAAATTAAAAACTCTCAAGAGAGCAAGAAGAAAGCAAAGAAGAAAAAGGAAACTAAAGTACACTGGGAATGGAGAAGACCGGTGGTAATTTTTTTTTTTTAAAATTTATGGGCTAGATCTGAACTAAATTGGCACTTTGCTAATAATTTCAGTGGGACTAAAGCATGACTTAAAATAGTAGTAATAGTACAGCTAGCCCTCAACTTTCAAACCATTCATTTCGTGTCTGTGCAGTTAACGGCATTGAAAAATAGTGGCTTGCAGCTGGTCCTCACACTGTGGTCACGTGATCAAAATTGGGGCACTTGGCAACTGGCTTGTATTTACGACGGTTGCATCGTCCCGGGATCACGTGGTCACCATTTGCGACCTTCTCAGCTGGCGTCTGAGAAGCCAAGTCAGTGGAGGAAGCTGGATCTGTTTAACGACTGCATGATTCCCTTAACAGCTGTGGATTTTATTGATTAAATTTACGGGTTTAGCTTTGAAGGGAAGACACTCTGTGAATACCTGCAGGGAAGTTCATAAAAGACATTGAAAACCTGCTGTGTATCATCCCAAACCAGAGGAGAAAGAATCACAGATTTAAAGTGCAGAAAGGCAGATTTCTGTGGAACTGGCTGAGATCAGTTTGACAGTCAAATCAGTGGCTTAAGAAGAAGAGTTCCATTTCTCTGGGCCTTTCAACCCTACAATATTACAATACAATACAATACTACACTATTAATACAGTATAGTGTTTTAGAAAAGAAAATTCTCTTGTGAAACTGCCATCCTTATAGCCTCTGTAGGAGGACTAATTCCAGCTGCCAAACACTTGAGTCCCTGTGGGGAAAAAACAGCTTATGGACCTCAATTTTGTTCAAGCCATTAAAAGGGCAGTTGTGTGGTTTTTTTGAGGGGGGGAGCAAGTTCCCTTTAATAAGAGGATAGCCAACCAATGCCCCCCTCAGTCTTTTATTGTGGCCCTTGGAGTCCCCTCCTCAGACCGCAAATGCAGATTTTAACGTAGGGCTGGCGATCAGCTTGAAGTGGTTTTCCTTTTTACAAAAGCACAAACATTAAAACAACAGACAAAGAAAAATAAACATAGTGGGCAACCTGCATGCAGGAGACACTGCGGTACGTTCCTGATCATTAATCAGAAGCCTCCCCAATTGTGGTTGGAGAGTGGCCCCTGTTCTCCCCCTAACCCAAAGATCGCTGACTTATTCTTTAGAACTTTCTCTGCTTTCAATACCTGGCTTTTAAAAAAAAAAAAAAACAACAACCAGGCTTCTATCCGCTGCAATTCTGGCACCAAAACAGTCAGCGTTGCCATCTCAGAAACCTGGCGGTTTGAGAAAGCTGTAGGAAAAAAAAAAAAAAAACCCCAAAACTACAGGTAATATTTTGCTAGGCTAACCCTTTCAAAGGGGCTCCAGTTTTCTGACTGTTTATGGAAGCAAAGGCTCCGTTAAATCCTATAATCCTCGTAGGAAAGTGGAATCCTTCAAGTCTGCGTTCCAACTTCCCGTGTGGTCTCGGGAGGAGGCTGGGGAAATATTTGTTTCATATTCTGAGCAGCTGTGAATGCCAAGAAAAAGCCCCTTAAGCAAAAGAACTTAAATCAGGGGTGTCCAATCCTTGAGAACTTTTAAGATATTGTGGATTTCAACTTCCCCATGGCTGGCTGGGGAATTCTGGGAGTTGAAGTCCACAAGTCTTAAAAGGTTGCCAAGGTTGAATGCTCCTGGTTAAAGATTGCCTTGTTGATGGGATGAGTTGATTGATCAGTCTTTGAGATAATAACTGCATCCAGCTGCAATAGTGGGGAGGGGGCGCTTCCCCAGAGAAGCCATCATTCCCACAACTTAATCACAGCCCAGATATCACCAAGCGCATCCCATTCTCTGCGCTCAACTCCCCGGTGTGCTGCAAATAATCGTCTTAATACTTCCAAGCTGTTTCACGCTCAGGCTGGCATTTCAAATGCCTCCAGAAATGTACGCTAGCAACCTTTTCATTTAGAACGCTGAAAAGCTTCGGTCAATTTTATTTTTATCTGCCGTATCAAAGAAAGGCTTTTGTGATGGGTAGGATGATCTCTTGGCCTTTTGTGGCTTCGCAAATCTCCCGTACCCCAAGCAGTTTAATAGAAAGAGGAAGAATTGGCTGTCAAATGTATCCTCTGGCCTTTTCGGCGTGACCATCTATTTAGGCTTCCAAAATGTTTGGAATTCAGGGGCTGCTAAAGAGTGGAGCAGCTCAGTCGGGATTTGGATCCCGTTTGGTAGGGTGCACGGGAAATGTAGCGTGACATCAGATTGGGGAGAATTACAACGTTTTTACCCGGCTATACCCAACCCTGAAGTATTATGTCTTTTTTTTAAAAAAAAGAAACAGGAGGCGGAAGACGAAGTGAAGCTGGTGGCCTTCAGAGAAGGAAACCGTGATGAAGTGAAGATAGACAAGGTACAATCATTTCTTATCTTATGGCTGTGTTGGGACCTTGTCAGATGAGGGCTGGTTTTGATACAAAGAGGAGACAGGATGTCCGTCACCTCCTTGTCTGACCTCTTGGGATGTCCAGTGCTTCAGCTATGTTGGGTTTTTGTATAGAAGGGGTTTTTTGGATAATGCTGCGTGAGGTGCAGTATGGATGTCCACAAGTCTCAAGAGAAAAAAAAGAATAAAACATTCAGTTGCTTTTCCTTTCCTCTTTCTTTTCCCCTTTTCCTTTTCTTCCCCCACTTCTTCCCTTCCCTTCTCACCTACTTAGAATCAGCTAGATGCATTAGAATAATCAGCATACAATTAATTGTATGTACACTCAATCTGCACTAACCTCTTTACTGAGAAAATTCTGTTTGGCCTGTGATTGCAGGCATGGGGTGGGGGCGAGGGGGGAACAACAGGACACCAGAGAATTTGAGGAACCTCTGTGAAGAGATTGTGTGGTTTGCTTGCTTTTGTTTTCCTAAGTGCCGTTTCAAAGCTCAAAGGGTAGCCGGTTACGCCAATGCAGCTTTTCTTAGCTTTGCCTTCACAGAGATCCTTCAATAATATCAGCGTACGGTCTGCTTGTATTGCATAAACTAGGCCCTTTTATTTTGGATCAAAAACAAATATTCCTTAAAGCTGTGTTTCTCCATCTTGGCCACTTGAAGAGGTGGTGGACTTCCAACTCCCAGAATTCCCCAGCCAGCAAAGCAAAGCTGGCAGGGCAAGTCCACACCTCTTCAAGTGGTCAAGGTTGAGAAACATTGCCCCTAAAGCAGGGGTAGGCAACCTTGGCTCTTTTATGACTCGTGGACTTCAACTCCCAGAATTCCTGAGCCAGCCACGCTGAGGGGAAAGGGAGAGGTTTCCAAGCTGAGCCATGCTGGCTCAGGAATTCTGGGAGTTGCGAAGTCCACGAGTCATAAAAGAGCCAAGGTTGCCTACCCCTGCCCTAAAGTAACCTGGTTGTCACGCCTCTTTCCAAGTTTACTGAACTTTTCCCACCGGGGCACCAAAATCACATCCATTCTTTCTTGGCTCCAGGTGAGACGGCAAGCGCTTCAAGAAGAGATCGACCGGGAATCTGGCAAAACCAAAACTGCCAAGGAAGAATTGGTGAGCGCACCCCCTTTTGTGTTTGGTCAGTTCCAGCTGCGCTGTTGAGCAACGCTGAAAAGCTTAACGCACTAGTCACATCCTCGACTTGATCCACCCATCTCTGCTCCGATTGGGAACCTGAGGTCGTGTCACAGGGCCAGTTAGCCCAACCCTTAGAGATTCTGAAAGCGGATCAGTAGTGTCTGATTTTGGACAAATTGTAATTCTCGTCTTTGATCCTGAAAAGGGGCATTCATTTTCCTTCCGTCCTCCCGCTATTTCCTTTAAGAGAATTAGCGGTCGTGTCTGTGTGCAAAAAGGACTCTTCCTATTTATTACGGAACACAAATAGCAGGGGGGTTTTGGGCCTAGCCGTCACTGGGAATTTTTTTCTTCTTTTCACGATTGACCAGATAGCTGCCTGGCTGAGGAATTCTGGGAGTTGAAGTCCACAAGTCATAAAAAGGGCCAGGTTTGAAGACCCCTGTCATAGATGTTTGCCAGATCCAATTCAGGAGCTTATTCTATGAAGCTCTCTTGTTCAGTTAGGTCAGGGGTCTTCAAACTTGGCCCTTTGATGACTTGTGGACTTCAACTCCCAGAATTCCTCAGCCAGGCATGCATGCCTGGCTGAGGAATTCTGGGAGTTGAAGTCCACAAGTCATCAAAGGGCCAGGTTTGAAGACCCCTGGTCTACATCTTACTTTTAAAGAGAATTGAGCCGCATAGAGTCTGCTAAATTTTCTCCCTTGTTCTTCAGGACAATCGTTTGGGCCAGTGGAGCACAGCGGCATTTGAAACTCCGGAACAAAAGACGAAATTTCACAGACTGCTGGGAGGATTGAAAAAAGGCTTAGCCCCAGCTCAGCGTTTTCCAGCAAATGCTAACAAATCAAACATGGCTCTGGACCAGCCCAGAGAGCAAGAACTGCAACAAAACCTAGAAGCAGAATTCAAGAAAGCCGTGGAGTTTAAGCACCATCGAGGAATCGGCTTGGGGTTCCAGTCCGGTGCTCCAAGCGGTGTACACATAGACAAATACGCTTCCAAATCCATTAAATTTGAAGACTGACATGTCAGGAAGGGAAGGATAAGTTGCCCAAACAGGCTGGGGGGGGGGGTAATATTGTTTTTTAATCTACAACAAAGAAAATGACTGGACTTTAATGCTGTTTTCAAACCGATGAGAAACGGCCTCTACAAATACTTGTGATGACTACTTATTGTTAGGGTGCACATATGCATATATATTTCTATTGAATTGCTGCTTGGCAGGTTTAAAGGGCCACAATTGATTCATTCGGGACGGGCAACTGAGCTACGGTCGTTTAACGGCGTAACTAAATAAGTGGCAGGTAAGAATAGAACATATTTTAGCTCAGAGGCAGGCAACCTGTGGTTGGCCTCCAGTCCCAATTTTTGCTGCGAGTTTCCATATTGTGCCTCTGAAACCTGTAGACCGAATGTGACATTTGTCTATTCGATACTTAGGCAAATGACTATGTAAATCTACGGTCCTGGCCTTGGTGTTGTGCTCTTCTGTCATACAGGGACTGTGTGTCCAGGGAAGAAAAGCCATCTTGTTACTTGAAAGCTACATCAATTTTATTAAAAAGTTTTTTCTACAATTCATCTTTCTCAAGTGGTCTCTCAAAGTAAATGTCCTTGTACCTACAAGGGAGATTATAATCTTTATGCTTGGCCAAAATGCATTTCTGAAGACCATCCAGCAGTTACAGCTAGTCCAGGAGACACCAGGAGCTCTTTGTAGCATGGGGTCCTTGGTGCTCTCTGAGCTTGGTGGTTTTCTTGCAGACGTTTCATGACCCAACTAGGGAACATCATCAGTGCTAGAGGGGAGGAGGAGGAGGAAGACTGTGGGGTCCTTGGTGCTCTCTGAGCTTGGCGGTTTTCTTGCAGACGTTTCATGACCCAACTAGGGAACATCATCAGTGCTAGAGGGGAGGAGGAGGAGGAAGACTGTGGGGTCCTTGGTGCTCTCTGAGCTTGGCGGTTTTCTTGCAGACGTTTCATGACCCAACTAGGGAACATCAGTGCTAGAGGGGAGGAGGAGGAGGAAGACTGTGGGGTCCTTGGTGCTCTCTGAGCTTGGCGGTTTTCTTGCAGACGTTTCATGACCCAACTAGGGAACATCATCAGTGCTAGAGGGGAGGAGGAGGAGGAAGACTGTGGGGTCCTTGGTGCTCTCTGAGCAGACGTTTCATGACCCAACTAGGGAACATCATCAGTGCTAGAGGGGAGGAGGAGGAGGAAGACTGTGGGGTCCTTGGTGCTCTCTGAGCTTGGCGGTTTTCTTGCAGACGTTTCATGACCCAACTAGGGAACATCATCAGTGCTAGAGGGGAGGAGGAGGAGGAAGACTGTGGGGTCCTTGGTGCTCTCTGAGCTTGACGGTTTTCTTGCAGACGTTTCATGACCCAACTAGGGAACATCATCAGTGCTAGAGGGGCGGAGGAGGAGGAAGACTGTGGGGTCCTTGGTGCTCTCTGAGCTTGGCTGTTTTCTTGCAGACGTTTCATGACCCAACTAGGTAACATCATCAGTGCTATAAGGGAAGAGGAGGAGGAAGACTGGGGTCCTTGGTGCTCTCTGAGCTTGGTTGTTTTCTTGCAGACATTTCATGACCCAACTAGGTAACATCATGAGTGCTCGAAGGGAGTGGTGTTTACTCTCTCTTTATATAGAAGTGGTTTGAGTAATGAATACCCAATCAAGAAACTTCCAATACAGACAATCAAATAGTAAACAGCCAAGGAGAAACCCACATTACCACAAACACTGACAGGGTAAGCCACCTGTATATAAACAGAGGGCAAACCCCACTCCCTTCTGGCATTCATGATGTTACCTAGTTGGGTAATGAAACATCTGTAAGCAACCAAGCAAGCTGTGAGAGCACCAAGAGTCCCACATCCTTTACTCTCCTGGCCTCATTTATTCTCCTCTGTGTCACACCTCCCTCCCCTCACTTGGTATGACATCTCCTTTTCCCTTCGGACCCTTCCTCAAATCTAGCCTCAACGTTTATACAAAATCAAGGTTAAAACTGAGATTAATGGCTTATTTTGAAGGCCAATTTCTGCAGTTTGGAATTTATTTTTGCTTCGTATGGAGGCCCTGAACCAAGCTGCACGTTTTTCTCTGTTCTAAAATCTGCTCCTCCGTTCTCAAAGGATTACATCATCCAGCAATTTAAAGGCAAAAACCTCTTCACTCCCTCCCTGGCAATTATAAATTAAAAAGCAGATGAAGACTGCATCATAGTAACCAGGCATCGTGATTACAAAAAAAAAACCCAGCTAAGAACTGCTCAGAAAGATTAATGCTGAATATAAATGCCTCCTATCCTTGTTTTTTAAAAATGGATTTTAAAAGAAATGTGCTGTGAATTAACTGATCTGTGCTGCAAACAATAATTTCCACTACTTAACAGACTAACAGAGTTGGAAGGGACCTCGGAGGTCTTCTAGTCCAACCCCCTGCTCAGGCAGGAAACCCTATACCATTCCAGACAAATGGCTGTCCAGTCTCTTCTTTAAAAATCTCCAGTGATGAAGCACCCACAAGTTCTGAAGGCAAGTTCGTTCCACTGGTTAATTGTTCTGACTGTCAGGAAATTTCTCCTTAGTTCTAGGTTGCTTCTCTCCTTGATGAGTTTCCATTCCTTGCTTCTTGTCCTGGCTTCAGGTGCTTTGGAGAATAGCTTGACTCCCTCTTCTTTGGGGCAGCCCCTGAGATATTGGAACACTGCTATCACATCACCCCTCGCCCTGCTCTTCATTAAATTAGACAGAATGTTTGGGATAGATATACTTTGCAGGGTCTTTCCCAAATGTTAACTTTTTTCCTCAATTGAGCTTTCTTGAATAGGTGGTTTCAAAGCATACGCTTTAAAAGACATGAAATAATTCTAGCTTATCCCTTGCCTAAAGCCAGTAAGTACTGCCTTTCTCCTTTGCCTTGCCAACCCAAATCATCATCTTTCTTTCCTTTGCAAGTCCGCCAAATTTGGATTTAAAAGTTATTTTTTCCACTCCGCAATGATTAAGATAATATTTCAGCGACCCAACATTAACATTAAAGTCAACGTTTAATGGTTAACAGCTGTGTAGTGGGGAACAAAACCTCATTTAAAAAAAAAAAATGACTGCATCACCAGGAAAATTTACCTTTTGTTCTCCAACCAAGTAAATCTTATCGTGCACCAAGGGACCTTTTAAAGCAAAAAGATAACGAATTCTGGTAACACCCTACGAGGCAGCCTGGGCGTTTAAAGGGCCTGGAAAACTACCTTTTCGGGGATGTAATTGCACGGATTGACATCCATTAAGTTCTTGACTGCAAAGGGAGCCTTAGAGCCAGCTCTGTGAAGTGGCTGAGTTCAGGGTGTTTACTCTGCAGCTTGATGTATTCCAAAGTTTTGACCTAGAAAGGGAAAAGGGAAAAAAATAGTGAAAGTTGAATTGTTATGCATCTCTGCCTCAGCCTAAAGGGTGTTTTTAAGGTCCAGTGATACAGGCATAAAATTATTATCCAGATTTCTTTTTTCAACAACAAAACTTGACAACTGGGGTAAGTGAAAGGCTGAAAGGCTACACAGAGGGAAAAGCTCATTGTATCAAGTCAAGGGCTTGTTTTATGAACTAAAAAGAGGTTGCAAATAGCAACAGCACTTAGACTTATATACTGCTCCATAGTGCTTTACAGCATTCCCTGAGCAGTTTACAAATATCAGCCTCTTGCCCCCAAGAATCTGGGTCCTCATTTTACCAACCTCGGAAGGATGGAAGGCCGAGTCAACCTTGAGCCAGTGAGGATCGAACACCTGGCAGTGAGCAGAGTTAGCCTTCAATACTGCATTCTAACCACTGCACCACCACGGCTTAGATAGCAATAGTACTTAGACTTATATACCGCTTCATAGTGCTTTACAGCCCTCTCTAAGCGGTTTACAGAGTCAGCATCTTGCCGCCAACAATCTGGGTCCTCATTTTACTGACATCGGAAGGACGGAAGGCTGAGTCAATGGCAATAGCAATAGCACTTAGACTTATATACCGCGTCACAGTGCTTTACAGCCCTCTCTAAGCGTTTATAGAGTCAGCCTGTTGCCCCCAAGAATCTGGGTCCTCATTTTACTGACCTCGGAAGGAGGGAAGGCTGAGTCAACCTTGAGCCAGTGAGGATCGAACACCTGGCAGCAGAGTTAGCCTGCAATTCTGCATTCTAACCACTGCGCCACCACGGCTCCTTCCTCACCAGGGTCCCCCAGGGCCTCAGGTCTCTCCTTACTGTGGTTTTGGTGTCTGCAAAGCCATGTTTCTGAGCCAGGTTCCACAGGTTGACGGCCAGCTGGTTGAGTTTGTTGTTCTGCAGATCGGCGTGAGCCAAGAGGCTACTGAAGAAGCAGAGGGCCAGGTGACTTTGGCGCTTTAGAGTCTGCCGATGATAAGAAGAAAAGGGTTGGTTGGGGGACAGCTAGGCAATACAGGTCAATCCTTGACTTACAAACGTTCATTTATGGAGCAAAGTTCCCACGGCACTGAAGAGTGGTAAATGACACTTAGCACTGTTGCAGCATCCCCACTCACATGATCAAAATTCAGGCCCTTCTGCAACCTACATTTATTTATAACAGTTGCAGCATCCAGGGGTCGTATGGTCGCTGTTTGCAACATTTCCAGCCAGCTTCCGACAAGTTAATATTAAGCCAGATTTGCTTAATGATATGATTCACTTAACAAACGTAGTGATTCACTCAACAACCATGGCAGAAATTGTAAAAAATCAGGCGTGCCTTGCTTAGCAGTGGAAATTCTGGGCTCAAGTGTGCTCGTAAGTCGAGGACTATCTGTATGCAAAATTGCAAATCACTTTTTATATAGCTGCCGACCAAGGCTATCACTACAGGGAAGATTGGTGTTCCATTCACAACGATTACACCCCTAGTTTTAAAGAGGTTCACCACAATCACAGTTAAAGGTGTTTTTTTTTTAAAGAAAATGTTACTGATTTTCCAGTTTTACGTTTAAATATTTGAAAAGCAACGTGGCGGCTGAGTTGGTCAATAATTCAATAACATACAAATATCTTTAGTACAGATCTCAAACTGTTACATTCAATATTTCCTCTCTTTTCCCCTTGGCGTTTACTGTCTCATATTTAAATTAATACAATTCTTATTGTATCGATTAAATAAAAAATAACTTTCTTACATTTATCAATAGTTTTTAGTTTATCCATATCCTAGTCGGTTTTAACATTCAATTTTTTTAGACAATCAATGTCCTGGTTAGTTTCCCCCAATGTTTAGTTTCCCATTGATATTTAAATTTAACGTTTAATATTTATAATTTCCAAGTTTTTAAAGATGTTACTCTCTTCTTGTTTGGGCAGAGTTATTTCACCAGCCAGCCAATCGTTGCAAGAAGCAGGGGTACAAATCAGGTGCACGTTTAATATAGGGTTCCTTTGGTGAATATATATATATATATAGGGTTCCTTTGGTGAACATCCTGAATATGACACTACAGCACAGCAGGAGAGCAGGCCATCCGGCGTCCTTCCCCAATCTCTTGCCATTGGGCATATCTATTTAACACACAAGTAAAGAAATCCTGGGAAAAGGAAAGAGAAGTCAAAGTGTGAAACACCCAGAAGGGACTGGATGCCTGGTCTTGCAATCATACTTGCTAAATTTTGGGGAAATTGCCGCGGCAAACTCAACCGAGCCCCCGCGTGGAAGACCAAAGACACTTTCTGAAGTCTCCCTTTGTGGGGATGTGCACTTCCCTGGGCAAAGCGTGCAAAGAAAGCCAGGAAGTCCTCAGCTGAGAGTTAACCAGCCGTCTCCTCCAGCCCTGACATCCGTCGAAAAACTCTTTTCTTTGAGAGGAGTTGGCGAGGCGATCACGGTTGACCAGCCCCATCAATTAATGTGTTTCATACTTCACTGGAACTCTCTTTAAACTCAGCCAACCTTAACTGTCGCCCAGGGAGGGTGCGAGTTAACTACAGAACAGACAGGGAAAACAAATGTTAGCACCACTGCCAAAATGCAGTCGGCTGGATTACTGCGGTGTGCTCTACACGGGGCTTCCACTGAAGACCCTTCGGAAGCTCGAGCTGGTCCAGAGGGCAGCCGTGCAGATACAGGTAGTCCCAAAATTTCCATCGCTAAGCGAGACAGTTCTTGAGTTTTGCCCCATTCATGACCTTTTTGGCCACAGTTAAGCGAATTACTGCAGTTGTTAAGTTAGTAACACGGTTCTTAAGTGAATCTGGCTTCCTTGTTGACTTTGTTTGTCAGAAGGTCGCAAAAGGGGATCGGGACACTGCGCCCGTCATAAATGTGAGTCTGTTGTCAAGTGTCTGAATTTTGATCAGGTGACTGTGGGGAGGTTTTAAGTGTGAAAAACGGTCACAACTCACATTTTTCAGTGCCGTTGTAACTTCAAACAGTCACTAAATGAATGGTTGTAAGTGAAGGACTACCTGTGGTTATGGGTACACCTTGATACGGCCATATCCAACCAGTACTGGGCAAGCTGCATTGATTCCCATATAGTTTCTGGGTGGAATTCTCAAAATTCAGAAACCTGCCCAAACATAGATCATCCTTATACCAGCTTCCCCGACCTGGGCAACTTCTAGGTGTGTGGACTTCAATTCCCAGAATTCTCCTCAATGATCATGCCGGGCAGTGGAATTCTGGGATTTGAAATCTACACAACTGGACGTTGCCACGGATATGAAAGAAACCCTGCCTTAGACTGCGGTGAGAGAAAGTTTGTGAATCCTTTTAGAACTCTCCGTATCCTGCACTACAGAGACTTACAACTCGGCTTAATCAAGTTTCACAGATAAAGAGATTCTGATTAAACAGCACAAATCAGGGTTCCATGTCAGGCTAGGTAGACAAAAGCAGGAGAAAAAGGTTGGTTTTTTTTCAGTATGAAGCGACGACGCTTCATTTCACTGATGGTTGTGAAGCTCCTTCTCACCTCATCTTTTCCAAGATTCTTCAAATGCTCCAAGATTTGGCTTATCACTGTTTCACACAACCTGTTCGTTTCTGCCAAAAATTTAGTGTCTCCCCCATACAAAGTGTCGTTAGAGTCAACTGGGGAAAAAGATTACATACGGAAAGGGAGGTCAGTAAGAATGTAGAAGGCTAACCATATAAAAAAATAAAATAAGCTGAAATAAACCCGGTAAGTAAGAATTTAGAAGGCTAGCCATAAATAAAATAAAATAAAATCTGGAATAAACCTAGTAAATGAGAATTTAGAAGGCTAACCCTATCTAAAATAAAATAAAATAATCTGAAGTAAACCTAACAACTGAGGAACCTTCTGCTACCATCTCCCTCTTTTGCCTTCCTTCTCACCTTTGTCTATGTGATAGATGTAGGTCTCCTGACTCATTGCAGAGAGAAGATGCACCACATTGGTGTAAATTTTGACTTTGTCATCGCTGTTATCTTCCCAAGTGTAATCCTGGATAACGTTGAGCAAGCCTCGCACAAGGAACAGCACACCTTGTTCAGGATGGTCCTAGGGAACAAAGATGGATGAGGTATTGCAACATATTAAGGGATTGATCTCTTTTCCTTAAAGGATTTATATCAGAGGACTTAAGACTAAGCCTTAGAATGCAACACAGAGGGAGATGGGGATAAGCTGTGTTACTGGGTTGAGTCACTGTCTGAATGGATGTACAGTTGCTCTCTGTTTCATTATCCAACTGAGTAACATCGTTGGTGCATTGATGATGTTACCCAGCCTTAGGAAGGAAGCAATGACAAACTACTTCCCAAATCTTGCCAAGAAAACTGCAGGGATTTATCCAGGCAGTTGCCAGGAGTCAAGATTGACTCAAAGTATATATATATTTTTTTAAAGATTCTGTTCTAGATTTTTTTTAAATGAGCCACCTTCTTTGCATTTGAAGAACTGTATTCACTTTTTTTCTGTTTAACTTCTCAGAGAGGGAGCGAGAGAGAGAGAAAGATAAATTTTAATTTGTTTTATCTTTTATCTGGCTGCTGATTTATGGCTGCAATAGAGGAGCGATTTGATGTGAAAGCAGTTTGCTTCTTCTATCTCCCACACTTTCAGCTAGAGGGGAGGAAAACTGTCTGGTCTGAGCAGCTGGGCCAACCTGCAGCTGGCAATTGCTAATGGTGCGACTAGCCTCCTTATCAGCGTAAACCTCTTCTCCAACTTACAGGAACGATTAACAGAGTTGAAAAGAAGTTGCAGAGGAATTCCAAGAGGTAGGCTTCCGAAGGCCGCAGCTTCCCATCTATGCTGATCATCTTGGGTACCTCAGGAACCAGGCTGATCGCCGCTTTGAAAAAGGCATCCGCTAAAAAGAGATCATAGTTGGGGGTCTTATTAGCACAGGGCTCTTCAAACGTGGCAACTTTAAGACTTGTGGACTTCAACTGCCAGAATTCCTCAGCCAGCCCTGGCTGGCTGAGGAATTCTGGGAGTTGAAGTCCACAAGTCTTAAAAGTTGCCACGTTTGAAGAGCCTTGTGTTAGCAGATCAAACTTAGATCGATCAACATGCCCGTTATTTAAAAAGTCAAAAGCCCAAGAACATGATGGAGCTTCTATTCGGTGGGCTTGTCTTCTCTTGAGTTCTTGCAACTGTTAGAAAATTCACAAAGGAGGGCCTACAACAAATCCTTGCAGAACAGTAAGGTTCTACATTTAGGCAAGAAAAACCAAATGTACAGGTATAGTATAGGGGGTACCTTGCTCAATAGCAGTAACTGTGAGAGGGATCTCGGAGTCCTAGTGGACAATCACTTAATTAGGAGCCAGCCGTGTGCTGCAGGTGCCAAAAAGGCCAACACAGTGCTAGGCTGCATTAACAGAGGGATAGAATCAAGATCAGGTGAAGTATTAATACCACTTTACAAGGCCTTGGTAAGGCCACACTTGGAATACTGCATCCAGTTTTGGTCACCACGATGTAAAAAAGACGTTGAGACTCTAGAAAGAGTACAGAGAAGAGCAACAAAGATGATTAAGGGACTGGAGGCTAAAGCATATAAGGAACGGCTGCTGGAATTGGGTATGTCTAGTTTAACGAAGAGAAGGACGAGGGGGGACAGGATAGCCGTGTTCCAATATCTCAGGGGCTGCCACAAAGAAGAGGGAGTCAAGCTATTCTCCAAGGCGCCTGAGGGCAGGACAAGAAGCAACGGATGGAAACTAATCAAGGAGAGAAGCAGCCTAGAACTAAGGAGAAACTTCCTGACAGTTAGAACAATTAACCAGTGGAACAACCTGCCTCCAGAAGCTCTGAATGCTCCAACACTGGAAGTTTTTAAGAAGAGACTGGACAGCCATTTGTCTGGAATGGTATAGGGCAGGGGTAGGCAACCCAAAACACTCAAAGAGCCACTTGGACCCGTTTCCCACCGAAAACAAAACCCTGGGAGCCGCAAAACCCTTTTGATATCTAAAATGAAGATAACACTGCATATATCCTTTTTTACCTTTATTATAGGTATGTATGTATATATGTGTATATATATGTGTGTGTGTATATGTATATATATGTGTGTGTGTGTTGTATACACACACACACACATATATATATACACACACACATATATATATATACACACATATGTGTGTATATATGTGTGTGTGGTGTATATATATGTGTGTGTTTGTATAAAGGTAAAAAAGGATATATGCAGTGTTATCTTCATTTTAGATGTCAAAAGGGTCTCTCTCTCTGTCTCTCTCTCTCCCTCCCCTCCCTCTCTCCGATCTTCTGCTCACCTGGCAAGCTGGCTTCAAGCTGTTCTGCAACAAGCTCAGGGGTAGACAACCTCGGCTCTTTTATGACTCATGGACTTCAACTCCCAGAAATCCTGAGTCAGCATAGCTGGGCTAGCTAGCTCTCTCCTGCCCTTTCTGCTTCCTGTTTCCTGCTTCCTGCTCTCCTGCAGAGACGCAGCAAAGGGAGAAGCCCCACCCACTAAGCTTGTCGGCTCTTCGGAACAGGATGAGGCTGGGAGACGCAGGGGAAGGCTCAAAGAGCCACATGCGGCTCTGGAGCCGCAGGTTGCCAACCTGTGGTATAGGGTTTCCTGCCTGAGCAGGGGGTTGGACTAGATGACCTCCAAGGTCCCTTCCAACTTTATTATTATTAACATCCTAAGAGGCATTCTTTGCTTCTAGATTTCAGCCTGCTGTGTCTTCTTTCCAGGATACTGCAGAAGCTAAAGAAGGCCAGCCCATTCTTGTTGGTCCTTCTATTTATGGAGGTTTTTAAGAAGAGTTTGGACAATCATTTGTCGGAAATGGTATGGGGTCTCCTGCTTGAGCAGGGGGTTGGGCTAGCTAGAAGATCTCCAAGGTCCCTTCCAAGTCTGTTCTTCTGTTATTTTATTGAAAGAATGATGGCTGCCTATTTCGTGTAATGATCTTAAGTGGTTCACAACCATCAGTAACAACAGGATAAATAATAATGATAAAATAAATAATAACAAGGTAAAAACAACAGCCACTCCAGCAGTAAGTGGAGCACACCAAGCTGCATAAAATATAGCTTCCAGCACTGGCAGCTTTAGGGAGAAATTGTAACTCTAAGCATCTGAACCAGCTAAAGTTGAGAAGATCTTTCTGAAATCCAAGAGTTTAATGAGAATGATCTAAAAGGAAAAGGAGAAAAGGAAATAGCTCGTGCTCATTAAATTAATGGATTGGGCTACTACTTATATCTTAAATTTCAACTGCTCATTTCCCAGAACACAAGGCTTTATTGTCTTCCTAAAGATTATTAAGGCATAAGTCACAGAATGTATGAATGTCAGCCTTACCTTCAGTCATTCTGGTTTTAAAAATATGCACAATCTCGAATCTAGACTATAATCATATCGGAGGACAAATTCAATTTTGCTACCAGGAAAAATGTCCTATTTGCACACTGTTAAGTATCTAATTCCGTAAACAAGAATGTTTGGGGCTTCTAAAATGATGCCTCTCCCTTATCTTTTTTAAGTGTAGCTTTCATCCATTCACTTATCCCACCTCAGTTCACTTTAGGTAAAAAAATAACAATTAGGGACAAACATTTGGGTACATCAGAGTTAACAACGTGCATTAAGAGCTTAGCGCTCGTGTTATCGCTAAAGTCAAACAATGCAATTAACATTCTGAAGGCAGACGTCTGACTCAAGTTGCTGCAAGCCAAAGTATGTAATTAAGATCAGCCTCTCATTATGGGATGATTTCACTTTTTACATAAACCACAGAGCCTGTATAGAGCCAAAGTGATGGAAATGGTGGTAGGACTCCAAATTGCGAATAAGCCTGGATCAAACCGTGATTGTCCACAAGGGAGGCCAAGGCCAGCTGCATGCCAAGTGAACCAATCTGATGAAATAGAAGGAGGGGAAGAAGTTGTAGTCCACACATCTTCAGGTTGCCAAGGTTGAAATGTAGACATTTTGTCCTGCATTTCTCTAGAGCAGGCATGTCAAACTGCCGGCCCGCTGGCCGGATGCGTCACGACGAAACCGCGCCCACCCCATTGCCGGCAATGGGGGAAAAGTCGCGATACGTCGCGCGACGTCACGGGTTTGACATGCCTGCTCTAGAGCCAGTGTCAAAACAAGCACATAAAACCAAATAACCAGGATTGGACTGCAAAACTCCAAAGGACCCTGGACAGCACTGAAAAAAGAAGCTGCAATTCAGAGTCCCCTTTCCAAAGCTAATTTTGATTGTCTTTAGAATCGTTTTTAATTCTCCCAACCTCCTGCGAAGAGCGGGCAAGTGAATATTCGGAGCAAACAAACGGACCCACAAATTATTGGGGAGGGAACAACAACAACGACGACGATGAAGCCATATCACAGCTGGTGGGTGCTGAAAAGTGACTTCATGCGGGCTTGCCTACAAATAAATACAAAATGTCCCTCCCTGACTAAATCTGTTGTTTTTAAAATGCGCCTGGATGGTACAGTCGGCTTTACTTTAAACCCCTCTGTTCTCATGATGCCCGGCAAATGACACCTAAACAAAGGAAGCCACAGCTTTGCAGAAAAGAGCTCAGTCAGTGTCCCACATCAGCTTGTTTGTCTTTACAGCTGGAATTTGCTCGTTAAGTGTGCAATGCTGACAACATTTGTTATTTGCCTGAATAGAGTAGGATCCAATTCTCCTTTGCAAAGGCCAGGAACCATCTAAATCAGAGGTCCCCAACCTTTTGGGCACCAGCGACCGGTTCCGTGGAGAAAGGATTTTTCACGGACCGGAGAGTGCGTGGTTTTGTGTGCTGCCTGCATCCCACAGATGGGGCTTTGCTTGTTTGTGTGAACCGGTTGCTGGCATGCCATGGCCTGGTACTGGTCCACGGACCGGGCGGTTGGGGACCCCCGATCTAAATTATACACAAAATCCTGGGGCCCTGCAACTTTCTCCCTCTCTGTCCATCCCTCATCACACACAACCCTGATTCGAAGAGAACTAATCTTTTTTTTAAAAAAAAAAATATTTAACCGAAATCTTTTGTTTTTCTTCCAAGAATTTCAACCCACTGGTTTGGAGTCCTGCTTTCGACAGAAAACAAACCCTGCTTTGTCCATTCTTTGAATCTCTCCCTTCAGACAAGATAAAGGGAACAATTACCTTTGGGTTGTTTCCTAGAATATTTGCAGGTTTATTATTATTTTTTTCCGGTTTTGCAGCTTTTTTTTCTCTCTCAAAAGAATCAGAGGGGGAGAGAAACAAGATAGGCTATTACAAAGAAAATTGTTCTGCACTGCTTCTGATTGGACAACTGCCTGAGAAAATTCAGAGGGAGTAGAGAAAAGAAAGCACTTTAATTAGGGAGGTGCCTAATTTCTCTCTCTTCTTTATCTGTTTGCAAGGGACACTTGTTTTGTGTTTTTGTTTTTAACGTCTTGTCCAAAATGCAGTCCTGTTTATTTTTCTTCCCTTAGTTTCCCATTATTTTAACTTCCTTTGTTTTTTATAGTCTGATAAACTAATAAAAAAAAATTTCAAACTGCAAAATGCACTCCTATTTAATCGTTCGTTCAGTCGCGCTCTTCAAAAAGAAAAGATAAAGAATGCACAACCCTTACACCTTGGCGATTCCAAACACCAGCTCCTGCTATTCCAGAGTTTTTCCCCTGCTGCATATTATTATAGTGGTCCTTGACTTACGCTCACAGCTGGGGCCAGAATTTCTGTTCCTAAGCAAGACAGTTGTTAAATGAGTCACGCAGTCCTTAAGCAAATCCGACTTCCCCTACTGACTTTGCCTGTCGGAAGCCAGCTGGGGAGGTCGCACACGGTGATCACACGACCCTGGGACACCGCAACCCTTGTTAAAAAGATGCCGGTTGCCGAGCAGCCAAATTTTGATCAGGTGACTACAGAGCTGCTACGATGGTCATAAGTGGTGAGAACCAGCCGTAAGTCACTTTTTTTCAGTGCCCTTGTAACTTCAAACGGTCGCTAAACGAATGGTTGTAAGTCGAGGGCTACTTGTGTAGTAGAACTGTTTTTCACCCGCATATTCCCTCTGTCAAATATGTCTCTCTTCTGCCAAGGAGTATTTCTCTAGCAAAGGCATCTGAACCCAGAGAATCTCAGTCAACTCCCTTCTCAAGCCCTTTACAGGGAAGAGTTAGAAGTCTGAGCAAGTCTCGCTACTCTCTAATTATTAACAACCATAACAACAACAACGCCTTAGACAACTCTGCAGCAGATTTACCTTGTGAAAGGCACTGATTAGCCAAAGCAACTTGTCCAGAGTGCAGGTACAAATTGAGACGTGTAAAAATGCTGGTCAGCGATGGGATCGTTATGAAGCAGAAGGCAACACAAGCCTAAAATGAGGAAAGGACAGTTTTCTGAAGATCAACCACAATCAGGTTTTTGAGATTCAGACTTTAATATTTAATGTTGACCATGTTAACATTTCCTGTATTTTATTTATTACGTTTGTGCGCTGCCCATCCTGCTCTGCAAAGCAGCTCTTTATCTGACGTATAATGCAATATAAATAACGTAGCCTTAGGTTTCAGGTAGTAAATATAGTATAATATAATAAAGGCTAAACCTATTGGTAAAGTTTCTGCAGGTCTTTTAAAAGGTGGATCCAGTCGGATGTAAATCAGACTGAGATCTTTTCCCTTACAAGGAGTCGTCAAACCAAGATTTAGTGCTAGCTCTCAACCACCAATTGTTCCCTGTCTGCACTTACCCTGACAAATGCTGCAGTTTTTCTGGAATGATTCCCTTTCATTACTTTTCTGGTTTCCATTGCCAGCTGATTCACGCTCTGTTTTGAAAGATAATGTTACCGACTGCACCCAGCCACTTATGGACTTAACAATACCAAAAGCACTGATGATGTTACCTGGGTGGGTGATGAAATGTCTGCAGAAAACAAACAAGCTCAGAGAAAACCAAGCACCCCTCATTTCAACCCTGAGTTACAAATATTCCCCTTTATCCATACCAAAAGCCTTTCACGGGACAGAGCTAGCTTAATTAGATTCAGGAGTGAAGGAACGAAGAACTCCAAAGAGAGGCAACGACACACAAGATATGCAAGGTGTGTTTCATTCTGCACGAAAAAGATCAAAAACCTATATAAAGATAGACCGAGCACACGTGGGGAGCTGAAGGGAAATGAGGCTGGGAGAATCGCCCAGGTAGGTCAAAGGGATGCTGGAGTCTGAGAGCTTCAGTAGATGAACAGTGACACTGCATCTTACATTAGTTGACTGAGAATAGTGTGTCCTGTTTTTTCTTAACCCAAGAGGACAACCTGGATGGTGATGGGTGCAAAGAATCAGGACCATTTGTTAGGTTGCAGCATAGAAGATTTATTTAAGTTTATAAAAAGGAATCTGGTCAACTAATGGTCAGAACTAAATTGATGCTAGAGAAGGGCCAACGGAATTCAAGGGCGGGGGGCGGGTTTTGGATTTCTTGTGGCAATGCAAGGATTCTAAACTGATGACACTTTTAACTCCATCTTCCAGCTCGGCTTGCTCTTCTCCTACACATGGCCTCCATTAAAAGCCATTAAAAGGACTTGAGGACTTCAAGTCCCAGAATTATGGGAATTGAAGTCCACCTATCTAAAAGTTATCAATGTTGAGAAACACTGCCCTGCCTAGACAGTGCAAATATATAGAATTAAAAACGAGAAATTGCTTGAAAGAACAACAACCCAAAAGTGACATTCTTCAAGTGGGGCATCAGCTTGCTGTCCTGGAATAGCAGCTCAGGTTACGCATTAGCGGGACCACATTGGGACCCAGGTCCTCTCCGTGCTGCTAATTCAGAAGGAGAAGCAAATGTTGCCACATCCAACTACCTGGTGCCGACTTTCGGCCTTTTATAGCCACCACTTTCCAACGTCTGATCTAACACGGGGTCCAAATCTTCCTTCGCTCCTGTTCGAACCTTGAGGAAGTTGACCTTGCAGGACCGAGAGAAAGGTCAGGAAGGATAATGCACAAAACTTCTTAAGGAGCAAAAAATAGCCGTGCGGCTAATTTGCCCGTCAAACTATGCTTACGTGAATGAGCTGGACCAGCATAGGTTCCAAGTTGCAAAACATGGATCTGGCTTCCACGTAAAAATTCAGCTGCTGCTCAAAGTCCCGGCCAAACGATACCTGGGATTAAAGAGATTATTCATAGGGAGAGATGTGACCTCGGTGTCCGCTTACCCATTCTTTCCATTTTTATTGGCAGCGGGATCTCTAGGGGAAAGAGTTGCAAGGGAGCGCCTGTATCTCCCTCCCTGCCCATTCAGAACATGCTTCTTCTTTCTGGTTTCATTTAGAAATGAAGATTCTCCTCTTTCTCACACTCCAAGGAAGAATGATCATTTGGCATCTACAAGCCAAAAAGGACCTCTTCCCACGGATCTTTTCTGTTCAACAGCAAGGGAAGCAACCTATGATATGTTTGTTCCTCCTCCAGATGAAGTTGGGAGGGTTGGGTTCTGCACAGTCTAAAGACGGGACAGGTGAATTTAAACGACCTATAGGGTCCATCACAACCACCACGACGTTCTCCACAAAATGAGCCCAAACAAAGATTTAAAAGGCAGAGGCAGTTTGGTGTAATGGGAAGGCACCAGGCTAGAAAACCGGGAGACTCTGAGTTCTAGTCCTGCCAGCTGGATGGCCCTGGGCCAGCCACTTTCTCTTAAGTCTCAGAAGGAGGCAATGGCAAACCACTTCCAAAACTTTGCCAAAAAAAACTCCAGGCGGTCACCAGGAGCCAACACTTGACTCGAAGGCACCTCCCCCCCCCAAGAACAAAACAGATTCTCACCATTCTTACAAATCCATTTATCAAAGAGGCCAACGTCCGCTTTTCATCTTCCAGGGTCAGCGCGCTAGAAAAGAACATTTTAAAGCATCGGTTGTTTAAAAACACAGTGTTTGTGTAATTCCTTACAGGTCTACGGATCGTTCTCGAGAAAGGGCCCAAATTTTTGATCATGTGATCACGGGGGTGCTGTGTGAAAACCCGTCATAAGTCACTTTTTTCAGTGCTGTTGTAAACCTTCAAATGGTCACTGAACACATGTTTGCAAGTTGAGGGTTATCTGTATAGCACTTGCTCAGTGTTAGAAGTGCCGAATGTGTGTTCTCAAGAAAGCCAGCATTTATTTGCTTATATATTGCAAAGAGGGAAGACTGGAATCTGAGCAAAAACTTGGGAGAAGCATTTGAACTGTGAATAATTCTAAAGTGCTATTTCGAACAACAGATGGCTTAGGGCAACTGTCTTATTATTGCACATGTTGTGAGTTACAACAAAAATCTTAATAGACTCAACATTGGATTTATAGTTACGGGCATGGAAATGCATTTGTTTCCGCAGATTGGGAGACATTCATTCCAAAATAATTGATTTTACATTTGTTTAAATTCAATTTCTAGAGTTAAGCAAGCAAAGGGAGTGGGAAGCCTGCATTTTGTTTCCAGTGTTGGCAAAGAACTCCCAGGGAGATTGACTTTGCATCCTGGGTAAAGCTGAGATGTGATAATATGCAACAGACCTAACATACAAGCTTCTGAAAAGCACACACACACACACATTCTGTCAGTAGGGGGAACAGATAGCATCTCTGCTACGCAGGCTGAAAAAGTATATTTCTGGCAAGGGGTATATATAGCAAGGGAAAGAGTTCCTTCTTGATCATACTTGGCCAAAAATATTCTGGCATCACAAGTCATTCACAGAACATAGCATCATAAGGCTGAAAGGGACCTCAGAGGCCTTCTAGTCCAACCCCCCTGCTTAAGGCAGGAGCCCTTGTACCATCCTGGTCAAATGGTTGTTCAGTCTATTTTTTGAAAACCTCCAGTGATGGAGCACCCACAATTCTGGGAGGCAAATTATTCCATTGACTAATTGTTCTCACTGTCAGGAAATTTCTCTTTACTTCTAGGTTGCATCTCTCTTTAATGATCTTCCATCCCATTTCGACCTCAGATGCTTTGGAGAACAGGTTGAACCCCTCTCCTCCAACAGTCTCTCAAATATTGGAAGACTGCTATCATGTCACTCCTAGTCCTTTTCTTCGTTAGACTAGAGTAGACATACCCAGTTCCCGCAACTGTTCTTCATATGTTTTATCCTCCACGCTCCTAATCATCTTTCTTGCTCTTCTCTGCATCCTTTCTAGAGTCTCAACATTGACTGGATCTCTCTTTAACCAGCTTCCACCCTTTAATTCTGTCCTCTGGTGCTTTGGAGAATGGGTCAACCCCCTCTTCTCTGCGTCAGCTCCTCAAGTACTAGAAGACACAATGGCCAAGTATTATCAAGTACTGGAATTCAGAAAAGGACTATATTTTCTGGAAGTCAAGACTGGGATAAAGCTTCCCACCTGTCCTGCTGGCTTCACATCAAAGACTGTGAGCTGAATCTGCCCAACAAAGCAGTCATTATCAAAGTGAAAACCTGGCTGACCATAACAAAGACAGAAGGCAGGAATGGAGCTTCTGTGTTCCTGGCACCCAATTGCTACTAAACAGGAGATCATTTTTCTGTCCAAAGAGTGATAAAAATAGCAACCTACAAGGGAGAATTCGTTTCAGCAGAGGAAGATTTTTCCCCAGTATCTATAAGCCAGTTTCTCAAAAGGACCCACATCAATTCTGCCTTGTTTTCAGCGGTATGGAAGCTTCCCCCCCCCAATAAAGCTTTTCTTAAATTGAAAGCACATCTTGCAAAAGTGTGTTGCTTATTTTACCCTTTTCAGTGCTCTCTCTCTCTCTCTCTCTCTCTCTCTCCTCTCTCTCTCTCCTCTCTCTCCTCTCTCTCTCTCTCTCTCTCTCTCTCTCTCTCCTCTCTCTCTCTCTCTCTCTCTGTTAGTTAAACTGTGAAGTCATTTGCCAGAGCGTTCCTTCAATTGGGATTTAAAACAACACATTCTCCTGCTGAAGGTTTTTTTTTCTTTTTCTTTTTCCATTCCCTGGACAAATGGCAGCCTTATTAAGGAGGCTTTTGAAAAGAATTGGAACTCAGAAGAGATAATCAAATCCATCCTTGTGTGTGTGTGTGTGTGGGGGGGGAAATGGAAGGAAAAGGAAAATAACTTACTTTACCGAATCGTGCATCGTTTTGCATATGTGCAGCAGGGCATTGAGAATGACAGGATCCTTGGTGGATTCCTGTTGGTGCCTAGGAAGGAAGCACAACATTTCCCAAAAAAATGAGAAGAAGAAACATTTGTGCTGCAGACTTAAGTGGAAATGGCAGCTCCTTATGTAATAATGCATATTCCAATAAACTCAGAATAGCCGGAGAAAGTGCCCCCACCCCAAATTAAAAACAAGTACATCTAAATCAGGGGTAGGCAACCTTGGCTCTTTTATGACTCGTGGACTTCAACTCCCAGAATTCCTGAGCCAGCATGGCTCAGCTTGGAAACCTCTCCCTTTTCCCTCAGCATGGCTGCCTCAGGAATTCTGGGAGTTGAAGTCCACCAGTCATAAAAGAGCCAAGGTTGCCTACCCCTGATCTAAATGCAAGGAATAAAAGACTAGATCTTTCAAGAGGCCGGATCAGAGATGGCTCTTTACGGATGTCCAATGTCCGATAGGCAGAGAGGTGGGTGAGGGTTTAAACACAACTCTTGAAGGGATGCATTTGATAGCACGGGAGTGGCAGCCAACATGTGACTGACAGTGCAGGCCTTTTGGGGAAGGGAGGGGAGGGGAGGGGAGCTAATGAATGAAGAAGGAATTGCTAATAAGGACCGTGGGTTCCTTGGTGCTCTCTGAGCTTGATTGTTTTCTTGCAGACGTTTCATTACCAAACTAGGTAACATCATCAGTGCTAGAAGGGAGTCGGGGTTGTGGAGAGGAGGAGGAGGAGGAGGAAGAGGAGCAGGAGGAGGACTGTGGAGTCCTTGGTGCTCTCTGAGCTTGGTTGTTTTCTTGCAGACGTTTCATTACCAAACTAGGTAACATCATCAGTGCTAGTAAGGGAGTAGGGTTTCCTCTCATTTTACATATGCTAGCGGTCTGCCCTGTCAGTACTGGTGGGAGTGTTCTTGGTGGTTCCTAGATGTTGTTTACTATTAGCTTGCATGTCTGAGTTGGTGCTTTCCTGATCTGGGGTATTGTTTGCTCCTGGATTGTCGGTCTAGTGTTAATCCTGAGGTTAATCTCTGTTCATCTGGGTGTTGATTGCTGGTGAGGATATGTTCAGGTCCTTTTGTTTCCTTTGTGACTTTTTCTTTGTCTCTTTTTGAGGCTGTAGACGTTGTGATGAAATCAGGACTGATGTTAGAAAGGAAGCCTTGTGTTTTGCCAAGCAAATCTCTCTGAACAACTGGAATATCAGGAAGTGCTCAATACTGTATCTTCATCCAACTTTATGGAGCACGATTCTACCCAAGAGTAGAGTTGCAAGGCAGAATTTTTATGTGGGTTTGGTTTCCGCCAGAGAGATGCTTTCCTGCGCTATCCAAATGCCCCCAATTAAAGGCTGTTTTGAAGAAGGTAATCTAATTTTACTTGGCATGCCGCAAACATTCCTTTGGAAAACGAAGATAGCTCAAGGTCGTCGGGAAGGACCTCTACCTACTAGCACGGCCCAGTATTTTTTATTTGTGCATAAAAGATACATATAAGACACCCATCGCCCCCCCAAATGCTACATCCTTGTACAAAATCAGGACCACGGGACTCTTCCAAAACAGAATGACAAAGCTTAAAAAAAATAAAACTTGCTAATCAACATCTATCAAGGTTTAGTTGTCATCAACAACAACAAAAAAAAAAACCCAAAAGGAAACAAACATCTGAAAGGGGCATTCAGCATTGAAAAGGAAGGTATTTTGATGAATCTCGTTTCAATTCGAACAATGCTGAGTGTTCTCTTTTCACAATGCAGCTTGTTAGCACAGCGCCACTCCGGTTTTTTTCTCTCTCTCTCTCAAAATCACAGTTGTCATCAGCAAAGAAGAGCAACATATGGCAAAAAAGGCCGTTTCTGCCTTTTCGAGCCGCTTTGCAGGGAAAAAGACGTTTGTCAACAGAAGCTCCGCATTCTGTGCAATCAAATCATTGCTTCAAAATATTTTCGAGAGGCTAAAACAGAACCATTATAGCTATGTAGCTATAGGGATACAAAAAGCAGGATTTGCAGGAAAAGATTTCCTTCCTGTCCCCTCTCCCCATTTTACTTCTCCAAGCCAAGTCCCTGCACTGTGTCCTTTTCTTGATTGCATTTTTATGAGCATTTACTATCGCAACTGGTCATTGCTTTCATCATATGTAATTTAATCCCCACTTTAAACAGCAAATAGATTAATGATATACTTTGTTTCATCAGATATCAGGTCTGACAAGCAGATAGCTATGTAGTGGCTAAGTGCTGGCCTAGAAACGATGAGGCTACGAGTTCTAGTCCTAGCTTAGACATGAAAGCCAACTGGGTGACTTTGGGCCAATCACCAGAAAGCGAAGAGCATTAATCCCGCCTTAGGCATCAAAGCTAGCTGGGGGTGACCTTGGGCCAGTCTCACTCACTCTCTCAGCCAAATCCACTTCACAAGGTTGTTGTTGTGAGGAAAAAGGGGAGGAAGGCATATATTTGCATGCCTTGAGTTACTTATAAAGTAATCAAGGCAGAATAAAAATCTAACCAATCAATAAATCCACCCTAACCCTTTTTTAATAGAAACACTGCGTACCATCCAGCAATGTAGCCTTTATACAAATGCTTCTTGCATTCTGGAAGGTACAATTCAGCAACCATCCTAAACATTGATGGGTTATTTTCTATTTTACTGTCTATTTGTTGTACCATATTACGGCCTTATTTCTATTCCGCCTAGAGGCAGCTCATCAATCTTCCGAGTACATAAATAAGCAAGCCAGCGTCCAGCTTTGCTTTCTGACCTGTCCTTCTGCAAATGTTCCCTCCTCCTCTTTCCATTTCTGGACGGCACCTCTCGTGTCCAACAACGGCGCCGGTTTTTACAAGCGCAAAGCTGCTTTAACGCAGTCAGTGGCAGAATCGCTTATGTGCCTCAACAAACAGATCAATAGGAATGAAAACATATTTCGAAACTCTCTATCTGGAGCAGCGCTAGGTGCCTTTCAAGGCCTTCCGATGCCAAATGGAGTGCAGCTGAATTCTATCCGTCACACTTAACAGCACCTAAATAGATCTGTCTCGATTCTCTGAAGTGCACTTAATCAGAAGGCATTAGACTTACTTAATAAAAGCTTGCATGATGCATTTACAGATCTCCACTCTCACGGTCTCCTTCTGAAACATATCCAGGAATGGCAAGAATTTCTCCTTAGGAAATCAAGAGAAAACATCGAGATTAGAGAGCTACGCTCAATTCGATGTATCAGAATGAAGTTGCGCCGTCTTTGGCCACACACAATTATCTTTGGAGCAAGTACCATGGAAATCAATGGGGAATGATGTGAGCTTTCTTTAAATTTGCCCGAGACGCAGATCAGAGAAGCACCGTCAGTTATTCCATTGAACCTAAACGTATACAGGAAGCCCTTGACTTACAACCATCCATTTAGTGTCTGTTCAAGTTTACAACAGCACTGGAAAAAAGGGACTTATGACCGTTTTTCGCCCTTAGGATCGTTGTAGCATCCCCTGGTCATGTGATCAAAATTGCAACTGGTTCCTATTTATGACGGTTGCCATGTCCCGGGGTCCTGTGATCCCCTTTTGCGACCTTCTGACAAACAAAGTCAATGGGGAAGCCAGATTCCCTTAACAACCGTGTTACTAACTTAACAACTGCAGTGATTCGCTTAACAAGGCGGGCAAGAAAGGTCGTAAAATGGGGCAAAACCCACTTAACAACTGTCTTGCTCAGCAATTGAATTTTTGGACTCAATTCTGGCTGTAAATCAAGGACTACCTGTTATTTAAAAAGCTAGCCGTTTTCCAAAGTCAGAAGATATGGAATACCAGCTAGTTAGAATTCCTCAACTCCGGGAAGAGAGCCAGCTGGCTGTTTGGAAAGAGCAAAATAGGTAGAGCATGACGTTCAAACCCCCCAAAGTATGCAGATGCGAACATTTAAGACTTGCGTGAAGGAGATTTGTTTTAATTTTCAGATTTAACTCATCAGACTTCCAGCTAATCTCAAATAGCCTCCAAGAGAAAACGCATGTTTCTTTTAGACAGTAGAAATGCAGGAACCATGTAGCCTTGCAGAAACTCACCAATGAGAAGAGAATGGAGAAATCGTGGAGATAGGTGATGACTTTCTGAATTATTGATTGAAGCTAAAACCAGAAAGGAGACAGAAAAAAAAACATCCAGTAAGAGTACTCTTCCTTTTTATCAACACTAACTTTAATTTCCTTTCATTTTACCCTAATGCCTCTGTTCTGTCCTTCAAGCATATCTAATATTGTTTTGAAAGCAGCCATTCCTTTTGATCTCAGTAAGTTTTACAATAACAAGAGTTCAGTTTTATTCCCTGCATATACACCTATTCACAACCCCCTCACACACACACACGGACCAAACACACAGACCGAGACCAACACAGACTCACGCAAACCAATGGATTCATCAGCTTTGGTTCACTCTATATTTTCTTTTTCAAACAGATTCAGGGTGATAATATACGTTATTGTTAAAAGCACCCAGATTTCTCGGATTTACCAATTTAGCCTGATCGACGTTCTTTGTCCCCATTTTAGAAATGATGACTGGGTTTTTCTTTTACCTGAGGATAGGCCTCTTCAAAAGCCCGATCTGGAGTCATATGTTTAATGACATCAGCTAAAATGGTATTGACTTCACGCTTCTGCAGAACGCAATAAAAGAAAATGGCATCAGAGTGGCCGTAAATTCACAAACTATACAAAGCGAAGACACGTAGATTATGAAGCTGAATAACTGAGCAGCTTTTTGCTACATGGCTAGCATCAAAGACGGGATTCTTTAAAGGCAAATCGTATTTTAAGACAGCGCTGGCCGGCGAAGGTTATGGCAGTTCAAATCTATCACGTCTGCAAAGTGCAATAGATTTACAGCCTCCTGGGTTGAGAAGGCAGATTCCAAGAGTGAAGATTTAACCCGATATTAAAGCTTGTTATACTGAGAATATTCATGTTTCCGGGTTGGGTACCCTGCCGTGCAGATATATAATAGCGATGATATACTGCTGCAGGTATTTCTAGATTAATGTAGGCCACCAAACTGGAAAGGCTATAAAAAACAATTACTATTAGAATTTCAAGCTTTATTCTCTTTTGTCCCATTCTTGAGACAACTCTCCCTAATGCTATGTGTCCAAGGGTGTTAAGTTCACTGGTGACAAACGCACGATGTCGTTTTTAAGATAATTCATTCTCAGGCTGCCAAGAGATATTAGCACGGCCCGAGAGCAACTTCTAAATAAATAAAAACCAGGCATAGCTACTTCCAACACGGCAGAAGCAAATGCTCTCAGCTATCATAAAGAGGGGGAGAAGGTCAAGAAAGGAAAGGAAAGGACAAATGTTGAAATAAGAAACGTTGAAACATGCACCTACCGTAAAATGCCTACACGTATATTCCATCCAGATTTCTGCACAATTGATGTAATCCTAAAAATAAATGCATGAGCATCACATTTCAAGGCGCTCTGGCAGGTTTTCACCCCACCCAGCCTGCTTTTTCCATGTTTAACTGATTCTCTAGCAAGTAAGGTAAAAATACCCTGAGCATACATTTATTTATTAGATTTATAATAAATTTAGGATCCCTAGTGTCTTGGAGCCCCAGAAATGCCCTACAGAGCATTCTGAAGAAGAAGCAGAGCTAGTTTTCCTTCTGGAAAATGGTTCTTTGGGACCTGGATATGCTCATCTTGGTGGTCATTCTGAGAACCGGATGAATAACAGCCATTTTTTGGTGTGCATCTCTCACCTCACTCAAAATTTCAAACCGTCCCTCAGTCCTATGTCCGAGCTGGGCAACATGCTTAAGAGAGAAGGTTGCTAATTTACAGTGCATATATTTCAACCATCTGCCACTCCAACTAAATTGCCAATTTCTTCTACTAAATAACCCACCTGTGGACTCTTCAACTTCGTAATAACTTTCCAGGCTTCATTTAAGATTTGAAGCTGGTCACTTTCCGGCGGGTCAGCTAAGGCCAAATTCTGTCCCAGGGAGCAGAAGAGAAGATGCTGTGAAAATAAAATGCGTCACGCGTCCATTTCACTGCCTCCATGCGTGTTCCCAGTTGAATAAATAACATTAATAATACAAAGGCAGATATTTAATTTGTAAAAGAGAGAGGTCGGAAATAACACCCGGGGGGAAATTTGCTACCCAGATGACAGAAACTTTGGTTAAATTCTTATGGATTTTAATTTGTTTAAATGGCTTGAGTATTTTTGTTCTGAATAAAAAAAAAGCATTTTTTAAAAAAATGAAGCTTACATTTGATGCATAAGAAAATCTTGGAAGAGGCTTTGCCTCTCTGTGAGCAGAATGCTTTATAAATCAAGTTTTTAAATATATTAATTAACTATTACAGCCACAATGGATCACTCCTGGACTGTTATAAAAAGAGAAAGAAGCTATTCTCCAAAGCACCTGAAGGCAGGACAAGAAACAATGGATGGAAACTAATCAAGGAGAGAAGCAACCTAGAACTAAGGAGAAATTTCCTGACAGTGAGAACAGTTAACCAGTGGAACAACCTGCCTCCAGAAGCGGTGAATGCTCCAACAATGGAAGTTTTTAAGAAGAGACTGGATAGCCATTTGTCTGAAATGGTATAGGGTCTCCTGTTTGAGCAGGAGGTTGGACTATTAGACCTCCAAGGCCCCTTCCAACTCTGTTATTCTGTTATTCCCAGACAGAACCAGCTATTATCAAAAGAACGTCCATGGAGAAGTCAAGTCCATAACCACAAAAAACATTTTTGAACCATGGAGTAAAAGACCACAATGCACATTTAATGGAATTATTTTGGGGTCTATGAAGTGGCTGACAACAATAATAGAATGGAGAGAATGCAGACGAATTTACCTTGGGGAACCCAGATTCATCGCACTCTTTGATCATACCAATAAAATCCATCGCCCTGGCCGCAATAAATTCAGCGCTGAAGGCAGACATTATGGAATTCAAGAGCAAGGCGCTGGAAGAAATATTATTTCAGAGCGTTACAAGACAGTCCCCCAATTGATATTTTTATATTTTGGCTTTTACATTAAGATGTACCCAGAACATACAACATTTATGCCTTTACTGCATTTTCACATCCAGAGACCATTAGTGGCTTCTTTGATAAAAGCTTTTTTTTTTTTGTATTCTCTGGATCAATTCCGTCCCTGTTTCTGGCCCGTTGCAAAAACTCCAGACCTGAATCACTACAACAAAATCAACTGTCACCCTTGAGTGGCAAAACAACAGGGCCAAGGTGAAAATCCTCCTGAAAGGGAAGGAGCCAAACGAACAGTTTAGGGAAGATTTCATTTTGCATCTCAGTTACGAAGGGTAGAATAATAAACGCACCGAGCAACATGTTCCTATATCAATATATACTGGAGCAACGGCATATTCTGCCCAGGATGAGAATAAATGACATAAGTCTCGGATAAGTGAATGCTTAATGTGCAAGAAGTCTCCAATTCAAAACATCTGTACTGTAGCTTCATCAGCTGCCAGCCAGGGTTGACAACGATAGTTTTTACTCTATGCCAAGAAGGAAAGGAGAGTTAAAAAAAACAAACTTATAGCACAGCTCTTACTTGTTGCCTAGCTTCCTGCATCTCTCCATCATCTCTGTCAACAAGGTCTACAAAAGAAATAAACAGAAAAATAACAAAAAAAATAAAAGGAAATCAAAAGCACCTGGTACAAGTGGTCCTCAACTTATGGCTACAATTGAGCTCAGAACTACAGTTTTTCCAGTTGTTAAC
Organism: Azemiops feae; assembly: GCA_023970755.1. Classification (NCBI taxonomy): domain Eukaryota; kingdom Metazoa; phylum Chordata; class Lepidosauria; order Squamata; family Viperidae; genus Azemiops; species Azemiops feae. Next base: position 97,097 of record JALGBA010000399.1, on the reverse strand, counting down.
CGGACCGACCCAATTTGACAATATTTTTGCGGCAGTCATTGAGAAAATCACCATGGCCGTTAAGCGAATCCATGGTCGTTAAGCAAATTGATTGTCTGCAATGGGGTATTTTTGGAATGAATGGTGATTAAGCAAATCGCGATTGTCGTGAAGCGAATCCATGGTCATTAAATGAATCGGCTATCTGCAACGGGTATTTTTGCATTTGCAATAGGAGGAACAAAACCTATTTCTGGGGAAGCATCTGTTGTTGTTTTTAAGACGCCTGGAAAACTGAGGTAAAATCTCAGCTTGTGCAAGATTTTGTATTTCCACACGCTTGCGTTTCCAGGAGCGTTTTCTTTTCCAAAAAAAAAAAAGTTGGCACATTGAAGTGTCTCGTCAGAAATCAGATGTCTTGCTTCAGATAGTCTTAAAGGAGCGATCATGTTAAGCTGATGGAATTTAAAAATAAAGGAAGTGTCATCTGCATGACCAAAGTGAAAAAGGAGGATTCCAAAGTAGGATAACAAGTTCCTTTGCTTTGTGCCAAGAAACAAGCTGGGCTGTAGAAACTGAAAGGGTACATTATGCTCAGCGGCTTTGCAGAAGATTCTGCATTCGAATGGTCTCAAATGCTTTTACCAAGTTTGCCTGCAGAATGTCTGAGGTTGCCATGTTTTTATTTATTTATAATATTAAAAAGAAACCCTACAATCTAACGCTCTCTGGGCTGGGTTAAGGAACTCTTCAACATCAGCCTTGAAAGAAATGTTAAGTCAGATCCTTGTCCCACCCTCCAAATTAACTCTTTTTCTGCTGAATATTAGCAGCTGAGCCAGTGTTTCTCGGCCACTTTAACTCCCAGAATTTGCCAGCCAGCCAGCTGAACATATGGGAGTGATTATGGGCTTATGATTATTATTTTATTTATTTACATGTTCTTGCCTTTATTTTTTTTTACAAATAAGGCGACGATCCAACACACCTTCCTCCTCCTACTTTCCCCACAATAATTTTGTGAGTAGGTTGGGCTGAGAGAGAGGGTCATCCAGCTCAAGGTCATCCAGCTGGCTTTCATGCCTTAAGGAAGGACTGGAACCCACAGACTCCTAAAGTCACCAGCTGGTTTTTGTGCCTAAGGCAGGACTGGAACTCACCATCTGCTGGTGATTGGCCCAAAGTCACCCAGCTGGGGTTTCATGCCTAAGGTGGGACTAGAACTCAACAGTCTCCTGGTTCAAGCCTGGTGCCTTAACCACTACACCAAAGTATGCCATGCCTGAGAGAGATTCTACCATCAGGTAGTGCATCTCTTCATTCCCAACCTGTCTAATGAAAACATTGGGTGCATTCAGATGAACCTTCTCCGTTATACCAAGCCCAAGAGATCTTCAAAAGTTTTTCAGAATGAGTTTATTTTTTTACCTCCGCAGCTCGGTAAGCAATGCATTGTAGAATCCAGTCAATTGCCGGAGAATAAAGTGTTAGATACAACGGGATCTCAACGCACTGGGCCACCAGCTGATTCTGGACAGTATCCCCATGAATCTGTGGAGAACATCCAAGGAGAACGGTCACCAAAAAGACCAAGTGGTGGAAAAAAGAGGAAGGATTCACCATAAAGCCGAAGCACGGGATGCTGACCTCAAGGAAAACTCTGGGAAAACTGATTGGAGGTGGAAGCATCCAAAGTCCTAGAAACTGGAGAAATTCCAGTTGGGTCAGTCTGCCCTCTGGTCATCTGATTGTGGGGATGCTATACAATGGTTATAAGGGCTCCATCATTCTGGTCATCTGATTGTGGGGATGCTACAATGGTTACAAGGGCAAGGGCTGGTTGTAAGTCGCTTTTTCAGTGCCCTGGTAACTTCAAACGGTCACTAAAGGAATGGTTGTAAGCCAAAGACTACCGGTAAACCGAGACCTGCCATATGGATGAGCACTTGATAATTTGGAACAGATTGGCCCGTTTTTCTAACCCCAAGATTCTCTACCCCGTCGACAGCTACACAGTCCTTTCCTGTCTGAACTAGGAGGCGGGAAAGAACCTTATCGAAGAAAGGATTCAGGTGCGGATTCTGCCGTAATAAGGACACGTCGTTTACTCACTTGCTTAAAGGTTAGAAGGAAGTCAAAAAAGTTCTTGTCGAGGCTGTCCTTCAGACGAGGGGCTACTTCCATCCCAACCTGTTTGGGGAACCAAATGAATGAAATATGTTCTCTGCTTCTCTGAATGCAGTTCTGTGCATTTCTTGGCAAGTTGAATAAAAACAGATCAGCGTATCGTGGAAGGTTAATTTTCTGTACGATGATGGCAGCGAGATTATTATACGCACAAAGATGGAAGACTATTCAAACACCCACAATGGAGGAATGATCATAAAACGACCAGAATGAGCCGAAATGGCAAAAGTGACCTAACTGGTCGGAGAGAAAACAAGAAGTGCTTATTTTAAAGAACAAAAGACTGGAAACCTTTACGGCAGGGGTCTCCGACCTTGGCAACTTTAAGACTTGCGGACTCCAACTCCCAAAATTCCCCAGCCAGAGTGGCTGATGGTTCGTGGATATCCTAATTCAACAATCCCTTTTCTATTGTTCTGTAAAACCAGATTGGTAAGGGAAAAATATCTTACCCTGCAGAGGTATGTCCTAGCATAGACAGCCACCAAAGGATCACCAATTCCTCGGATCATGGAAGTCAATCGGGGGAGACATTCCAAAATTCCCCTAAAAAAAAATCAATTTGAGGCATAGGTTTTACTTCTGACAGTGGGGTCCTTGGTGCTCTCTGAGCTTGGTGGTTTTCTTGCAGACGTTTCATTACCCAACTAGGTAACATCATCAGTGCTAGAAGGGAGTAGGGTTTTTGGTGACAGAAGGTAGATGGGAGGGGGGGAGGAGGAGGAGTGGAGGAGGAAGAGGAGGAGGAGGAAGAGGAGGACTGTGGGGCCCTTGGTGCTCTCTGAGCTTGGTGGTTTTCTTGCAGACGTTTCATTACCCAACTAGGTAACATCAACAGTGCTATTCTAACGTCTGACACCTTCTAGCACTGATGAAGCTACCTAGTTGGGTGATGAAACGTCTGCAAGAAAGCAAACAAGCTCAGAAAATGCCAAGGACTCCACTGTTCAATCCTCAACAACAAATATTCTCTTCTACCGGCATCACTACGGACAACGTCAAAGGTTTATACATAGGATAAATGGCATTAGACTGGTCACCCCTAAGTTGAGCAATGAAGGAGTCCAAAGTATAGTTAAGCAGCTATGTCATCCCACAGCCATTGCAGCAAACACAGCAAATCCTAACATCTAACAGAATATCCTGTGTGCTCCTCCTGAAGGAGGATCCCGAGGGACTCTGCCCCGTGCGATGTGAACAAAAATCCTGCTCAGTGGATAGAAGAGCTTGGCCTGAGGTTCATAAAGCCCTCCACTCTACTAGAATTTCACGAGACTTTCAATCTTTGAGCACTGGCAGAGGTTTTACTACAGGAAACAGGAAAGGGTAGTAAAGTGTATGCTACTGCAAAATTACTCGGACATTTGCTGAGAGACACTCCAAAGTTTTTGTGACCCTTAAACTTTCATGCTCACTGCTTTACATTTAACCAACTATAGCTATGCAAACAGCAAACCAGAAAGAACTCCACAGAAATTATACATCAAAGACCTATCTTCCTATCAGAGTGTTTGTCCCACAGTTAAAACTCTAAAGCTAAAGCCTGCTATTTATGACCCCAGGAGCCTTCTCTGATCGGTGTGCTAAATTTCAGGGACCAATCAATAAAAAAGCTCTCTGCATCCCAGACATATGTCTTTTCCTATATTTAATGTCCTACACAAAAGAAACCATCAGCGTAAAATGAAATTGCAAAGAGATGGTGGAGACGTCTCAGGCTGGAATCCCCATGTTTCATTGCCACAAGCACCCTATTTATCTAAATTTTCAGGTACTCTTTGACTTATGACTTGGTCACTTAAGAGACCGTTTGAAGTTAGGATGGACCTCCCCAGAGCTAGTTATGACCTCGTTTTGAAATTCTGAAAGACACCCCCCCCCCCCCCAGTCATAACATTGCATTTTGAGCACTTGGCTAGTTTTTATTGCAGTTTTTGGCAGTTTTTTGCTGGAAACTTGTTTGTTTCCAGTTTCCAGTAAAAAAAAACCAAAAACTATTGCGTACAATGGCTTTGCTTAATGACCATAAAAAAAAAAAAGGTCATAAAATCAAACTTGGTCACATGGTGATCTGCTTAGTGATCACCACCACTTGTAACTGTAATTTTGAGCTCAATTACATACCTAAGTGGAGGACGACCTATATTGAATAATCAAATGCTTATCAAGCCTTACGTTTTGGAAAGAAATTTGTTGCACTTCAGTATCGATGTCTCCACATAACTGGTACAGAGTTAGGGAAAAAGAAGAAGAATTCAGAATAAAATTACACATAGCAAAAGAAGCAGATAATATATTTCCAGGATTGTTATAAAATTTTCCTTGGTATCGGCAGTGAAAGATGCAGATAAGTTAAAACCCTTTTGAAAAATGACATAGTCTGCAAGTATGTAGATGACCTTGATTTCACCCAGGACTTTCCTATAATTCTGCCCGCTAAGGGAGGAAAAATTCTCTTGATATTATTTATACTTAACAATTCGATTTCCCAGACTTTGAGAGATCAGTGTTCAGGTATTGATCAAGTTTTATCGCAAACATCTCTCCACACTTCAGTAAGAGTTTCTGTGGCTACACCCTACTCAGACAGACAGATAATGCCTATACTAACTTGGTTATTGCTAACTTGGTTATTGCTTTAGAGGCTGAATTTTTCAACATCAGCAACTTTGAGATGTCTGGATTTCAACAGCCAGCTTGCTTCACCAATTGATTTCTACTGGCCAATCGGGGATCTCTTGATACCCAAGTGGCATATCTTTCTGGTTTCCCTCATTGGAGAATACTCAATGCAATTTGAAATAAAAGTATAAATGAGGTAATATTTCTTTCATCAAAGTCTTATTCCAATAAGGATACAATCTTGGGATGAGTTCCCGGATGGAAGCAATCTTGAAAAACCAGTTTAAGCAGGTTTCTTTGGCGATATCGTTCACACTTTCAGGAGTAAAATTGTCTGATTAAAATTAAAAAACAAAAAACAGAAGTCTTAATTAAGAATCCACTTCCTTATACTATCTCTCAATTAAATTAGACACGGTATTGTAATCATCTGAGAAAACAGCATTCAACCGTATAAAAATATAGCATCATTAAAAATGCTAGTTTTAGAGGTCATTACTGTGTAATTTTGAAACTAGAGATTCCACTAAGTTTTGGTTTGTGATGGTTCTTGGCAATTTCCAATTTCGTATTTGTGAAGCTTTGATTAATAATAGCACAGTGTTTAATAGCTAGATACCATTAAATAGCAATTAATAGCCATAGCAATAGTACTTAGACTTACAGTATATACCAGAGGTCCCCAACCTTTTGGGCACCAGGGACCGGTTCCATGGAGAAATGTTTTTCCGCGGACCGGAGGGTGTGTGGTTTTGTGTGTATCCCACAGATGGGGCTTTGCTTGTTTGTGCAGACTGGTTGCTGGCATGCCGTGGCCCGGTACTAGTCCACGGAGCGGGGGTTGAGGACCCTGGTATATACCACTTCATAGTGTTTTACAGCCCTCTCTAAGAGGTTTACAGAGTCAGCTTATTGCCCAAACAATCTGGGTCTTCATTTTCCCAACCTCAGAAGGATGGAAGCCTGAGTCAACCCAGAGCCAGTCAGGATCAAACTGCAGGTAGTTGCCAAAATTAGCCTGCAATACTGCATTCTAACCACTGCGCCACCACGGCTCAATAAATTAAAATGTTATTTTACTAATACAGGCATTTATTGAGGGGAAAAAGTCTACCATGATACACCCGCTTATACCAGCATACAGCCCAGTAAACAGAATGCAACGTATTTCTGAATACGATGTCAAAGAAATCAGTCAAAGGCTATATCCCACACAGGACAAATAGCAGCAGCAAATGGAATACACCAGCATCCACTGCTCTTTGTGGGGAAAAATCCCCAGTTGAATCCATCAATAAAAACTTAGCATATGTATTTGTGTGTGTGACGTAGATGGCTGGTTGCGGTTTCCCCGCAGTCACGTTAATCATAATTCGTGCACTTGGCAACCATCACACATTTTGTAAACAGTTGCGGCATCCCACAGTCACAGGACTGCCAGTTGTGACCTTCCCATCGGGCTTCCGACAATGGGGAAGCTAGCTAGCAGGGAAGCCTGCAAGTGGTGTCTCACTTAATGACTGCGGTGATTCAGTTAATGACCCCTGCGAAAAAGGTTATAAATTGGATGCTGTTGCGCAATGCCTCGCTTAATTATTGTGTCGCTTAACTATTACTTTTTTTGGTCCCTACTGTGATCGTAAGTCACAAAGAATACTTCTGGACACGGTGGAACGATTCTCCTGATCTGGTCTGCCTCAAGGTCCTGATGCCCTGGTCCACAATGTTGGCCTACAGGCGAAAATAATATCACTGGGCGGCATCAAGACACTTGAGCTGGTTCTTGACTGACCCAGTTTTAATTCCATCAAGTCCTCTGAACCAAGATGTCTCCTTGGCTGGTAGGAGAAAAAGGCCAGCTTTGTTTATTGTAAGGCAAAAGTGGAACAGATGGATTGATGGGGCGGCCCGGGGTGATTTTATCCCTTCTGTATTCCAAGCACCTCTTTGGCACAGAACAAGAGGAACAGCAGCTTTCACTCAATTGCAAGACGCCACCGTTTGTTATTCCGCTGCCGTTTTCTTTCAAACACACAGACCCCAGGCACAGATTTTGGGAGACTGCAATCCTCTCCTGTGTTCACCTCCCCTCCTTGCAGCTGAGGACTCTTACATAATGGAGTGCTATGGGGATCCAGATTCTTCAGTTCAAGCATTTATTAACTGCCGAGTTGGTTAAGGACAAGCACCCTTAACTGAAGCCGCTCGACAGAGAACGCAACAAGAAAGATTAGGAATGCAACAAAGCACGGTTTCTAACCCTTCCGCGAAGCCCAACTAATTTTGGGTTGCATAAACATTTCAATGATTTTTTTTAAAAAGGGAATTTTCAACGCTCCGCTAAGAAGCAGTTGGCTTCGCCGAGCATTCGTTTTTAGGCATAAAGCTTTGGTTTTGTTATCAAGGGCACAGCGGAGTCCTTTCCAATTATTTCTGCTGCAGGCCGGTTTCTGGACGGGGTGGGCTCAATCAGAATCTGCTCTCTTTTATCCGAATGGAAAGAATGAGCACAAGGCATAACGAGCGTGTTCTCGTCTCGCAGACAAACCGTTCAAGGCACAGCTTTGCCCGGGAAATTGTCCGCGTTTGCCATACCTGGGATTTCTCATTCCAGCAAGACTGCAAGAGGGGACTCTAAATGAGCTTCAGGCAAAGGAGACATATATCCTCAAACGACTCAAACAGGAGTAAAGGAGCAATAAGCAGAGGCAAAAGATCACAAGGGATCTCAAACTATCCTGCGCTTCTAGAGAGAGAGAGAGTTTGGTGTAGTGGTTAAGGTGCTAGACTAGAAACTGGGAGACTGCAAGTTCTAGCCTCCATTAGGCATGGAAGCCAACTGGCTGACTTGGGGCCCGTCACTCTCTCTCAACTCAACCCAACCCAACCCAACTCAACTCAACTCAACCAAACTCAACTCACAGTTGTTGCGGGGAAACAAGGGGCAGGAGATGTATGCCTTAAGTTGTACCAATAAAGGCAGGAGGTAAATAATACAACTGCATACACATTTTTTTAACTGGTAAAGCATCTTCACGTTGAGCTAGAGACCAAAATGACTTTACCACACCATCTCCTTGAATGAATATAAATGAATAAATGGACTTTATTACAATGGACACCACCATGCTATTTTCTCAATAACTGTATGGAAAGGGTAAGCTTCTATTGGATTCTGCCAGGATCATTTTTCAAGTCCCCGATCTAGTTACAGCCTTGAGATGTCCTGGTAGGGAACTACCCTAACTTTTTTTGGAGATTAACCAAGATAAGCGAGGGGTTGCCTCTTGAATCAAAGTCCTTATGTTTATACAGAGAAGTTAGGAAGTTAAACGTCTGAGATATTTTGGAAAGCCTTTTAAAACCTTTCTCAATTGGTTTTGTTCATCTTTTCTACTGCTAATTCTGAATAGTTTGCCTCCAACTGGAGACAAAGATGCTAATGAGAGTTTGCTATCTTATTTGCTATGGAACATCTTACCTGGCAATGGGGTACAATGATCTGTACACATAGAAAAGATCCTTTCATACACCAACTTTCCTGCAATGACAACAAGAAGAAGATGCAAAAACACAATTTGCGTAGCCATTCTAGATATAATTGGTTATCAAGTATATGAATTAAAATTAGAAAATTGAAGTAGCGATAATTTAGACGTGCTAGCACTGATGGTGTTATCTAGTTGGGTCATGAAATGTCTACAAGAAAGCAACTATGCTCAGAGAGCACCAAGGACCCCACAGTCCTTTTCTCCTCCTCCTCCTCCTCTTCCTCTCTGCAAACTCTACTCTCTTCTAGCATTGATGATGTTACCCAGTTAGCTCATGAAACATCTGCAAGAAAGCAGCTCATGAAACATCTGCAAGAAAGCAGCCCTGAGCTACAAAAATGATCTTCTATCAGTAAAATCTCAACTGTACGGTTGTTTTGAGATAAGTTAACCCTCACACTATCTATTCCATTAGAACTCAGAGGAGAAAACAGAGGATATTATGTTAAACAATCAAGACATTTTAAGAAATGTGCAGAAAAACTGCTCTCTTAAAAATGCTATTAGCTGGATATCCTCTCTAAAAGGTTTTGTGGCAGACTCACGCCAGCTCCAGCTCCTGCTGTCAAGAGGAGAATGGGTTACAAATCTAAATAAAGACTTCTTTTTCTCTGTCTCCTCTAATTCTAATCATGTTGTGCTTTTGGTTTGCCAAACGCACTTTTGGCATTACATCATGCTGCCCTCAAGTGGAATAATGGCTACATCATTGTATCTTGCCTGACAGTCCAGACTTAAAAGAGGATATAATCTGCTTTGTTAAATTGCAGAGTGAAAGGGATGGCCGCTCTAAAAAAACTCCCTAATCTGCTATTATCCAAAAACTGTTTTTAAAATAAGTTGGTGGTGCTGCATTTATTCTATACTGTAACGTACGCAAGATGTCTGTCAGGCTGCGTTTCCCAACCTTGGTCATTTTAAGATGTGTGGACTTCAACTCCCAGGCTGGGAGGGGAGTTGGCTGGCTGGGGTATCCCGGGAGTTGTAGTCCACACATCTTAAAATGGCTAAGGTTGGAAACATTGTTATAAGGGGTCTAGGTGTACGCAGGAACATCTATGCATATGTGGAAATAATATCCATAATTATTTTTAGCTACCAGAAAACCATTCATATTTTCTTTTATTTAAACAAAAAAAAGAACACAGTATGGCTTATACTCACCAAAAGTATCAAGAATGTCTGTTATTAAGACAAATTTACTGGGATAAAACTGAATCACGGTTGTATCTGAAAGAAGTTTAGAACACTGGGTGGAGAAAAAAAGCGAAACGAAAATTAATCTGTTGTGTCATTACACAGAGTGGTCATTTTGCTGATTAAAAGGCTGCTTGAAGATGGCCTGTTTTTCTAAGGGCAGAGTTTAATCCCCTTTTGCAAACGTGAAGATTTCCCCTCCAACTCTCTAGCATTCTCTTATTTATTTCCTGGCTGACCCCTCCAGCTGCCTATGGATTTCTTCAGCACTAAATTCCTTCTTAACCCAACAGCAATGGAATGGAACCGCTGCTAAGCCCCACCGTATTATTTATAATATATTCCAGATGTTTCCAGCAGTGAAAGATAAACAGTCCCAACAAACGCAGGGGAAGGAAAGGTGGAACAGAGATGCCAGACTCCTCAGCCTTCTACAACTGAATACTCAAGACAGCAAAACCCTGGGAAGTCTCTTTTCGAAACCCTCCTCAACCAACTTTGAAAAAACGAAAATTAACCAGGGAGAAAGAAAATAAACGGATATGAAGAGGTTGCTCTTTCTACCCATTATGGCTGTTATTAGTTGGGCTGGACCTCTCCCAAACGGGGCAGTCGTGCTGAATGCTCGGAGAGCAAGAATAACAGAACATCTGGGCCTTCCTGGATATCCCCTTTCCAGTGATTCCTGTGTGTGTGTGTGTGTGTTGTATGGCATGACAGGATACAGCAGTGGTTCTAAACCTTTCCTTCGCCACGGACCCCTTTAAATACTTTTTGTGGCCATGAACCATGGCCATGGACCTCCAAGACTTAACTCGAGATTTAAATCATAACATTTTTTTCAAGCCTTCGTGGTCCCCCTGTGACATTGTGCCCCCCCAGTGGTCCGTGGACCACAGGGTGAGAACCGCTGGAATACAGCATTAGTGCATAAAACTTCACAAAAACAGCCTATAAAATGTATATGAAGGTAAAGGTTTCCCTGTCAATCATGTCTGACTTTAGGGCTCGTTGCTCATCTTCGTTTCTTGGCCGAGAAAACCAGTATTGTCCGAAGACAATTTCTGTGGTCCTGTGGCCAGCGTGGATATACACCAAAGGCAGCACGGAACGCTGTTACCTTCCTGCCGAAGTGGTACCTATTTATCTACCTGCATGCTGTCGAACTGCTAGGTGGCCAAGGCTGAGGCGAGCAACGGGAGCTCGCCCCGTTGTATGCAGCTCAGGTCTTGAACCCGGGCTGTCAGCTCTCTGGCTGCCAAACTCAGCATCTTTAGTCGCCGAGCCATCGCGCCCCTCGATATAAAATGTATAGCAAAAGAACCCCAGAGCAGTGAATTATTTTAAAAACAGACAGTGCAAGTGATAATAAAATTGTGAACAGAATTAAATTATGTATGAGCAGTTACTCGAGCGACTAAAGATATGGCCGGATATCTAGGCCAGGGGTAGGCAACCTTGGCTCTTTTATGACTCGTGGACTTCAACTCCCAGAATTCCTGAGCCAGCATGGCTGGCTCAGGAATACTGGGAGTTGAAGTCCACGAGTCATAAAAGAGCCAAGGTTGCCTACCCCCGATGGCCATTTAGCCAAGAATAACGCAGCAATTCCTGTGTTAAGTAATCCATACAGTAACCAGGAAGGATTAAGAATTGCTGCAGAATCCTTCTGCTTTCTTCTTCTTTTCCTTTTTTCCTTCTGGTCAGCCCAGGGATTCTTACCTGCCACGAACCTTTTCGGTATAAATACTTTACATAAATAAAACACCTACCTTAATGACCACGGCGTTCATTTAACAATCACTGCCGAAAAGACTGTTAAAATCAGGTCGGTCACATGACCGACCCATTTCCTGACTTACAACCATTAACGGGCAGCTCTGTTACTCTCGTAACTTGAAGACCAGATATATACAGAAATGGTGAAAGTATCACAGCTGGGCTGTCTGCAAGTTTCTTGCTCAAGCGTGCCCACTCAAAAAAAAAAAAGGGGGGGGGAGAGAAAGAAACCTGGAAGAAGCAGCTAGGAACTCTTCTGAAAAAGTTAAAAGCATCTTTCTTCATTTTTATAACCCTTCTTATCCTAGCATAAAACAGTGTTATGCTCACCTGAATAACAATCTTAAGGGCTTTGACTTTCTGATCGGAGGCCCACGCATCCTTCAAGGATTGGTTGAGTTCTTCAATCCGGTTGGTGTAGTCTTGCTGGGTTAAGTTTAGTAATTCCTTTTGGGAGCCCTGAGAAAGAATGTCGGGTGCAAACGGTGAGTTATTTGCTAACAGCTTTATCCTCTCGTTTTGGGAGAGCAGCCTGGGAAATGCAGAACTGCTGTCCTGTATGGTACAAACCAGCTATCACTGCTATTCACTCCTACAGAATTCCAGACATCATCTTTCCTTCTCCAACAAGCATTTCTGTGTCATGTTTTACGGATTAGAAGAACATACAGATCGCCCTCAACTTATAACCATTTGTTTAGTGACCCTTCAAAGTTACAACGCACTAAAAAAAAGGGATCTTTTTCACAATTAAGGATCATTGCAACATCCCCAGGGTCATGTGATCAAAATCCAGACGCTTGGTAATTGACTCACATTTATGACGGTTGCAGCGACCCAGGGTCATGTGGTCGATCCCCTTTTGCAAAGTCAAAGGGGAAGCCAGATTCACTTAACAACTGTGTTACTAACTTAACAACTGCAGTGATTCACTTAACAAGTGTGGCAACAAAGGTCATAAAATGGGGCAAAACTCACTTAACAACTGTTTTGGGCTCGACTGTGGTCGTAAGTCGAGAACTACCCCCTTTTTTAAAAAAATCTATTTTGATTAATCTAATCAAAAGCTCTCATTTCAGTTTCCTCACCAGACAGTACAACGGAGTGTAGATTGTGTGAAAAACCTACAGAATGCTGAAAGGAAGGACAGACATTTCTTTGCTTTAAAAATGAATTTTTGCTCACTTCTTCAAGATCATCCAATTCTTCTAGTCTGGTTCTCACTTTCTCTGAAACGGTGGATCCAGGAGTTGAGGCTTTTCCTGCAAGTAATTACATGCTTTAAATTGTACAATCCGCAAGAATTTAATTTACAAGGAAATTACAGTAATTTTGGACTGAATTAAAGAATAAATTATGCCCCAATAGTAGCTGAAGAAAACAATTACATGCAGAGTGAGACATTTCAAACTTTTGTAATTGGCAGTATTTTAGACACCGTGGGCCAAATTTCTGGTTTATAAAAGCCTTAGGAATCCTTTGTTTGGAAAACAAATGTACAGCCGTCCAATTTACGGATTTGTTTTAATAGTGTGAAGACTCCAAATGTATCAAAATAGAGAGTGTTACTTCAGGAGGAAGCTCCTTCATGTCTGTAATAATTTTCCAATTAAGCAACATGTTTTATAAAAAAAGAGAATAGAATAATGCCGGCACTTATATGGAAAACTTTTAAGTTAAACATTTGGAAGTGAATGCTTACCTTTTTCAGATCCCATGTATAAATTCTGTAAAGGAAACAGAAGTTCAGTTTCAATTAGTGATTCTCAACTGTCCAGTTCTGTTTACATAATCAAACGCCGACAATCCCTATCAAAATTCATATTGTGAATTATCCCCCATTACGCAGAGCTACAAAGTGGCTGGCTTGATATGTTCTAGGAATTCAATCATTATACTTTGTAAGCCCAGCCAATTATAGTTTAAAGTATGGTTTTGCAGCTCCAAAGGTTCCAGCCAGGAGAAAAATAGGACCCAATGCCAATTTTCAGCATGACTCCATAAGTTCCCTTTATTTTATAACTAGATTTCCCTCTTTAGATTTTTTTTTCTTGCATTCCCAACACCTTTGTATTGTTAAACAAGATTAAAAGTGGACTCACTATGGACAGTTTCTCATTTGTTGTGTAGCGTGCCAAGATTTCACCACGTTTGCTTGACCAAGGTTCAAAGTCACTTCCCACAGACAAACTCTCATCTTTATCGTGCTTCTTCCTGGCATTATCCTACAAAGGAGTAAGAAAGAAAGCATAGCAATCTTACATAAATAGAAATTGCTGCTTGTAAGTTAAAAAAGCCTTTTTATCTAAATTGAAGATAAAATTCAGTGTTACCAGACCACTACCAGAATGAATAAAAGCCAGTGACAAAGCATAAAACTGTCAGAAATTTATATTTAAAAACTCATAATTGTAGGCAAATCCATCAGCTATCCAGTAAAAGCACAGATTGGCTCCCAATGGAAAGAGGCACAAATGAGTCTGGTCTTTGCCTTCAGCACCATGGAGAGCTCCCCGCAAGACACGTTAAACTGCTTATCTTCTTTGCAGTCTCCCATTCCTTTGAGTGCCAGAGCTGAAAATGACACATTTCCTACCATTTTGAATAAAAAAACTCCCAAAATATACTGTTACACAGACCCTGATCAAGCTTAAAATTGATTAACAAAAGATCTTCTCCCTTCTGTCCCTCCCTCTAAAACTGAGTGGCAACCACAACATCGGGGAAGGAGCCCATAAGTGTGACATGGCCCTATCCACTGTAGTCTTCGCTATAATTTAAAATTTTTGCTGGCTTCCCAAAAAAGGGAAGGCAGCTGAACTCTCATCCAGATAGCTTCAGAGTCTGAGTATGACCCACTGAGAACCAAAAAGAGAGAAGCAGAAGATCTCTATCTCTACTCGCTGCTAATTATAATTTAAAGAGTTTGTGTTCTTTGTCCACAAGTTAGAAAATACAGAAGAAACATCGTGGAGACGTTATTGTTTGGCTAGGATGACATTAAAGAACATTCAGAAGGTTTCTTCCAGTTGGTTTGACCAGAACTTTGTTAGTTCCTCCTAACTCGGGAGACATAAAGAGTTTTGGACACACACACATTTGCAGAACGCAGGGGCAGCAGTAACATCAGCCCCCTACCTAACTGGTCTGAAATGTCATTACCGTTGTCATGGTCAGCAATGGATCAGCAGTGGCTGCAAACAAGGATAAAGGATCTGTGCCATCCAGAACACTGCTCAGTGGGTCCAGCATTGAACTAGAGGAGGAAGATGATGTAGAAGATGTGCTTCCTTTACGGCCCAGTTTTTTGGTCTTTGATTCCGTAACCTGAGGAATAAAATAGCATATGTAAGAAGTTTGCAGCCCAATTCTTTCCAGGCCTATTTCAAAGGGCACTTATTCCAAGACCCAGGCAAACATGTGTAAGAGACCAGCTCTTGTCTATTTTGGGTTGAGACGTTCAACTCTGTGAGCAAGGAATAGTTACTTAAGTAGACAATGGTGCAGAATAATATTCAATGCTACACAAAGCCTAATTCTGAACAAGCTTAAAGAGTAGATCTATCTGGCTGCAATTATAAAACTAAACATTCTGCCACCAGTGTTTACTGCAAGTAGTATAGAATTTAATTTCCCTCATTTGAAGTCATACTGATGGTATCAGCAGACCTTTTTATGGAGGTATGGCAAACCAAAAAGGTCTTGCTTATTTATTAATCAAACTTGATAATGACATTGTTGGTCTAGATTCCACCCAAGCAGACCAACATGGCAATATCAAGTTTTCTGCAGATTACCAGGTAAACCTACCATAATGGGTTTGAGTGGGTGGAAATCTCCAAATTCCACAGACACAGCTTCCAGTCTGCACGGTTCCAATTCACGCTCATAGTTTCGTATTCTTGCATGCCTGAAGGACAAAAGTAAATATATATATATACTGTATAGGTATATGTATGTACATATATATATGTGTGTGTGTGTATTTTCATGAGCAGACATGATTTGCAAAGTTCCACTCATAGGATGGAAAAATCTTATTCATATGTTCCGCTAATGCAAAAGGGGATGAGATACCCTCGGTTATGGCTTCACCAATGTGATAGCCAAGGATTCATTTGGGGGGGAAATAAATGAAGGAATCATAAATCACATCTGGCAAGTCAGTTTTAATCCATGACTGTTTCAGCAGAGTCAAGTATTCAAACCAGTATGCTGAAGGTCAAGTCTCACACACCATTCCACAATATTTTCTATAAGATGTTTAGAAGAATTCCGAAGAAATCCACAGAGTAGACTGTCAACAAGTGATTCTTCTAGAGATGTATTTCTTTATTAAATTTATTTACCGCCCCACTCACCGAATTCTAATTCCAATCACTGTAACCAGCATGGGACAACCATAATGATGGTAAGCCCAATTTAATACCATCTGAAGGATCAAGCCTGAGATATACCATAATTCATAAAAGTAAATTTTATCTATATGTTCAAGGCAAGTTGCAAAAAAAATATATTCATTTTTGTCAGTTCAACACAGACATTTTGCAACTTGTAAAAAAACATTTACTAACAAAAGAGAAGGAAGATTTATGTCCCAAGATGAATCACCAGTGACACCAACTGGCATTAGAAAGAAATGAATGTAGAATATTGTTCTTTCTTTCCAAAAGCTAATTTTTGGACTGACACATTGCTATAAGCTTCGTGTTTAATGTTAGTATATTGAAGAAATCATAATGGCTGGATTCAACCAACGTGGTCAGCTGTAAGACAGTTTGTCAGTGTGAAGCCAGTCACATTTGAAAAATATACACTTCTCTGTAATAAGTTGAGTTTGGAAGTAAAAACTTGAAAACCTAAAAATAGAAGTTATTTCAGCAACATTTCTGCACTCACACATTTCCTTTGGAATCCTACTTTTGTGGCATAATTAAGGGAAGTGACAGCACATATAAAAGTCTAGAATTTTCTCAAATATGTAACTTTTCATCACACTTTTATACTTTCAGGGTAATTTACTTAAAACCTTTATTTTGGCCATTTAACTATTGTCCTATAAACAGTACCACTTGCCGCACAGTGTTTTCACATTCGTGGGACAATATGAAAATCAAATCATCTTTAAAAAATAAATTAAGCTATACCGTTTTACTTTATTTTTATTTGGAAAGGGGTTTCTGTAGTTTTCCTCGATCTGGAATTTCCCTTGGTCAAAGATAGTATCATCAAAATCAACCTTTTTTAATTCTTTTTTTTTTTTTTAAACCTCTTTTAAAACCTGTCCCTTTTTTTTCCAGATGGGTCCTTCATTTTTTCCCAAGGAAACTCACAGTAGGATATCCCTGTTGGATTTCTACCTGCCCAAGCCTCTCTGAGGGCCTTAAGGCCACAATCCCACAATTCCACCACCACCCCCCGGGAAGACATAAGTCCATCCTTCTCAGCATGTGCAGGATGATGGGAGTTGTCATTCCGACGCTTCTAAGGAGGACCACGGAGGGGGCCGTCCTTTAAAACCCCGGCGCCCCCTCCCCAGCCAAGTCTGAGGCCTAGTGTCCTCTGAGGACAGAATAAAAAGGGCGGGAAAGCCGAGGCTCCTTTATTTTGAGGGCCCCTTCTGCTTCTTCCTTTCCTTCCCTCCCTCCCCGCCGCGATTCTCACCAGGGGAAGGCAGCCATCTTGGTTCCCTCACGTGACTCCCCGCCCGCGAGCGCCGCCCGACGCCGGAGCGGCCACGTTGGCGAAGGGCGCTTGCCCGGTTGCCTTGGCTACCGAGGGGCGGGGCGAGAGACTGCTTGGAACTGAGCGGGCGAAGGCCTTCATAAGAAGTGACGCTTATGTTGATACTAGCTTAGGCTGGTTTGGCCGAACTATGTTGGCTTATCCGTAGGGACTCAACTTTTAAAGCAATTTTTTTTCCACCTTGGCAGCTTTCAGCTGTGTGGACTCCCAACTCCCAGAATTCCCTGGCCAATCAGGGAAGTTCCCAGCAAGGGAATTCTGGGAGTTGGAGTCCACACAGCTGCAAAGCTGCTTTAGAAGCTTCCTACTAAATCATGACATTGCAAGGCAAGCGGCTGAAGGTGGCTTGTCCGACAACCAGAGCTTGGGGTGAACACAGCTTTTAGTCAGCCAGATGTGACTGGGTGCAATGTTGGAAATGAATCTTAGAATTGTTAGGATTCTTTATGTCCTCCCCCCCCCCCCCCCCCACTTTCTAGAATTGTTTTTTTCTCTCTCTCTAGGATCCTTGCTGCCTGGCTGGGACTGATGGAACTTGTAGGGCAGTCCCAAAAGCATTTGATTCCAGAAACAGATGATGTCTGTGCTTTCAAGCCGAAATAAATAAATAAGAAAATAAATAAGCAGCAAGCACAATCCATTTAAAGTGTTTGCTTTTTTTCAGTGTCCCCCGACTGATCGCTGTCCCACAGCCTAGATGTGAAGGTGTTATAAAGTGGAAAACTGAAGTCTGCACGGTTTTGATCCTCCAAAATTATCCTTAGCATGACAGAAACGGGTTGAGGAAGAAAGTGTATATGCACGCAGACGAACACTTGAGGGTTTTTTTTTAAAAAAAGTTTAATTGTGTAATATACTTAAGGAGATTTAAAAAAGGACAGGTGAAAACCAATATAAAAAAATAAGGCTTATAATAGCATGGCATTCCACTCAAAAAAGCAAACAAATATCAAAGAATAAATAAATATGAAACATTAAGTTACAAAAAGGCATCCTGGCACTTGTAAATAGAAGAGCATACGCTGTTAATTTATAAATAAAAAAATTCTGTTTTAAAATATCAAAAGGTCCATTTAAATTACTGAACTTGTAGATAAAAACATGCTTCTATTTACATGTGGCCTATGGCTAACCTCACAGCACACAGATTAGATTAGCATGGACATTTTTAGCATCGACATAACATGTAAACTGTAGTCTAACATGCAAGGTAATATCCACAATTTTTAAGTCAGCTTGTGAATCTTCAGTTCAGATTTTCTGAACCTCAAGCAGGAGCACTGAAAATATTTAAAACCAAAACGCAGTGAATTATTTCCATGAGAAACAGTGAATTATTTCCGTGACAAACGCTTGCATTATGCTACTCAAATTAGCCAAGGGCAATCTTTAAAACCATGATTGGTTACATCACAATTTGTGGCTTGTCCATTTTCACCATGAAAGCAGAGCTAACCTCTGTAGTTCATTGACTCCTATTTCAGACCTCCCTTCAGATAAAACAAGCATAGAAACCGATTTAAAAAAAGCCAGAAATACAAAGCATTTGTGCAAAATTCAAATCAGATGCTTGTTTGACCAAATGCTGGTAATCAAGTTGGGGTTTGCGTATACATCCTGGTTTAGTCAGGATGAAAAATTCAGTGTCTGGGTCTGGAGGTTGCTTAAAATTTTACATTGTTGATTTGTTCATCCGTCTGTATTGGGTTTTTGTCTACAATAAACCAGGATAACCCAGCAAGTTTGGATTACCATTCTATCAATAATCCTTGACTTTTTTTTTTTTACACTGGCATCAAGATAGCCCCCCCGGTCCCAAATGTGATTTTAAAACATTGCATGATGTAATAAAAGCATTAGGAGATACATGTAAGTTTATAAGCATCTTAGTCTAAATAACTGTGTCCATGTATAAAGTTAACCCCATTTTTTAGCTGAACTTTAATTTTTCAATTCAATTGGGAATGATTCCAGTGATTCCACATCTGAAACCACTACCACTGGCAAAATATTAATGTGAACATGTAAACTTAACATTAGACATTAACTGTGACTCAATAAGCTACTGGGATAAAACACTATTAAGCTAAAAACAGCACACCAATTTATTTCCCAACATGGTCTTGTTTCAATCTGTCAAAATCACACTAAAATCCACTCCGCTTCCCCCCCCCCCAAAACAATATTTACATGAATACAATATGTATTTTGAAATAGTCTAGTTCATCTTGCTTTTCTGTGAAATTTAAGATTGTGGTTAATCTCATCTTATACGTTGAAAGAGAAGAGATGGGCAGTGTTAGTCCAATTTACCATTAGTCCCATATTAAGTAACACTGGGCTAATATAAGTTGGACAATGTTGGTTCAACTTACTACTAGCACTGGTCGTTCATTATTCAAATGTTGTTTATAAAGACCGCCCCCAGATATCTGGATTTAAAAAGATAAATGAGGCAAATGTTTACCAAAATAGGTTTGCCTGCCCAGCTAATAGTTGTTATCATTTGTTTTGTACTAGTTCACTTAGTACAAAAACCAAGTTTGACGGCATCTTTTAAATGAGATCTCACAGCATGCGCAGAAACAAGACCACAGCCAGAAAAATGAGGTGAGTGAATACAGTATTTATACCCTCTGATTAACAGCATCATTGCTGAAAACTTAAACATTTGTTCAATAAACGCCATCATGACCCTCCCGATTTCCAGAGGACTGAAGTGCCCAAGAGGAGCTTTGTGCAACGCAAAAGTGCAGCCACCTTTGGAAACGATCCAGAGAGCCGAGACCAAAAATTTCCTTTTCAGAAGTGCTCTGAACTATCCCAAAGCATGACAGAGAGAAGCAGGAATGCAGGACATCTAAAGCAACTACACTTCAGGGTTATTTATTGCACAATTGAAAAACGCAGCCCAGGTTCAAAAAGATCCTTGAAAAATCCCCATGAAAACATCTACTCGAGGGAGTAAGCAAAGCCCCCAAACCCAGAACTCAAATGGAAGGCTCGCTTCGCAGGCATTCGTATTTCCTTCACACCTTCATTCATCCATATTTCCTTCGCCTTCATCCATATTTCTTTTGCCTTCATTCATTCGTATTTCCTTCATCTTCATCCATTCATATTTCCAGAGTCTTCTAAGTCTCTCTGACAGGACTACGTACAGATCTGTCATTGACCTGCATTTCGGAAGGAACATCTGGAGAACGTTGAAGGACAACGCTACACCACTTCCTAGCCTAGGGAATGCTGCCTTCTTAGGTTGTCACAACACTTGGCTTCTTTCTTGGGATTCTTCCTGCAGATACTCCTGAAAGCAAAAAATCAGAAATAACTGGCTCTTGTTTATTAAAAGGTAACTAGCTTAAAATGCCAACCGTTTGTCAGAAGCAAGCAGTTTTAAAGCAGGTGCCAATGGAAGTTCTGTTCTCAAGGTCAGCTTACTAGAGGAATAGAATTTCTACATATAGAAATAAATCAAGGTTGTCCATGATAGCGATGAGAAGCAGCGACAAAACAGCTGTTTTTCAGCTTAAGCAGATTTGGGACGTTTAAATTCCTGAACTTCTAAGAAACTCAGCAGGCCCACATTAAAATTCTGTATGTAGTCAACAGATTTCGAATTATTTTGTCCAAACACTTCCTGATGGAGAAAAATCGCTGTGACGATTCTAGACAAAACTATGGGGAGGTACAAGAAAGCTGTGGAGAGGTAAAACCACTGCAAGGTGGGTTGGTTGATCTTTAAACAACTTGGATTCATAGTGATTTAATTTGCAGTCTGTGGTTAGTCATGGCTTATTAAATAAACCACAATTGGTCAAGTTCATCCAACACACTAAAACCACCCCCAAAAAGTACTTCCCAACCCATGATGGCTGAGTTCTCTCTCTGCCCAAACCAACCCCCATTTTGACTTAACACAATGGACAAAGCCAGACATGACTTGAGTATCGTAAGTCACCTTTTTCAGTGCCGTTGTAACTTCAAACGGCCACTAAACAAACGGTTGTAACTCAAGGACTACCTGTAAACCCTTTCTGCCTTTTTTCTAAATTAATGTTAGCTTTCGGAAACCCTTTGTATCGCATCAAAAAGAAAGATCCACATGCACAAGCACAATTAGCATCCAAGATCTTCTAAGGCCACACACTTCCCCTCATCATATTACATACATATGATGTATGTATGAGGCACAAACATGCATAATCAGGTGAGAAACAGGTTAATGGTCCAGCCAGGAAGTTTTAGTTAAGACACAAAAAAACCCCTAACATTCAGGCATCGGGTGTTATCCACAAATAAAACACAACTAAAAATAATAATAATAAAAAAATGCCATCTGCTCAGTTTCTGAAGCTTTGCTCAGAGGAACCTACTACGGTGGCCCCGAGTGAAACTGAGTCGCCTCTTCATGCAACCGGTGATCACAACTTTGGCATTTTGTGTTGTGTTCATTCCAGTGAGGGTTAGTACGGCGCAGTTAAGAGCACAGCTGTTGCACCAAAAGGAAACATCTGCTGCTTGAGCTTCTTCTACGGAAAGCTTCCCTTTTTACTTGAGAGGTCCCAGCACCGGATTTTGTGTACACACCTGAAGAGGCCTTGCTAGGCACTCTGCTGTCTGAGGGCTTCTTTCTATTTTGCTCAGCCCTTTTCACTGAGGCCTTAGAGGTTCTGATTGAACATAAAAGGAGGCAATAAGTCACCTGCATCCAAGGTAAAATGCTATTTCCCCACACACCCGTGCACGAGAAGTTCTTTCTTACCCTTGCCTGGAGAGCAGCCTTTGGATAGGAGCATTTTGACCCTGGCTGGGCTGGAGAACTCTGCAGAAGAAATAACATTTGGATTTTGTAATAATACCGGCTGCTTTCTGATAGAACAGCAGGAGAAAGAGAGTAATGAAAACTGCTAGAAAATTCAGGGTGGAATGGGGGTGGGAAAGCAAGGGACAAATAAACAAGACAAATTGTTGTAAGCACTTCAGGAGTTATTGGAAACTGGGAGCGTACAAGTTTTATTATCGGCTCACAATAATGTGACGATTAGTAGTATATGTGCAGATCCAAGCAATTATTATTATTATTATTATGGTTGGTTGCACAATTAGACAGCTGTTTAGACTGGATCTGGATGATGAGGACGGTATGACTACAATACTACTTAAAATGTTACAAACCTGTTTTTGAAAATCTTTTGCTTCCCAATTGTTTTTTTATTTGGGATTCCCATTTCAGCAGCCCTATTGGGGAAAAGGAGCACGTGAAAATAGAGTTTGGGGGAAGACAAGATTGTCTTCTTGTGTGTAAGATATTATAAGCAAGCATAGGATTCTAGTTGCCTTATTTCTATCTCCTTGTTATGTTAAAAACTGCAAAATAACGGGGTGAGTTGCCAAACCATGTGCAAGCAGGATGTACATATAGCTTTAGAAAAGACAAGATTCTGAGCATTTTCAGACATGGCTGGCTGGGGAATTCTGGGAGTTGAAGTCCACAGATCTTAAAAGTCGCCGAGGTTGGACACCCGATTCAAAACCAAGATTCCCACTTTTTGACACCAACTGACAAACCTTAAAACATAAAGCACTTTGCCAACACATCTACAATATCTCCGCGTGCTGCTTGTGTTACCGTTTCCGCCACGTACTTTATGTACTTCTTTCTATCAAGAGACTTCTGCGTAGCTGTAGAAAGTGTCACTCTTGGGGACTTGGCTTTATCCTATACACCCAACAATTAAGAGACGTTAGTTTTATCGCAAGACAATTTGTAGGATATTACGTTGAACAAAAAATAACCTCGCCTGAATTACAGTTAGAACAAGCTGTGATCATGCGTGTTGGTGACAAACTGTATTTAAAACCAGCGTTAAGGCTTTTCAAAGTCCCAGAGAAAACAAAAAATAGAGGTTACTGCGTAGAACGAGCACAGTAAGTGTTGTGTGGCCGCCACGCACCAGCTGTCGAAGCATTTTCTCTTTGCGGATTTCTCGATCTTGACGCAAGATGCTCATCCTTTCCGACGCCTCCATTTTGAAGAAAATATCATGAATATCGTACAGTGCTGCCTGCAGCTGAAACAAACAAACGAACAAACATAAACTAAACTTCAAATGCTATAATCTTGCTCTGATAATATTCACAAGAAATACCTAGATACCACACAGATTGGATCTCAGTAGTGGTGGTGAATTTTCTGTGAATTTCAGAAAAAAATGAGTCTGACTTTCATGGTAGCCCCAAAGAAATCACAATATTTCTTGGACCCCCCTGAAACACTCGTATGTATCTTTTGATAAACTACCCATGACTGATTTTTAGTTGCTAACCCCTAGTGCAGGGGTAGGCAACCTTGGCCCTTTTATGACTCGTGGACTTCAACTCCCAGAATTCCTGAGCCAGCCATGCTGAGGGGAAAGGGAGGTTTCCAAGCTGAGCCATGCTGGCTCAGGAATTCTGGGAGTTAAAGTCCACGAATCATGAAGGGGGCATAGTTCCCCCATGCTGGCTCAGGAATTCTGGGAGTTGAAGTCCACGAGTCATAAAAGAGCCAAGGTTGCCTACCCCTGCCTTAGTACATCTTAACACTATTTTCGTTTTACAGAATTTACCTTTTATGTGCTTGAGGACAAGCAGTCCTCGACTACAAGTTGGTTTAGTGACCGTTCAAAGTTACAACGGCACTGAGGGGAAAAAAGTGGCGTGAATGTTTTTCACACGACCGTTGCAAGCATCCCCAGGGTCATGTGACCAAAATCAGGATGCTTGGCCACTGGTTCATCTTTATGACGGTTCCAGTGTCCCGGGGTCACGTGATCCCCTTTTGCGAACCTTCTGACATGCAAAGTCAACGGGGGAAGCCAGATTCACTTAACAACCGTGTTACTAACTTAATAACTGAAGTGATTCATTTAACAACTGTGGCGAGAACGGTCATAAACCAGGGCAAAGCTCACTCAACAAATAGCAACAGATTTTTGTATACCCTTTACCCAGGGGTAGGGAACCTTGGCTCTTTTATGACTTGTGGACTTCAACTCCCAGAATACTTGAGTCAGCATGGCTGGTTCAGGAATTCTGGGTATTGAAGTCCACAAGAAGTCATAAAAGAGCCCAGGTTGCCTACCCCCGCCCTTACCTGAGCGACCACTCTTTCTTGGAGATTGGCATCTTGAGCTGGGAGGTTCCCTCTCTTCAACAGCGCTTCGGATTGGAAGTTTTTGATGAACTCCATTGTGTCCTACAAAAAGCACGCACATGTACACCGTTTGTCCTACAAGTACAATTCTCCTCACAATGAAATCAAACGCCAAGCCACTGAGGCGACGGTTGCTTCAAGGAAAGCGGGAAAGTTCCTCCAAAGAGAATATCTGCCCAATAATTCATTTTCAGGGAAAATTGATTAGGAACAGGATGGCACTGAAGAGGCCGTCAGGTAGGCCTCTAATAACTTTGGTTTCGTGGATGAACACAATCACCGTTGATCTCCTAATATCACTTGGAAGCTGAACCAGACAAGATGAAAAATTGATTTTCATTTGATTCCAGCTTTTGGGGTCACTGTGGCCAGTGGCAAGAATGATGGTATAGGTCAGGGGTAGGCAACCTTGGCTCTTTTATGACTCGTGGACTTCAGCTCCCAGAATTCCTGAGCCAGCATGGCTGACTCAGGAATTCTGGGAGTTGAAGTCCACGAGTCATAAAAGAGCCAAGGTTGCCTATCCCTGGTATAGGTAGACCTATGACTATAGTTGGGCCTGGAATTTTGGTCCTACGGGTAAGTAGAGTGATAGTTGTACATTGATGTACCCACATGACTGGACGCAATTTTTAAACTATTTCTGCAGACAATTCAAGTTTCTAAAAGAGCAGCTGGTGCAGAGAAAGGAAGAGAGGGGGAGGGAAAGCATTCTGCATTTTAATTATGTGTACATGCACATTCACAGCCAGAGAGCCTATGCAGATGGTTCCTTACGTGGACTGTTTGTCTAAGATGCTTCAGCTTCTCTGTTTGCAAGAGTCTTCTGGTTAAAAATCCCTTGGCTAGAGCAGACAGCTTGTTGAATTTCCTTTTCATGGCAGGACTGTACACCTTCAAGAGGAAAGGTTAAAATCAGGTAACCACAAGAGTATTTCACCCATTAGCTTGCATTTAACCACCTAAAAAAAGCAGAGTTAATACACTCTGGAGTCTCCATTATATCAGTCGAACGCTATGGCTTTTTATATGCATTTCCTGAAAATGGGATACCAAATTCCCACGCTGATATTAGCATAAATAACAAATGTTAATTAAAAAAACGGGATACCAAATTTCCACACTAATAAAACAGCAATGACCAAATAGCGACTTGTGCCAATAAAATGTTAATATTAATTCCTCTAGGATTTATTTACCAACATCTCTCTTTAAACCCTTACCTGAGACCACCTCATTTTACTCCGGCTAATAGACCTGGATACCAAAACTGGTTTTCCACTTGCTGGCTGCTCCCAGAGGTAGAATGGAGATCCAGTGTTCACAAAACCTAGGTTTGAAAAGTTGTAACAGTCATAATTAAGCAAACGAATATCAAAACTAAATAAACGGGTATTGGTGAATGAGGCTATTCCTCATTCATGCATAACTAAAATATTTCATGAACATTACTCCGTCTGTCTGGATCATGGAAACACAGGTAACCCTCGACTTACAACTGTAACTAAGCTCACAATTACAATCATAGGTCTTTGGTGGTTGTTAAACAGGTCGCCACATGACCAGGCCCGATTTTATGACCTTTTGGCAGCAGTTGTTAAATGAATGCAGCAGTCGTAAAGCGAATGGCACAGTCATTAAGGCTACACAGCGGTTGTTAAGCAACTGGTCGTAAATAGAGGACTATCTGTAGCCTTAAGGTTCAGTTCTGTCTTTCAGGAATTATACAGGAAGGGAACGGAGAATTTCTGTGGCTTTTAATACTTAATTCGAGATAGTCAACCCCGGAAAACACATGAAACTTCAATCCAATGCGAAGGACATGTTTTTCGTGTTTTATTCCCCCCGGGGCTACATATTCAAATCACTATGCATGGTTTCTGCTTTTACCCTCATTCTCCAAGTTGGTGCTATGGACAGCCTCAACGCGATTCAGTACAGACTCCAACAGATTAGTATCAGTGATTTTTCTCCACTCCAGAGCTACACCACTGCCAATATTCATTGGAGGAATCCCACTTTGAGTCGTGTTTTTCTCTTCGTTTAATCTCCGGGCCTGATCTTCGATCTCCTGGCCGTTTAAGAAAACAGAGAGGTGGGTTACAAACCAGCATTCTGAGGATACAACAAACGTCTCCAGGACAATGTTTTGCTAATTAAAGCCTGCCTTTTTTACTTTTGGAAAGTCAAAGGGTCAGGGGGTGGGGGGGCGGAGGTGTGACCTCACTCCGGACTTTTTCATTCTCCCAATCTGGTCGTTTGATTTTAAGGATGTCTCCCTAGATATAATTTCATTTGAATCTTCGCCAATCAAATCCACCCTAGATTAAAAATGTCCACCGACCTGGCCTGATATTTATTAGATATTCTTTTCACAACTCAAGATACGGTTTTGGCCCTACTTTGTGCATTCCAGATGGGTTCCAATGACCCCTTCCCCATGTTCCTCAGCTGGGGATTCTGGGAAATTGGCCCTGCAACAGATCCAGAGAGCACCAGGTTGGGGAAGACTCCTATCCCGGCTTTTCAATCCCAACCCTTTGTTCACTATCAGAATCCCTGCACATCCAGGTTTCTGGCAAAGTGGAAAAGGTCCAGGATCTCTACCTCCAGGGATTTCCTTTGGCTCTTCTCACCTTCTGGAGCCTCTCCTGTTCCCGTTCCTGCTCTGCTATCAACAACGACAACTGCTGGGCATGTTGCTCTTCCAGCTTCTGCCTCAGCTCTGCAAGGGCCTGCATCTTCTGCCTTAATGCTTCCTCTTCTGCAAAGCACCCAGATGAGATATAATCAATTCCTGTAAAATCCAGGGGTCTTAGAGCCAGTTTGGTCTAGTAGTGGTTAAGGCAGCAGACTAGAAAGCAGGAGACCGCGAGTTCTAGTCTCGCCTTAGGCATGAAAACCAGCTGGGTGACCTTGAGCTAATCACCAGGAGACGGTGAGGTCTAGTCCCCCTTGGGCATGAAAGCCGGTTGGGTGACATTGAGTCAATCACCAGGAGACGGTGAGTTCTAGTCCCGCCTTACGCACGAAAGCTGGTTGGGTGACACTGAGTCAATCACCAGGAGACGGTGAGTTCTAGTCCCGCCTTACGCATGAAAGCCAATTGGGTGCTCTAATCTCACTTTTCACAACTTCTCTCTCTCTCTGCTGGTTGCCAAGCTCCCGAATTTTGATCACATGACCATGGGGATGTTGCGATGTCGTAAGGGCGCGTACTGGTTGTCGGTCACCTTTTCCACAGCGCCACTGTAACTTTGTACAGTTGCCAAACAAACCATTGTGAAGTCAAGGACTACCTGTACAGTGCCTATTTTCTTACCTCCGAGACATGGCGCTGGTGTTTTGTTCTTGACCTCGAGTGCAGCTCTGCCCGGATACCTCTGATCGTGCGGCCGTCGCCTCTCCGGCATGTCAATTTCTGCAGACGCGACCCACGGCGTGTTTTCCTTCTGCACTGCATCCCCCTCCAGCTCGAGTCTACGTTTCACTTTTTCCAACCCGTTTTCCACAACTTGCTCCTTTCCAAGAGTCACTTCCGGGGTATCCAGAGGCGGCTTACTCTGCATCTGCATCAGCAAGGGCGATGGGCGCGCCACGTCGTACGATTTGTTCAGTTCCGTGGCCACGCTGCCCTTGACCTTGTCCGGCAAGCTTTCAGTCTTGGCTGGCTTCTGGGTCAACAGGGCACGGCTCACATCCTGCAACTCCTGGGGGCTGAGATTTGCAAGGCAGCTGCTTGATGCGGTTCTATTTTCTAATGTCGGTCCTCCCTCTATTGTGGGATGGGCCAGGAAGCTTCCACCTTCTTGCTGATGGGCTGGAAGCTGACACACTTCATCACCGAAGGTATCTGAAGAGTTCTTGTCAGCTGCCTGAGCTTTGCGGGGACACAC
This sequence comes from Azemiops feae, assembly GCA_023970755.1. Lineage (NCBI taxonomy): Eukaryota > Metazoa > Chordata > Lepidosauria > Squamata > Viperidae > Azemiops > Azemiops feae. The sequence continues at coordinate 68,943 of JALGBA010000399.1, read as the reverse complement.
GGGGACAAGATCCGCAGAGAGATTTGGCAGAGGACCGGAGGCCGTCGGCCTCTCTCTGACATCCTGAACGATCACGTCCGCAGCCCTTCCCTTTCCTTGGGGACTCAGCTCGTAGGCGTTCACGGGGTTGGTGATGACAATGTGCCCTACGGAAGAGGGCCTGGGGCGTCTCCTGTGCATCTTGGGGCTCAGACTTGGCTCAGGACTGGGAAGTTTCGAGTAAGACCCGGTGAAGCTCCGGAGAATGCTGTCCTTCCCGAAGAGAGAGATGTTTTTGAATTCTTCATCCGAATCCGAGTCCAAAACGGGAGGCGTTCCGGATCTCATCGGGATATCGACTTTAGAAAAACTGGGCGAGGCTGCTCCGCTGGATAGGTTTTTAGAGATTGAGGAAGGTTGAGGAGCACCGGGCTTGATAAGGCTGGACTTCTCCAGCGCTGGAACTGGAGTAGTCCTGCCTGTCAATTTTCCTCTCTCTTTCCCCAACTCGTTCATTTTAACGGCACTGTTTTCTTTATCCCGGTGGCTTCCGTTGCTGTTCCTCTTGGAACTGCTTCGCAGGCTGCGTCGCGTTTGTTCTCTCTGAATGTACTCCCTGGATTTTTTTAAGAGGTTCTGAAGGCTCCTGATGTATGGGTCGGGACCTTCCCCAGCACCTAGCCCAGGGCCAATGGAATCCATCTTCTTAGTAATCTCGTTTGAAGGAGAGGTGCCCGGAAGCCTGGAAAACGGACCTTCTGAGCCAATTCTCTTTTCTGAAGGATTACTCGAAGTTTCCGTGGGATTAGGAGGGATAAATTGTTCTGTTCCTTCAAAAGAATTCCTGTTTGATGCAACCTGTGTGTCTATCGGCTTAACATCTGGGGTCTGTTTAGGCTTTAGGCATTCACCGAAAGCAGCAGAATTTGGCAAAACGCTGCACGGTTCTGTTGCAGAGTCGTTCAATATTTCTGATTCTAAATCCAACTGAATATTCTCTTTCTCAGACTGATCTAAATCGCTTTGGCTGGACGTCTTTTTCATCTGTCAGGGTTAAAAAAAAGATTGATTTAAAGTACTCGGTTAAAAAATTAGTAGGCTGTTCTAAAAGTCCCCCCCCCCCCAAAATGTAAAAGGTATACTGGATAGGATCCAAGTAATTGAGATGGTCAACCTGTTTACCCACTCAAGCCTTTACTCATTCCATCCCATTCCTACAAACCTTTGGGTTTTTAATTGCCTTTTAAGATTGATTTTATTGTACAGCACTCCGAATCTTTACAGAGCTGGGCAGACTAATAAATGCGTGTAATGCATCACAAATAACTTTTAGAACTAAAAGAAAAATAAAAAAAATCACAGTGATTACAAACAGGATTGTAACCATTCCTGAAAGAGAGATCAACTGATCAGTTGATCTGCAGACGAAATGCAAATTTTTGGCCGATGTAGCAACCTAACCCTAATCCTACAGCTTTATTTTTATTCATCAGATTTTTTTATCCCATCTTTATTACTTTATTACTTCATAAGCAACTCAAGGCGATGAACATGCCTAATGCTCCGTCCTCTTTCTATTTCCTTCACAACAACCCTGTGAGATGGGCTGGGCTGAGAGAGAATGACTGCCCAAGGTTACTGAGCAAGGTTTCATGCCTAAGGCAGAACTAGAACTCACAGTCTCTTGGTTTTTAGGCCAGTACCTTAACCACTACACCAAACCGGCTCTCAATCTGATCTGTCACAATTTTTAAAAGGTTTTTTTTTTTAAAAGTACAAAGAGCATCAAGTTAATCAGCCAACTACTGTTTAGTTGCAGGCAACACTTAAACAAGACAATTAATTGCCTGCAAGCTACGGCACGGTTAAAAATACACACTGTGTAGAAGAAATGTGACTATTATTGTATTCTCAACGCACTCTTGCCATATCTTCTGAATCCCAGGCTAGGTAATGGTTGCCAAGTGCACACTAGTAAACATAGCAAGAAATTGAATGGGGCATGTTTGGGCTCCTGTTATCACTCCAGCTAAACAAGCTGAGCTAACAAGTCAGCTACTTTAAAGCAACAAAGCTGCATTGTTGGCTGAAATCCACTTGCTTTGTGCCCATCAAGCACCAGTACAATCTCATTCACCACTTACAGTTACCACACAGATCTCTCTTAATTCAATAGTAACGGTGTCAACATCCTAATCATGTGCCTGCTACAAAAAGAAAAAAAATACACAGAATTTATGAGAGGGAGGGACAGGCCCCTGTGCCTATTTACATTGGTTTGTTACAGTAAACACAATAAAGAGGAAATGTCAACACTAACTGTCACGATTTGTTCCAGATCAAAAGTGCCCAAATTCTGCATTTAGCAAAAGTAAAGGTATGCTCTAATAAATCTGCTGGGGTGTTTATGAGTGCACCCAGATCCTTTATCACATTAAAATATATGAAAGAATGAATCATGATCTATACACACCCACCCACACACACAGAGAGAAAGACTAGCACTGATGATGTTACCTAGTTGGGTAATGAAACGTCTGCAAGAAAACAACCAAGATCAGAGAGCACCAAGGACCCCTCATTTCAACTCTTGAGCTACAAATATTCTCCTTTGTTGGTTAACATACATACAAACGCACACACATACCCATACGTACATGCATATATATATACACATATACATACATATATCATATATATCAATGTATCTTAAATGTCAAATTTTAATTACATTTCAGCAACATTAAATGCTGTACGTCCATTGAACAGACGCTGTCATTTTATTCGTTCATTCATCACGTCCACCCTGCACTTATATTTTGCTTTTCTTCTCTGCGAGCTTCTCCCAACATTATCCCTACAAAACAAAATCCCTACAGAAACAACCCTGGGAAATAGGCCAGCCTGAAAAGATACCTACCGGTAATATAATCTGTAGCTGGGAGGGAACTTATCCAAATCAAATACCTTGTTCCAGTGTGGGACACGCTCAGTATTCAGCATAATCAGCCTATCGTTGACTGTGCTAAGTTAGAACGCCTTGTCCAATTGCCATCCTGAAATCTTACTTTAATTCTCAACAGGATTATTTAACGCAATTTAATGATGTGATTAAATGTAAAACAGATCCTGGAGAGCGAAAGGGTGCAGGCACCTGTTCTCTTCCAAATATGTTGCAGATAAGACAGCTTCCCCAACTATAAAAAATAAATGTTTCAAACTCACCTGTACGTTGGCCACTATTTCTTCAACGCGGGTCAGCAAAATCCTCTGCTTGGAATTCTCTCGCCAGCGTTCTAGATCCAGAGCTTTCTGTCTGTCTTGCTGAAGTTCTTTCTTTTTCTCCAGAGTCAGCTGTAAAAGCAAGGGAGACAAATTATTATTGCCATCTATTAGTCACGGGCTCATATCAGTGGAGATTCTTAAAATAACTGAAGAAACTTCTTGGATGAGAAGTGAAATGTTTTCAAAGAGAAAAAAAAATCAAGAAAGTCCGGTTGCCTTTTGGGGGGGAAAAGTACATATGGGATCATCACGAGTTCATGCTTTATTAAATTTCATTATTTAGGGTTATAAAAAGGGAGGGTTTTTTTTATCAATTCAGCCAGTGCCCCCAGAAACAGTACATGGGGGGGGGGGGGAAGTTACAAGTGACTAAGATTGTAAAGCTTCAGGAAAAAGACCCCCACACACACACAAGCAAAGAGACCAAGCATCGAAGCCAGACCCAGTTTTCTCAATGCAATTGCAATGAAGCCAGCAATTCACATTTTGAGAAATTTGGAAAGAAAAGACACTAAATAAAAAGTAAACAGTTTTGGCCCAGCCCTCACAAAAAGCAAGAAACGGGCACATGAGCTCTGGTAAAGGACTACTAAAGATTTCCCCATTGCACGTCCTTAATGATTCTTAATTTTTTTTAATGGAAGAGGAGAAAAAAAATATTTGCTCTAAAAATAAGAAAAAGCAAGGCAGAAGATTCACAATGTACACACAGCAAGGTGTCCCAACATAATTCAAGTTGAGTCACTGTCTTTTTACATGGACATAATTAAGCCAATTTACCAGAGGAGAAAGTACGGGGACCCCATTAAATCGGATAAGGGATACATTTCTGGGCTGAATAAGAGAAGGCATTCCGTTCTCCATAAACTCTCCTTGAATCCTAGCCAGGTGCTTCTTGCAGAATTTCTCATATTCCTCCATCTTAAAATGCAGTTGGACTGCAGAATGACACAGAGAGAGAGAGGGAGAGAGGGAGGGAGAGAGAGAGAGAGAGAGAGAGAGGGAGAGAGAGAGGGAGAGAGAGAAAAGACGTCATTTGCAAATAACAACTCAGCATATAGTATATTCAACAATAACTGTCACTCTACCTACAATTCCCTGGTTAATCTGTCTCTGTTATTACTGCTGGCCTGGAAAATTGCACTGCCAACTGAAGGAACTCTGCAACAGAGCTCTACAATTGTTATGGAAATCAAGATGAAAAACAATACCTCCGCAACCGAAATCAAAAGACAGCAATTATTATATTGTACCAAGCAAAACTACTATCTATCTATCTATCTATCTATCTATCTATCTATCTATCTATCTATCTATCTATCTATCTATCTATCTATCTATCTAATCTATCTATCTAATCTATCTATCTATCATCTATCTATCTATCTATCTATCTATCTATCTATCTATCTATCTATCTATCTATCTATCTATCTATCTATCTATCTATCTATCTATCTATCCTTAATAAGCCAAGCTGAAAATCATATACATGTTAATATTAACATGTATACAGCCCCAATTTAAGCACAGCCTAACATTAAGCGAAGCTTCACTTTATATGCAGGTTAAATGAATTCACCCCCCCCCCCGACAATGCCGCCCCAGACAGGCCCACAGCCCCCGCGGCTCCCCCACCGAGGCTTCCCCGGCTGCCTCCCCGCTTCCAACGAGCGCAAAGTGCGCGCCTTCGCCGTTCCTGCCCACCGAGGTCGGCCCTGCCCAGCGCCTGGCAACGCGGGGCACGGCCCCGCCTCTTCCGGCGTGACGAAGCCGCGGCCGTTGCAAGCCTCCCGCGGCGTCTCCAAGCAACCGAAGGGAAGGGCCGGAAGTCAGGGGTCGCAACGGGCGGTCTCCCCGACTCTTGCATTCTGGGAGTTGTAGTTTCAAAGGGGAAAGGGCTCTTCAATGGAACTGGATTCTTGGATGGAAATGTAGTTTTCTTGGCCACTTTGTCGATAGATAGACAGACAGACAGACAGATAGACAGATAGATAGATAGATAGATAGATAGATAGATAGATAGATAGATAGATAGATAGATAGATAGAGATAGATAGATAGATAGATAGATAGATAGATAGATAGATAGATAGATAAATAGATAGATAGATAGATAGATAGATAGATAGATAGAGATAGATAGATAGATAGATAGATAGATAGATAGATAGATAGATAGATAGATAGATAGATAGATAGATAGATAGATAGATAGATAGATAGATAGATAGATAGATAGATAGATAGATAGATATGATGGATTTTTTTTTTAGTTTATGTGGATGGGAGTTGTTCCTGGTGGTCTTTCATCCCTATCCTAACCAGGTTTCCCCAGATAGGTTTTCAAGCTTCTTGCATGTGGCAGTTTCATGCCATGGTGAGGCACTATTGGAAGACCTAAGAAATCAGATTAAAGGGCGGTCATAGATTGTCTATGTGGTCCCTAAGAGTCAAGGCTGACTTGAGGGCATACAATCAACTCAATTCATCAATGCAAAGACTTAGCACTCTGGAGAAAGCTTTAATGCTAGGAAAGGTGGAAGGAAAAGGAGGATGCCCCATAAGTGGATGGACTCAATTACACTAGCCCGTTGGAAGACCCTGATCAACAACGCAACTCAGGAGAGATTTGCTTGTCCAAATATAACTCAAGTTCGCAATATGGACATTGCATCAAGAAGAGACTGCACTGCCATCTGTCAGAAATGGTGTAGGGTCTCCTGCTTGGGCGGGGCGTTGGATTAAATGACCTTCCAACTTCTATTCTATTCTATTCTATTCTATTCTATTCTATTCTATTCTATTCTATTCTATTCTATTCTATTCTATTCTATTCTATTCTTACTCTATTCTATTCTATTCTATTCTATTCATTATATGCCATTCCATGTCATTCCATTCCAGCCGGCCAAGCCAATCCCGAGCACGCCCGGCCGCAAAAAAAAATAAAAAAATCCGCCCCTTCACGCCCTCCGCCTTCTTCTCTAACGCGATTGGCTGAGACGGCCGGCGCGCGGATTGTGTTGTCACCATGGTGAGGGGAGAAGGGCGACGCCGGGGCGGCCTGCGCGGGGCCCTCCGCCCTCCGCCTGGCTCCTCCTGAGGCGCGGTGGCCGTCGCCATGTTCTGCTACTCGGAGGGGCTGCTGGTGGTCTTCTCGGCGGTGGTGCTGGCGACGCTGGTGCTGAGCCGGAGCGCCGCTCTGGCCTGCGCGCTCTCGGGCGGCTTCTACCTGGCGCTGCGCCTCTTCAGCCTGGAGCCCGTCGCCCCGCAGCGCGCCCAGCTGGCGGTGCAGCCCCGCGGGAACCCCGCCCGCATCGCCCACCGCGGCGGCGGCTACGACGCGCCCGAGAACACGCTGGCCGCCATCCGGCAGGTCGGTGTGGGTTGTGTGTCGTTGTGTGGAGGTAGCGTTGGCATGTAAAGAGCATGGGGGGGAGGGCTTACATTGTGAGTTATACGCGATCGTGTGTGTATAATATTTGTTGGGTGGGTGTAGCGTGTGTGTGTGTGTGTGTGTGCGCGTGCACAATAGGCATAGTATATCTGGGCTGCAAACATCTGGATGGCAGCAAACAGGCACTTCTTGTTGACAGCTGGTTCTTCTCCCCATGAAAATGTCTGTCTGTCTGTGTCTGTCTATCTATCTATATCTATCTATCTATCTATCTATCTATCTATCTATCTATCTATCTATCTATCTATCTATCTATCTATCTATCTATCTATCTATCTATCTATCTATCTACAGTATCTCTGTATCTGTTTATCATCTATTTCTCTATCATCTACCATCTATCCACACACACACACATATAAAATCTGTTTATCTTTTGAATCTATCTACACACACACATATATATAAAATCTGTTTATCTTTTGAATCTATATATATCTATATCTATCCATCCACATACACACATATATTTAAAAACTGTTTATCTTTTGAATCTATATCTATCTATCTATCTATCTATCTATCTATCTATCTATCTATCTATCTATCTATCTATCTATCATCTATCTATCTATCTATCTATCTCATCAGTCTGTTTATCTATCCATCCATCTTTCTTCTATCTATCTCATTTGTTTATCTATCCATCTACCTACCTACCAATCCAATCTAATGTATGAATGACCAGACCAGTGGGTTTTTATTTGGTATGCAATATTTATTTGGTATTGGTCATAGATTAGAGAGATAAGATAGCTCTATTAATTTTCATCGGGAGAAGAACCAGCTGTCAACAAGGATATATGTGTGTTTGTTTTATATATATTTGCATGTGGTTGTATATTTAATATGTATTGTGGAATTATGTCTGGAATGTAGAATATCTGGATGTTAGCCGGTAGACACACCTTGTTGACAACTGATACTTCTCCAGATGAAATGTATGCCTGGGTATATATACCGTACATATATATACATAGAGCATAGTGATGTGTTGTATATACAGGTAGTCCTTGACATATGACCACAGCTGAGCCCAAAATTTATGTTGCTAAGAGAGAAATGTATGAAGTGAGTTTTGCCCCATTTTATGACTTTTCTTGCCACATTTGTTAAGTGAATCACTGCAGTTGTTAAATTAGTAACATGGTGGTTAAGTGAATCTGGCTTCCCCATTGTGTTTGCTTCTCTGAAGGTGGTTAAAGGGGATCACAGCTCCAGGATGCTGCAACCGTTATAAATATGAACCAATTGCCAAGCATCCAAATGTAAATCACGTGACCCTGGGGATGCTGCAACGGTTTCTAAGTGTAAAAAAGGGCCATAAATCACTTTTTTCAGTGCCATTGTAACTTCGATCACTAAATGAACTGTTATAAGTCAAGGACTGTCTTACAATACAATGTACATATACAGTGTACATAGATACACACACACACACATACTGTTTAATACTACTGGGTCTACATTTTATATATATTGCATGTATGTGTTCTATAAATTGATCTGAGGATACAGCATGTGTTAAGTGAAAATATGTATATATATATTTATATGGATTATTATTTATTCACAGACATTGTAGATACTCAACCATAGAAATCCTACTGATTTTCAGTTATGTATAAATCACACTTCGATTTAACTTTAGAGGGATTTAAGTAGTGCAACAGCATGGATTTCAGAAAGTTATTTAATTTACAATATTTGCTTCTCATTCCTGAAGGATTTGAGGGGCTAGCTGTTAAAAAAATGAGGTGGGTCTCCCACTGATACATTTATTGAATAAGATGAATCTTACGATTGAAGAGACCCTTGATGAATTGAAAACCATTAGAAGCAAGTGATTGCAGTTAAATGTGTGATCAACAAAGAAAAGGCTGGGTTTGTTTGGTTGGCAAACAAGTGATTAAAACATCAAAAAACCTTTAGCATGGGTGATTACCTGCTGATATTAATGAATCATTAAAAATAATTATAGTAACTGTTTCCCAAGATAATGTACAGTAGACTTGGATTAGAAGGGAATTTATGACAGAAGCTGTATACACTGTTTCTTTTCCTAATGGCTGGTAGAAACCAGATTCTAATACTTTTGGGGCAGCCTTTGCTGATTTCTGAATGCGAACTCTGCCTTCTTTTGCACTGTTTATTGTACCACTTAATTGCCTGATATGCAATCATAAGGTGTCCCATTCTTTTGTTGTGTTTGTACAACATGGCTGTTCCGGTTAGTGGAAGTCCTTTTAACCCATGCTGTGGCAGCACTTGGTCATAAATGTTCTGTCAGACGAAAAACAACTATTTTGATAGTCTCTAATCAGCCACAAAGGAGACCTCCAACACATCTGAGTGATGTCAAGAATGAAGCCGGGGAAAATCTGCCTATCTTCCCTCACTGAGTATTCCCTTTTAAGCCTGGGGTCGCAACTTTGATATTCAAAGGATGAAATACTCTAGCTTGAACATTTGTTTTTAGTTGTCCCTGTTTAAATAACATGGATTTGTCAGTAGCAATTTTACTTAGGCTTCATAGCTTCATTGTTTCTCAACCTCAGCAACTTTTAAGATGCATGGACATCAGTTCTCACAATTGCTCAGCCAGCAAGCTATAGCTGGTTGGATAATTTCCAAGGCAAAGTTATCCAAATACATTGAATCAAAAGCATCCCTTATTATATTCTGAAAATGTTGACTTTGTTCCTTAAGGCAGCTGAGAATGGAGCCACAGGAGTGGAACTGGACCTTGAATTCACTGCAGATGGGGTTCCTATCCTGATGCATGACGAAACGGTGGACAGGACCACTGATGGCTCTGGAAGTTTACGTGAATTGACATTTGCTGATATTCGACAGTTTAATTCAGCTGCTAAACATAGATTATGGTAAGGGAACAACCCATGGTTCACTCACTGAGTCATGCCCAATTTTATGACCTGGGTTGCCACGGCAGATAAGCGTGTCACACGTAGTCCTTCAGCAGATCCAGCTTCCCCCGTTGACTTTGCTTGTTGGAAACTGGTTGGGAAGCTCACAGATGGCAATCCTATGATCCCAGAATAGCAATAGCAAATAGCACTTAGACTTATATACTGCTCCATAGTGCTTTTCAGCACTCTCTAAATCAGAGGTCCCCAACCTTTTGGGCACCAGGGACCGGTTCCGTGGAGAAAGGTTTTTCCATGGACCGAAGAGTGCGTGGTTTTGTGTGCTGCCTGCATCCCACAGATGGGACTTTGCTTGCTTGTGCGGACCGGTTGCTGGCATGCCACCAGTCCACGGACCGGGGGTTGGGGACCCCTGCTCTGAGTGGTTTACATAAATATATGCTGGTTGCCAAGTGCCCAAATTTTGATCAAGTGCCGATGGGGATGGTGTGAAAGTCGTAAATGTGAGGGTTAGTTGCAAGTAATTAATTTTGAACAGTCATTAAACGGTAAATGTGAGGGTCAGTTGCAAGTAATTAATTCTGAACAGTCATTAAACAGTTATAAGTCAAGGGCTACCTGTACTTGTACTTTTTATGGGTTTGCAACTTGCGAAATAGATAGTCATGTCTTCTGGTGTTTAAATGACTCATTGTTCAGGGATCTTTAAAAGAACTTTTAAGGATTTGTTTCGCTTTTTTAGTGGAATATGTCCGTGGATTTTAGTGGTGGTACAGTATGAAGGGGGAAATAATTCCTTTTTTTTTTTTTTAATTGGATACTGTTTGAAATGGACACCTTTCAAATTGGTATGGTGATTTTTCTCCAGGAGGGATTATCGTGGGGAAAAGATACCAACCCTAAAAGAAGCCGTTTTGGAAAGTTTGCATCATGACCTCATCATCTACTTTGATATCAAGGGACATGCAGACCAGGTATCACTTTGTAACAGCTTTTCCTTTCCTGTAGAGCTCTTCCATTTGACAAAACGTTCTGACGATAACATGCTGAAACAAACGAAGCGCTTTTTAAAAATACTACTATTTTTTATTCACGGCACTAAAGTAATGATTAGGTAAAGGTTTTCTCAGACATGCTATTTCTCTAATTCGTAGAGCTGTGTTAAGGAAAGGACAGAGAGCTTGGTGGCCTTTTTTTTTTTTTTTAAGGCACCGATAAACAGCAAAATTTTCCTGACACTAGTATAGAGTATCGAGAGTATCTGTTTACATAAGTTACTCTCACCTAGCACCAGCAAGTAAAACCCGTCCCTCTGACAAGGCTGTTTCTCAGTCCTGTTATTTGAAATAATCAGAAGAGTGAGGTTGGACATTTGTTCACTGACTTTAGGGCTGAATTCTGACTCTTTCCCTGAATCTGTGTCCTTTAAATTAAACGGAGCTGCTGTTTTTGAAAGCAACTTTCCCATATACAGTAGCACATTCTGCTCCACTCACCTGTCTTGGTGTGTATTATTTTCCAGAGCACAAATTATTTTGCACCATCCATTCCGCACATGCCACTTTAATCAGTAACATCTTCTACACAAGATTTCCTTCCGGTAGCTGAAGTGCACAAGAAAAAAAAAACACCTGCCTTTGTCCATTTTCTTTTTACTGGCAGGCAGTTGCAGTCCTGACAAAGCTCTACCTAGAATATCCACGGCTGTACAACACCAGTGTGGTTTGCTCGTTTATGCCAGATGTTGTCTACAAGGTGAAGATTTCAAAGTGCTATTAATATTTCATAATTCTGTGACATGGTGATAGGATGTTTTTGAGTAAGTGGTGTTATACAAGGTGCACAAAATGCTATCTAATAAACAGGGAAGCATATGCTACCTATTTTTTAGAGCCTTAACATAATCTAGTTTATTTTAACATGATCAATAAACTGTGGGCCTTCCCTATATTAGAAAGTCAGTATAAGAAGAGTTCGTTGGGTTAAGCCCAAGGATTGATCATATTGGTGTTTTAACTTGGCTGAGGGGTGGAAAAATATGTTTTGTCTCCGTGCTTTTTAATGCTTGTGTTCAGTTTATAACACTAATGCCCTCATTCATCTCCCTGAGGAAAGAGTGAGTAATAGATAACTTTCTGTATGCAATAGGTAGTATATTTGTGTTTTAAGGCATATATGCATTGACTGAACTGCTCATCTTCAGATGTCCCATCAAATGTTGAAGCATTTCTGAACAAGATCTGTTCAACTTGGAAGTAAATGCTCACGGGGAAAAACCAGTGGGATATTCTTCTTAAGTTTTGGATTGTAATGCAAAGCAAGGTGGAACTTCCTACAACACACGATTTGCAGTCTGATTCTCACGACTTCCCAAACTGCCAGAAAGTAGGCATTGTTAAATCTCTTGTATCGTAACCTCATTTAGCTACTCAGCTCTGTGTTGTTTGGTCTCTTAGATGAAACAAGCTGACAGAAATGTCATCACAGCTTTGACCCACCGGCCGTGGAGCTTCAGTCACTACGGGGATGGGAAGCCTCGCTATACAGCTTTTTGGAAACACTATTTGTCTATGGCCCTTGATGTTGTCATGGACTGGAGCATACACAACTTCCTATGGCATTTATGTGGCGTTTCTGTTGTCCTGATTCAGAAAAATTATGTTTCACAGTAAGTTGATTTCTTGACAGGGATTGCCTGGAGAAAAGGCGGCCAGTTGGTCTCACGTTTATGAAACGGAGACCTGGGGAACGACGAGATCTATAGAAAGCTTTCTCTGGATGAATCCCAAATATTAATGGCTTTTAATCCTGAAGGACATTGGATCTATAACGAGCCTTTTCTGGATGAATCCCCAATTTAAATGGCTCTAATTGCCTTTTCGGGTTTTTAAAGGAGAAGCAGAACAGTGAAGAGGTTTTAGAAACATTTTTAAAATAAGCCAGAGTACGACTGCTTGTCCTCTCATATCTTTTTTGCCTTCTTTCTTTTAGGGACTATATAAATAGATGGTCCTCTAAAGGGGTTCACGTTGTCGCTTGGACCGTCAACACACTTGCTGAAAAAATGTATTATGAAAATGTTCTCCAGGCCACCTATATGACCGACAGCTTACTAGAGGATTGCGACCCTCATTACTAGCTTGATCTTCAACTACCAATTGGCTTCATTAACCAGACTGGAGTTCAGTGGGACTTTTATGATTTTATTTCGCAAAGGCTGCATCGCTTCCCTCGGGGGGAGAAAAATGATTACATTTCAGGTTGCACCCAAACTCCTTCCTTTTTGCTTGGATTGAGACTTCTCATGATTATCACTTTTCCTCCAAGAAAGAATCAGCATTTTTAGTCAAATAGATATGTGCAGCTTAAATGGGGGGGAAAAAAACACGATATGCTACAAGGTAGGCAAAATTAAGGGGGCTGGGAAATGAACTTCTTGGAAAACTCATGAATGCTCCATTTTTCCCCTGGGCCATCCCTGGTTGGGCAGTTTCTCAGAAGTAAATCCTCCAAATTAGAAATTTCAAGGCGTTCCAGGGGTCTCCTTGCCCCCAAACAGCTTTATTTTATCCAGTTCAGAAAAATGGCCAATTTTTGCATCATTTGCATCATTTAGCAACAGAAATTCTGGCCCCAGTTACTGTCATAAGTTGAGGACTACCTGTAGTGAGTTTAGGGAGAACACTTCCAACTGTGGCTAGTGTGCAAGTATTTTCTCTCTCCTGTCCATAAATCCAAGGCGCAGTTTTGATAATGCAATTAATCTCTTTATCAATATGTAGCAAGGCAAAGTGCAATATATTTTGATGTGATCGGGCACTGAATGGAAGCTGGGAGCGAGGGCTTTTCACAGCTGCCAGGGCTAGGATGATCAAAGTGGGGCGCATTTATTGCAGTTTTGAAAGTTAGCTTTTGTTGAAGGTTGCATTTCAAACTTGAAAGAAATGTTTACATCGCAATTGTTCGTGTAAACCTGAAACGGTCCTCTAGACTGCTTTTTTCCCCAATTCTTTTCAGAATTGAGACTTGCTCAAAATCGAAAGACTGTGTAAGGATTGCTTCCATCAGGATTGAAAATGTCCCCTCATAAAGCATCACTGTGTTAAAGAGTACAGCAATAAAGGTTTTTAAAATAATTCTAGAGAACTGTTGTCATGGAAACCACTGCTAGAAAAAAAGAGAAAACGGGATAAATTATCTCACGTAGGCAGGTTATGCGATCATCTGAAAATGTGACATTAAGAAGATGCTACACTAGTGCAAAAGCTGGTGCCTTAAAAGTTTTGCAGTCAAGTGCAAATAAAATTCTTCATATTTCTTAAGCAGTCTCTCACTTGGATAATTTGGATGAAGCAGAAATGGGCACGAGGCAACTGCCATTAATTTTGTTCCCAAATAAAAGGTTATCAATTGATATATAAAATGCAGCTGCTAAGTCAGACAAAATATGTATTTGCGGTTATAATATTCCAAGATTCATTTCCCCGATACATCACTAACTACTGTTTAAACTGAAATGAATGTAAATCGGTTTCTGCCTTTTTTGCCATGTTTTTTTTTTTTTTAAAATCAAAGCTTCCTTTATTATTCTCTGTACTGCACAAATCTCTCTATAATTTCTGTAAAATAAAAATCCTGGCAATTAAAAGAAATAAATTTGGAGAGAAAATGATGATGATGTTTTAAGGAATTATTCCTGGTGGTTATATTACCCAACTATCAGATTTCTATGATAAAAATAAATTAACGTAGCCCTTTTCCTCAAATGTACAGTTAAGGTTTTGATGAGACCTGGGGAGAGATTGTTGTCATAATAAAGAATAGTTTGGCACCTGCATTTTCTGAAGTCATAATAAAGACAAACCTCAACAAATGTAAAAAGTGCCCAGTCGTTTCATTACAAATTTCTCAATTTTTAGAGTTCTAGGAGGTTCCTACAAATACTTTTATTTGTGTAAACGGCAAAGTTCTAGATAAAAAGTGCTTGTTGGGGTGTGCATATTACTTAATTCTCTACTTCCACTTCAGGCTTTCTTCATCTTCCGTTTCCCATTCAGCCTCTTGTCTGGCTCTCAAAGCCAAAACCAGGGCATCAGATACTCCAGCATCCTGGGTTGTTTCGTCAGCCTCTGTTACAAGCAAAAGGAAGAAAAAAGGTGTAGTGTAGTTCAGAATAACAGAGCTGGAAGGGACCTTGGGGGTCTTCTAGTCCAACCCCCTGCTCAGGCAGGAAACCCTACACCAGGGGTGGAGAACCTTGGCTCTTTTATGACTCGTGGACTTCAACTCCCAGAATTCCTGAGCCAGCATGGCTCAGCTTGGAAACCTCTCTCTTTCCCCTCAGCATGGCTGGCTCAGGAATTCTGGGAGTTGAAGTCCACGAGTCATAAAAGGGCCAAGTTTAAAGACCCCTCACTTAGAGGAACATATAAAAGCATAATTAATGTTAATTAATGTAGACTTTATTAGTTTAGAGCAGGGGTAGGCAACCTTGGCTCTTTTATGACTCGTGGACTTCAACTCCCAGAATTCCTGAGCCAGTATGGCTCAGCTTGGAAACCTCTCTCTTTCCCCTCAGCATGGCTGGCTCAGGAATTCTGGGAGTTGAAGTCCACGGGTCATAAAAGAGCCAAGGTTGCCTACCCCTGCCCTAGACCATATCAGACAAGTGGCTGTCCGATCTTAAAAGCCTCCAGTCTTGGAGCACCCACAACTTCTGGAGGCAAGCCGTTCCACTGGTTAATTGTTCTAACTGTCAAGAAATTTCTCCTTAGTTCTAGGTTGCTTCTCTCCTTGGTTAGTTTCCATCGTTTCTTGTCTTCTGGTGCTTTGGAAAATAAATTAACCCCCCCTCGTCTTTGTGGCAGCGTATCCATGTTCCTAATAGTCCCTTTAGGATTTTTTCTCCCAAATGCCATCCGCATTGAACACCCAATTCTCCTGCCTCAGATGTCCATGGACTTGTGGCCACATGGTCAGTGAAACCACCCTGATTTCTACAGAGGTGCTGTTTTTTTTTTAAACCTCTGTAGATGTGGGGAAGCCAGGAATTACCACCAAACTTTGGGTTTGCCACCAAATTTCAGAATTACAATTTGGGGTGCTGTGAGGGTTATCTCAACCTTTTATAGAAGGCTACATGCGTAGGTTTGCTCTTCCTGTCCCACAAACCAAGTACCAGGAGAAGCTTTGTTGACTTGGGACTTCCCTACAGCCTCTTTCTACACACTTGGCCCATTTGATTGTGTCACTTCCCCTTCCAGACAAAACTAAAGAGAAACCTTGAGTCAAGCTTGACTTCCGATGATTACAGAGTTACTTCACCGAGTTCCTTTCTCCTAGCCATGTTTTGATTTCCCAATCTAGCCTGTAGTCATAATACCAGTACTAATTATAGTTTACTTAATTGTTCTGCCTAATATTTAGTGCTTACCAGGATTAAAGGCGGCCATCGCAGGGTGTCTAGCAGACTATAAAGGAGACAAACATAAACTTTGATTTGAAATACAGACCAGTTTTAAACATTATAAAGCAGCTAATTCATCAAACGTATTCTGTAACTCTGTATCCTGATAGTACTCATTCATACTACTGATTTAAATTTAAATAATTATTCATAAAAACCCGACATGTTAATATTTTTCTACCTTAATGGAAATTAGGTTAGCCTTTCTGCTTTTCGTTAGCATCAAATTCATGATGGGACCTATTGCCTTCATTGAATTTCCACACATACTGAGTATTTCCCATGCCAAAATCTTCTACATCAGGGGTCTTCAAACTTAGCCCTTTTATGACTTGTGGACTTCAACTCCCAGAATTCCTCAGCCAGGCACGCTGGCTGAGGAATTCTGGGAGTTGGAAGTCCACAAGTCATAAAAGGACCAAGTTTGAAGACCCTTGTTCTACATCAACTAGTTGACTTGTTAATCAGTTAAAAGAATGAGGTAAAGGATGTTCAGACAACTAAGGCAATGATCA
The DNA here is from genome assembly GCA_023970755.1 of Azemiops feae. NCBI lineage: Eukaryota > Metazoa > Chordata > Lepidosauria > Squamata > Viperidae > Azemiops > Azemiops feae. Next base: position 52,350 of record JALGBA010000399.1, on the reverse strand, counting down.
CAATTGCTGAGCAATTTGGAGATATGGAGAATAAAGTTTATAAACACGGCAATACATAAAGACACAAATAAGTTCATTAAAAAAAAACAACTCCAAACTTTCAGGGGTTTTGCTGTCCTGTAAAAAGGAAGGAGAGTAAAAGAATTCCTGTAAACCTCATTTCTTCTTGTGTTCCTCCTCTGGCCTGCCCCCTTCCTCAATCTTGCTCTTTGGGTGGGTTGGCTGCAAGGCCATGGGATGAAAATTACGGAGGTTGTGGTCCAGCCCATCTAGAAAGTACCAAACTGGAGAAGGCTGGGCCAAGAGCTATCAGAAGCCCAAAATTGTGAAGAAATAAGCTTTCTATGTGGCGGAGACACTGCTAAGGCCATTTATGGTTAACCATCTTCAGAGAGGTATCCTTCAGATGGTCATTTCCCATCTTCTCCAAACATCAATATGGCCAAGGTTGGTGAAGTATAGCGGGAGGTGAAGTCCAACCTAACTACAAGGCAGCATGGAAGGGTTAGCATCTGCAATTAAAAAGCTTTTGGGTAAAGGAAAATGCTCATACCACACCCTCAACTGCACCTGCTATTACCTCAGTAGTAGACTCTCTCCAGAGAAAGGGCTCCACACAGCTGGGCAGCAAAACAGAGCTTTGCTCCTTAGGCAGCTGGCTGAGAGAGGAGTCCCTCTGGAAGACCAATCAAAAGTTGACTTACTTTCTGTTCTTGACTAGCGTTGTGTGTGGCCAATTATGCACCCATCCCCAACTTCTCATAACAAATTCAAGATGATAATTGTGGTCATGCAACCTTCACCAAGGTCACCCAAAGCATGCTACGAGCTCTCTTTTTGCAGGCCTGAGACCTTGTTTTAACAAAACCATTCAGAGAGACAAACTTGGCTTCAGAAAGATCCCATCACAGTTCATTTCCAAGCTGTGCTTCCAGGCAGTCTAACAACAGCATGCTGACAATGTTAATTTGTTTGCCCCAAAGAGCCTGTCATAACAACCATCTTGTTTATTTAGGCCTGAATATCAGCTCGACTAATTGGCTAAGCCACGCTTCTTTCTTTTAAGTAGATGGCTTGAGTTCCTTTTCGGATGTATCATTGGGCTTGGCACCTTGGCCAGTTCTGGCTTTGGATCAACTGACTCATCCTAAACCTACTTTATCCCCAGATGTGCTTCCTTCAGCTAATTATTTCGTCCAGGCTAAGACTCAAACTGGTTCAGCTCTTTAGCTTTTGAATGTCAAAACCCAGATAAAATCCCTACCCAACGGGTGCAGTTGTCTGAACTGATCAACTAAGACTTTCTTCCCCAAATCCAGAACTAGTTAAACACAGTAATGGTCACCCCATTCCTTTTTTTTTTTTAGGTTAAAATCATATTGGGACAATTCAATCACCAATTTCCCCTGCCCTCTTCCCCCGAGCTTTATCTAAGTTTGCTTCTTGGGTTAGCCAGAAATTCAGCGATTTCCCAGGGCTTAAAAGGGCAGGACAAGTAAAGTTCTGGGTATACCTAGAACTGCAAAGAACCTTATTGTTTCCAACCAAAAGACTCAAACACAAAACATGAATGTATACATATGTTCTTTCTCCCCCCCCCCCAAAAAAAAACGATTGTTGAATGGTCTATTCCAATTTGCTGTTTTCCAAATAAAAATGAATATCTTGGACCGGTTCACACGTGCTAAGCCATTACGCAGTTTGCTTGATTTGGGCTTGGTCACTAAGGTTTATGAGGCATGGCTTAACAGCTTAGCATGTTGGTGGACTTCAGCCAATTGTACTTTTTCACTAAACCATTATTAAACAACCAGCACAAGCAATGGAAACACCTGGTCTTTAAAAGGTCAAATCTGCAAAACTCACCTCTGGCTGCCTTCTCAAAGAGGGCATCTTAGCAGCTTGCAGCCCACGTAATTTCTTCAGTAGAAACATTTTATCTTTGCCGGCCTATAAAATCAAGAAACACTTCAATAAAAAGGGATGGCGAGTTAGATGAATTAATCTAATATTTTATTTTAGAAAGTTAACAGCAACCGTCAAATGCTTTGCTTGAAAAGTAACCTTTCCTTTTTTAAAAAATCAATTAAATACGCTTCTATTCCGCTGCAGTCAAAAATACTCTTGATGGCTTACATAGACCCCTAGGCTTCCACAGTACAATCTGAAATTTGATTAAAACTTCATAAGTAACTATAAAAACCGCGATACCTCAAAACATCAAGAAATGTAATAAAAAATAAAATTACAGATATATTGCAATCCGTTCAACATAGTAAATACGTATCTTAGATCAAGATATTAGGAAGCCTTTGAACCCAAAACTAAACTTTCCTGAGAGTTCACTGTCTAGCTAGCCCGGTCATCCTCAAAGTGTGATCTGTAGATCACCAAGTGATCTACATTTCCCCACCTTCACTGGCCAGGGTTTAGCTGCTTTCTTAGAGCTTCTCTCAAGTGATCAACACATATTAAGTTTAGATTATATGTTTAGTATTAAACATATAGAGCATGCTGGCTGAGGAATTCTGGGAGTTGAAGTCCACAAGTCATAAAAGGGCCACATTTGAAGACCCCTGCTTGTGGACTTCAACTCCCAGAATTCCCCAGCCAGGCACGCTGGCTGAGGAATTCTGGGAGTTGAATTCCACAAGTCATAAAAGGGCCAAGTTTGAAGACCCCTGCTCTAGAGTGACAGGATTTCTCGTTGAGAAAATACTTACGTTAACAATTTGCTCTTGTAGCAGTTTAACCATTGTTTTTCGCCCACGGATGATTTGCCAGAACAGGTATATGAGCATCCTAAAACAGAATTAGGAATGTAAAATTACTGCTGGCCCGTAAACTACGGAGCCAAGATCAGCCAAGATTCCAAACTATGCTACCAGACCGAATAAACCAATAAAGGAGAATATTTGCAGCTCAGGGGTAAAAGGAGTCCTCAGGATTCTCTGAGCTTCGTTGTTTTCTTGCGGACGTTTCATTACCCAAAGTAGATAATGACTCCTCCTTTCAACCCACGAGCTACAAATATTCTCCTTTATTGGTACCACATACGGGTATCAAAGATTTCAGAAAGAAGACAAATGGGAAAAACTGTGCCTGTCAGTACAGCTCCCCCAAGGAACAACTCTTCTTCCACTGAAGATATTAACTAGACGGGTAATGAAATGTCTGCAAGAATGTCACCAAGATGTCACCAAATGTCACCAAGAGAGCAGCAATGACTCCTCAGACTGAAAAAGCCCATAATTTATAAGGCACATCATTTATAGAGATCCTGCATTATTAAAGAGTCCCTTTAACAAACGGGCCACCTTCCTTCTCCATCCCACCTTTCCCCCCCCTTTCGTGGGAAACTTACAGCACAATGATGGAAAGGATGAAGAAGAAATGGGTGCTCTCGATTAAGTTGCGGTAGATCCACACTACCCATCCTGAGCTCGGTGAAGAAGTCAAGTCTGAAATCCAGCCAGAGATAGCTTCGAAGGGAGCTGTTAGATCTCGGAAAGGGCCACACGCTTCGGAAGGCTTCCGTCTTGGAAAATAAAAAAGGGGGGGGGGAAAGGACAGGTTCTTTTCACACAAACATAGTCAGTTTAGAAGTTTGTTGAAGGAAACACTCATAGATGGTAGGCAGCATCAGAGGGATCACTGGATATCGGCTGGGACCAGGTCCCCGAGGAGATCTACGAATCGAGATCTCTGACCTTGTTGATAAGGATCACCATGATGGGTGAGACTAGGGCAGGGGTAGGCAACCTTGGCCCTTTTATGACTCGTGGACTTCAATTCCCAGAATTCCTGAGCCAGCCATGCTGAGGGGAAAGGGAGAGGTTTCCAAGCTGAGCCACGCTGGCTGGGGAATTCTGGGAGTTGAAGTCCACGAGTCATAAAAGAGCCAAGGTTGCCTACCCCTGGACTAGGGAGAGGAGCAAAGAGGAACGCCACATGAACAGAGGAGCTGCCAGACCTTTGAGGTAGGCTAGGTCAAGAAGATGCATGGCTCTTTATTGTTGTAGGTCAGGGGTCCTCAAAGTTGGCCACTTGAAGATTTGTGGACTTCAACTCACAGAATTCCCCAGCCAGCCATGCTTAACAACTGTCTGGCTTAGCAACAGAAATTTTCAGCTCAACTGTGGTTGGTAAAGTCGAGGATTACCCATAAACATAAATCAAAATGGGGTCATTGGGAGTTTCTTTCTCACACCTTCCCTCCTCAAGACCGGATATTCTTTTTCCAAAAATCCCTCCCTCTTTAATGGTTGGCTCATTCCTCCCCATGCCCAAAGCCAGCCCTCCATTTCCTTCACAAGGAACCAATGGATCCAGGAGAAGCAAATAAACCGACGCCCAGCCGCATCTTGCCCAAGATTTCTCCAGAACCTGGGCTGAAATGTCAAATAAGGGCCTGCAGCTACTTGAACAGGGTGGGCCCAAAGAGCTGCTGACCTCCAGACAGTGACCGCGACGACCGAGAGGACTCCGCTGAAAGATGGGAAAAAGAGCAGGAAGACAAAAATGGTGTTCATCTGGGACCCTCGCCAAGCTTTGCGGGGCGGCTGGCAGTTCTTCAGCAGGCTGATCTGGAGGGGCAAGGCAGAGGGATCACAGGCAGGCCAACAGCTTGACACGCGCACACAGAACACCGAATCGAAGAGGGGCAGCCTTTTGGCCTTGCCAGCAGCGAAATATTCAGCCCTGAAGCTAAAAGGGAGCAAAGCAGTGGCAGAAAACAAAAAGACAGCTCACGTGTGAGGAGGCCACCGGTCTTCCCATTTTTTAGGCTCTACGGGGAGATGGAAGAGGGAGGAGCAAAGGCAGAAACAGATGTTTACCACCCTGCCACTTAAAATCGGTAATTTGTGGTCAACTGTTGATAGTGTCAACTTGGGAGTCACCAAAAGGAGCAGTGGGGCACATGCACACCTGGAAAAGCTATAGCACGGGGTAGGTTTGCTCAATACCATATGTAGCTCATGCATTAGGGCAGTTGTGTCAAACTGCCGGCCTGCGGGCCGGTTGCATCATGCGGAGGAGGCCGCGCCCATCACAGCTCCGGCAATGCGAAAAAAGTCACGATACATTGCAACACGTCACGTCACGTGACGCGGCGAGTTTGACCCCCATGCATTAGGGCTTCCTTGAGAGCCGTGGTGGCGCAGTGGTTAGAATGCAGCACTGCAGGCTAACTCACTGCTCACTCCAGGAGTTCGATCCTGACCGGCTCAAGGTGGACTCAGCCTTCCATCCTTCCGAGGTCGGTAAAATGAGGACCCAGATTGTTGGGGGGCAACAGGCTGACTCTGTAATCTGCTTAGAGAGGGTTGGAAAGCACTGTGAAGTCTAAGTGCTATTGGTATTACATGCTATCAATCATTGTCAATTCTTGCTGACCACACAGAGTAATCTTTTCCACGATGATTGGTCTTTAACCTGGTCCTTCAGCTCTTCCAAAAGCACCCCCATCGTCACTGTAACTGAGTTTACGGCTTAGCAACAAGTATGAAGCAGAGCTGGCTTCGCAAATTGCATGAGTCCTGATCAGGCCTCACCCTTGTGCTGTGCCCCCAGAGTGCTACTGATCATCAAACTGAGTAAAAGGCAACTGATCTGGGGGTCCACGTATAATCTGTAACAGCAAGAGGCTTGAGGAAGAACAATGCAATTAAGGCTGGCGAGGAAAAATCACAAAAAGCAGCCTAACCTTTTTCACACAAAATATTATGAAAAACGTTATCATCTGGATGGCAGGAAGCAGAGGGGCGAAGAAGATCCCAATCCTGAAGAAAAGAGAAAAAAATGAGATTCAAGGACAGGACACACTTCAATGTAAGCAGAGAGTATTTCTTGTGCTTGGATAAGGGTATTTATCGATCTGGATTTGTAGCCCAGCCTGTGACTCTTCAGAATGTGATTTTTTTCCCCACCTACTCACCATGTCAAAGTCTGAGCGTAGATCAAATCCAAAACGTTTCGAGCAATATCGAATTCTGGCACGCCAATTTTTTTACAGCATTTGGTGCCAATAAGTCTGAAATGGCAGATTTGTCAGTTAGGGAATTGCAGTTTTAAGTGAATTAAATTAAGCAAATCTGTCTTCCCCTTTTGATTTTGCTTGTCGGAAGCCAAGTTCGCAAATGGTGATCACGTGACCCCCGCAGGACATGGCCATGTTGTAAATATATGCCAATGGGCAAGCACCCACATTTTGATCAGTGTCAGTTGTAAGTGCACGGGCGGTCGTCATGTTTTTCAGTGCCATTTTAACTTTAAACGAATTAAACTGAGGACTATCAGTATGAAAGTTTGATTTGGATCAAATAACAGACTTATGCACGTACCGTAGTAGAAATTCACCGAAGAATGAACCCAGGAGGCAGAAGACAAAGTCTGCTATAAGCAGCCTGTATATATCTTGGCCAATGAAGGTTTCCCAGCACTAATGGGGAGAACAAGAGATTTTTAAAAAATGCCATTTATTCATGGAACATGTTAAAGCTAAATTCCGGATTTGCGGACATCAACTCTGAGAATTCTCAGCAGTGGCTGTGCTGGCTGGGAAATTCTGGGTAAAACCATCTACATGCCTGGAAATTATCCAGGTCAGAGAAAGTTCAGCTACACCCTCAAAGAGTTTATTTAGTTTTCGCCTAATGTACTTTGTGAAGTCAGCAGCTATCTTTTAATAATCTTAGTTTATGGCTTAAGGCATTGTACAAAACCAGCCAACGGCAGCTTGATCAATGAACCCTAGGTAGCTAAACCATGGCTTAGATGCACAATCTGTGAATCCAGCTAAAGTTAAAGAAGGCCTCGCATCACTCAATAAGGAATTTTGCACCCGTACCAAAACGTGCTTGAAAAACCTACCTCCACTTTGGAGAGAGCTACTACGTTGAGCCAGTAGTAGCACAGGACTCCAGTGATGGATATTTTCAAGATGACATTCCTACAAAGAGGAAGCAACAGCTCTCAGGGTTTAGAAGCACGGGATGCTCAACAACTGTTTCCTCAAAGTCTGCTCTGAACGGGATAACCGGCTGGCCGCTTGCACAAGTTGAGCTGCGTATGTGTGCACTGGATCACAGCTTGTGTGGCCCGGTTCCAAATGAGCCACGTCCCGGTAGAGGGCCACAGCCCCGGGGGTCGGGGACTCCTGCAGTAAATACTATTTAGATCAGAGGCCCCCAACCTTTTGGGCACCAGGGACCGGTTCCTTGGAGAAAGGTTTTTCCATGGAGCGGAGAATGCGTGGTTTTGCGTGCTGCCTGCATCCCACAGATGGGACTTGGTGCTTGTTTGTGCGGACCGGTTGCTGGCATGCTGCGGCCCGGTACCGGTCCACGGAGCGGGGGTTGGGGACCCTTGATTTAGATGGCTTGTTAGGGTCTGGTTCTCTCCAAAGGAGGGCAAAAACGAGCCCAATGTACCTGATAATAGCAGTGTAGATCTGGTGCCTAGGATAGTCAAACTTTTCAACCAAGCCGGAAAAGGAGTACAGGAACGGCATCACGTGGTTGAGGAGGCTCACCACGATAGGCAAGATCAGCATGGCAGCTTCGTTTTCCAGCTGAGTGTTTTCCTCATTCAGAAATAACTGGAAAAGGAGTGAAGAGAGAGAGAGAGAAGCTTTGTTAAGAGCTCAGAGTAATTTCCTGGAGTCTTAAGTCATGCTATATTTGCAAATGTATTGCAGGAATGGGGAGGAGGGGAAGGAGGACTAGGACTGAGGGGTCCTGGGTGCTCTCTGAGCTTGTGTTTTCTTGCAGATGTTTCATTACCAAACTAGGTAACATCAGCAGTGCTAGAATGCAGTGGGGTTTGCAGGGAGGAGGAGGAGGAGGTTATTGTTGTTATTGTTGTTGTTCAACCAGCCACTTTGGAAGGGATCTCAAGCAAACAGACTTATTTTACAGTTCCTGGACTTTTTAAGAAAGTTGGTGATTGTAATATCTCAGTCCAGCCACCTCTCTTGAATTTGGAAAGCAGTTCTCAGCTCCATACTTAGAATCAGGGCAAAGCTTCCTAGATGAAGGATGGATAGGCTGAGACCACCAATAAACTCTGATCAAAGGAAGCAAATCCAGGGCAAAGAACTGGATGCCCCACCCACCCCCATCTAGACTTAATTTCAATTTTAATTTCATAAATGTAAATAGAGTGGCATCTAATTAATTCATTACATCCCAACGATGATTCCTCCGGGATTTTCAACATTTCTCCATCCTTCAATTCTGCTTCATTAAAAATGGCAACTTGTAGCAATGTTTTGGAGAGGCGTTTAGGGGCTACACCCAAGCTGGGTGGGAGAGAAATATAGCATCCTCAGGAATCGGTCCTTCCACCAACCCCGTCAAGAATATACTGTCATGTTGTTCAAACCCACTCCCAGAAACGGTGCGTGTTTATTCATTCGTGATTTAATGAAGGCATGAGAAAGCCAACAACGGGGTGGGAAACCAAGAAATTGCAGCTGACCTCTAAATTCACAAGGGAAAAGAAGTAAATGCCAGCACACGAAGCCACCGTGAAGCCCAGTGAGAGAAGCCAGAAGGCCAGGTGAATCGAGAAGCGAAGAATCCTTTGCTGCAGAGACAGCTTCAGAGATTCAATGCGCATTTCAGAAAGGGTCTCCTAGGATGAAAAAAAGAGAGGTTAGGTAAGTTCGAGGCAGGAATTCAGGTCTGCCTTTGCATTCAATCGCTGCCCTAAGCTGCTGTTAAGAGCCTTGGTGATGCAGCGATTAAATGCAGTATTGCCCACTGCCAGCAGTTTGATCCTGACTGGCTCAAGGTTGACTCAGCCTTCCGTCCTTCCGAGGTTGGTAAAATGAGGACCCAGATTGTTGGGGGCAAGAGGCTGACTCTTTAAACTGCTGAGAGATGGATGTAAAGCACTACGAAGCAGTATATAAGTCTAAGTGCTATTGCTATTGCCACTGACTCATCCTTCCATCCTTCCAAGGTTGGTAAAATGAGGACCCAGATTGTGGGGGGCAAGAGGCTGACTGCTCTAGTCAGTGCTCTAAAGTGCTATGAAGCAGTATATAAGTCGAAGTGCTTTTGCTATTGCTAAGCTTCAGAGGTCCCTGACTCGGAATTAATAAAAGAGAATATTTGTAGCTCGGGGTTGAAATGAAGGGGTTGTAGGTTGCAGGTGCTCTCTGAGCTAGCTTGGTTGCTTTCTTGCAGACATTTCATTACCCAGACACCGATGATGTTGCCTAATTTGGGTAATGAAATGTCGGCAAGAAAGCAACCAAGCTCAGAGAGCACCAAAGATCCGACTGGGAATTAATTAGCAAAACTGAGAGGTAACATTAAAAGATAGTTTGGGAGATTGTGTACGAATATCATCTGACGAATCAAAGATTTCTCCTTTTTTTACTTCCCAAAAGGAGACGATCAAAGGATGAGACCCCGAGGAATGGTGAGAAAGCCATGGACCGCAGAATGAATTATTTTCTGCTGTCAACTCTCCTGAGACAAACCCACCTCTTGATGCAGAAATATGATTTCAGCCGGACTGCCATCCTCTTTACCTTGATCTGCGTGCAGATATTTTTCTGATTCATCTGGACAGCTTTCTGGTCCATCACACTGAAGTCCCAGACGCAAAGAAGCTTGGCAGCGTTTCCCGAGTGCATTTGAGGCGTCACGATGTTATTACGGAAGGATTTCGCCATGCTGCAGTGACAGGAGAGGGGCAAGGGGAAAGAGAAAGGGCGGCACACAACTTTTAAGCACGTTTTCCGCAGCCGCAATGGAAAAAAAGATTGCATAAATGTCATTTGGGATGTTAATTCTTTCAATCGGGTTTATAATTTGCTCTGCGAATTGCTGGCCGGGTGGCAGTAGACAGTCCCTGGCAGGGGCCCTAAAAGTTATATGCAAAAGCGTGAAGTCTTGGTACTCAATTGCTTTGAAACTCATCAAATTTGGTACCGAATTAATTTTGACATGAACATTTTGTCCCGGTAACCATTGTTCGTTTGGAACTCAATGCACAAACTAGAACTCGTCGGTATCAACTGCCTTGTGACTCACTACATTATTCCTTATGGGGAAAAATTTATTTGGTACTCATCTTTTTCGGTACTCATCACTCCTCCCGGAAACAATGAAGGATGAGTAGTGACGTTACCATTGTACATACTTTTTTTCAATTTGATGGAATTCGGCAGAATTGGCTAATGCCTTGGTGGATTAGAGCAGGGCTTTTCAACCGGTGGTACGTGTACCACCAGTTGTACTTTAGCACACCTGGCAGGTGGCACACGACCCCGAGGGGAGGGAACCAGCTAATCTGTGCCGCACAGACCTGGAGGAGATCAGCTGGCGCTGCAGGGCTCGGCAGAAGCCCCAGGATCTGCAAGCACGGCTGCATGCCGATTGGAGCTTCTGGCACACCCGGAAGAGAAAAGGAGGAAGAGGAAGAGAGAGGAGAAGCTATAAAAGGAGGTTTTGGCAGGAGAGAAAAAAAAACACACGGAGAAAGAGAGAAAACAGAAGAGGCTTTTGTTAGCCAAGCGGTGAGGAGAGCGCGAGCGAGCAGCCTTTGCGAGCGAAGGTTGTGTGAATGGAGCAAGAGAGAAGCTTTTGCGAGCAACGTGTGAGTGAATGCAGCAAGAGGGTTCCACTGTTGCAGTAGGAAGGAAGCATTAACCTTGAACCTCAACTTTTTACTTTTCCATAATATTACAAACTAGCCATTTCTATAACAACAAATGAATCTAACCAGTAAAGCCCCAAATCCCCCCCCCTTTTTTTTTAGTCATCAAGTTTTTGACACCTTGCTAAGCACTGGTGGTACTTGAATATTGTCATGTCCTAAAAGTGGTACAATCTGTGAAAAGGTTGAAAAGGCCTGGATTAGATAGCCAATGACGTGTGTGTGTGTCTGTGTGTTCCACTGAAAAGAAAACTACTCCACTAAGCTGAAAACATAAATTATTCGGATTAGCTTTGTTGCAGCTTATGTCAAGGCACTCTAGCTTGTACCTAGGTCTCTGCCTGCACTGCCGTTGCGGTAAATCAGCATTCTTAGGGCCCATTCTGTCTCCAAGGCCACTGCTAGGGAGAGGCTCTGTGCCCAGGTCCAATTACAAGCAACATAATAATGAAACAAGGAAGAGAATTAAAGGAAACGCCTAACGACATTTATTTAAAGAAGTAAATCGCTTCACAATACATGAAACTGTGAGTTGCCCTGGCTGTTCCTTTTGCTTTTCATTCTTAAAAAAGAAAAAAAAGAAAAAGAGCATCCATTTTAGGAGAGATTATTTGGAGGAGATAATCTAGTAAACTTCTTGTGTCTGTAACCTTTAACTGAGTGAAACGCTGCATCGTAGGTGAACAATTTTTAAATCTAGATGCCTCAAATGGGCTTCCTTACAGAAGGTGTCCAAAATCCAGGACTCCTATGTAACTGAAATTCGGCAAATTTTATAAAACATTTTATGCCATAAACCAGAGGTCCCCAACCTTTTGGGCACCAGGGACCGGTTCCGTGGAGAGAGGTTTTTCCACGGACCGGAGGCAGCCGTGGTTTTGTGTGCTGCCTGCATCCCGTGGATGGGGCTTTGCTTGTTTGTGCGGACCGGTGGCGGGCATGCCGCGGGGGTTGGGGACCCCTGCTTTCACCAACATACCTGTAGATCAAGCTCAGAAAGCAGATGATAAAATAAATCCCAATTGTGAAAATGTAAGCCAGTTGCATGTAATACGGCGAGGCGTTCTCAATTTTTGCTATTGTGCCGTTGGTATAAAAGCCACTGTAGAGCACCGTGTTTGTAAAATAACCCTAGGACGATAAAGAGAAAGCATCAGAATTCAAGAGGTGAGCAAAAGATTCTTATTGATAGTATCCATTGTCTAATACTCTTCCCTCCCCATAGAGGCAGAGAAGATTTCATTGGTATTTAGCCTGTTTCACACTGAGCTTATTTTGTAATTTATTTATGGATTTGATTGATTGATTGATTGACTGATTTGCTGCCTATCTTGCCTCGAGGTAAAAGGAACCTCCTTTGGGGACAATTCCCTTTAAACAGTCTTTCTTTAACAGGCAATTAGAGTCACATACCATACTAAAACTTGCAGTGGTTTGCATGCTGGGTTTAGCATGTTGTAGGAATCCAAACATTGAAGTGAGGGCTCCTTGGTGCTCTCTGAGAATATTTGCTTTCTTGCAGACATTTCATTACCCAAACCAGGTAACATCATCACTGCTAATGATGACTAGGATTGATGATGTTACCTGGTTTGGGTAACGAAACATCTACAAGAAAACAACCAAGCTCAGAGAGCACCAAGGAGCCCTCATTTCAACCCTGAGCTACAAATATTTTCCTCTATTGCTAAAACTGAAGTCTATGAAAACCATGAATCATGGCTTGGCAAGTCAAATGAATCCAGCCAACAGTGGCTGAATCAATAAACCACAAATAAACCACCAATCCAATTGGTTTATGAAAGAAAAAAACAGAAAGCCCAGCTCTGTCTCTCTCTCTCTCTCTCTCTCTATCTCTTTTTTTTTTTTTCATTTTATAAACCCACGTACAGCTCCGGTCAAAAACTCCAGACTCGTGAAGGAAAGGTGATTTGGCTGGGCTGCGATGAGTTGAGGGATGGCAAGAAAACTGAAGTTGATCAGGAATGAGAAAATGTTGAACATGAGAAGCCACGTCAGGAAGACAAAGTAGGAATGGATGCTGGTCCCAAATTGGCTGCCAATGTCTTTGAGTGTTTTCTGCCAAAACTGGAAGAGCTGAAGGCAGTCGACAAAGCTGTTCTTTAACTGCCGGAAGGACTAGGAGAGGAAAACCAAATAACAAACAGGAGACTTGGTTAAATACAGCATCCACTTCTGCTTTCAATAGCAGATCACCTTCATGTGGTTTGCTTAACCCAATTTAATGAAGAAACCCTAACTGCTGGGGTACACACTCTGTTGTTGTTAGTTGCGAAGTCGTGTCCGACCCATCGCGACCCCATGGACAACGTTCCTCCAGGCCTTCCTGTCCTCTACCATCTTCTGGAGTCCCTTTAAACTCACGCCTACTGCTTCAGTGACTCCATCCAGCCACCTCCTTCTCTGTCGTCCCCTTCTTCTCTTGCCCTCCATCTTTCCCAGCATTAGGCTCTTCTCCAGTGAGTCCTTCCTTCTCATTTGGTGGCCAAAGTACTTGAGTTTCAACTTCAGGATCTGGCCTTCTAAAGAGAAGTCAGGGTTGATCTCCTCTAGGACTGACACACTCTGCAATAAGCTAAATGCCATCCAATTCCTTACTGGTTCCATCAAGTTTCTGATGCAAAATAACTCCATCAGGCTTCATGATATATACTCTGACTCTCACAAGGCAGGAAAAGCAGCTGGAGATCCATATGAAGAGTAAAGCCCCAGGCCAGCTTTGAGGCTTCCTCCTTCTAAAGTCAGGGGTTTCCCAACTTGGCAACTTTAAAACTTGTGGATTTTAACTCCCAGAATGCTGGCTGAGGAATTCCGGGACTTGAAGCCCACAAGTCTTAAAGTTGCCAAGTTTGGAGACCCCTGTTCTAAGTCACTGCAGCCTACTGGCAGTGATAGGCTACAGATCATTCTTGACTTACGACTGTTCGTTTAGTGACCGTTCGAAGTTACAATGGCACTGAAAAAAAGTGGCTTGTGACCATCTTTCACACTTAGGACTGTTGGGGCATCCTCACGGTCACATGTTCCAAAATTCAGACGCTTAGCAACTGACTCATATTTATGATGGTTGGGGTGTCCCAGGGTCATGTGACCTTCTGACAAGCAAAGTTATTGGGAAAACCAGATTCACTTCATAACCGTGTTACTAACTTCACAACTGCAGTGATTCGCTTAACAGCTGTGGCGAGAAGGGTTGTAAAATGGGGCCAAACTCACTTAGCAAACATCTCACCTAGCAACATAAATTTGGGGCTCCCTTGTAAGTCAACAGCTACCTGTGCTTGGTTAGGGCTGTTGAGAGACTGAAGTCTAAAATACCAGGTGAGTACAGCCTGTTCACCTTTGCAATAGGTAACGTTCTTCTTCCTCTCAACAAGCGGTCCTTATTGAACAACCTCACTCCTTACCAAAGCTGTGTTGTAAAAGCACTGGGTACAACAATTCAGATGAGCATCCTGTTTGTAGGATTTCTTTTTTTTCTCCGTTAGGACGCGGTTCCTGTCAAATATCAAACAGCAAAATAACATAAGGCAGAGGGATGGAAGCCAGCTCTTCAACAACTTCATTACCTCATTCTGAATTAGCAAGTCCAAAATACTAGCTTAACTAAAAAGTATAAAACTCCATGAGCTGTTTTGAATCCATTTTTTTCCTATTTCATTCTCCTCCTTTCAAGGTAAGACTGACTTGTCCATTAGCAAAATGAAACCATGTGCACAATGTGCTTATTTAAAAGTTTAAAGCCATTTGTTACCTAAATATAGAATATTTAGGAAGTTTGTATCTATAACCACTTATAGAGCAGTTGACAAAGCAAAGACAAAACAGTTTCTACTTAAATCCAGAGAGAAAATTAAAGTGAGAACCAGACAGTATAAAAAAAAGATTTTCCCAGCATTTCAATTAAACAATCTTTTTCTATGTCTAATAAAAATGTCTGTATGCAAATGCTTGCTAGGTATAACGTCTGAATGCAAATATACAGTACAGATGTTTTATGTATTTTATTTTCTTCCTAGATGCAGAGAAGAAAAAGAATAGAAGTGAAATGTTTACATTTAAAATGAGGCATTTTTAACCCTTCCACGTTAATTAAGTACCCTCAGAATACAAATATATGCTTGCTACCTAATTTCACGTTTTTCTTTCATTGATTTGGGAATCTTCTGGATTGCTTTAACTCTTTCATGGGTGGACATGCTTGACAGATCGTTGATTAATTTTTCTTCTGCAAAAATAAAGATGGCAATAAAATCAGGAGAGTGATGGGGTTCACGTATCCCATGAAGCCATTCTGATTCTGTTGATTTCAGGTAAGTTGCTTTGGGTGAGCCATCCCATAAGTAGGAGGCAACAAAGCCCCACCAAACAAAGCCAGAATATTTTGCATTCCAATAGTCAATAATAACAACAGCAATCAAGTTCTCGATGAGCCTCTAAAATTTGAAAAAGTATACTGAAGACCGCAGAATTAAATCCAATAAATAAATAACTGACCTTCTTTCCTCTTTGCTTCCATATATTCTGGGTCTAAATGAAGCAAGTTGGGCCTTGCAAAAGTCGCATAATTGTGTCGCCTGCTACGCCGCTGGACAATATTAACTGTAATAAAGAATTCACCATATGCAAGCTTCAATGAATAATGCACAATCATTACGTGCATAAGCAGAAATGTATGCCTTCCTAATCTAGAATTGCCCAGTCAGTTCTGTGCATGACAGCCAGTACATGAATTGCCTTAAATCTTACCTCTCTCTGATGCATCTGAATAACTGTCTGCATCCTGAATATTGAGAGCACCGCTGGTAGTAGGTAATATCCCTTCAGGTTCTGGTTCATACTCAAAAGAAGGATTAACTGATGAAGAAAAAAAGGAAAATAGAGAACGAACTGTTTTCCTCCTCTTGTATTGCATACAAACTGGAATCATATATCTTCTTAACCTAAGTTTCTTAATCCAGGATAGGCTTAGTAAGCCACAGTGGGCTAGGCTAAGTCGTAAGCTATGGTTTGCAAGCCCAAATGGCTGGATTCATAAAACATGCTAAACCACAAACAAGCTAATCACACTTTATCGTAGCATAACATATGAACCCAGCCGCCGAAAATGAGGGGTATCTAGGCTACAGCAATTCCAACTGACAGGAGAGTTTTTTTACATGCAGGGAAATATGTACAGTATATGGCACAACATTAAGTCATGGGAATCTCCCCCCTCCCCCAATTTGAAGGGGTCTAACCCAGAACAAAACTGGCTAGTTCATTACAACAAAGGACACAGCCTAATTCATGAGATTCACGCAGGCAGACTTAGAAGTGTTCAGATCATTGCTCCAAACATTAAACAAAAATTGCATGTTCTCAGACATGTGGGCATGAGGACTAGACGTATTCATTTAACCAGAAAACATAAACTGAGTTTGTTAAGTCTGCAAGTGGCAGATTAAACAGCTCAAAGCAGGTTATAGAAGAAATAAAAACATTCAACACACAGACACCAACCAGGAGATCACGACACGCACCACCTCACAGAGGTAGGCAAACCATCTGCTTCCCCAAACAGTTTTCTACAGACAGGACTTCACAGCCTTCAAAAACCCTGACAGGTTGAGTCCTCAACTTATGACAATTGGAACCAGAATTTTTGTTGCTAAGCAAAGTGGTTACTAAGTGAGTCATGCCCGATTTTATGACCTTTTTGCCACTGTTAAGCAAATCAATGCAGTTTTAAGTGAATTGCGCAGTCATTAAGCGCATCTAGTTTCCCCCGTTGAATTGCTTGTCAGAAGCTGGCTGAGAAAATTGCAAGTGGCAATTACACGACCCTGGGATGCTGCAATTGTTATAAATACACGCAGGTTACCAAGTGCCTGAATGCTGATAAACGTGACTGTGGGGATGCTGCAGTGGTCATAAGTAATAATAATAATAATAATAAAGTTGGAAGGGACCTTGGAGGTCATCTAGTCCAACCCCCTGCTCAGGCAGGAAACCCTATACCATTTCAGACAAATGGCTGTCCAGTCTCTTCTTAAAAACTTCCAGTGTTGGAGCATTCACAGCTTCTGGAGCAGGTTGTTCCACTGGTTAATTGTTCTAACTGTCAGGAAGTTTCTCCTTAGTTCTAGGTTGCTTCTCTCCTTGATTAGTTTCCATCCGTTGCTTCTTGTCCTGCCTTCAGGCGCCTTGGAAATAGCTTCACTCCCTCTTCTTTGGGCAGCCCCTGAGATATTGGAACACGGCTATCATGTCCCCCCTCGTCCTTCTCTTCGTTAAACTAGACATACCCAATTCCAGCAGCCGTTCCTTATATGCTTTAGCCTCCAGTCCCCTGATCATCTTTGTTGCTCTTCTCTGTACTCTTTCTAGAGTCTCAACGTCTTTTTTACATCGTGGTGACCAAAACTGGATGCAGTATTCCAAGTGTGGCCTTACCAAGGCATTGTAAAGTGGTATTAATACTTCACGTGATCTTGTGGCAAGGACTGGTCACGAGTCCCTTTTTTCAGTGTCATCGTAACTTCAAACAGTCATGAAACAAATGATTGTTAAGTCAAAGACTACTTAGAGCAGGGGTAGGCAACCTTGGCTCTTTTATGACTCGTGGACTTCAACTCCCAGAATTCCTGAGCCAGCATGGCTCAGCTTGGAAACCTCTCCCTTTCCCCTCAGCATGGCTGGCTCAGGAATTCTGGGAGTTGAAGTCCACGAGTCATAAAAGAGCCAAGGTTGCCTACCCCTGACTTAGACAGTACAGATATAAATTTATTGCTATACTGTAGACCAGCGGCCCCCAACATTTTGGACACCAGGGACCAGTTCTGTGGAGAGAGGTTTTTCTGTGGCCCAGAGGGGACGTGGTTTTGTGTGCTGCCTGCATCCCGCAGATGGGGCTTCGCTTGTTTGCACGGCCCGGTGCTGATCCACGGACCGGGGGTTGGGGACCCCTGCTGTAGACACTTCAAAATTATCTGCTTTGTTATCTCAATGGAGCTGCATACCATATGCCTTTCCATGTGGGTTTGTGCTGGGCAATTCAAACCCGTAATCGGTTGGTGGATATTTGGTCTCATCTGGACTCTGTACTAATCTGAGAGGTATCAGAACTGGTGAATTCTGCCCTTGTCCTCCTTCCTTGTAGTCTTCCCCAAAGGGGGTGTAAGGATTGTCTGGACGGTGTGTACTTCTTTGAGAAGGTCTTCTGCAGAACAAACAAAAAAGGGAAAGGGGGAAGGAGTGTTAGGTAGGTGGACTGCCTTGAGTTATTTTTAAAAATAATAAAGGCTGGATTTAAAAAAATATTTTAAAAATCTCTACCCAGATTCCTTCCAGGCACGTACTGCGTGCTGACTGTAAACTTACAACTTGTCGATTTCCAAGGTTTCGGAATAGTGATAGTCAGGATTTTCAATGATATCATTGTAAGGAAAAGACATGATGGATCCAGATCCTGGCCTTTGTAGGAAAAGAGCCCTTGGAGATTTACTTAGATCATCTCAGTGCTGCCAATCTCATCTTGAAACTATTTTAAAAGAAACAAACAACACGGATGTTATGGTTGAAGAGTTGGGTATTTTGCACTACACAAGAAAATTCATCCGACAGTATAAACACTAGATAACTTATTACAGTATCATATACATTAATCATTACACTACCACGTCATCCTTTTGCTCAGACTCCTTTTGTTGGTATGCCCCATATCATATCAGTATCACAGGTCTCTTGTTTACAGGCTTTTCCCCTAATCACATCCTGTAATCTAGTTATAAGAATATTATTCTCACCAAGTGATGTGCTTCAACTTATCCAGAAGCAAATCGCCTCCGATGACTTCTGCACCGCTCAAATATCACAAAGAATTCTTGAAAATTCAGAGAGGCACTGAATTCGTTCAATGGACTCAGGGAAATGCAAAGGCCTTTGTGATTTTTCACCCTGGCATTAAGAGATGAAGGTCGGTTATTTGCATGTTGGAAAAAATGCTTATGTTAGCTACATAAACAGCCTATTTCTAGATAGTCATCTAGAAATAGCTGGCAGTTATAACACAGAATTTATTACGCTGAGCGTAATAAAATGTATTCTACTTTGATCTGATTTCAAGGTTCTTCTCTCTACTTTACAACTAAGTACTTTACAACTACTTACATCCCATCACAGAAAAACAACTGTGATTGTTTTCATGCTTCTCTACAACAGTTTGATGTTATTTTTATTATTGCATTTTATTTATTTACTAATTAATTTCTATGATATAAATTTATTGGAGTTTAATGCAGCAAGTACTATTTTATGTTCTATACGAAGCCACCACTGTGATTTATCTAACAAACCATGTTAAAATAAACTAAAGTTTAGGGACTGCATCTGATATTTTTCTTTGTTTCATCAAGCTTTGGGGCTTTTTACAAATGTTTTTTCTTGGCCTTCCTGTAGAATTGTAATTATTTATGTTAAACAAATTTATATGGCTGCTCAACTCACACATAGTGACTTTATTTTTTTATGGTAGAGATTTTGTTTAGATTGATCTTTTCACTGAGATCATGTGTTCATAGACTACGTTAAACTGCTTTGAAATTCTATCCAGGTTGAAAAGAAGGAGGACAAATTGTTTCATAAGTCTGAAACAAACGTGTATGGTTCTTAAAATTCTACCCCAATTGTATAAATGTTAAGAGGTATCGTACCCGTATATTTTAAAAAGCACTCACAACTTCCACCATACACTAAATTATTCTTGCAATAAGCTTCTAAGATGACCCTGAGGTGGAAAGGTAAAACTGATCTGGCTTTGGTACCAGTTCCACTTTATAATTTAATGAGACATATCGTTTTCACAAAACTTATTTACAAGCTCCTTTATAGCACAAGAGAAAGAAACTCAAATAGCCTTAAAAATAATAATGCACACTGGCTCACTGCCACTGCATCAAGTTTATATTTTGCAAAAAAAAGGAAAGCAATCTTTGCAAAAAGCTGTATAAGGCTGATGCCACTTCAAGAGCAGAAACTGTAACTTACTTTTCACTGATTAGTAAATTTGGATTGTACGGTTTCAAATGAGCTGCATATTTAGAGAGAGGGAGGGAGGGAGACAGAGATAGATAGATAGATAGATAGATAGATAGATAGATAGATAGATAGATAGATAGATAGATAGATAGATAGATAGATAGATAGATAGATAGATAGATAGATAGATAGATAGATAGATAAGAGGGGAGGGGCAGCATGTTGGATAGACCCAGATTCAAAGTTCTAACTGCCAGCTCCCCCCCCCCATAGTCAAGTGATTGCATTTGGGGTGCTTGGCAACCAGCCAACATTTACCACCATTTGCAGAATCTCACGGACACAGGATCACAATTAATGACATTTTTTGCTGGAAACCAGCCTTTAGTTGCGATTTCCAGCAAAAAACCACCCATTGCGGACAATGGATTAGCTTATCGACTGCCACCAAAAAAAGTCATAAAAACAGGTGTGGTCACATGATAACCTACTTAACAACCAGAACGACTTACGACCAGAACACTGGGCTCAATTACAGTCGTATGTCAAGGCTTGTGTGTTACTAAGGAACCCAACAAACAAATCATTGATAGGGCTGGAACACTGCCATGTCCAAAGAAAGAAAGAAATGTTCTCACCTGATGCTTGATGTTTATCAATAATGATCCTGTGATGAGTACAGGTAAGAAACACAGGTGTGCCCCTGTATATTAAACCAAGTGTGTCCAACTCATGGCCCTGGATAGCTAAGAATGCGGCCCCACAAATTCATAAACTTTTATTATGTGATTATATTATATGCATTAACTATATTATATATTTTATATACTACCCAAGAGAATTCGTCTTCACTCAACACAGCCCAGGCAAGCCGAAAGGTTGGACACCCATGAACTAAACTCCATGGAGATCACTTGAAAACACAGGAGATACAGATTTGCATAGTTAAGTGCATTTAAATCCCTTCCATGTCTATAGAAATTAAGCCCAATTATTTATTTAGGTGCCCCACCTGAGATGTAAACATTGCAACTAACTGATAATGGTTACTGTAATAAAATAATGTTGATAGAGTTACCGCTCGGTATATATAACCCTTAGAATTTTATTTGTATTTTATATCCGTTTACATCCGAAAACACCAGGAGGAAATGAATGAATGTTCTTGCTGTTTAAAGTTACCCAAATACACTAGGAAAATGTAATTCCTGTACGGTAGTCTCAATAGGAAAAAAAAAAAAAGCAACCCGTTACTAGGTTGTGAGACAATCAGGAATTATTGGCGGAAATTATCAAAAAGGCTACCCTATATTTTCAAGAACTTTAGCAAATCTTTTGGCATTAATAATCCTTAATCCAACTTGTCAGATCACTTTTTTCCCCTGGTCTTCCCTGGTCCAATAAATTGCATTTACTTCCTTATTAATGAAACCCTTGAAAGTTCCTTGTAAAATTATTATGCAGTACCAAGGCTTTACAATGGAGAACAAGAGAAAAGCTTCAAGAATCTTTTTAAAAGAAAAAATTAAATAGCTAACTTAAAAAGGCCAACACTTCAACAGATAGCTGTTATAGTCGCACAACATACTTATAGTTTGAACAATTGAGTTTTGGGGATTATTCATAACATGAACACAAGGACAGAGTTTGCACGATACACAGATTTAGCTTGTATATGGTTTTAAGAACTGGACTTGGGAAATTAGGATTTTCAGGATAATCTTAGAGTATTTATTGACTGAATTCTTGCAAAATCATGGCTTGTTTTAACCCTAATTCGCTGAATAAATTTTAACAATATATGACATATTTTAGTTCATGCTAAAACAATGATTTGCAATCAGTGTCTAGGTTGGTACATTAAAGTAAGTCAAGTGGTTTTACACAAATTGCACACAATTAGCAATTCTCACAGCCTAACCTACCTTGCAACACTGTTGAGCAGAGAAAACAACACCAAGGGATTAAGCATAAATATCCCCTAGAACTGCTTGGAGAAAGGTTGGGAGATAAAAAAATGAAATAGGTGAGAAAGAAGAGAAAATATTGTCTATCCCTGGAGGAAGAATCAAACTTTTTTTTAAAAAAAAATATATATGGGATATCCTAGAAATGGAGGAACAGAATGAAGAAATGCAGGAAACAATACCCCTGCAAAGAGAAATGTTGGTCTCTGGATTTGGCAAAGCAAGGAATTAACAGAAGAGAAAATAATGTCCCTTACAAAACAACAGTGCTGGGAAGGACAAGGGGTGACATGGTAGCAGTGTTCCAATATCTAAGGGGCTGCCACAAAGAAGAAAGGGCCAAACCTATTTTCCAAAGCTCCTGAAGGCAAGACAAGAAGCAAGGGATGGAAACTAATCAAGGAGAGAAGCAACCTAGAACTAAGGAGAAATTTCCTGACAGTCAGAACAATTAACCAGTGGAACAACCTGCCTCCAGAAGCGGTGAATGCTCCAACACTGGAAGTTTTTAAGAAGAGACTGGACAGTCATTTGTCTGAAATGGTATAGGGCTTCCTGCCTGAGCAGGGGGTTGGACTAGAAAGTGACTTCCAACACTGTTATTCTGAGGTATCCTGGTAGGAAGTCTTAAAGTTACTTACCCCTCACCGGATCAGTATAATTTTAAGATTCCTTGGCTGGCACCACCATCAACATTTGTTCAGATCATCTCATCTTTGCACTTCCTCGTTTTCTTGGAAAAGGTTGGCATAAGATCCTGGGGAGGAAGAGAGAAAAGGAAGAAGAATTCTTTCTTCTTCTTCCACGACGTATCTTATCTTTGGAACCGTGCTGGAGGAAATGCTAGCACCTGAACCGCAGTTGCCAACTCACCCAAAGTCTCAGAAATTCAATCTTTGTCCTGCAGGGTGCACACACTCATTTGCAGTTTACAGAGAGGTGTGTGCGGGAGGGGGGGGGGGATTAACTCACCTTGCTGCAACCAATCCTAGGCAGCCAACCTGAGATCAAATGAAGTAGATTCTTCTGATCATAAATTACCCTGCCTTGGGCTGTTTTTGCTTGCGTCACCATAGTTTTACTTATTCTGATTCACTTTGGATTTTTTCTACACGGCTGTGCTATTGCGATTAGAGAAGGGAGCGTTACTGCTGTTAACAGGTTTTGCCACCTGTTCACTTTCAGCCTTTCACTGAACTTTGTATGTAAGGAGAGGCAAATACACCAATAAGAGGGTCTTTAACTGGACAGTTTTAGTCTTCACTGTCTTAAGGCCAAAGGATGTTTTAAATTTAAAAGAAGGCCTGAATTACCAGAAAAGCCACAAATTAATCAAGGAGGCCTCACCGAAAGTACTTTTTGTATTACTCATCACATTTCAATTGTCCATATTGTTACAGGAAGCTAACAATGTGTATATTACTGGCAATTAAGTTTCTAGGAAAAGTAGAAACTGAATGTGTTTGTCCAGTTCAGAACAGAAAAATCTTGCCATTCAATGAACACTTGATTTTCATATGATAAGACCTTATAATAAGTCAGTAAATCTCTAAAATGCCCTAATCCTGTCTCCACAATTTGTGGTTACAGACTATAATGGCCTGCCTCTCACATCCCAATAAACCATACTTTGGCTAACCCTAGTTTACTGAGGTCACCACAAACAACCCACATTTTGTGGTGTTGGAGAAGACAATTACATAACCATACAAGAAATTACATTTTTCTAGGTACAGATTCAAAAGGATGAAAGCTTGGATAGCTTGTCTGAGACTCCGGACAATCTTGGTTACCTTATCTGACGTAAAGGATACTGGAAGCCGTAGTTCCAGTGTCTGCAAGGTCAATGGCTGGTCAATTCTGTCTTAATGGCATACCTGGCTTCAATTCCTTCCTGGAAGCACAACATAGTGATCGCATGCAGTCCTTGTCTTATGCTAAGACAAGCATTGCTAAGGCGATGCTAGAGTCAGAATAAAATACATGTCAATTTACCAGGTGTTCAAATTTTGATCGTACAACTCTGGCGATGCTGCAACAGTTTTAAGTGCGAGGCCATTCATAAGTCACTTTTTTCAGTCCTTTGTAACATTGAACAGTCGGTAAGCAAATGGTTGTAAGTTGAGGACCACCTGTACAAAAACTTTTAAAATCAGAAGGAGAAACTCTGCTTTAGTATTCTCAGCTACTGACCCGCTTTTAGTTCAAGCAGTCCTTTTATTTTGAAACTTTTCAAAGATCACAGCCAGAAAGCCAAGTGCTGAAAACCAATTGATAAGACCAGATAATACAGACACTGACTAGAATGCTGTGAACTGAACTTTTGCTAAAATATTCAAAGCTCATGTTTACCTTTAGCAAACATAAAACAGTTGTGATGAATGGAAAGTGGAAAATGCAACTGTACAAGTATTGTTTTTCAAAGAATGAAGCCTCGAGAATGCAAATGTGGATGGGGGAAAAAAAAAGTCCAAATTAACAGTTCCTGCTGTTAAAACACCTATGCAATTAAAGGATAGCAACAACACGACTGAAATTATTTTTGAAAACCTTGTGAAATATTTCGCTGAATACGAATGGAAAAGATGATAATTCTCATTATCCTATAAAGGCCTTTAGTAATGGAATCTATCCTATAAAGGCCTTCCTTTAGTAATGATGATGATCAAAAGGGAATAAAATCAATTTCACAAAAAGGTATTCATTCAGTAGCAGAAAGGGAATAATAAATGTTAATAAACTGTAAATCGAATTTACAGATGAAAAAGGCATTCGTTTCAGGAGGAAAGGGAATAGTATCAGATAGGAGATGGCAGTCATCAGATTAAAAAAAAGTTTAAAGAAGAGAAAGGCATGCCTTGATTTAAAACACCTCCAATTTACTTAAGAAAAAAAATGCTATTAACCCGATCATTGAATGAAAGGAAGTCAAATTTCCACGAGATCTTATTCCGCAAAAGGTGAAGCGAAATAAAACGGAAAAAAGCGAAATAAATAAAGAAATAATTCCCCACGGTGAGACGGGTGGCCAATAAATTTAACAAATAAATACAAAAAAAGAAACAAAACTGATTTTACTGAGGAGGAAAAAAAGGATTTCATTTCACGAAGAAATGGACTATAATCTTGTCTGAAACGATATAGGGTCTCCTGCTTGAGGAGGGGGCTGGACTAGAAGACCTCCAAGGTCCCTTCCAGCTCTATTCTATTCTATTCTATTCTATTCATGGGAAAGTTTTTTAAAAAAATCAGATTTATAGCAGAGAATGCCATTTATCACGGAATAACGTCGCGTGTCTAGAAGAGGGGTCTATTTATTCATGGGGACGAGAAATAAAAAAGGAATTTCCAGACGAAAAAAGGGGGGAAAGGAAAGGGCCCAACCAGGATCCCCGGCCTGGCCCAGGGCCCGAACCCCGAGATGGATCCGCCCCGTCCCGCCCCGAAGGCCTCCCCGGCCCGGAAGCGCGGCGGCGGCGGGGCGGGCCAGGCCGGGCCGGACCGGCAGGAAAGCGCGGGGAGGCGCGGCGGGAGCCGGCTGGCGGAGGCCATGAGCGGGCGGCGGGGCTCGGAGAACCCGGCCGAGGGCAGCAGCGGCGGTGGGTCGGGGCTGCCGGGAGGGGGCGGGAGGGGAGGCTTGGGAGGCCCGAGGAAGGCGGCACTTTCCTCAGAAGGAGCCCCCTTGGGTTGAGGGGAGGGGGGTCGAAGGCCCTGGCCCTTCCCCATGGGTCTCCTATCCCCAGTTCTGGTGGTCTCCATCCCCAACTGAGGTTCCCAGGGGTCTCCTATCTCCCATTTAGGTTGCTGGTGGTCTCCTATCCCCAACCCAGATTCCAAGGGGTCTCCCATCCCCAATTCAAATTCCTGATGGTCTCCC
Organism: Azemiops feae; assembly: GCA_023970755.1. Classification (NCBI taxonomy): domain Eukaryota; kingdom Metazoa; phylum Chordata; class Lepidosauria; order Squamata; family Viperidae; genus Azemiops; species Azemiops feae. The sequence goes on along the minus strand of JALGBA010000399.1, from coordinate 26,793 downwards.
ATCCCCAACCCAGATTCCCAAGGGTCTTCCATCCCCAACTCAGATTCCTGGTGGTCTGCCATCCCCAATTCAGGTTGTTGGTGTTCTCTCGTTTCCAATCCAGGTTCCCAGGGATCTCCTATCCCCCATTCAGGTTGCTGGTGGGTCTCCCATTTCCAATCCAGGTTCCCATGGATCTCCCACTACAACCCAGATTCCCGGTGGTCTCCCATCCCCAAATCAAGTTCCTGGTGGTCTCCCATTCCCAATCCAGGTTCCCTGTGGTCTCCTATCCCCCATTCAGGTTGCTGGTGGTCTCCCATTTCCAATACAGGTTCCCATGAGTCTCCCATCCCCAATTCAAATTCCTGATGGTCTCCCATCCCCAACCCAGGTTCTCAGGGGTCTTCCCAACTCAGATTCCTGGTGGTCTGCCATACCCAATTCAGGTTGCTGGTGTTCTCTCATTTCCAATCCAGGTTCCCAGTGGTCTCCTATCCCCAATCCAGATTCTTGGTGGTCTCCCATTCCCAAACCAGGTTCCCAGTGGTCTCCCATCCCTAATTCAGATTCCCAGTAGTCTCCCATCCTTAATCCAGATTCTAGTGGTCTCCTATCCCCTATTCAAATCCTTGATGGTCTCCCATCCCCAGTTCAGATTCACAGTGGTCTCCCACCCAGATTCCTGGTGGTCTTCCATTCCTGACCCAGATTCCTGGTGGTCTTGCACCCCAACCCAACTTCTTGGTGAGCTTTCATTCCAAACCTAGCTTCAGGCTTGAACCCTGGAGCCATCTGGAGTCTAACTCCCCTGCAAAGAATCTTTATTTCTAATTCTGAATTTACATGGCAGGACTCAGGAATCTGAGTTCGAATCAAGATGGTTAGAGTTAATACTTACCTCTTTGAAACCTAATTGGGTGGGATTCATGCTCTGGGTGTTTGCAATTGAGTCCTAAAATGACAGGCACTTGCTCTTTAGCTGTTGCAAGAAAGGGTTTAGACAATGACAAGGATAATCTTTGGTAAAGATAACTGACCAGGTGCCCTTCAAGGACTTGGAGTCCAACTTCAATAAGCTCCAGCTAGCATTATCAGCATGGTAAATGCAAAACTTTTTAGAATTCCGTGGAAATGCTGAAACAAACCTTTAAAATTATCATTAGAGATCCGGCATTTAATTGGTCTAAGTTAGAGCTACTGCTAAACCATAATGGTGGGTTTATGAATTACTGTTCTGTGTGAAGCAAACCTGTAGGGCTTGTTCAAGAAATTGTGACTAAACAAATTTGGCTTAACGTGTTTCAACCAGCCAATGAGCTTCTCTATGTAACAAAATTACACAGATCAAATTGGGTTTGTCACCTATCTTTCTCGTCCTTCCCTCAATAATTTCCCAAGTGGTTCTCTTGATTTCTTTTTACTCTTCGTGGGGAGAGGTGTATCTAAAATAATTGGAGTTGGTGCTCTCTGAGCTTGGTGGTTTTCTTGCCAATGTTTCATTACCCAACTAGTGCACTGATGACGTTGCCTAGTTGGGTCATGAAACCCAACCGAGAAAACCACCGAGCTCAGAGAGCACCAAGAACCCCACAGTTCAACCCTAAGCTACAGGTATTCTACCAGTAAATGGTGTTTATTTATGTCTTGCAATAATGGAGTTTGAGGAGTTTTTTAAAAAAAAATACACAGTTTCTATGAAATGTTAAATCTGTAGCCCAGTTCTGTTGTAATTGAAAAGCAAGCTAAAAAAAGCAGGCCTTTTCATGGTGAGCAATTGAGCACCTGGAGGAAGATCTCATGCTACCGAATGATAAAGGTCATTTATTATTATTCTGGCAGATGTTTTTCTTCCTGACCCCCATGTGCCAGCGGTAACTTTCCTCCAAGAACTGCCCAGTTACCAGTCTATGCGGAGAAGAAGATTAGTAACCGGAAACGTAGGCAACTACCGCAGTTTAGCACGATCGGCTGCTGGAGAGACCGGGAATCTCATCCAAGGAACAGAATCAAGAAATGTCAACCCGGAACGTCCGCTGAGAGAATGTGCCTTGCCAATCGCGGAGAAGAGACGTTTAAGGTTTAAATGGAAACACTGCAAACTGTAGAACGGACTGGGTCCGGGGCAGTGGTGGGATTCAAATATTCTCTTGTGTGGATGCCACTTCCGGAAGTCCATTCTGGGCCTGGGAAACAAAAAATTAGCTACCGGTTCTGCCGAAGTGGTGCGAACTGGCTGAATCCCACCACTGGCCTGGGGTCCCTTTCTATTGGTTAAAACAAAAACAAAAAACTATTTGGATATTTGGCAATGGATTACAGGGGAGATCTACATGCCATTTAAGGGGCGTCGTGGCTCAGTGGTTAAAGACACTGCGCTTGTCAGCTGAAAAGCTGACTGCCTGGCTTCCAGAACTGAGTGCCGCACAACGAGATGAGCAACCCCACCTAGCACAGGGGTAGGCAACCTTGGCTCTTTTATGACTTGTGGACTTCAACTCCCAGAATTCCTCAGCCAAGACTTCTGGGAGTTGAAGTCCACGAGTCATAAAAGAGCCAAGGTTGCCTACCCCTGACCTAGCAGTTCGAAAGCAAGCAAATGCGAGTAGATAAATAGGTACCACTTCAGTGGGAAGGTAGCAGCTCTCGAATGTGTGCCTCAGCGGATAGTCAGTGTCTTCGGCTCCCTTGGCTAGGAAACAGATGAGCACTGCGCCCTAGACAGCTGGACAAGGGAAATCTTTACCTTAAAGTGCCATTTGTAAAAAGAGTAATCCACAGAGTGTCATGATGGATTGCTTTAAGCTTGCAGCTCTGTTTAAATGTCCCTTTGCTTGGAGGATGAGCATTCATATTTTCCAAAGCTACATGCTGTCTTTCAAGCTGTTTCCCACAAAAAGGGTATATGGCAGTGATGGGATTCAGCCAGTTCACACCAGTTCGGCAGAACCGGTAGCTAATTTTTTGTTGCCCAGGCCCAGAATGGACTTCCGGAAGCGGCATCCATGCAGAGAACCGGTTGTTCACCTATTTGAATCCCACCACTGGTATATGGGATGTGTTTGCCAGCCTAGCAAATCATTGAAAAGTTCAGGAGCACATTCGCACATCATGCTTTAGAAGAGCTTTTAATATTTAGGTTTCATAATTGGAAGGAGCAGTGGTCATATAATTCTCATAAGGGGGCTTTAAGACATCACAATTTTGTTGCAAACTGTGAATTGGGAGTTGGCAGCATATATGAATGGTACCCTGTATTTTTAAAAAATACGGTTTATGAAAAGAAAAAAAAAGGGAGATTCTTGATAAAATAACTGCTGTTGCTGCATTCGCATAATCCTGTAAAACCAAAGAAATCAAGTTATGCTTAGCGTAATGTAACAATTACCTAACCTGTATTTTGCTCATTCCAAAGTGAAAGATGAGATGCCTGTAATATGTTTGTTTTTCTGAGCAGGGAGCTCGAGGAAAAACACATACAAGCCCAGTCAAGGTGGAATCAATGGAAGAAGGCAACTAATAAATCACTAAAAAGAATTATAGAGAATATCAAAGAACTAATCTCTTATCTGGAATTGTGGAGATACGACATCCATAGCATTGAGGGTAAGTCTTATTTATGTTTTTTGCACTTTGTTACATTGCTTCTTGGCTGGCAGATGTTGCCATATAGAAAGATATGTGGGGTCCTTGTTGCTCTTGAGGTTGATTATTTCCTTGCAGTCTTAGCTAAGTAGCACTGATGATGTTACCTAGTTTGGTAATGAAATGTCTGCAAAAAACAACAACAACCAAGCTCAGAGAGCACTAAGAACTCCACAGTTCAACCCTGAGCTACAAATATTCTCTTTTATGAATGCTAGAAATGATATTTTGGTATCTGAAGGAAGATTTCCCAGATCGTTTACTATGATCCTATTTGGATGTTGAATCTGGAATAACGCAAGGGACCTCTCCCCAAAATAGGAATAACTGATCATTTCGCGCGCAAGAGATTGCTTCTTTATTAAAAGATGACAATAAAAGTGTAGTTACTCGGCATAAAAGATTAATGATGCCTCTTGAGTATCTCCAGAAAGAACATCCTAAAATCAGGGTGCCCCAGTGAATTATATTTTATTTTATGGGTGTCATTTAGAAGAAACAAACCCTAAAACAGGGCTCGTTTGACCAAAGTTTATTTAATTAACCATAATCAGTTGGTTCAAGGTGTTAGGTTAAGGCACAAACTGTGATGGGGCAGGCCACAATTGGCAGGCAAAGCTGCCCCAAAAGACAAATCAACTAAGGGGGCAGTGAGTCAGGTGAAGTGACCGGTTGACTGCCTTCCTACCGAACACTGTCATTAAATGATCAATTTGTGCAAAGCTAAAACATTTCTCTCTCTTTCCCTTAGAGAAATTCGGCACTGGGATCAAGTCCTACTTCTCTTTCCTGCGCTTCCTGGTGGTGTTAAATGTTGTCATTTCCCTTCTCTTGTTCAGCTTTATCACCCTTCCCACTGCTCTCGTTAGACACGGAGTTGTTAATGGCAGCTACGTGAAAGTCTCCCCAGAAACAGGTAACTCGCCCTTCTCTGAACCCAGTGGTGGGATTCAAATAGGTGAACCACCAGTTCTCTGCGTGGATGCCACTTCCGGAAGTCCATTCTGGGCCTGGGTAACAAAAAATTAGCCACCAGTTCTGCTGAACTGTGTGAACCGGCTGAATCCCACCACAGGAAGGAAGGAAGGAAGGAAGGAAGGAAGGAAGGAAGGAAGGAAGGAAGGAAGGAAGGAAGGAAGGAAGGAAGGAAGGAAGGAAGGAAGGAAGGAAGGAAGGAAGGAAGGAAGGAAGGAAGGAAGGAAGGAAGGAAGGAAGGAAGGAGTGGTGGGATTCAAATACGTGAACAACTGGTTCTTCTGCATGGATGCCGCTTCTGGAAGTCCATTCTGGGCCTGGGCAACAAAAAATAGCTACCTGTTCTGCCGAACTGGTGCAAACCGGCTGAATCCCACCACTGTCTGAACCCCTTTCCAGCACATGATTAGCAGTAGTCCTCAATTTACAACCGTTCATTTAGCGACCATTTGAACTTAAGAACAGCCATGGGGGAAAAAAATGACTTAGGATTGGTCCTCGTGTTACAACCGTCGGCAGCATCTCCATGGTCATGTGATCAAATTTGAAGGTTGCAGCGTCCCAGGGTCATGGGATCCCTGTTTGCGACCTTCCCAGCCAGCTTCCAACGAAGCAAAATCAGTAGGGGAAGCCAGATTCACTTAAGAACTTCAGTGATTTGCTTAAAAACTGGGGCAAAAAAAAAAGGGGAGTAAAATCGAGGGTAGCTCACTTAACAGCGGTCTTGCTTAGCAACGGAAATTCCTATCCCAATTGTCATAAGTCGAAGACTGCCTGTACTTCACTGTGGAAAAACAGGCTAGGCTCGATAAAAGCTTTTGGGCAGAATATTCCAAGTTTTTTGTTCCTTCCAATGTTGCTGTTTTTGCTCCGCATGTTGTTCTTTAGAGCCAGAGTGCACCGTTTATGCGATCAGCAACACCAAGGGACTGGTCTACTTCTACAGTTATATTATAGATCTGCTATCTGGCACAGTGAGTACTTGACTATAACTTTTCTGCAACTTTTTGCTTTAAAAAAAAAAAAAAAAAAACCAAGTTCCTGGATCCAATCTGGGTCGGTCACTGGGACCAGAGGTTTGATCTTGTGAGGTTTCAGATTTGTGCTGGAGCCCCTCTTCAGGGAACTTCTCTCTAGCCAAGTTCCTAGTCCATTCTGATTAAAAAGCCATTCCTTTTCAGAAGTCTTCCCTATTGTTCCCCGTTGTTTGTGATAGCATATCTATATGTGTTTTCCCGTTCATTTCCAAAAAATTCTACCTCTACCTCTATTGCTAAAACAAAGAGAGACCGGTTTTGCTTGAGGCTGGGACCAGCCCTGATTCTTCTCCCCATCTCTGCAACATTCTTTGACCTTCTTCAGTCTGGCTCACAGGAACAGACATTAAGCCATATTGGGACTTAGTTAATGAACCACTCTTAGCTAAGTGTCTTGCCATCATAAGATTGTGGGAGAACAGTAATCGGGAATCCTTTTTCCCTTTCCACAAATAAGAGGAGGGGGAAAAAATCAGGGGTTCAGTAGTGTCTTTTCTCTGTAACCAATTTGCAAAATTAGCAAACAGAAACTTGCAGCTCATGAAACATTTTAATAGTAAACGTTGTGAGTCGGGAAAGATGCAATCAGACTCCTAATTTTTTTTTGCTCTCAGAAATTAACGCACGATTGCTGCGCTACAGTATGTCAAAAGGGGTATTTAGCCACCTGGCTAAATTTGTTTGTCAATTCCTCCGCAGGTATACATTTTGAAAAAGTGAATTGCATCAGGCTTCACTTGTGAATCTTTTATCTTTATTCCTACCTGAAGTCCTTAAGATAAAGAGGATGACACCAGCTCCCTAATCTAACACCTGCTAAAGGCATGGGGTAACGACAGCACACCACAAGCAGTGTTCTCATAGATAAATTGCAAAAGATAGATCACATCTCTGCAAGCCCAATTTTTTTAACCCGAGATCGTCAGATCATCCTGAAATGTAATTTGCTAGGGACTCTATCTTATTAAAAAAAAAATGTCTCTGGCAAATGGTCTGCCATCTGAAGTTATGACCAGGTGTTATTTTTTTTTATTTAAGAAACAAAAGAATGTATACTTTGTGCTTAAGAATGAAAAATATTGAAAGGTGATAGAAGCTCCTAACAGAATTTCAATCTTGGCATAGGGCCCCAAATCTTAGGAAGATGCTGCACAGCCAGTGGTCTGTTGTTGGTCTTCTTAGAGTTCTTGGCAAGCTGGAAAGATGTGAATTTGTACATATTTTTTTCTCTGTAACTCTTTTATTTATTCATTTTAGACATTTTCATCCTAGATTGAGCCTGTAGTCTCTGAATCCTAAAGAACCTACTGTTTTCAGCAGGCTGCTGGGGGGCCACACGTTGGATTCGCACAACATGCTATACTAACCCTGGTTTATAAGCCATTAGCTTACAGATCACTCCTTCTTGCCTCTTGGATCCTTCACTGTGATTGTATATAAAAATTAAGATGGATTTTATGCGCATATGCTGGTCGGTGATCGTGATACAATCCTACTGACTAGCCACTATATTTGCAGCCAGCATTTGCTTTTTTTTCCCAGACAACATGCTAAGAAATCAGACTATGGCTTAATTCATTGCACAAACAATCTGTTGCTATTGGATTTCTGAATGAGCCAAAGGTAGAGGGGGAGCAAAAATGGCTTGTATTGGCTGCAACCTAATAGCCATTGATGGTTTCAGACGGCTGTGTTGAGCGCTCAGCCACGTTTCTAAAGCATGACCGCTCCCCGTGGCGAGTCTGAATGGACTAGCTTGACCTTCCTTTGTTGAATTCTGTTTGCAGGGCTTTCTTGAAATGACAAGTCTCTTTTATGGCTACTACTCAGTGGATAACGTACCTTTGGGTCTGCCGGAATACCACGTGCCCCTGGCGTATTTGCTGATCACGCTGGCTTACCTTTTAGTGAGCTTTGTCTGGATTATCAAACGGTAAATCCCGCTGGGAAAATGGACCTTCCCTTTGCCAAGCCAGGGCCATAGAAATGACCCTTCTAAGTTGGGGATTGAAGAACTCTAAAGGCCTTTGTGCGTTAATAATAATAATAATAATAATAATAATAATAATAATAATAATAATAATAATGTTGGAAGGGACTTTGGAGGTCATCTAGTCCAACCCCCTGCTCGGGCAGGAAACCCTATCCCATTTCGGACAAATGGCTGTCCAGTCTCTTCTTAAAAACTTCCAGTGTTGGAGCATTCACAGCTTCTGGAGGCAGGTTGTTCCACTGGTTAATTGTTCTAACTGTCAGGAAGTTTCTCCTTAGTTCTAGGTTGCTTCTCTCCTTGATTAAGGAGAGAATTTAAAAGACATTTAAAAGACATGGGTAGATAGCCTGACCACATGAGGGTACAGGTAATCCTCGAATTACAACAATTCATTCAGTGACTGTTCGAAGTTACCAATGCACTGAAAAAAGTGACTTTTTGACCGTTTTTCACAGTTTCGACCGTTGCCTCATCCCCGCGGTCACGTGATCAAAATTTGGATGCTTGGCAACCGGTTCATATTTCTGATGGTTACGGGCTCCCGGGGCCTCGTGATCCCCTTTTGCGACCTTCTGACAAGCAAAGTCAAAAGGGAATTTAAACAGTGAATTACTTGATTGGGGCAAGAAAGATTGTAAAATGGGGCAAATCTCACTGAACAACCATTTTGGGCTCAGTTGTGGCTGTAAGTCGAGGCCTACTTGTAATATCAATTCCCCAAATCTGCCATCTCGCTATTCAGACAGCGTTATCTGTCGTCATTGCAGTATTTGTTTGTACAGTAACTTTTATTATTTTATAGCAGGGGTTGTCAGCTATGGTGGCTTTAAGATGGGTGGGTTTCTACTTCTGAGTTCCCCAGCCAGCATGGAAGTTTGTGTCGAATTTTTACACTGCATCCTGAAATTTCTAACAATGCTTTTTTTCTTTTTTTTTAAAAAAAAACCAAAAACAAACCCTGGCAATGTTATTAACAGCTCGGTGGAAGGTTTTAAGCGAAGCTTGATATACAATGAAGATCCGTTTCAGAGCTACTGCAATAAAATTCTTGCTGGCTGGGATTTCTGCATTACAGATGTAAACGCTGCGCGGCTGAAACACAGTAGTTTACTTTATGAGCTTAAAGTATGTATATATATTTTTCTTAAGAATGTAACTGAACCGTGCTCTCTTCCCAAATGTCCCTAGTAGCAAACAATTGAATAAACTAGCGATACGTACAGGACAATAATGCCAGAAAAATATATGTGGGTTTTCCCTCCCTCCTGGCATTTGTCACAAGTTCTGTTAGAAAAATCAGCAGTAAAGATATAAAAAATAAAAAAAGACCAGTCAACTGGAGAGATACTTGATTGTTAAATTATACAACATTTCTCTTGTCTTCTCACCAGGAATAAGTTAATTGCTTTGTCTCAGATGATAGTGGGCTCTTCTTTGGACCCAAAGATTTGTTTAAAAATTATTTCGATTGATTGATTTAAACATTTAACCTATAAATATATTTCTGTTCACAGACAGATTTGCAGGATGAAAGATTAAGACAGAAGGCAGCAGACAGAAGCCTCAAAGAGAAAACACGTATTTATTGCTTGAGGATCTTCTTAAACTGTGTTGTTTTGGCTGTCCTGGCAGCTTGTTTTTATTCCATCTATAGAGTAACTGTCTATTCACAAGAGCACGCTTTCCCCGTAAGTAGCAAGTAATGTTTGAAATTACGTTCTGATCCTAACTTATCTCTGGGAAAGCCTATGTCATTTTATTCTTTCAATCAGTTATATTTTCTCAACAGCTCTGGGGGGGAAAATTGGCTTAGAATGATAGTTGCTTCACACATTGGGCTAAACTAGGACTTATTTTAACCACGATTTGTTGAATCCAGCCATTGTGTGTGTATATAAACTAGGAATCTTGAACAAATCGAAGTAACTTTTTTCCATGCAGGAAAACAACGTCAAATTAGACGACCTCTTTGTGCAGTATTTACCTTCTATGGTGATCACGGTCGCCAACTTTTTTGCCCCGCTGGTTTTTTCATTTCTCATCAAATACGAAGACTATTCGCCCGTCTTTGAGATACGGTTAACTCTGATTAGGTAACTGGTGGTCTTTCCGTTGTTTGCTTTCTTGTCTCGCGGGGTGAGTGGGCGGGACTGTCTGTAGAGCCCAGGAAACCCCCTAAGCTCCTTTTGTGGGTCCTGAAATTAGATAGGATTCAGAAGGAGCAGTTTTCAGTAGGAAAATAATTAGAGGAGCTTAATTTTGCACATAAGAAATGGGACCGATGGTCATGTGGTCCCAACAAAAGAGAATGTTTGTTGCTCCAGGTAGAACTCTGTGGTCCTTCGTCCTCTCTCAGCTTGGTTTTCTTGCAGACATTTCATTACCCAACTAGGTAACATCATCACTGCTAGGAGGAGGAGGAGGAGGAGGAAACTATGGGGTCCTTGGTGATCTCCGAGCTTCGTAGTTTTCTTGCAGACATTTCATTACCCAACTAATGCTAGAAGATAGTGGGGTTTTGGTCTTTGTTTATATAGTCTGTTTATATTCAAGGAACCACCAAGAACACTCCCACCAACACTGACAGGGCAAGCCACTATATATAAACAGAGAACAAACCACTTAGCAGTGCGATAACCCTTCCTGTACCTCCATTGTGTCTTGAAGGTGTGTCTTTGTACGCTTGGCCAACATCGTTGTCCTTTTGTTTTCGCTGTGGACTCGGATCACGTCCTGTGCTGACAAGTGCAAGACGTGTGGCTATAATTACAACCTTTATCCAGTAAGTAGATTTACCTATGCAGTGAAAATGAGTCATAAAATAAGGTAGGTGAACCAAAAATGTCTGTCCCTGTTGGCTCTCCTTGAACAATACTCAACGGTGAAGAAGTTCGGCTCCCTCACTGAGGTGCTTTATCTCGATATAAATAATTCGCTAAGATGATAATAGCTTAAATTTTTGTTTTATGCTGCTTTGGTGGTTTTTCAACCGTTGCTATATATAATCTGAGAATCCTCTTGTCTCTTCTTTCAGTGCTGGGAATCTCGAGTTGGCCAGGAAATGTATAAACTCATGATCTTTGACTTGATCATCATCTGTGCTATTATAGTCTTCATTGACTTTCCTAGGAAGTGAGTATAAAATTCCAGGGAGGGGTCAAAGTGGCTTGTTTGGGACAGAGGATCAGAGAGTCACACCCATCTATAACCTTTCACATTTAGACTTGACTCCAAACTGGAGGGTCGCTGATAGCGAGATGGGCAGCCCAGACATTTAATAAAGACAAATTTAAGAATTGAATGAATAAATAAACTCATCAGAGGCTTTTTTACTTTTACTTACCACCGTTTGTAAAGTCACAATCTTACTTCTATCTCACCTTCAGGTTCAGATTAGATAATTGCTGTCAACCCTGTGTTGGAACAAAGGAGAGGAACTTTCTGCTTGCTTTTTCCAACGCCTCATTGTTGATAATGACAATGCCTCCCAAGCTTTCCTAGTCAGGAGAACACAGCATACAAACCCACACAATCTCGAGCAGTCAAGAACTAGGACACCATAGCTCTGTGTTGCTCAAGCTTGGCAACTATTAGATGGGTGGACTTCAAGTCCCAGAATTCCCCAGGCCAGTTTAAAATGTATAACGGCCATCTTAAAAATCGCCAAGGTTGACAAATACTGCTATGCATTGTACAAATGGGCAGTCATTTTATTACTCAGCCTTCCAAACTTTGTAAGGCCTGTAGATGGAAAAAAAAGAAACTGCCTTTGTGTTAAGTGCTTTGTGTGAAGTGGCAAAGATCCTTTTGACTTTGAGTCCACTCCGCTTGCTAGCATTCAACCATCTTGGCCATTGCAGTGCCATTTCTGCCTTTTGCGAGAGAGCCTTCAGGAATTTCATATTAAGTCGGCTTTCTCTACAGTAGCTATAACATCTAGTTTCATTCATGATGGTGCTCCCCATCCCTAGTTAGCCTGGTTGTTAAGCTGCTATGGGGAGAACCTAACAACACAACTTTTGGGTTCCTCTGGAGATACGGTCAGGGTTAAAAGCCAATGAATCTTTCTGCTCTTAGGTTGATTGTTACCCATTGTCCCGTCAAGGCCTTCCAGTGGCCTGGGCTGCAGGAGTTTGCCATCCCAGACAATGTCTTGGAAATAGTTTATGGACAAACCATCTGCTGGATCGGAACCTTCTACTGTCCTCTCCTCCCGGCAATCGCAGCCGTCAAATATTTCATTGTCTTTTACGTTAAAAAGGTAACTGGATGGTCTTTTTTTTGTGCCTTAAAATTGTCTAGGAAGTTCTGCCCTTCTCCATCCTGGATCCAGTGTGAATATTTAGAGACGTACAGGTAGTCCTCGACACGCAACAGTTCATTTCGTGACCGTTTGAAGTAACAACGGCACTGGAAAAAGTGATTTATGAACCTTTTTCAGGCTTTTGACCTTTCCAGCCTCCCAACGGTCAGGTGATCAAAATTCAGACGCTTGGCAGCTGACTCGTATTTACGACGGTTGCAGTGTCGTAGGCTCACCCTTTGCGACCTGATAAGCAAAGTCCACGGGGAAGCCAGATTGACTTAACGACCGTGTTACTAACTGAACAACTGCAGGGAATCACTTAACAACAGGAAAGGTCGTAAAACGAGGCAGAATTCCCTTAACAAATATCTCACTTAGCAACAGAAATTTTTGGGCTCAGTTGCGGTCATAAATTGAGGACTACCTGTAGCTGCCTTTCCATAAAATAAAAATAAATAAATCCGTCCGTCCGTGTTTTTTCTCCTGAGTTGTTTCAGGAGCAGCTCTTAACTTCTGACCAGCGAATTGCAGACAATGCAAAGGGAGCATGAACAGAAGTCACCAAATCTCTTTTCGTTTTCCAGCTAAGCTTGATGCACACCTGTAAACCTTCGGCCCGGCCTTTTAGGGCCTCCAGTTCCCACTTCTTCTTCCTGGTGGTGCTCCTGATTGGCCTCCTTTTGGCATCCGTTCCTTTGGGACTCAGCATGACACGGTCAGTTGCTTTCCTGTTGGTGATGGTTGACAGGTGTTCCTCAACGTGCCTTTGGGTTATCACCCCACATAGTGTAGTCGACTTCCTTGCCCCGTGGCTCAGTTGCAGCTCTTGGGAGAAGTAGCCAAAAAGCATGTCCTCTCCTTGGACAAGCAGAGGAACCCCGTAGCCTTCCTTGAGGTATGTTCCTGCACATGGATTGAACCTCAAGCAACCTCTCCAGCATTGGTAGGCTGGAGATCTTGAAGGTTGTAGTCTACATCCAGCAGCCATTGAGTGCAGTGATTTGCTGTAGTGTTTATCATAGATGGCAGAGCACAGTTTGACCTGACTTAAGACACCAGGTTAGAAAGCAAGAGACCATGAGTTGGAAGTCCTGCCTTAACCACGAAAGCCAGCTGGATGATTTGGGGCCAATCACCAGGAGATGGGGAGTTCTAGTTTCACTCTCCACCAGTCACTCTCTCTCAGCACAACTCATCTCACAGGGTTGTTGTGGGGAAAAGAGGAAGAGGAAGGTGTGTTGGGTATATTGGCTACCTTGAATTCTTTGCAAAAATGATAAAAGGCAGGGTACAAATAACCAAATGCACAAATAAATCCAATTTAGGACATACAGGTGCTTGATCATAACGCTGTATTTTCTCATCTGTCCCCTCCCAAACAGCATCCCTTCCTCTAAAGCCTGCGGACCTTTTGTGAATTTCAACCGATCGTGGGATGTTATTGGACACACCATCCAGAAATTCCCCCTCACGTTGCAAAGAATCCTGAACGGCATTTCTTCTGAGACTTTTGCCGTGCCTTTCTTCATGGTTACCTGGTGAGCTTTTGCTGACAGACCCACGGGTGAGATTCACACATGAGGGGGTGGGTTGAGCTCCCGTTTCTTGCCTCGCCTCCTGCCCACCTAGCAGCTGGAAAGCATGAGAATGCGAGTAGATAAATAGGTACCACTTCGATGGGGAGCTTACAGCATTCCGTGCTCCTTTGGCCTATCGCCATGCTGGCCGCATAACTACGGAAATGTGATTCCTCGCCAGCCAGGGGATCCGGCAGCTGAGTCTGAGGACTCCGATGAGGAGGAAGAGGGGCCTGGAGGGACGTTGGAGTCAGAGGAAGGCTCTGAGGAGCACCAAGACTCAAAGTCAGATGAGGAGCCTGGCCCCTCTACTCGCGCTCTGGCAGAGACACAGCTGTTTGGGGAGCCTGAGTTGGGCGACGAAGAGGAACAGCTGGGGCCAATCCCGGATGCGCAGATGCGCAGAGAAGAGAGACGAGCAAGACAGAGGAAGGCAGTGGAACGGCTCCAGAGGCAAAGGAAAAGCCATTAAGAAGCCACTCTCCGGCTGGATTATAAAGGGGGAAGGTGTGGGAGGTGCTGGTTGCTAAAAGCAACTGTGCATGCTGAGGATTGTGTTTTTGTGGATTGTGTGGCTTGCCTCTGAAGTCTTGGGACATTGAGTCAGGTGTGTGAACATAAAAGGGGTTTGTTTTTTCTTGCGGGTCCTGCCTGGTTCCATAAAGAGGGGTTTCTTCTCGTGAGTAAAGCAGTTGAGCAAGTACTCACCTAGGCTGGGACAGAACGGGAAAGTGTCTTCAGACAACGCTGGCTCCCTCGGTTAAGAAACAGAGATGAGCCTTAGAATCGGACACTACTGTGCAGGGGAAACCTTTACCTTATATATTCATGACTTCATGATGTATGCATGGTCATTTTGGTGTCATTGTGGCTTGCTACAGACCCCAATGATCCTTGATCGATTTGATTGATTGAGAAATGTTCCATCAACTGGTGTCAGCTGTTAGTGACCACGTAGAAAACCACATTATTCTCCATGACCAGTGATAATTAGTCTAATATTTGTTCTCTGTCTTCAGAAAATTGTGTTTTTTACAAACTTATTCCATACCAGAGTGTCCCATTATGTATTTTTTATCACCTTGTTTTATAGCTTTATTGTGTTTTGTTTCATTGCCTTGGCTGGCGCACACAAAAGAGTGATTAATCAACTGAGGGAACAATTAGCTACGGTAAGTTTTAATCTTAATGATATTTATTAATGCTGTCCCTCTACTTTGCTCTTAATGAATGCATACTTTTATTCATCAGATATGCACTTGAATGAGACGTGGCTTTGCTTATTGTTTTGCCGGAAGCACAGATAGAAATACAATACAAATTTTTATACATGTCAAATTTATGTTTAAACTTTGGATCTAGTGCAGGGGTCTTCAAACTTGGCCCTTTTATGACTTGTGGACTTCAACTCCCAGAGAATTCCTCAGCCAGGCACGCTGGCTGAGGAATTCTGGGAGTTGAAGTCCACAAGTCATAAAAGGGCCGGGTTTGAAGACCCCTGATATAGGGTCCCATTACCTTCTTACAAGTTTGGGCATGTATTAGTTTGGGAGGCTGTCATCTCTGACAGAAGCGTCTTTTGTTGAAAAGGTACTGGAAGATCTTATGAATTTATCTTCAACTGTGTTAGATTTTAGACCTAGTCAGCTTGTGATTCTAAGCACTGTTTATTTGTATTTTTGCTGGATTCACGCTTTGTGACATTACAATGTGATTTATTTCATTTGGGCTCACTACGTTGACGGATGGGTTTGTTAGCTTGAGTTTGGCTGGTTTGGCCTGCAGTCCAGGCCAACGGCAGTTTATCCGCTAAGCCATTGTTAGTGAGGACCTGTTTGAATCAGAGCTGACTTGGTTTCTGTCTGGTATCTCCCCAGGAGAGTCGGGACAAGCTTTTCCTCATCCAGCAATTGACTAAAGCTCAGATGCTTCGCTGGGATAACATTTTCGATCCCCTTGAAGGGAAGGTTAAGTCTAAGCAAGGAGGTGCCGGCTTCAGCAAATAACTGGAGTCTCCATCATCACAAACTGGGACGGACACGCTCAGTTTGCCGTAGATGGAGGATTGTCTGCAGCGCTGTCTTCGGTCGTGTTAAGAGTGCCCGACTGCTGTGATAGCACCACACAGGAGTAACGACAAACTCTTCCTAAAAAAAAAAAGGGGGGGGGAGTCATGGGAGATGGGGGTGCATGATGATGAACCACATTGCAGCACAAACGGTGTGGCTTACATTGATGTGTACAGCATCAGGACACAAGTGTATTTAGTGTCTCTTAAACTGTAGAGGTAAGAACCTTGATTTAGGAACCTTGCCTGTTCAAGGTTCCTGTGGACTCCCCCAAAAGTAGTTACAACCCCGTTCTGAAATTCCCATAGTCCCCCCCCCTCCCCCAGGTCAGGTGAGCACAATCCAGGCACTCGGCAACCCAGCCTGCATTTACGGACGTTTGCAGTGTCCTGAAGTCCCACGGCTGATTTACCACGTTTTTGCCGAAAACTGCTGTTTACTTGCAGGGGGGTGGGTTGGCAAAAACACCCCATAGCAAACAAAGGGTTTGGTTGTTTGCTTATCAACCTCCCCCCCCCCAAAAAAAAGGTAAAATCGGGTCAGTCACATGATGACCTGCTTTTATAACTGTCGCAACTTATGACCGTAATGGACAGGCTCCATTGTAGTCGTAAGTCGAGGACTCCCTGTATTCTGTTGAGACATGGGAAGCATCCCTTTTGTTTTTTTCTTTTTTAAAGTTTTATTACTATTTTTTTAACAGAGTTCAATAATAATTATTCAACAAAAGCGTGTTGTCCGAGTATCTTATTCACTAATACAAATTAAATTCCTAATCCCTAAATCTTTTCTCTAACCATTGATAAAATAGATCCCAAGTTTGAAAATTATTCAGTTTCTTCTTTTTCTTTCAACCTTCAAGTAAGTCTGTCCATTTCCGCACGGTCTAATGGGGAAGCATCCCCACCCCGTATCCCGAGAGCTTTCCCATTCCAGTGATGTCCCCAAAGTCCTGGAAAACACAGCTGCTCCAATGCTTTGGGAGTACTTTGGGCATTGAGCCCCTGTGGCATTTAATTTGTTAGAGGAACAGTCATGTCCAGATTTATGTCCGTGGTGTTTTACTGTTTTTTTTTAATTATTATTATTGTTTGATGTTTTATGGAGTTGGCTGAGATTCTAAACCCAATCAGTAAAGAAAGTCAAAAGGTCAGGGACTGCTGGTCAGCACTGAACAATCACAGTTGTTGAGATTTCCGAGCTGCCAGTCTCCAGATCCCTGGCCTTGGGTACAAACCGCTTTGATCCCCCTGTTCAGTGCACACAAATCTGGGCTGCCGGCAGTCAGAAAACAGCCACAAATCTTAAGGCAGAAAAGCTGAAAATGTAAGGACGGCGGGAGTCTGAAAGCTTCGTCAGCAACTTGACCACGTAACTTTTGTTATAGAATCATAGAAATCATCCAGGTAGTCTTTGTCTAGCAACTGCCTCGTTTAGCAACTGTTTGCAGTTACGACGGTGATGAAAAAGTAACCTTATGACCAATTCTCGCATTTATGATCCTCGCGGGTCGCAAAAGGAAAGCTGAAATAAGATTATAAGCACAGTGGCAGTTTCACTTAGTGACTTGTTTCACTTAACCACTGAGTTGCTGGTACCAATTGTGGTCACTAAATGAGGACTGTCTATACTTTATTTGGGGGAGAGGACAAACATCTGGCTTAATGTTACAAACTTGAAATGTCACATCTGCATTTGAGAACTGCACCTGTTAAGGGTATGTTAAGACTGGTCCCTCAATGTATTTGTAAAACTAAGCAATGATGTAAATGCAATAAATATACCATGAAATCTTTGTAAGAAACAACATGGTTTTATTTGTGTTTGGACAGTTTTAAAATATGATTGAGCTAATTGAAGAAAATACTTTATAAGAAAAGATACTCAAAACAGCTTCATCAGAATAAAATTTTTGCAATGTCGTAGCATCGTTGTCAGTTACATACTCAGCGCATAAGTTATTTACACCTACAATACATTCCCATCATTTATTATCATTTAGTCAGGATTTGGCTAAAATATGGGGGAAACGTCATAAAAATGCAATACTGATTATTTGACTGCTATGAACACTGAAATACTGTGTTAAATTGGATTAGGTTGAGCAATAAATGAAGTAGCAGCCATAACATTAACAGAATTAGACACAACTCAGTTTTAAAATATGCTGTTTTAGGCTCAGGGGTCTGAGCTGAGAAAATTTGGGGAAACAGAAAAATAAACTCCTCCTCTGGAAAAATATGGCCTTATTTTCATGATCAGTATTGTCCGGAAAAGAAGCACATTTAGAAGTACTAGTTCTAACTTCATTATAAGGTTACATAAATACTGAATCTTAAAACCAGCATAATGGTTGGAGCAGTGGAAGCTATAATCCAACAGGTCTAGAAAGAGAATGCCTCGAGAGAAATCTATAGAGATCTGCAATAAATCATCTAATGGTCTATCAAATTGTTGCGACATCCTTGAGCAAATTCGTATTATTACAAAATAATGTAAAAGTGTGTAACTTAAGAAACTTCTCGAGCATCGAATGAAATGCAAAGCAGTCACTGGCAAGGAAAATTTAACAAGATTTTTACTTCTGTTTTTCATACTGATGGGACACTTCCTGTGGGATGGTGCCATTTTCGGGAGCCTTCAGAAGAAAGAAACGTTACCGTCTTGGGGTTGACGCCCTCCTTCGGTGTAATGTTTTCACCCTACAATGAAAGAAATTTTGAAGAGATATGTCTAAATTGGGGTTTTTTGTCCTCCTCTGGAAATTTAAAGCAAAAATACGTCCTTCCAGTGAACGGCAGGCAGGTGTATAAATATTTTTTCAACAAATAAGAACTAGTTAATAGATACTTGGGCTCCTCAAGAGACTTTTATCATTCTGCTTGTTATGATCTAGCCCACTTTTTCTCATCCTGGGCAATTTTTAAGATGGGTGGACTTCCAATTCCCAGAATTCCCCAGCCAACATGGCTGGATGTGATGGAGTCTGGCGCTGGTTTGCAGGAGAGAAGGGCTTTTTCTCAAGGAAGTAAAAAACAAATCAACCTTGAGTTGTTGGTATGCAGAAAGAGACCCAGAAGGGATCCTCCCTAAAACCTTCCCAAGATTTAACTGATCCTTATGCAGAGTGTGGATTAGTCTGGGAAGATCCCTGCCTACAGGCAAACAGCAATAAACTACTCTGAGCAACTCATCCTGTCGTTCTTGGTTCCCTGCACCTGACACCGGCTGGGGAATTCTGGCACCTATCTTAAAGTCGCCAAGATGAATGAAATGCTGGGCTATCTCAATTTTTTTCTGAAAAGCACAAAAGTGGAACGGGAACGCCAAGTCAACTGTCATGTCATTTGAAATAATGGAAACTACTGGCCAGCTGTTTGGAGCGCGACAAGTCTATGAATACAACACGTTAACATCCGGAAGCAGTAACCAAAATGAAGGGGAAAGCTCATTTTCAAACAATTTACCATCTGTTCGCATAACCAGCTTGACGATCTGGCACTGCTTGAGAGACGAGTTGGTGAACTCGTCATCGGATAGTCCCCTGTCCAAACTTTTCAAAAGCGCTGTAGTTTTCCCGGGAAATCCGATCTCCTGCTCTTCCTTGATTTCACACACGCAGTAATTTGGTAGTTCTGAACATCTGCAACCAGCTGGAGCCCTGGGTGGGATGCAGATGGCCTCTTGTCTACAGGACTCTTCTAACACACGCAAGCTATTAACGTGATCCTCTGCTGCATGGGCGACTCGTGGCTCCTTCCAAGAGAACGACTGGTTCGATTCGCTCCCAGTCTGATCAGCGGGTACTGCTTGGGTCATCTCCTGGCAAAGCTCGTGCAGAAAAGTCGGTCCTTGTCGGACTGTAGAGTTACATCCTTCTTTCATGTATCCTGTGAGCCCACATTCCTCTGGGTAAGATGCGGTGGCCCCATCATCATCATCATCCCCATCATCATCAGAGCCTCTTACTCTACGCCTCTCCAAGCCAAGAGATTCCCAATTTGCAAAGTTGACCTGATGGCCTTTGGAAGCGGTTCGGGATAGCGAATCCCTTCCTTCCCCTTCGTCTTTAAACCCGTTGCTTTGCGTGCATTTCACAAGCTTTTCTCCGGGATCATTTCGGTGGGGTTTAGGACCGCTGGCCCTCTTCAGGATAGAGGACCCGGAAACCATTTCAGAACTGAATTGCTTTCCGATCTTTTTGCCGCTCGTTGAATGCTGGCTGCTGTACATCTCAGCAGCTGACCTGGCAGAGGGGTGAGTGCGGTTCCCTTTCGGCACTTCCTGCTTTTTGGTTTTCGAGACGGCCGAGCGTTGAAGCCGGTCTTCACGGGCTTTGGATCCAAGTGCCTGGCTTGGTTTTGGAGCCAGAGGCTTTCTCGATGGACACTTCTTGCTTGAAACATTTTCACCGGGTTTGGAAGAGGACTCCTGTCTTCTGATTTTAAATGAGGTACGAGAATGCATGCCGGCATTATCTGTAGCTTTCAAAGAGGACACAGAGTTCTTCTGCTGAGTATTCCAAGCAGCCATGGACAAAATTCTCTTAGATTTAGCCGGAGAGGTACTGGAGACATTTGAAGCTTTGGCCTTTCCATTTATCTCTTTATCGCTTTGTCTTGTTCGGCTTTGTTGGCCTCTGAAAGATCAAAACACGAGAGCCATCAACTTGAGCTTTCGAGGTCTGTTAAATCAGGCGGTCTGTTAAACAGCAAATTGGAATTTTATCTATGGGCAAAATTGGGAGAGGGAATGTTTTTTTTTATTGTGTCTCAAGTCCACTAAACCCAAATCAGTAAATTGAGAGTTTACAGTATGCTCTTCTCAGCTTAAAACAAGATGCCAACAACCATGATACTCTTAGGCTTTCGTACCTTCTCGCTTGATTCTCATGAAAAAGGATGGTGGAAAAATCCTTCTTGCGGAAACTCTGAACACTCTTCGTCTCTCTTCTCTTAAGTCCTTGAGTTGTTTCCATTTCTTCTGGGGAGATTTTAGAAGTCTAAGAAAAGAATCAGCAGAAATAAAACTCTTTCCCAAGCAAGTTCACATAGGATATACATCCAGGGGAGCTCGAATCTACCCAGGAGCTGACACTTATGACAGAAATGCTGCATCCTTCTCAAAATACAAACTCTTATTCATTTAAATCAAGAACATGATTCAGTAGCTCCCCGTTGTAACTGATCCTCAGGATGCTGAAAGTTGGATTTCAGCCATACGTAGACGGCCTCTTCTGGTTTACAACATTTACTGAGTACTTACAATAAATTACTCAGGTTTACTTCGCATCAGAAGTAAACTGCTTTCAAGTTTACTCTCACAATAAGAACTTAGGTGTGTGTGTCAAATTCAGCCATCAAGACTTAAATTTATATAGGGTTCCACGATTAACTGGAAACAGTATGATGGTAGGAGTCACCTTGCCAACTAGCATTTCCAAAAGAAGGAACAGAATCCTTCCCACCTCCCTCCGCTCTGGGCTTACGAAACAGGACAAAAGTACAGTAAGTATGCAAATAATAATCTAAGAGGGGGATGAAAGGAGCAGAACTGTCAAAGCGGAGGAAGAATGTAATAAGAGCGAGCCACTTTTAGCAGAATGTTCAACAATTTATGAATTTACAATACCTCCTTTTGAAACAAATGCTTCTGCAAACTGTTATATAGTCAACAAATAAATCTCGTAAGGGTGTCTGCCAGTCGCAAGATAATTTGTTTGCACAGCCTGTTGAGCCATAGAGGGTAAATTCTCTCCTCGCGCAGATCAAACAAATTAGACAGTGGATGAGTTTACAAAGTGGACTAAGCTGTCGTTTCGATAAGCTATTACTGGTTCAGGATTTGTACTGCAGACTATGGTTTATCAACTGCCCAGGTTATGTTTAAAGAGTAAGCTAAAAGAAGGCCAAAAAAATTACAGGCACTCCTCGACTTACAACTATTCATTTAGCAGCCGTTGGAAGTTACAGCAGCCCTAGAAAAAAGTTACAACCGGTTCCCACGACCGTTGCAACATCCCCACGGTCATGTGACCACGATGCGACCACGTGATTCGCTTGACAACTGTGGTTAAATAGAAGTTTGTAAAATCAGGCATGGCATCCTTTAGCAACTGCTTTTTTTTTTTTTTTTTTTTAAAGAAACGGAAATTGCGGCCGTAAATCCAGGAGTACTTGCACCATTTTGGCTTACTATCACATCAGAATCAGGTCTGAGTTAGAAGAGGACACGTACCGCGGCAACAATAAGCTTGGATGCCGATGAAACCAATCTTTTCACTTCTTCTGGTGACATGCGCGGAACAGCATTCAAATAGAGTTTGGAGAGACTGCCTGTCAGCTTGTTCGGCCTGGCGGAGGAAAATACGCTTAGTTCAAAGGGACCACAAATGGGGTTTTAATTCATGGCTATTAGTCAGAGCAGACCCCCAAAGGCGAAAATGGGTCTCGCACCCATTATTCCGAACCCACAAGGCAAGCAGGCTGTCTCTGGACTATCCTCGTTCAGTTCAAAGGTCTGGCTCCATCTCCAGATCCAGAAGGATCTCCTAGCACAGATTATGGATGCAAGGCAGAGTTGAAGGTGCGAGTCCAATACTAAAGGGCCCATTATCCTGTGGTTTACAGGAGGACAATCAAGTTCTTAAGAGTTACCCAAAGTATATATTTAAAATGTGAGCTAGTTGAATTCATCAGGATTGTTTAGGAGGCTGATTGGCAGAATATAATGCAGGCTTCCCCCTCCGTAGACAGAATCCATCACACTCAACATTACCTTGTCCTGCTCTTCATTTTCATCTCGTTTATCCTGTCAGGTACATAATCCTACAAACAAAGAGGCAGAGAGTATTGTTGGCTTGTCTGCTGTCAAGACAAAATACAGATTCTTTTTAGAAAGTAGGAAAGCATGCAGGGAAATCCCATCCAAAATTGATAAATGTTGATAAATTTGTCAATATAGAAAGGCTATGGACTAGGTCAGGTCAATAAACGTAACGTGGACAAACAAATTGCTGCTTCACAATCACAAGTTACTTTCCTAGAATGTCCCAGGTATTATAAGCTTGGAGTGTTCTGGGAAAGTAAAGAAATTTATAGAGATATAAACAAAAACATAGGATATTTCTCTTTCAGGATATGATCCAGTTAGGAACGTAAGGTATCTTTGCTGCCTATTGGTTGACTTATAAAAAAAATAATAACGAAGAGTGAAAGAGCCACTACTGATGGTAAGAATATTATGGCATTAATGCAGAATAATAATAATAATAATAATAATAATAAATAATAATAATAATAATAATAATAATGATGATGATGATGATGATGATGATGATGATGATGATAATAGTAGGAAGAAGAGGAAGACGTAGTAGTCAGATCGGTCAGAACTTTTATATCTTGCCCTTTTGATCCACCTCTTCCCCATTTAAGCTGGTCCTCTTTCATCGGAAAGGAAGTTCAACTAGTAGCAGATACTGGAAGTGCCATCAACTGGTTTGGTGTTGCAATGTCTTCCAACCTCAGCAATTTTAAAATGCGGGGACTTCAACTCCCAGAATTCCCTAGCCAGCATGCTTTAAGATACGTGGACTTGCTGGCTGGGGAATTCTGGGCATTGAAGTCCACACATCTTAAACTTGCTGAGGTTGAGAAACACGACTAGTCTAATGAATATGAACTGGAGTAAAAAATAGCCCCTATTTTTTCCCCTTACATGAAATATATAAAATGATGAATCTGAGTATTACTCGGGCCATCTTTTTAATAAGCTTTTCCACCTCCTTTTGCTTGGGCAGGTTTCCCTGGATTTTCCTATTACATTCTTCAGCATTGCCAATGTAGGCTCGGAGGAAGGCTTCCAGCTTAATCCTGGCAAAATTATGTTCCTTTGTCCTCTGCTCAGTCAGGTAAGCAGGGTGCTGCAAGAAAATTAAAAATAAACAAACAAATGTATTCAAGAATATACAGACAAACATCTATCCATCCATCCATCCATCCATCCATCCACCCACCCACCCACCCACCCACAAGTCATAAAAGGGCCAAGTTTGAAGACCCCTGAGCTACAAGATAGGTAGGAAGGCTTACCAAATAGAAGTTTTCAGCCTCATCCCAGGAGAGGCCTGACGACTGGAAGGAGTTTTCCTTTCTTTGCACCTCAATGTAATACTTTCTAGGGAAAGAAAAGCATATTTTTCAACGGATCATTGCCCACCACCACCGTTAAAATCTCATGCCCAGAAAGTGTTTGCCTGTTCAGACTAGTGCCCCAAACCTGTTGTGATTGTGGCATGGCTGTATCAATTTGCAGGCAAAAAAGGGAAGAGGGGCTTGATTTAGTCTATCTTTTAGACAACCTTTTAATCTAGTTCATTAAATGTATATGCCACCCAATTCCCAGCAACCCAGAGTTTGTTTATCCATCCATCATTATCTATCTATCTATCTATCTATCTATCTATCTATCTATCTATCTATCTATCTATCTATCTATCTATCTATCTATCTATCTATCTATCTATCTATCTATCTATCTATCTATCTAATCTCTATCCATCCAGCCATCCTATGGCAATAATGTTAAAAAACACATCACAATTGCATTCTCAAAGATCAAATATGAACCTATTTAGTCTATTTAAAAATTCAAAGATAGACTATTTAAAACATGTAAAAGCAAGGGGAAAATGCCAAAAATAAAAAAACAGGATCGGGGACAAAGAAAAAAAAGACATATATAAATTAACTCATCCACCCAGAGGATGGAATGGAAAGCACTCTGCACATTCCCAGGAACCCGCACACCCCTCCCCTGCTTCCCAGGGATTTCTTCTCTCCCCGGCGGCCCAGCCCTTACAGCAGATGAGCTACCGAGCGGGCCAGCCTTCGCTCCGACCCCAAGCCGCCCAGCAGCCCCGCCGCCATCGATCCGGCCCGGAGCCCAAACGATGCGCGTCTCCACCCAACCCAGAGCCCGGACCGCGTTCTGTGGTTCCCCTGACAACCGCCGGAGGAAGTACCTCTCGGGGAATTGACGGCGGTTTTCTCCAATCGGAGAAAGTATCCGATCTGGGGGCGGTCCCTAATAAGAACATAGAGACGTAAAATAGAGCGGCGTGTTTCGTTTGTGGAGGATCGAACGAGTTGATTAAGTCTTACGTCACGGCGCCACGAAGCGGTTGTGGCAGCGGGCGCCCCGTTACATCATCAATCCGCGCCAAGCAGCATGGCGAAGGCCGCGGCGGGCTGTGGCCTTCTGCTGATCCGTGAGCAGTACCTGCTCAGCGCCCGCAGGGAAGGTAGAGCGCGGGCGGGATTCCTCCCTCTCCCCTCGGGATCCCCACGTGATTCTCCCAACTCTGCCCTTAGAACCCTCACTCGGATGCCTCCTTTGCCCTCCCTGGATTAACTGTCCTACCGGGCGCTTTCTAACTACGATTCCCAGAATTCCCGGCAGGCAGCCATGTTGGAAAGGGACTTTGATGCAGCCCGCTGGAGGAGGTGGCTTGGATGGGAGTCTCAGCAGGTGTCTAAGGAAGTGCCGGTATTGCGTTCACCCAGCACTCTCCTATTGCTACTATTACTGTTCCTCCTACTAATAGTAGTAATATTACTACTATTAGAATAGCCCCTACTGTTCTTCATTGCATTTTATTTTTTAAAGTGGTTATGGTGGTTTTATGGGTTTGCCTGTTGCTTTTTAAGTTGCTTTTATTGGATTGCTGTCTTTAGCCACTTAGATGAGATGGGCCACCCTATTAATTATTCAATCAATAACTTAATAAATGTTCCACCTCTTCTAATTTTATCCTTACAACAACCCTGTTAAGTAGGACGGACAGACAGTGGCCTCAAGTGATCCAAATCCAACACCATGCATTGCCAGACTTAAGAGGTGTTTGGAAACCCTAATGTGGATTGTTTGTGGTGCTTTGTGAGCCCTTTTTGGAAGTTCACAGAGGTCAACAAAGTCAAGATGGCAGCTATAAGGGTGTAATGCAAGCTGCACTCCCTTTTTATATGCATCGTGATTTTAGTTGTAGCCATCATCTTGACTTAAGATCTTGAGTCCCTCCCTGGAACCATGGTTAACTGAATCCAGGGTATGCAAAGTTTTCCTATTTAATCATCATAATAGCCCTGCATAGTTGGATGGATTGAGAGAGCAGCTAATTCAGTCTCATCCTACTCCTGATTGAGACTTCCTACCAGTCATTAAAGCATTTCCTGCCTGAGCAGGAGGTTGGACTAGAAGACCTCCAAGGTCCCTTCCAATTCTGTTATTCTATTCTACTCCTACTCTACTCCACTCCACTCCATATTCTATTCTCTATTCCATTCCATTCCATTCCATTCTGATTATGTAGTTATTTAACCTCACCAGAGGTTTTTGAGATTGGGCAACCGTTTGTACAAAATGCTATAGGATCTCCTGCCCAAGCGGGGTTGGACTAGAAGACCTCTAAGGTCCCTTCCAACTATTATTTTGTTAATATTGGTTTACTTAGGCCTTGATTGAAAATCACAAGATGGTGAGGACTCGGAAGATAAACACAGTGGCCTTCTAGAACCAGGGAAAAAGTTGATATTTCTTTTTAAAAAAATAATGAATTCCATATGCTTAGAAAGCTCTGAAAAAGTTCAAGTAATGACTGCAATCTTCTTTAACAGTAAATCAATGATTGTCTGCTTGGCAGGTGCAAAAGGAAGATGGGGCTTGCAATTCCTACGCTCCCCTTACAGATTTTGTAGCACCGGAATAATTTTGGATGACATCAACAAACCGGTTATTGACCAAATAATCAGAGTGGATCACGCAGGCGAATATGGGGCAAATCGCATTTACGCCGATGGCTGTCTTAGGACGAAGTTCAGTTGGACCAGTCATTCGTGTAAGCGTTTTTACCTCACTGATTTCATCGTCCTTGTTCTGATTCTTTTTCTGTGCCTTAAGTTCAACTGGTAGCCAAAATAGATTTTTATTACAATTGCTTTATAAAGTTAATTATCCACAATGATTTGTTAAGGAAAACCTTGTTGGCTGGAGTCCTATGTTGTCCAGGGGTCTTCAAACTTGGCAACTTTAAGAATTCTGGGAGTTGAAGTCCACAAGTCTTAAAGTTGCCAAGTTTGAAGATTCCCGTATTAAACCATAACACAAGTAGTCCTTGACTTACAACTGTTTGCTTTAATGACAGTTCAAAGTT